>CM035146.1:12793929-14015358 GCA_020205605.1 Panax ginseng
AGAATATTTCCATGAAAAGATCTTTGGATGAAGCGCAAATATCAAGGATATTCCACTAATTTCATGGAGTATAGAAGTCAAAGTTTTAACCAATCGAGTATAATAAAGAATGGAATAACAAAAGAAATCACCATGCATGCGATAATCCTTGACAGCAAAAGTTATTCCAAATGTAATAATAAATAACGGAATCTGTGTCAAGCGAAACGCATGCATGTGATATTCAAATGTAATAATAAAGAATAGAATCCAGTCCCGTAAAAGAAACGCATGCATGTGATATTCGATGTAATAATAAATAATGAAACCAGTCCCGTCCAGTAAACGCACGTATGTGATATTCGACAAAATAATAAATAATGAAATAATGTAAGAATTTCACCAAGTATAGGGTATCCCAGCGTACAAAAGTTATTCCAATGTAATAATAAAGAATGGAATAACAAAAGTTCTCTTCATGAATAAGAAAGAAAGAATACCCCTTATGAGTACAACAAATAATATTCCCTACCTTAAGAAGAAGAGTACCGGATATATGAGTAGTGAAAAGTAGTAATACTTTTCTTCTTTCTCTCTATAGTTTATCTCTACAGAGTTTCAAAGTGAATTCGTAAGAAATAATGAAGGAATGAGTTTCTATTTATAGAAAAATGGACTAGATAGTAACTAACTCATGAACGGTCAGTATTGATTTACTTTAATCGACAAATTCATATTTAAAGTTAAAATCTTTTAAATAAAATATAATATATTTTATTTATAATCTAATAAAACGAATAACTTTATAAAAGATTTTACTATGCAAACACTATACGAGCACTATGCATAATAAAATATAATATATTCTAATTATTGTCTAATAAAATGTATAACTTTATAAAAGTATTCATTTTATATAAAAAGATTTTACTATGCAAAATACTATGCAGCACTATGCAACACTATGCATAATAAAATATAATTTATTCTATTTATAGAATAACTTTATAAAAGTATTCTGTTTTATTACATTAATAATACCAATAAAACAAAATTGAGTGACTTATCACGTAAGCATCAATAATCAATACCGTGTGCTACTATGCAACCACGCGTATTACTATACTTTTAACACCGGGTGTTTCAACAGTTAACGGTAAAATTTTTGCCGTTATTTTCATAAAGTATTTTTGTTATTTTCTCAATCCGACAATAATTCCATTGCGGGGTCCACTAATGATTGTACCATCGTACGGATATTCGCCGACAAAAAGAATATTCTCCGACCAATCGAATATTATACAACCACTTGCTTACTTTGCAAAATTTGTAAATATTACCCACAACTATAACATTACATCAAATCAACACCACAATATAAAAAAATTTATTTTGAGAAAATTAAATCTTTATTCATAAAATCTGGGGTCTCACAAACCATGCTGAAGCAAACAACAAGAGAAGAGAGAGACTCACAGACGAGAGGAGAAGAAAATAAAGAAATCAGACAAGAACATACGATAGATTAAAGAAGGAAGAAGAAAAGAAACACGAAGATATTAGAGAGAAGCTAGAGCAAAAAACTTTGAGAGAGGGAGACGTGATATCCACCAAGGAAAAAGTCGGGTTTTTGTTTGAATGTTAGTTATGAATTAGAGTTACTTTCAACTCTGCGAACCGTAGAGTGACCTTGGCAAATCATTTCCTTCAGGGGAGAAGGTTCAAAAATACCCCTGACTTTTACTGCGATGTCTACCGAACACCCTATACTTTTTTTTTGTCCAAAAATACCCTTAACGTTACATTTTTCGGGTCGCCCGTGCCCCTGCCGTTAATGAATCTGCCACCTTGACAAACGGAGGTTAAACCCTCTATGATGTGGCTAACACATGGCAATATTTGCTGACGTGTACAAAAATTCATCAACAGAAATAATTAAAAACTCCAATTTTTATTAATTATTTATTTTATTTTTCTTTAAAACAAAATAAATAATTAATAAATAAAATAAATAAATATTTATATTTAATATACAAAATAAATATTTATATTAATATTTAATTCAGTAACACAAATAACAAAAAATCATCAACCCACCACAACACCACCAACCCCCACTTTGCCAATCACGATCCGTCTGCATTCAACCGATCCATTTCCACGACTCAAATTTCTCAAACCCACAACGGTCTGGACGATCACCGCAACAGAAGCATCCGAACCACCATCGACTATCAAGCACAACAAGTAATCTCAAATCAAAAAATCTTGAGAACACCAGAAATCCAGATCTAGAGATTGAGAAAATTTTTATTTTTGAAAAACAAATTTACACCTTCAAAATCAGATCTGGATATTTTAACATTTATTTTCGAACTAATATCCAAATAATGAAGGGATTAAAATCAGATCTGGATGTTTTTAAGATTTATTTTCGAGCTAATATCCAAATAATGAGGGATGATAGAAGAACGAAGAACAAATGAAAGGAAGAAGAAGACCCAAAATCACCATTCTTTGCTTTTTTCAATTTTTCGGTGGGGAAATTTTCTGGATTTCTGGATTCTGTTCACCGCCTTAATTTTTCACAACAATGACTCTGTGCATTTTCGCTGATCTACTAGGAAAAGAAACAAATTTGGTTATTCTTTAGATAATGTGTTTAAATAAAATAAGATTTACTAAAAGCATAATTGAATTTTTTTAAAAATATTTTAGTATTTTTTTAATTAATATTTTAGTAAAATTAAAATACTAAAATATAATATTAACGTTAATACTAAAATATTAAAGCTAAAATATTAATGTTAATACTAAAATATAATATTTTAAAAATATAATATTAACGTTAAAAATATAGTACTAAAAATATTAGCGTTAATATTTTTACTAAAATATAATACTCTCTTTGCAAAATATTTTCAATAAAATATTAAAATATTTTAAAATATAAAAATATTAAAAAATGTTAATATTTTATTTATTAAAAACGTTAATATTTTGTTAATATTTTTTATATTAAAAATGTTAATATTTTAAAAATATTAAATTTTTTTGATATGAGGTTAATATTAAAAGCGTTTATATTTTTTGATATAAAATATTAAAATATTTTAATTTTTTTAAAAACGTTAATTTTTTTGATATTAAAATATTAAAAATGTTAATATTTTTTATATTAAAAATTAAAATTTATTTTATTAATATTTTTGATATTAAAAACGTTAATATTTTAAAAATATTAAATTTTTTTTGATATGAGGTTAATATTAAAATGTTAATATTTTTGATATAAAAATATAAAAATATTTTAATTTTTTTAAAAACATTAATTTTTTGATATTAAAATATTAAAAACATTATTTTAAAATGATTTTAGTAAAAACGTTATTTTATACAATTTGTTTTATTTAGTTAGTTGTTTTGATTAGTTAACAAAATAATTTGAATTTTAGTATTTTGATTAAATGATGTAAATATGTTATGCTTTTTTTATTTTGAAATTTTTTTTTGATTAAATGACATATTTACATGTGTCAGGAGCATTTTTGAATCTTCCCCCTTTAAGCCTCCCATGTATGCATCACGTCACCAATTTTAACCCCTGCTTTGTCTCATTGTTAACGGGAGAACTGAAGTAATTCGAAAAAATGTAACGTTAAGGATATTTTTGGATTAAAAAAAAAGTATAGGGTGCTCGGTAGACATCGCAGTAAAAGTCAGGGGCATTTTTGAACCTTCTCCATTTCCTTCAGTGCCACAAGTAAATTAAACTATTCCACTTATACGTATAGAGCATTAAATAGTTTTACTTCTTATCAATGTGGGACTTAAAGAAAATATTTTTTAAAAACAACAATGAATCTTTTCATGTACCCCACTTTCGATATAATTAAAATAGAATATATAATTCTACTTGAACCATACATTTTCTCTTTTAATCTTCTTGTGGTAGACTATCAAATGCACTTTTAAATTAACTTCAATTCAATTAATGAATATAAAATTAAACCCAAAATTTATCAAATCTCATAAAGAAAAAGTGCAAATTTAACACTTAAAAATATCAAATTCAAGTTGTTGAAATATTAATTCTTTAATTTTATTAAGTTATAAAATGTGAAAAATATTTTTTATTTATTTAACATTGTGGCAATATGTTAAGAGAATTGATATTTTCACAACTAAATTTGATAATTTCACAAATTACTCTTCATATGAATAGTAAATAGGGTTTATTCATATGTAAAAAAGTGACTTATGGAACGAGATAAATCAACTTTTGGTACATGTACTAGGACACGACTTACAATTTGGTACCCGAAGTGAAAAAAGTTATAAACTGGTGATTGTACTTGAAAAATGTTACACTCTGTTAAACATTAAGGACACGACTTATAATTTGGTACCCAAAGTGAAAAAAGTTACATACTGGTGATTGTACTCAAAAATTTTTGTAATCTGGTGCTTGTATTTTCAAATTTTTAAATAATCGTTAAAATTGATCCAACGGGAGAGACAAACATACAGAGAGAGAAGCGAAGTCGACGCGAAGAAGATCATCGATGTTTTGTTCCATCTTTTCTTGCCTCCCACATTCGCACCATTGCTCTACAGTGTGGCACCGACTTAGGAACTCTGGTGTAATCCATTCATTTTTGTTGCATGAACTACAATCTTTTTTCACGATTTCATTTACGATTCCACTCCAAGACGAGCTCATCCTTTCAATTAAACACTGAAAACCCTTTAAAAAATATATAGGAACCTATAATCAATGGAGAATCAAGACAAGAAGAATTAGAGAAGAAGAAGGACAGAAGAAGAGAACCCTAATTTTCAAACAGAATAAAGATAAAACCCTACTGTTTAACGGAGTGTAATATTTTTTCGAGTACAATCACCAGTTTGTAACTTTTTTCACTTCGGGTACCAAATTGTAAGTCATGTTCCTAATGTTTAACGGAGTGTAACATTTTTCGAGTACAATCACCAATTTGTAACTTTTTTCACTTCGGGTACCAAATTGTAAGTCGTGTCCCAGTACAGGTACCAAAAGTTGATTTA
This sequence comes from Panax ginseng, assembly GCA_020205605.1. Taxonomy (NCBI): domain Eukaryota; kingdom Viridiplantae; phylum Streptophyta; class Magnoliopsida; order Apiales; family Araliaceae; genus Panax; species Panax ginseng. The sequence goes on from CM035146.1 coordinate 12,798,976, forward strand.
TCCCCTTATGGAACTAACACTTTCTTTTGTAGAAATAGTAATTTATAATTAACCTTTATTTTGTTTGTAAGACTGAAATTTAAGTTCAAAGTATCCGAGCCTAGATGATCCCCTGGTGTCCAGACCATTGACACTTCTGGAGGGACCCAATCATGTGATAGTTGTGCATTGAACAATGTGCTACTATCACATAAAAATGGTCACATATTGTTCACATACACACACATGCATACTGTGCCCCCCTGCCTGACATGTGGAAACTGAAGTATGTACGTGTGTGTATGTGAGCATTATGTGACCATTTTTTATGTGATAATAACATTATTTTTGTGCATTTGCTATTTCACATTCTTATTTTTGCATGGACTCATAAATGGCTCTTTGATTCTTACATATAAAATATGGAAAATGATACTTTCACCATTCCATAATAATGTAGTAATTTTTAAGAGCAATTTTTTTATTCTAATTTATTTATCGTTTATACTTTTTTAAGAGAATATATTATTTACTTTTTTATATCACTCCTAATTTTTCTCATTATTTTAAAAAAATATTTTTATTAGTAGTTTTCAACTTCTCATAAAGTAGTGATGAAATTTCATACAAATTTTAATTATTAAATAGTTTTCTTAATTCATGTGTATGAAGATAAAACAACTATTATTATGAAATGGGGGCAGTAATATATATTACCAAAATTTATGTCAATTTTTTTGTTATCAATTATAAAGATAAATATTACTCTCTTCGTTCCTTAATATATGTCGTTTTAGATGATTTTATTTTTCTCTAATTATTGGTTGTTTTATATAATCTCAGAGAATTAACTACAATTTGTCCAAAATTATTCCTCATGAGAAAATGTTACAGATGAGAGAGGGTGACATAAATATGATAATTATGAAAAATTTAGGGTATTATAAATAATTGCAATTATATTTAATGCTATACAATCATTTCCTTAAATCATATGCACAATTTTAAAACGACATATATTAAAGGACAGGAGGGAGTAGTGAGTAATTTTTTTGAAGAGATATATAATAAGTATGACTCTCTTATAATTCATATCAATTCAATATATTGATAAGTTTCGTAATTATAATTCAACATAAATTTATCACAATACTCCCTCCGTCATATAATATATGACGTTTTAGATGATTTTTGTGAAGCCCCCAAAATAGGTATACATCACCTATTCTGAGTCGCCAAATATATGGTACAGAATATAAATACAATCTTAATTATACAACAAGAGAGCTGTGAGTTTAAATACAAATAATGTCTTCTAGACAATATCCACTCTCAGAATAAGTCCTCATTACATTTATTGTCACACTATTTAACTGAATAGTGAGGACTACTAGCTAATACTATCATCAGGACCATCACTCCGTTCCCCGACTCGTCCCAGCTACGTTCTTATTTCCTGAAGAGAACAGTGAAAGAAAGGGTGAGCTCAACTAGCCCAGTAAGAAATATTATGACTAAAATAATGCAGAATAAGATATCATTAGTCTTCAACATTGTTAAACTGATAAAATATAACAATATCAAGTTTAACTGCAGCAGAACAAGCAATCCATTAAAAGAGTCAAGTAGAGAATAAAATCTACTATCTTTTATGATTTAAAAGGTTTTTCATCACTTTTATCGTTGGGATTCAGCTTAATAAATAATTCACATCACCGAATCACCCCTGCACTACGGCCAAGGATATTCTTTAGTATTACGACCACAAATTATCCATGCACTACGGGCCAAGGACATTCGTGTATTCATCAATGGTAATGATCATGCCAACAACTGTCCATCAATGCACTACGGGCCAATGAAGACTTTTACCACATCATTTGTAACATTACGATCATGATTATATAGAATAATCCTCGTCATAATCATACCAAGTCCATCTATGCACTACTGAGCCACAGATGACTTTCAAAAAATATAAACATGAGGATGATGACAATGATATAAGAATTCAATAAAACAAGTTCAAGAATTAATTTATTCAGAACTAATAACTTCCAAGTTGTCAACATGATATCGCTTGCTTTAATGCGGTAAAATTCAAGAATGCTCGAAGAATATTTTCATGAAAAGATCTTTGGATGAAGCATAAATATCAAGAATATTCCACTAATTTCATAGAGTATAAAAGTCAAAACTTTAACCAACTGAGTATAATAAGGAATGGAATAACAAAAGAAATCACCAGGCATACGATAGACCGCACATGCAGCTTATTCCAATAGAATAATAATTAACGGAACCAGGTCCGGCGTAAACGCATGCATGTGGATATTCAGCGAATAATAAAGAAAGAATCAGTTCGACGTAAAACGCACAGACATGATATTCCAACAGAATAATAAAGACAGAATCAGGTCCGACGTAAAACGCACAGACGGGATATTCCAACAAAATAATAACGAATGGAATAACAGAAGAATTTCACCAAGTATAGGGTAGCCAGCGTATCTGAGTTATTCAAATGAATAATAAATAATGGAATAATGAAGTTCTCTTCATGAATACAAAAGAAATAATACCTCTTACCGTAAAAGAAACTGGATATAAGAATAGGGAAGTAGCAGAATACTTTTCTATAGTTTCTAAGTTTCAGTGAATTCGTAAGAAATAATGAAGGAATGAGCTTCTATTTATAGGAGAATGGAAGGAAACTATTGGACTGTACAGTAGGAATTCAGACGAAATTTTTTTCAGCTTCACGGGTGAAAGAAAAATTTTAGACGCAACCTAATTAATCACATGTGCACACCCTTATTTCAACGACAACTTATATATATATATATATATATATATATATATATATATATATAATACCAATACTCATCCCACCACTTCCATTTTTTCACCAAAATTCTACTTTTCCACCATTTTCCACTCACACACACATAGTATCATATATATTCCACTCACCACACACATAATATTATATATATTCCACTCACCACACACATAATATTATATATATATAAACTCCCGCAATATTTTTAACAACATTTATCATCAATATTATAATTCACAATATTAATCGACTAGGTCGTTCACAGGAAAGAGGGGCTTTCCAATAAGGATTTCTCCCCATTGGCCCGCAATTAGGTGACCAAACCTCTCCTTGACAGAACTTCTAAACATCGTTAATATTGTAAATAATAATATTAATAACTTTATCATCTCAATTATTGATTATAATATATAAAATATCGACAATAATTGAATCAAATAACGTGAGATACTATGCAACAATTACTATAGCAATATTTAACAAAACTGAGTGACTTCTCACGTAAGCATCAATAATCAATACTGGTGTACTCTTTGTGAACTACGCGTATTCATCGTATTTTTTAACACCGGGTGTTTCAACAGTTAACGGTAAAACTTCCTCCGTTAATTTCATAAAGTATTTTCTGTCGTTTTCTCAATTCGACAATAATTCCGTTGTGGGGTCCACCAATGATTATGCCGATTTACGAATATTCCCTGTTAAAACGAATATTCTCCGACCAATCGAATATTATATAACAACTTGCGTACTTTGCAAAATTTATAAATATTACCCACAATTATAACATTATATCAAATTCATTCCATAATATTCAAAAATGATATTTATAGAAAATTCATCTTTATTTATAAAAGTTGGGGTCTTACAACCTCCCCTTCTTATGAAATTTCGCCCTCAAAATTAGGGTACGTACTTGGTATGTCGAAGAGGTAAGGATACCTTGATTTTATTTCAGATTCTAACTCCCAGGTCATTTCCTCAACATCGTGGTTTCTCCACAAAACTTTGACTTGAGGTATACCCTTGGAGCGTAGAATATGTTCCTTCTTATCCAAGATTTGAATAGGAACCTCTTCATATGTTAAATCTTCCGCTATTTCCTCCGGTTCTAACTCAATAATTTGGTGCGGGTCTTTCACATATTTACGTAACATAGATATGTGAAAAAGCGTTATGAACACGAGAGACATACTTGGCGGTAAAGTAGTCTATAGCCACGATTCCTACTCGATCGAGGATTAAAATGGGTAGATGAATCGAGGATTGAGTTTTCCTCTCTTTCCAAATCTTGTAACTCCTTTCCATGGAGCAACACGTAACAACACATGATCTCCTATTTGAATTCCACATCCTTTCGATGAAGATAAGCATAACTCTTTTGCCGATCTTGTGAGGTTTTTTTATCGTTCACGGATCGTTTGAATCTTTTACGTAGTCACACGTATTTTCAACTCCGGTCCCAACAAAGTTGCTTCTCCCACCTCATCCCAAAGATCTTTCGAGAACGACACTTTCTTCCATACAACGCTTGAATGGAGCCATGCCAATACTTGCTTGATAACTGTTGTTGTAGGAAAACTCTACCAATGGTAAAAACTTGTCCCAACTTCCCTTGAAATTAAGGACACGAGTCTTAATAGATCTTCAAGAGTTTGAATAGTCCTCTCCACTATCCGCCCCGTCTCGAGGATGATATGCCGAAAGCTAAATCGTAAATCTGTGCCCATAGCTTTTTGCAAACTAACCCAAAATCGTGAAGTGAATCTTGGGTCTCGATCAGAAACTATGGATACTTGCATACCATGCAGTCTTACAATCTTTTTTATGTACATACGAGCAAGACGTTCAAGTGTATAAGTTTCTCGTATCGGTTCTGTCAACAATGACCCAAATCGCATCTATACCATGAGAAACCTTAGGAAGACCGGTAACGAAATCCATGGTAATGTGCTCCCACTTCCATTCTGGAATTTCAAGTGGTTGCAATGGACCTTTTGGTACTTGATGCTCACTTTGACTTCGTTGACACGTTAGACATCTTGAGATAAACAGCGCTTATCTCTCTCTTCATATTGCCCCACCAAAATGTATGTCGAAGATCATGATACATTTTGGTACTCCCAAGATGGATTGCAAAGCGATTGTGTTGTGCACCTCCATCATGATTTTATACTTTAAATCGTGGTCGTTAGGAACACAAAGTCCGGAGTTGACTCAAGTATTCCTTCTTCATCGATTCTTGCTTGGGCATAGCACTTCTTGCACTTTCTTCCTCATACGCATCGGCTCCAGTGTACGTAGTTTGAAAGCGACTTTAACTTTATCAATTAAAGTCGGTTCTACTCAGTATATTCGCCATCATCACATGGGTCCCCTGGAGTCTTTAACTCTATCTCCATCCTTTGCAAGTCACACAATATGGGCCTTTGTGTTGACAATATCGCATCAAATGCCGCATATGATCTTTCTACGATCAATCATTTACTACCACGCTCGCTTTTCCGGGATAGTATTGGATGGTATGATCATAATCTTTCAATAGTTCAAGAAAATGTCGTTGTCGCATGTTGAGTTCCTTTTGAGTGAAGAAATATTTGAGGCTTTTATGATCCGTAAAGATCTCCACTTTCTCCCATACAAGTAATGCCTCCAAATCTTTAGTGCAAGTAAGACAACAGATTCTTAACTCTAGGTCATGAGTAGGATAATTCCTCTCATATTCTTTGAGTTGTCGTAAGGCATAGGCTATGACTTTCCCATGTTGCATGAGAACACATCCTAACCCTTTGCCAAAGCATCATCAGATGGCAAATCCCTCCGAACCAGATGGTATTGCCGTAGCAAAATGAAATGAGTCTCCTCTTGAGTTCTTGAAAACTCTTCTCACATCCCTCGCTCCAATCAACTTTGTATCTTTCCGAGTCATTTGAGTTAGTGGAGTAGAAATCGAGAAAACCCTTCTACGAATCTCCGATAATAACCAAATAAGCAGAAAGCTACGTCTTTTGATGAATCGATTTAAGTTGCTCCCATCTTTGAATAGCTTCAATCTTTCTTTGGGTCAACAGATATTCCATGACTTGATACCACGTGCCCAAGGAATGCTACTTCGTCAAGCCAGAACTCACATTTCTTCAACTTGGCATAAAGCTTGTATTCACGAAGCTTTTGGAGTATCAGCCTCAAGTGTTGCTCATGATCTTCACGGCTTTTGAAAAACGTTATGAACACGAGACATACTTGGCGGTAAGGCGAGTCTATAGGTCACAGTTCCTACTCGATCGAGGATTAAAAATGGGCCGATGAATTGAGGATTGAGCTTTCCTCTCTTTCCAAATCTCATAACTCCTTTCCATAGAGCAACACGTAACAACACATGATCTCCTATATCGAATTCCACGTCCTTTCGATGAAGATCAGCATAACTCTTTTGTCGATCTTGTGAGGTTTTTATACGTTGTCGGATCGTTTGAATCTTTTCCGTAGTCATACGTACCAACTCCGGTCCCAACAACGTTACTTCACCCACCTCATCCCAGCATACCTTGAGAAACCTTAGGAATACCGGTAACGAAATCCATGGTAATGTGCTCCCACTTCCATTCTAGAATTTCAAGTGGTTGCAATGGACCTTTTGGTACTTGATGTTCCGCTTTAACTCGTCGACAAGTTAGACACCTTGAGATAAATAGCGCTATCTCTCTCATCATATTGCTCCACCAAAATGTATGACGAATATCATGATACATTTTGGTACTCCCAAGATGGATTGCAAATGGCGTGTTGTGCGCCTCCATCATGATTTTATACTTTAAATCAGGGTCGTTAGGAACACAAAGTCTAGAGTTGACTCGAATTATTCCTTCTTCATCGATACTTGCTTCCGGCATAGCAGCTTCTTGCACTTTCTTCCTCATACGCATCAGCTCCAGATCTGTAACTTGAACAGCTTTAACTTTATCAATTAAAATCGGTTCTACTCGTATATTCGCCATCATCACATGGGTCCCTGGAGTCTTTATCTCTATCTCCATCCTTTGCAAGTCACACAAAATGGGTCTTTGCGTTGAAAATATAGCACTCGTACCCGCATATGATCTTCTACTCAATGTGTCAGCTACTACGTTTGCTTTTCCAGGATGGTATTGGATTGTATGATCATAATCTTTTAACAGTTCAAGCCAACGTTGTTGTCGCATGTTGAGTTCCTTTTGAGTGAAGAAATATTTGAAGCTTTTATGATACGTAAAGATCTCCACTTTCTCCCCATACAAGTAATGCCTCCAAATCTTTAGTGCGAAGACAACAGCTGCCAATTCTAGATCATGGGTAGGATAATTCCTCTCATATTCTTTGAGTTGTCGAGAGGCATAGGCTATGACTTTCACATGTTGCATGAGAACACATCCCAACCCTTTGCCTGAAGCATCACTGTAGATGACAAATCCCTCCGAGCCAGATGGTATTGTCTGAACAGGTGCTGAAATAAGTCTCCTCCTGAGTTCTTGAAAACTCTTCTCACATTCCTCGCTCCAACCGAACTTTGTATCTTTCCGAGTCAGCTGAGTTAATGGAGTAGTGATTCGAGAAAATCCTTCCATGAATCTCCGATAATAACCAGCTAGGCCGAGAAAGCTACATATTTTGATTCTTGATTTAAGTTGCTCGACTTTGAATAGCTTCAATCTTTCTTTGGGTGGCGGATATTCCATGACTTGATACTCGTGCCCAAGGAATGCTACTTCCTCAAGCGAACTCGCATTTCTTTAACTTGGCATAAAGCTTATATTCACGAAGCTTTTGGAGTATCGACCCTAAAGTGTTGCTTCATGATCTTCACGGCTTTTGGAATAAATAAGGATGTCATCAATAAAGGCGACCACAAAGTGATCCAAATATTCCTTGAATACTCGGTTCATCATATCCATGAAGGCAAAGAGGAGCATTAGTCAATCCAAAAGGACATGACTAGGAATTCATAATGCCCGCATCTGAGGAGTTAAAGCCGTCTTTGGAATTTCATCGGTTCTAATCTTCAATTGGTGATATCCGGAACGAAGATCAATTTTTGAAAAGAATTTGGCGCCTTTGCAATGGTCAAACAGTCATCAATACGTGGCAATGGGTACCTATTTTTCATGGTGACATGATTCAACTCACGATAATCAATATAAAAGTCGGATACTCCCATCTTTCTTTTTCACGAATAGAAGCAGGGAGCACCCCAAGGAGAAGTACTAGGACGAATAAAGCCAATGTCTAACAATTCCTGCAGTTGGGTCTTTAATTCACGAAGTTCAATAGGAGCCATTCGATATGGGGCTTTGGAAATGAGTTTTGTCTTAGGGTTCAAGGTCGATACAAAATTCAATTTCACGCTCCGGGGTAGGCCAGGGAAGTTCTTCGTGGAATCGTCGGGAAATTCATTAACAATAGAAATATCATTCAAAACTGACGTATTTTTGTTTAGATCCGTGACATAAGCTAAGAAATCTTGACATCCGTTTTTCAATAAACGAATAGCTTTATGGCTTGAGATGACAGTGATTGATTTTAATGGTTTGGTTGCTTGAATTCGCATAATAGGTTGGTTAGGAATATGAAAGCTAACAACCTTATGAAAAAAATTAATTTTTACATGATGTGTAGTTAACCAATCAATCCTTAGAATCACATCAAATGCAAGTATTTTCAAAGAAATAAGATCGATAGGTAACGTGCAGGTGCCGATTTGAACTAAACAAGTCTTATAAACAGTGGATGTAATGAAGGTTTCTCCCAATGGAGTTTCAACAGATAAGTCAAAATCTAATTTCTTCGGAGTCAAATTTAATCATTGAGCGCAAGTAGGAGAAATAAAAGAATGGGTAGAACCGGTATCAAATAAGGTATAGACTTCGCTAGAGTTTATGATAAGCTTACCCGTGATTACCTCGTTCGGGTTCCTTGCTTTCTCGGAGGTCACGAAAAATGCTCTCCCTTGCACCACCGGCTTTGACTTTTCTGGGACGACCTTTGGTGCCTCCATCCTAGCTGAACTTGTCTTCAGTGAATGACAAAATCGGGCTAGGTGACCTTCTCTTCCACAATTATAACACGCTTTGGATGGCATCGCGCAGTTTGGACTGATATGTCCCTCCCCTCGGCATTTGAAGCATATGATAGGTGGTCGTTCTCGTTCCTTAACCACAGTTGCTGGTGCTGACGTCTTTCCATCATTGTTGAATCTCCTTTTCTTGAAATGTCCATTTTTACTGTCTTGACCATGATTACCACTGAAGTGGTTACCATTTCTGGCATGTTGATTCCTCCACGTTTGTTGTCACCGCTTCTATGGTGATACCTTTGGTATTTTCATGTTGTTTGCTTTCTCTTGGTTGCGTTGACTCGTTACCGCGCCCAATAATCGAGCCCTATTTACAACATCTCGAGTACAAACACGGTTTATGAGAAATAAGATATTGACGTATCTCCGATTTCAAACCTCTTAAAAATATTCGCGTCATTCGCTCCTCATTATCGACCAAATGGCATGCAAACTGGGATAACTCCGCAAATTTAGCCTCGTATTGCGACACGGTCATATTGTTTTGTTCCAACTTGTAAACTCCACCTCTTTCATGTGACGAATACTCTCGGGAAAGTATTTGTCGTTGAATAGCTCTTGGAACTTCTCCCAAGACATCTTGAGTGCGTCAGGCTGGGTACGTTTTACAGAGTCCCACCAGTAATCTGCCTCTTCACGCAACATGGAGGTGGCGAACGGAACCTTTTGCTCCTCGGAGCATCCCAAGACATCAAATATCTTGGTCATCTGCTTTATCCATGCTTCCGCCTTAAGTGGTTTTGGCTCTCCAATAAACTATGGTGGTCCCAGCTACTTGAACTGTTTAGCGGTGACCGTTCGAGAGTTTCCATTGTTTTCACCTACATTTTGGACAGGAGCCGCTCTCGCCTGATGTTGCATGAATTGCATAAAGCCTCTGAACAATCCATCATTCATCATTTGGTCAGTGTTGTTGTTTGCATGAGGATTGTCACCTTCCTGATGCACATTCTCCTGATTATTGATATGTGGAGACTCAACGGTCTCCTGTGCTCCATTGCTATTCTCAACATTCTCGGATGTCATTTTCAGATACTGCCACAAAACAAGGGTTAGTTGACATGTAACATATTATCTCTAAACTCTGACTAACCAATTAAATACCAAATAAATTTAAGTAGGTCATACTAGCGAAGGAATTCCCCGTCTCTCCCCTCCTAGTTCTAGTCTCACATCTTAGCCAGGGATCATATCCCTAAGCTTTGATACCAACTATGACCCCCCCCCCCCCCCCAAATAGGTATACTTCACCTATTCTGAGTCGCCTAATACATGGTACAAAATATAAATATAATCTTAATTATACAACAAGAGAACTGTGAGTTTAAATACAAATACTGTCTTCTAGACAATATCCACTCTCAGAATAAGTCCTCATAACATTTATTGTCACACTATTTAACAGAATAGTGAGGACTACTAGCTAATACTATCATCAGGACCATCACTTCGTCCCCAGGCTAAGTCGGCTACGTTCTCATTTCACTCAAGAGAACAAAGTGAAAGAAAGGGTGAGCTCAACTAGCCCGAAGAAGAAATATTATGACTAAGATAATGCAGAATAAATTATCATTAGCCTTCAACAGTGTTAAACTGATAAAAGATAACAACATCAAGTTTAACTGCAGCGGAACAAATAATCCATTAAAAGAGTCAAGTAGAGAATAAAATCTACTATCTTTTATGATTTAAAGGGTTTTTCATCACTTTTATCGCTGGGACTCAGCTTAATAAATAATTCACATCACCGAATCACCCCTAGTATTACGACCACAAATTATCCATGCACTACGGGCCAAGGACATTCGTGTATTCATCAATGGTCATGATCATGCCAACAACTGTCCATCAATGCACTACGGGCCAATGAGGACTTTTAATTTTCACATCATTTGTAACATTACGGTCATGATTATACCGAATAATCCCTGGTCATAATCATACTAAGTCCATCTATGCACTTCTGAGCCACGAGATGACTTTCAATAAATATAAACATGAGGATGATGACAATGATATAAGAATTCAATTAAACAAGTTCAAGAATTAATTTGTCCAGGAACCAATAACGTCCACATTGTCAACATGATACTTCTTTGTAGAATAAAATTCAAGAATGATCAGAAGAATATTTCCATGAAAAGATACTGGATGAAGCGCAAATATCAAGGATTTTTCACTAATTTCATGGAGTATAGAATTCAAAATTTTAATCATCTGAGTATAATATCGAATGGAATAACAAAAGATATCACCATGCATGCGGTACTTCGCATAGACGGTTATTTCAACATAATAATAATAACGGAACCAGGTCAGGAGAAATTCACACCGACAGGATGTTCTAACAGAATAATAAATGCGGAATAATAAATGATGGAACCCACGTCCGTATATAAAGATGCAGACGGGATATTAAACGAGAATAATAAAGACGGAATAATTAAAAAAATGGAACCCAGTAAAGGCGTATAGCGCAGATGAGGATATTAAACGGAATAATAAAGATGAGAATAATAGAAGAATGTCACCAAGTATAGGGTAGCCAGCGTATCAAAGTTATTCCAACAGAACAATAAAGAAATGAAATAATGAAGTTCTCTTCTTGAATACAAAAGAATAATATCCTTCTCGTAAAATAATACTTGATATAAGAGTAGTGAAGTAGCGAGAAAACTTTTCTTCTATCTCTCTATAGTTTCTCTCTCTACAGAGTTCGGTGAATTCGTAAAGAAAATAATGAAGGAATGAGCTTCTATTTATAGGAAAATGGAATGCATAATAACTAATCCATGAGCTGTCAGATTGATTTACTTTAATCGACGGTCCATATTTAAAAAAAAATCTTTTAAATAAAATATAATATATTCTATTTATATAAAAAGATTTTACTATGCAAATACTATCTTGGGCACTATGCAAATACTATGCATAATAAAATATAATATATTCTATTTATAGAATAACTTTAATAAAGTATTACATTTTATATAAAAAGATTTTACTATGCAAAATACTATGCATAATAGAATATAATATATTCTATTTATAGAATAACTTTAATAAAGTATTTTGTTTTATATAAAAGATGTTTCTATTTTATTACGTGAATAAAACAAAACTTCTAAATCAACAATAATTGAATCAAATAATGTGAGATACTGTCGCAAAGCAACTATTGTAGCAATAATTGAACAAAAGCGAGTGACTTCTCACATAAATATCAATAATCAATATCGTGTGCTACTACTACGCAACAACGTATTCATTTGTACTTTTACTACCGAGTAGTTCAACAGTATCAACGGTAAAACTTCCGCCGTTATTTTCAATAAAATATATTTGTCATTTTCTCAATCCGACAATAATTCCGTTGTAGGGTCCACTAATGATTGTGCCGTCGTACGAATATTTCCTATTTAAAACGAATATTCCCCGACCAATCGAATATAATATGACAACTTGCATACTTTGCAAAATTAATAAATATTACCCACAACTATAACATTATCTCAAATTCACACCATAATATAAAAAAAATTATTTAGAGAAAATTAATTCTTTATTCATAAAATCTGGGGTTTCACAATCTCCCCTCCTTATGGAATTTTGCCCTCGAAATTTACGTACGTACCTGGTATGCCGAACTGGTGAGGATACCTTGACTTCATTTCAGATTCTAACTCTTGAGGTATAACCCTTGAGTGTTGGATACGATTCTTCTTATCCAAGATTTTAACACGAGATCTCATACGTTAAATCATCCGCTATCTCGTCCGATTCTAAATTAATAATGTGGTTCGGGTCATCCACATATTTACGTAACATTGATACGTTAAAAACGTTATGAGCACGCGACATACTTGGCGGTAAAACGAGTCTATAAGCCACAGTTCCTACTCAATCGAGGATTTCAAATGGGCCAATTAAATCGAGGGTTGAGATTTCCTCTCTTCAGCAACTCTTAGTTCTAGAATAACGTCCTCTTGAACCTTCTTCTTCACATTCATCAGATTCGGGTATGTAGCTTGAGCGTCTTTAACTTTATCGATTAAAGTCAATTTTACTCGTATATTCGTTATCTTCACGTGGGTCCCTAGAGTCTTTAACTCTATCTTCTTCATTTGCAAGTTATACGAAATGAGTCTTTATGTTAACAACATCGCACTTATAAACGCATACGATCTTCTACTCAACACGTCAGCTACCACGTTCGCTCTTCCACGATGATATTGAATAGTACGATCGTAATCTTCAACAGCTCGAGTCAACGTCTTTGGCGCATGTTACGTTCGTTTTAGTTAAAGAAATATTTTAAGGGTTTAAGAAATGGGTTTTGTACTGGTGTCAATACAAATTCGATTTCACGCTCTGGGGTAAGCTAAGAAGTCTTCAGGAATACGTCAAGAGATTTATTAATGATAAAAATATCATTCAAAAATTACTCTCATCCAAGACTTGGATAAGACGTCACATCGATACCAATCTGTGACTTCTATCCTTAACCTAGATAGCACCTCACAATGATACCTATCAACTTGTCATCGTCATTCACGACGCCGCCTCTGTAAAGTCCGCTTCGGTGCATTCCACACAAGGAAGTCATCAACAAAAGGATCGGGGCTCTTTACTTATGGCTTGATATGACAATGATTGAATTTAGTGGTTTGGTTGCTTAAATTAGCATAATAGGTTGGTTAGGAATATGAAAGCTAACAACCTTACGAAAAAACATAATGAGTAGTTAACCAATCATTTAAAAAAAACCACATCAAAGGCAAGTATTTTCAAAGAGATAAGATCGACGAAGTAACGTGAAAGTGTCGATTTGAATCAAACAAGATTTATAAACAAGTGGAGGTAACGAAGGTTTCTCCCAATGGAGTTTCAATAGATAAATCAAAGTTTAACTTCTCTAGGAGTTAAGTACAAACATTGAACATAACTAGGTGAAATAAAAGAGTGAGTAGAACCGATATCTAACACGGTATAGACTTCGTAAGAGCTTATGATTAACTTACCCATGATAATTTTATTCAGGTTCCTCGTCACGAGGAAAAAAACGCTCTCTCTTAAACTACTGGCTTTGGCTTTATGCGGGACATCCTTTGGCATCACTATCCGGTTGGACTTGACTTCACCATACGACAAAATCGAGCTAGGTGACCTTCTCTTCCGCAATTAAAACACGTTTTGGATTGTTGCGTACAGTTTGGACGGATGTGTCCCTCTTGTCCGTATTTGAAACATACGACCGATGGGTAATCTTCTTCCTTTGAAACGGGTGCTGGTGCTGACGTCTTCACGTCATTGTTGAACCTTCTCTTCTTAAAATGTCCATTCTTATTATCTTGGCCATGATTACCACCAAAATGGTTACCATTCTAGGCATGCTAATATCCCCCACGATGGTTATCGTTGTTACGATGACCGTTACACCCCAGATGATTATTATCGTGTTGTTGGTTGTTGCCTTTTGGTTGTGCTGACTCATTATCGCGCTCCAATAACTGAGCCCTATTCACAATATCTTAATATAAACAAAGTTTGTGAGAAATGAGGTATTGACGTATATCGAGTTTCAAACCTCGCAAAAACATTCGCGTCATTCGCTCCTCATTATCGACCAAATGAGATGCAAACCGGGATAACTCCGCAAACTTAGCCTCGTACTGCGACACGGTCATATTATTTTACTCCAGCTTGATGAATTTTACTTCCTTCATGTGACGAATACTTTCAGGAAAGTACTTGTCGTTGAATAATTCTTGGAACTTCTCCCAAGACATCTTTAATGCGTCAAGCTGGGTACGTTTTATAGATTCCCACCAATGATCTCCTTCTTCACGCAACATAAAGGTGGCGAATGGAACCTTTTGCTCCTCTGAGCATTTCAAGACATCAAATATCTTGGTAATCTGCTTTATCCATGTCTCCGCCTTAAGTTGTTCTGGCTTTCCCAAAAACTTCGGTGGTCCTAGCTCCTTGAACTGCTTAGCGGTGACCAACCGTGGATTACCATTGTTTTCACCTGCATTATGGACAGGAGCTGCCTTGCCCGTTGTTGGATGAATTGCTCCTTAAACTGCTTAGCGGTGACCGTCTGAGAGTTATCAGTATTTCTACCTGCATTTTGGATAGGAGTTGCCTTCGCCTGTTGTTGCATGAATTGCATAAAGCCTCTGACCATCCCATCATTCACCATTTCATCGGTGTTATTGTTTTCATGAGGAGTATTGTCCTCTGGTTGCACATTATCCTGATTATTGATCTATGGAGACTCAACGGTCTCCTGTGCTCCATTGATAATCTCAACATTCTCGGATGCCATTTTCAAACACTGCCACAAAACAAGGGTTAATTAACATATCAATATAGATCCAATGAGATGAATCTGTGATCACATGATTCCTAAAGCATGAGAATATTGCAATTTGTATAAAAGCAATAAGCGGTATATATATATAAAAGTAAATATATATATATACAGACGGGATCACCAACCACGTAAGCACCTCCATGGGGATCGAAATGTAAATAAAGTCGAATACGGCCAACCGCCACGAAGGAAACTCCAAAGTGATGAATGTAAATAAAGTCAGAATGCGGCCAATCGCCAATAAGTAAACTCAGCGAGGACTAAATGTAAAGAAAGCTATAAAGCGATCAAGCGCCCACGAAGGAACTCCAGGCAGGACAAAATAAATAAATATATATATATATATATATATATATATATATATATATATATATAAAGCAATAAACTCATAGGATGTAAAATCTGTGCTCATCGAACATAGTTCGACCACGATCATATATATAAGTATATATATATATAAAAGCGAGTAAGCGCACTTGCATCAAGTCTAGGCTCATCGAACAAAGTCCCGACTACAGTTGATATATATATATATATATATATATATATATATATATATATATATATATATATATATATATATATATATATATATTGGGACTTTATTGATGAGCCTAGACTTTCTTTATATATATATATATATATATATATATATATATATATATATATATATATATAAAAGTTTAATAAACGCACTGCATCAAGTCAGGCTCATCGAACAAAAGTCCCACATACGGTTGATATATATATATATATATATATATATATATATATATATATATATATATATTGAATAAATGCACTGCATCAAATCTAGGCTCATCGAACAAAGTCCATGCATGCAGTTTATATATATAAGTGTATATATATATATATATATATATATATATTAAAGCAAGAACGCTCCGCATCAAGTTCAGGCTAAATCGAGGCATAACTCGATAATGTTAGTCAATATATATAATATATATATATACAGACTGGAATGAAACCACGGACCAAAGTCCGGGCAAAAGAAAGCAACACGACTCTCAACGTGTAGAAGGGTGTGTGCAAAGATGAAGAGAAAGACTCTAAAGTGTGTGAGAAGGCTTACACCGACCGATGAAAAAAGGGCTTCTATATCTTTAGAGTGGGTAAACACTGGCTTTTGTGGGTACAAAAGAGGCTATATATGAGCTCACGTGTGTTTGAAAGTGAGAAATACAACGCATGTGGCAAAGTCAGCGAGCAAATTGTGCAGGGTTTCCCCGTCTTTTTTCTCTTAAAATTCAGCACCCCAAGCCTCTTATTTATAGGTAAAAGGTGTCGCAGGTGTACCATAAAATGGTCGGGGCCACCCGATTCTTCTGCCGGGTCGTCTCAAATCGCGCACTCAAGCACTGTAATTTCCCCTCGGATTTTGAGAAGAAGTGCAATCCGAGCATCCGTTTTGAGGTATTCAGGACCTATTTCAAACCGCCGTTGTCAAGAGTTGTACGATGGCATGGGATTAGAGTTTGTACGAGGTCTTTGAAGATGGGACGATGCCCTCCGGTCTTCAAGCTTCAACTTTCATCCGTTACCCCGCATAATAGTCACTCGGGATTGGTTAGCCTTGTGGGACGTTGTTGCAGAGAGAGCGAGACATGGCATCATGTCGCAATGAGAGATGGCGATGTTTCCCCTCTGGGTGTTATTCTTGCCGGATTGGGCCGATAAGCGTATATTGCTCAAACTTCACCGAGATTGGATCGTCAGATTTGTTAAAGGTCCTCATTGTCATCTTTGAGGTGTGCCTGTCTTCCCGATGTTATTGCCGTGTTGGAACAGTGTATATTGTTGTGAGTGCCGAGATTGAAGCTGATGGCATTTGAAACAAACATTTTGGGGTTATCTCAAATCGCATTCCTTGGGGTTATCACCAAGGTTGGTGGCTATTCCATGGTTGGGGATGAGATCGATACCTCGTGGTTATCTCCCAGATTAATCGGTCTTCTCCGGTGTGTGTTCGGTATCAGATCTGCAGTCTCTCGGGGTTAGATCCGAGGTTGAAACAATTACTCTGCATTGCGATCCGGTTGATTTGAACTTCCGGTAGTATCCGGTATGGATTTGGATTGTCTTTTCGTGGTTCTCTCTAAAAGGCTAATCATTCCTCCCGCAATGTTAGTAATAGATGAAGACAGAAAATTTTGAGTGTTCATAGATGCCCCTCTTTATCATACTCATGCATGGCAATGCATGGGTAGGATAAAGAATCCTAGACACTTGAACGCTTAACAAGATAAAACATGGTACTATGGATAGTAACATGATGCAAAATGTATGATGCATGTATGCGGGGTTGTGGCCCAACATTAGGGGATGATTGTTGGTTCCCTGTTGCTCCAACTGGGGATTGGCAATACCAACCAGATCTGATGTGTAAGCCGAATCTGTTAGGATGTTGGTGTTGGAGTTATCACCAAATTCCTGTGTTCTTGATAACGACTTGATACTGAAGGGGTATCTCTTATGCGTAAGAGATCTGTGGGGATAAAGCCTGATCTGTTTGAGGATGTGTATAACATATTCCATCATCTATCCTCTTTGATAATGTTGACCTCTCCTAGTTAGTATCACTAGAATATGTTATGATTACATTGGATTTTCGCCAACAAACCAAATCTTTGTCGGGGATGCTCGACCTTCATTGACGTGTGAATCAACGTCTGAAACATCCTGTGGGATATACTATTATCAAGGTTGTTTGACCTTCGCTGACGTGAATCAACGGCTGAAACTCTGTGAGGAGATTGTCAAGGTTACTTGACCTTGACGATGTGTAGATCAACTGAGCATATCATTGTGACCCCGCTAGGGATCCGCCTGGGAATATGAGCGGTGGGTATGAGAACCTCAAATAGCTCTATAGCTCGACAGTTTAAATGCTATCTTTGAAACGCGTCAAGGTCGCGCTTTACCTTCGATTTGCCGGACACGGCAACGGATGAACGATGTTGAATTCCCCCACCGGGGATCTACGTTATAACCCCATCGGGGACTCACGTTGTAAACCCCATTGGGGACTCACGTTGTAACCCGTCAGGACTCACGTTGTAACTCTGGTCGAGACTCACGCTAGTAACCGGTCTTGGGACTCACGTTAGAACTTGGTCTGGGGACTCACGTAGGGTAACGACACAGAGTCTCACGCCATCGGACCTATATAAGGTATTGCCAGTATATGATTTGTGACAACCGAGGTCATCGCAGAGTATACCTTGTGTTAGACGACTACCAATGAGTGATGATCTGATTCCAAGTCTCATCTCGAGAAGACCAGATTGTATCTTTGTTGCTTGCTCAATCGCATGGAATTTTTATTCCCGATTTGACCTTTCTAGCCCAGTAAGAACTCTGTTTTAACTCAAATCGGACCGAGCGTAGGAGGGTGGGGCCCACATAGAGAGCAGCGAGTGCTTTCGCCATACCCAGAGTGAGTGAGCTGCGACCTACAAGTGGATGATAAATCCCAAAGACATTTGCCTTCACAAGTCACTTTCAACTTTTTTCTCTAGAAAAACCGTGAGCCACTTCCAGTTCTTTGAGTTCAGCCGCTTACAAATTACATCACCGTATAAGTGTTCTACACTATCCTGGTAACATATACGTGTATTTTTTCCAGTTTCTGTCCGTTAGATTGTGAGATATTGCACGAAATGCATCTAAACACATAGTAGTGATTATGTATGCACAAATGACTTGATAAAAAATATTCAACATAGTAAATGTTAGTATTAAACCATGTTGAACATAATGATGTGAAAAAATTTGACTTTTGAGACAGTCAAATTGGCACATTTTTCTGCTATTTTTTGTCCTATTTGAGGTCCAATGAGCAAAAGGTAGAAAAGAAAAATACTCCTAGCATTGAGGTTGGCCTTATGCATGATAATTTTGATTTTTAATGCATATATTCTGTATATGACTTTGGGGTAGGTGAGCTACTGAATGGCCACCTAGACATGCTTGTGCGCATGTGGATAGTCCTATTTTCAAAGGGGACTATGGCGAATTTTTTCCAAATATAGGCATTGTGTAGTCATGCATTCTAACTCTATTATATGTTAAAGTAAATGCATGCATGCATATAGTCATATAATGCATTTTAGAAAGCTCCAGTAAGGCCATTACCACACCCTTTCTGAGGTGATTTGGAGATTTGTTGTCCAGATATTATGGATCCCGGATCACCGAAATAGATTCATATAGGGACCGCTTGGCGTCTGGCGGAGGGCTTCTGAAGTACCTCGTCCCCGTTCTATCAGACAGCCTCATCGGTTGGTGGAGGCCGTGATTCGTCCCGTCCAGGCAGAGGTTCCAGACGTCGAGGACGAGGAGGTGGATATTGAGGATCCCACTCCTGCTATACATATCCCTCGCAGGGAGCTTCCGAGCATCCAGGTGGTGAACCCAGAGTTGCTAGGTGATTTGGGTAGACACTCATCGATGTACGTGCATGCTAACGAGGTATGACGTTAGACTTTATCTTCCTTCTTTCCTAATGATAAGGATTAAAAGGGTTCTGATGTTGATATATGCTTTATGCAGGTTCCAGGTTTTACATAACCTCGGGGGAACTGGTTTAGCATCCACTCCATGTACCGGCGCTTCATCCCGATTATGAGCAAAGAGTGCATGAGAAAGGGGATTTGGGGCATTTTCTCCATCCTTCCCGTCGTTATCCACAGGGTTACCTCGGGGCATTATCGCAGCGATGGTTTCATCGGACTCGATCACTCCACTATTTGGATTGCGAGGTGATGATGACGCTTTATGGATTGGTGATTTATCACAGGTATGGATATCACCCTTACTGTCGTCCGGTCCTTATTAGGAGTTTCGGCGGGTGCGCTCAAAGGTAGGACTGTCCGTTCAGGTCCTTTGAGTGTAGATGTTATGAGCGGGCTATTGAGTGAGCCCATGCTCGATGATGTCGGGGATCGGGGATCGCATTTGCGGCGATTGTTCCTCGATGATCATTTGAGGTCGCTTCATGGCAGATAACTCTTCCACAGTATCTTTTGCTTTTTGGTCGCCACGCTTGATGTGGACCGTATAGAGAGTAACGATTGGGGCTCTTACACCTTTGGCTATTTCCTCCTGGGCATGCATCTGCGCTCACTGTGGTTTAACCGAGAGCTTGGCTAGATTTTACCCATTTTACATTGGTGAGTATTTCTCTTGTTTTTTCCTTTCACAAAGTTACGAGTGTTTTCGACAAGAGATGTTTTGCCATTGTCTTTGGCGATTTTGGGCCTATGGAGAGGCTTCCATGTTTACATCCTGTGAGTGTGTTAGGGCTTAGATACCTATCCACGAGGGGCAGCGATGGCACCATTCTATTTTGCGAGAGGTCCTCAGATCGAGGGCTTCGCCATTGCCGATATCTGTTGAAGCCTCTACTCTTTGACGCACGCGCCATTACATGGATTCCATACTCAGGGGATCATTTGATCATCGGTTTTGAGGATGGACACCCTACTAGAGTAGAGTATTTGATTTCCACCCGGAGATTTCCTCTTTTCACAGATGGAGGCTGGGAGCTCTATTTAGGAGAGCGTGCTATTAGGAGCACCACAGGGGAGATTCGTATACCGATCTTACCTCCTGTCAGGCGTCATTGGCCTGTATCACAGTCACCCACCATTGATATTCCATTGTTGGGAGTTGACATTTTTGATTTATCCGAGGGTCCATGTACTCAGGAGATATTCCAGCGCTGGTGGCTCCCTCGCACTATTGGGGCCCAGTCCCGTGCCACATAGTTTATGGGGGACATGGTTCCTGGATCATTGATGATGATGGATTGGGTAGCTTGTGTTCGAGCTCCGACCCATATAACCCAGATTGATAGCTTGACCCGGCAGTTGGATTGGGCACAGATATTTATTCGGCATTTGGGCAGAGATCCAGCAGAGGCGGAGACATTTGTTCCTTCCAGCTCTGGTACTGGCCCCTCAGACGACCCATTTGGTTTTGCCGGCACAGATCCTCCCCTTTATAGGCCTAACATCCCTGTTGATAGAGATCCAGTGACTCAGGAGGAGTTACATCAGGTGGACAGGATTGAGGATGTGGACATCGAGACCATTGTCTTCTTCTGATGTGTATTCTCGCTATATCTTTTGATAGGCCTCTGTTAGATATTGGTGGTTGTTCCCCATTCTCGCTATATCTTTAGATAGGCCTCTGTTAGTAGTAGGGCATTTGTGCCCCCATTTTCATGTACTTCAGAAATGATCTGAGTCGATGTATTAGATGATGATATATTTAGGAATGTATGCACCATTTTTTCATTCCCTATATCATATTTCCATCCATTATATGTTATGCATGTATCATGTTATGCATATGTATGTATGTCCAGAGATACTCGGTATTGACCCCTGGATGGTCTTATGACACGGCCCGCACAGATGTCTTCTTCGACAGTTAGCCGTATAGAGCATACCCCACCGTCGATGGTGGTATTGGTATGCGCTTTGCAGTACGATAGCATGTCACCACCAGATAGGGTGATCAGTAGATCTATTATTATGAGATACCATAACCCTTTTGGCATTTCAGGTTCCTGCAGGATTTGTAGATGGGATGTTAGAGCATTGGCTAGCTAATAGGCAGGTATTTCGCTTTGGCACCCATGAGTTGACTCCTACCCCGGAGGAGTATGCCTGTTGATGATGATCGCCCTCAGACCGACCTTGCATACACATGGCTTTGGGAGACATGAGTAGACAATTCATGACTCTCACCGGATTGAGGCGCAGTGGTGCAGGATGAGCCGACATCCGCCACGTGATCTCTCGTTTGTCAGGTGATGATTTTGGTGCGGAGGATAGCTACTCATGACATTGTGGGATTTCACTGTGTCGGAGGATCATTGGCGTTCTACGAGTTGATGTAATCGATACTATGTGTATCATCACACGTGTACATACCGGTACATACATGGATGAGATAGATATAGGCGTTATCATGGCGGTGAGAGCTCTCAGGGAGGGTCGTACCATTGTACCTATGATCGTGGCAGAGACCTTGCGATCGGTGTCCCATCGCCAGATTTTGCCTGGTCGTGTGTGTTTATGGGAGTTGGTCATGTTGTATGTGTGGTTTATGTCACACTTGCACCCGGTTGGTACCTTTAGGCAAGACGAGTATTGTTTCTCCCATGAGGTGGCTATGTCGTATTCGTTTGACCATTGGTGTGTAGATGCTCGATCTTGGTCCATATTTTTGGCGCGATATCCGAGATCCATTTAGCATATTGCTGTGCTCGGGGCTTTGCTCACCATACAACTTCAATACTCATGCTCCAGGCATGGATTTTCTCCCTTTGGGTGGCTTGAGGGCGTGACAACTTATCATCCATTGGCCGTGATGTCGTTATTTGACCGGCCCGAGATTTTCATCCTTTCGAGGGGGCGGCGGTGTCGTCGACTTCTCGATACCTCTCACCGAGGACCGATCTCGTGTATCGCTTCATTGGGATCGGCGTGAGCTAGCCGTTCTTCGCCAGATCATCCGGTTATTCCGCAGAGTACTCCGCATGGATGGAGATGGAGGTTTTATCGGCTGCAGCAGTATTTGCAGTACCAGAGATTGAGTTAGACGATGTAGATCCTATAGAGGACATTGATACCTACATCGAGGAGGATACCGCTGTTGGGTTGTCAACATTTCTTCCGGATTCTCCTAGTACCAGTACTTTTGTGATCCAGCACTCGGCACAGTATTTAGAGCAGAGTCTTCATCTGATGACCTTTGAGAGAGATCAGATCCGATCTATGATGTCGACTGCTCTGGATGTGAGGGACGCCGCCCTATTAGAGACAGACGAGGCATTAGCTCGTAGAGATGCCGCTGTGGTTGAGCGGGATGAGGCCAGGTCAGACAGAGATCGTTGATAGTTGAGAGGATAGTGCTATATCCTGCCGGGATGTGGTACATCACAGATAAGATCGCAATGAGGTCCTTTACCAACGCTATGATCGCAGAGATGAGCGCTTATATCGATGAGCATATGGTCATCATGCAGATGGCTTCTGATGCATTGGGTCGTGTGGATATTCTTATCCAGAGACTACAACTTTACCTCCTTCATCTGAGAGGGATGCCATGTTGATTTTGCTAGCTCGCATGTACCCTGATTCGTAGATGAGCTTATATTTACCTTCACAGACTAGCTTAGCCATTTTGTCATGTACAGTTCACATTGTATATATACCAAATAGCATTATATATGATAGGGAAATATATTTTTAGATCACTTCCCTTTTAGATATGCCTTGCTATTTGCTTGATATATTGCCTGCTACTTCAGGGCTTGTGATCTTGATGAATTCTGAATTCTTCCTTGGTGGATGGACACTGAGCTGTCTCTGGATAGTTCATAATGGATCATCGATCTATGTATATCCCTACCATCTTTGGTGTCTTGGACTTGTTTCTGAATGGAAATGTGGAGAGGAGTGTGGCTTTCCTCTCGAGATCGACCGCACCACGAGATGGTCGTGAGATTTCTATTTAGGAGAAGCCTAGTTAATTCCACCTCTTATGGTTTAGTATTTCTCTTTGAGGTATGACCGCAGCTTAGATGGTCGCCGAATCTCCTATTTGGGAGGAGTTCAGGTAATTCCATCCTTTTGATCTGAAGCCGAATGACATATAATGGATTGAAAGGGAATCCCAACACCCGTTGACAATGGTTTGTGTTTTGGTAGGGGGTGAGACCGCACCATGATTGGCTGCCTACATACTCCTATTAAAGAAGAGATCAGGTCTGCGTAGTTCGAACCTGGTGTAATAGGTTCAATATTTGATACGGGGTGATATGGTGTAGGAATGTTTTTGGTTGTTTTTTTTTGTAAGAGAAGAGGTAGAAATGTTTTGTTGTTTTTGTTTTATTGCATGAGGGCCATATGAAATGGTTGCCTACGTACTCCTATCAAGAGGAGATCGTGTCGACGTAGTTCGCCCCTCGTATGGTAGAAGAAAAGCGTAATCCATGTGCAGGTCGAGTGCGGGGAGGAGAAAGTTTAATCCTAGGTTGAGGATAAACTGCGCAGTGAGGAGAAGTTTGATCCCATGTATGGGTAGCCAAATCGCGAACGCAAGAGGTTCAACCGCGGTGGGATGACCTAAGTTGTATGAAAGAAGGAGAAAGCCAGTCACCGGCTTGAAGAGTATGTTTCCACGAGGGGCAAAGTGTAGAAAAGTTGTAGGTGGTAAAGGGTTAAAGAACCAGAATGATGGTGGTGACGATGATTATACACCGGGGTGTTTCTTTGGTTACTTCGCATATAATACCGTTTCACGATGTCCGAGTTGATGAGTTGTGGAAATTCATCGCCGTCCATTTCTTGTGAATCTGAGGCGCCTCATGTCAATACTTCTTTGACAATAAACAGCCTTCAGTAGGACTTTTTTTGTCAGAGGATCTGGCGATCCTTTCGATTGATATAAATGACCATGGAAGATAGCAGCGGTTCTCCTTTCGTCTATCGAGATAATTGGTGATACCTATCTTATACCCATTGGTTTTCATCCACGGTGGCGTCGATGAACACTCTGAGAGATTCCATCTCAACTTCTATGGGGAAACCGCCCATCCCATAGGTTAAAGCGTAGGGGTTGCCCAGATTGAAGTAAGCATTGAAGTTACGTAGGCTAATGAGTAAGAGGCAAATGAGTTAGGCCAATCTTTGTGGTTGGTGACATCTTTTGCATAATCTTCTTGATATTTTTGTTACCGCTTCAACAAAGACTGTTCATCTTGGATGATAGATGACAGAGTTAAGATGTTTGATGTGGAATCTACTGCATAATTCCTCCATCATTTTGTTGTTGAGGCTTTTGGCATTGTCTGACACAATCACCTCTAGTTGTCCATATCGACAAACGACATTATTTCTGATGAAAGCAATGATGACTTCTTTAGTGACCCTGGGGAAGGAGGCTGCTTCTACCCACTTGGTGAAGTAGTCGATCATGGTGAAGATAAATCGGTGACCATTACTGGCTTTAGGCTCAATGGGCCTAATAACGTCCATTCCCCACATTGAGAAGGGCCAAGGCGAACTCATATTGTGGAGCTCCCATGGAGGGGCATGTATAGCATTCCCATGAATCTGGTATTGATAGCATCTTCTGACGTGGTCGCTGTAATCGACTTTGAGAGATGACCCGAAGAATGTCCCGTCCTGAGGACTTTCTTGACAAGGAGGGGGCCACTCATGTGGGGGCCACAGACTCTGCCATGGATTTCATCCATAAGCCTTTGGGCTTGATCTTTATCTAGACTCCTGAGGAGACCTAGTCCTGCATCTCTTTTATAGAGCGCATCTCCACTCAGGTAGAACTTCATAGCAAGTCGCTGGATCCGCCTTTTCTCAATCATGCTCGCCTCAGCGGGTGTAGATCTATCTCGCAGATATTCCTTGATATGCTGATACCAATGAGGTTGGATGGGAGGTAGCTCATCCGATACTTCTCCAACGTAATTCCCATAGGCTGGGGCCTTGTGCAGGGAAATTGTGATGCTTGGCAAGTGTTCCTTGTCTGATATGCAAATCAAGGAGGCCAAAGTTGCTAATGCGTCCGCGAAATCATTCTTATTACGAGGAATGTGTTGAAAGGAGATTCCTTCGAACTCCAAAGCCATCTCCAAAACCTGCCGATGGTAAGGTAGCAAATGTAGTTCCTTGGTTTGATAGACTCTGGTGGATTGTCTGATTACCAACTCTGAATCTCCAAGGACAGTTAACCGCTTGATGCCCATTGAACGGGCAAGTTTTAGTCCCATGAGACAGCCTTCATACTCAGCCGTATTGTTAGTGCTAACAAACTATAATTTAACGGTAACGGGATACTGCTCCCTGTATCAAATATTAGAATTGCTCCAGCTCCAGAACCTTCCATGTTAACAGCTCCATCAAAATACATCCTCCATGATTGGCGCGTATCGTACTGATGGTGTTCTTTGATTGTCATTACTCCTTCATCGGGAAATATGTTTCAAGGGTTTGAAATCCTCTGAAGGTGCGGCTGACGATTGATCTGCGATTCCTTGACCTTTGATGGACTTTTGAGTCACATATCGATGTCAAATTGTTGTAGGATCAATCGCCATCCGACAACCGACAATTCAACATGGGTTTGTTGAACACGTACTTAAGAGGATCCACGCGGGATATGAGGTGGGTTGTGTGACCATGGAGGTAATGTTTGTAACCTCATGGAGGCCCATGCTAAAAGCACAACATGTCTTCTCGATCAAAGTGTACTTGTGTTCCTTTCTTCTTGAACCTTTTCTTTGAGGTAATAGATGGCTCGTTCTTGGCCTCTATCGTCTTTTCTCGTCCCCAAGATATGTACCCCATGGCATTGTCACTTACTGAAGACGAGATACATGAATAGGGAACATCATCCTGGGTGGTACCAAGGCGAGGGAGCTTTGACTAGTTATTTCTTGATTGTAAGGAAGGCATTCGGCACTCATCATTCCATTTCATGGAGGAGTTCTTCCTTAATAACTCGAAGATTGGCTCACTGAGGTTCTTTGTGAGTTGGGAGATAAACTTCGCCGATGAAGTTGATCCTTCCCAAAAATCCTCGTATTTCCTTCTCTGTCTAAGGAATGGGCATTTCTGTGATGGCTTGGATTTTGGCAAGATCCAGCTCAATCCCTTTGTGGCTGACTAGAAATCCTAGCAATTTGCCAGATTTAACGCCAAAGGCGCACTTAGCTGGATTCAACTTCAAGTTGTACTTACGCAACCTGTTGAACAACTTTTTGAGATGGTCTAGATGGTCATCCTCCTTCCGAGACTTGATAATGATGTCATCCACGTAGATCTCAATCTCTTTATGCATTAAGTCGTGAAAAAAGAGCCATCATAGCTCATTGATAGGTAGCTCCGGCATTGATGAGGCCGAATGACAACCGTCTATAGCAAAATGTTCCCCAAAGAGTGATGAAAGCAGTCTTCTCACGATCTTCCTCGGCAACCATGATCTGATGGTACCCCATAAAGCAATCGAAGAAAGGGTACATATGTCAGATTGCGCGAAGATTGTCAATGAGAATGTGGATAAATGGCACGGGAAAGCTATCTTTTAAGAAAGCTTTGTTCAAGTCCCGGTAATCCACGCAAACTCACACCTTCCCTCCAGGTTTAGGCATAGGTACAATGTTGGATATCCACTCAAGATATGTAGACACCATGATGATGCCGGCTTGAAATTATTTCAAAATTTCTTCTTTCACCTTTAAACTCAATTCAGGTTTCAATCGCCTGAGCTTTTGCTTAACTGGCCTAAATCCCTCTTTAATGGGAAGGCGATGAAGGACAATGTCAATGGATAAACCTACCATGTCTTCATGAGACCATGCAAACACATCTTGGAATTGGGTTAATAGCGTAACCATGTCATTCCGTTGGTTTGGGGTAAGGTCTGAACCAATCTGGATTAACTTAGGGCTTTCTAAGGTTCCGAGATTGAAAGAAGTGGTTTGATCAAGGTTAGGTTTGGGTTTGTCTTTGACCCATTCTTGAATTTCTGGAGGCACCTCAATGTCATCCTGGAGATCCATCAAGGCTGCATTCATCTCTACATTAAAGGTACAATCCTTGCGTAGGAGAGGCATCGTATCCGCAAATACATGCACATCTAAATTCAGTCCTGAAATAAAATATGCTTTCACTTAGTATATATGAAATACGTTGATCATACACAGTGTTAGCATATCTTTGGAAAAATAAAGCGCTAATCATTGTATGCAGTAAAAGTAAATGGTTATTGTATCTACAGGCGAAAAGAATTTACCTTCGCTTTACCTGTCGACCAAAAGCAAGGAATCTTTATTCCAATTGGTAAGGTAAAGTCGGGTGGACTGCGATGATGGAGGGATTGTCATCATCCTTCTTGTCCCGAATGATGGCCATTACGTCCGGGGTAATCATCGTGCAGGGTGTATATCATTGGTATGTTCATCATGGACGATAATAACGCATACAGAGACATTATTCGGATAACATTTTCCTTGATTCTCCGCTCCTTTTCTTCGATTGTGGGATCTGGAATAACGATTTTCTTTTCCTCCATCGGTTTTGACTTAGGAAATAACATGGCCATGACATTCATTTGGAACCTTCTTTGGAGGTTGTGCGGACTCGGAGTTTGAAGGCGCGGTTTAACGCATACATGGTTAAAGCTAAAGGAATCTGTTGATGCTTATGAGGATTCTCGTGACTAAGTGGCGTAATAGCCTAATCTAGTTGTTCCAACTTGCTTGGTTAATCGAGATAAGTCTTGGATACCTTGGCCATCTTTACCCAACCTTAGATTGGCTTATGACCCAACGACATCATTTCTTGAGTGGTCGACATCACCTCGGCAGAAATGTGGGGTTGAGCAATGGTGCTCCATAAGCGTGGTATTGGATGTTTCTTATTTCAAAGCATAAAAGCCGGATCGGTTCTCGTGCTGCATTAGCATTGATGAACGGAAT
Source organism: Panax ginseng (assembly GCA_020205605.1). NCBI lineage: Eukaryota > Viridiplantae > Streptophyta > Magnoliopsida > Apiales > Araliaceae > Panax > Panax ginseng. Next base: position 12,827,822 of record CM035146.1, read on the forward strand.
GTCCCGTCTTTGAGGAATCCATGGTTCGGCGTTGACCGTGACGTGCTCTTTGTTGATAATGTACTTCAATTGTTGGTGAAGGGTGGAGGGATCGCCCGCCATGTGGATCCATGGTCGTCCCAAGAAGCGGGTTGTATCCGAATCTAACTTGAGCACATGGAAGGATAAGCGAGAATGTATGAGGGCCAATTTCTATTGGCGACTCAATTACTCCAACCAAGTTACGGCGGGCTCCATCAAAAGCTTTGATGATAGTATGGCTACTCCGAATTCGGTTGAGATTGATATTCATCTTCACCAAGGTGGCATATGGGCAGATATTCAGAGAGGAACCTCCATTTATTAAGACTCCAGCCACCATATATCCGGAGGATAAGACCACAATGTGCAATGGTTTTCAATGACTGGTTCCTTCGGATGGTATGTCATCATTAGTGAAGGATATCACATTGTTGTTGAAAATGTGATTAACCATGTGTTGAAACTTTTCCGTATCCACTGATGTCGGGAGATAGGCTTCTTCTAGAACCTTTAACAAGACCTTTCGGTGATTCTCAGAGGTTAGGACCAAGTCCAAAATTGATATTTCTGGTGGAGCTTCCTTCAAGCTTAAAACCACCGAGGCTTCGTTATGACTCCATGGGTATTTTCCCTTTTGATTTGGTGGTGGGGTTCATCACCCGATGGGGAAGATACATTGGATTTTCCTTCAACACTGCAGCAGTGGTATGTGATGTGGATCCTTCACCTTCTCCATAATTCCATGGAACCTTGTGCAAGCTAACAATAGGATATTGTACTCTGCATGGCAAGTTGATTGGCTCGGGAGCTGCCACTTTCAAAGGATTGTTTCCTCCTTTGAGCTGAATTATTGGTGTTGTGAGCAAAGTATTAATCCTTGACTTCGGTGGATATAATCGCTACCACACTTTTCCACTTAGTAGGGCCACTGCATTCTCACTTGCACGTAACACGTTGTCGATTATCGCCATGACGCGCAGACACCCTTTGTCGATTAGATTTTGAATAAGGTGGCGGAGTGCCCGACATTCTTACGTCTTTGATCATGAGAGGCGAGAGTGGTATTGACATACTCCATCGAGTTATACTGAAGTCGACGGGTTGATTGGAGGTAGAAGGAACCGATCCTTCCTTCATTGATTAACATGTGAAGGATTTCCTCCATGGGTTGGCCCAAATAGGTGAATTCCGTTTGTTGGCGAAATCGGACGGCTTTGGCATTTGCTCTCTTCGTCACTTTGTCTTCTAGCATTTCATTTTTTGAAAGGGACGAGGAATATTCATGACGATTGGCGGTGAGACCGGCATGCTCTGGCCGATTAATTATCGAGTCACTTGATCTTTGATAAGTCACCGATTCACCAATTTCTCAATTTGTTTACGAGAGAGATTTCATCTTTCGTTCCATTGTGAATGGAACTTAGCATAATCCCATCCGTCATCACCGTCTTTGATGGTGCTGGGGAATCACATTTGAAGTTGGAACTCGCCCATCGCTCCAATTAATCATGTTGACCTCTTCTTCTTTGTGTTGAGGAAGAGGGTTGTCTTGTCACGTGAGGGTTGATCGAGTTTGGTGACTACGATCTCTCCATTATATATTAGGTCCCGGATCTTGTGTTTCAAGGTCCAACAATCTGAGTATCATGTCCAGTGCCCCAAAGATGATAAGCACATTTCTAGCAAAGATTGAAACCCGTCCATTAGAAATCGGGTGGTGGAAGAAGATCGTAATTTTTTCTCGTGTTGTCGGGAAGATTAAGAATGTTCTCGAGGGTATCCCCTAAGGGTGTAAACACTCGATGGCGTTTGACTTCTCCACCTTTTTGGCATCTTTGGAGGGTTTGCGCACGGTGTCTTTGGAAAGGGAGTGTAGTTTCTCCTTTGAATGGGCATACTTTGATTGCCTTTTTGCCCCTGTAGTATCATGGAAACATCTTCCTCTTTCTTTTTATGGACCCTCCAGGGTTGTTCCCATAATTTCAGATTGATGTGATCGTAATGACTTTGAGTGCGGCTAGGTCTTGAATCTTTCCTGATTTCAACCCCATTTCAGCCATCTCCCCATGCTTAACCATTTCAGAAAATGGTTTGCCGATGTCGGCTAAAACTCTCTCATAGAAGAGAGCTTCTTATACGTCTATGAATGTCATGACCATTTCTGATTCTGATATGGCATGACTAACTTTGGCAGCCAGGCGTCTCCACCTTTGAGCATACTCTCCGAAAGACTCGTTAGACTGCTTTCTTGATCTTGGTAACTCGACACCGATCAGAGCCATTTGAGTTTGAAAAGCGTATTAAGTGAGGAAGGCATGTGCTAGCTCTTCCAATTTGTGGATTTTGGAGTTGTCTAATCTTGTGTACCACTTAAGCAGGCTTTTCCAGTTAGACTCTTTTGGAACAATTGCATTACGAGTTTTTCATCCTCTTGCATAGGATCCCAGTTCTCAATAAAGACTTTTAAATGTGTATAAGGATCCCTAACCCGTCATATTTTTTCAAAGTCGGGAGTTTTAAATTTTTACGGATAGTGAACACGTGGAAAATACATAGATCGAGATATGAAACACTCCTGTGTGTTCCAATTCCTTTGATAGTCTGAAGGTCTCTTCCATTTGGAGGACTTTCTTTTTGATGTCACCATTGTCTGGATCTTCAGTGGAATGGGCAGCATCATGCGTTTTGTTGGTCGTATCCAACTATGGTTCTGGTATGGTAATGACCGGAATTCCTCCTTGTGTGGAGGGCTCAGTATGTACGGGTATTTTCTGACCCTATGTAGACTGGTGTAATTCTTTTAATAGAAACGACCCAAATCAGAATCTGTTTTCTTAACCCGTCAATTCTTTGCAAAAATCTGGATTAAGTTCAAATGGTGGGATGACGACATGATCGATTATAAACTGTTGCCTTTTTGGACTTTGACCGGGTAGTAAGTCCGATTGACTCCCTGTGAAAGACTGGCATAGTTTAGTCCTTAGGGAAGGTGTATAATCACATGATATGTGATGTGTCCATTTTAGGAATTTTATCATTCAAAACGGGTGTCAGCTGTTTGGAGCATGTATGTGGACATATTGCTTCATATTTCTCATTACATGGAGATAGATATGGAATGAAATTACAAGTAATTATGTTTACAAGTAATTGAAATGAGAGCATGAAGAGACTTTCCTTCGTTTTGGGTTTATCAGAGGCTGACCTATCTTAGGTTACTCTCGCGACTTTTTGGCATGAAGGTTCCCAAATCATCGCAATCTACTAGACGGGAAGTTAATCCGGTCTTTCAACTGGAGCGAATTTGGGTGGTGCCTTTCCTGAGCCTCGGAGATTTAGTCTTCTCACGAGTCCAGTAATCAAATACCAACGGGATAGCCTCTTGGTGGAGGGACCACACAACATACATTCACATACATCGTGTCTCACCGTATGAAATGATGACATATGCGAAGCACTAATATCATAAGCAGTTTATAGTGCGAAGCACTAACATTACACGCAGATATGATGCGAAGCACTAAGCTCAAACAAGACATGCATTCGTACACATTCATCCAATGTAAATGCAACATCCACATACAAGCATATAATAGTTTTGAAAAGATTGTAGTAGCGGCTTAAGTCCTCTTACTGGAGTCCCCAGCAGAGTCGCCACCTGTCGACGTCGGGATTTTTGGGTGTCCCTTTCCGTTACTTGTTCTTTGGTGTTCTCATTTTAGGTGAGATTTGTTTGAAAAAATAAGTGAAAAAGGTCCGACATGTATAATGTCGACAATGGGATGACTGATAAGAGTTGCCATTGGTTTTTAAATGGTTGTACCAACACAACCGAGAAAAGGTTTGCACATTGACCCAGTGATGTGACACTGATATACGGGTCGGCAAAACCGAGATTCATTTAGGATCCGGGGACTTGGTTATGCGGGGGGAAGGTGTTAGGCACCCCCCCCCCCCACATCCGTGTTACCACGGTGACCGCCTCTTTTCAAGAAACTATTATATGAGTGTGTGTGTGTGTGTGTGTGTGTGTGTGGGTCAATGTGCTGTTATAAGAAAGTTGTGTGAGGCCTCGTTCGAACCTATATACACAGGGTTTGAATTTATGTAAAAATTCAGTTTTTAGCAAGATATGGCAATGATGTTTTATAAAAGAGGCTTTTCAAACCCTGATTCTCAATAGGAATTGAGACCTTTTACACCTCCATTTTTATTAAGTGAGCGGCTGGATTAATTTTATTTGATGGATGCGAAGCATCCGTATGAAAAATAATACATCCAAAAATAATGCCGACTTCCTCGTGGGTATGGAAACCATTTGAGGAAATACAGACATCGCAGAATAATTTACAAGCTGCTTACAGCTGAAAATGTCCATCACGGGAACCGAATCTAGATCCAATGAGATGAACAAAGTATATATATATAATAAAGCAGTAAACACTCCAGACCGAAGTCTAGGCTCAATCGAGGCATAACTCGATAATGTTAGTCAATATATTTAAATATATATATATATATAATATATATACAGACTGGAATGAAACCACGGACCGAAGTCCAGGCAAAAGCAAGCAACACGACTCTCAACGTGTAGAAGGGTGTGTGCAAAGATGAAGAGAAAGACTCTAAAGTGTGTGAGAAGGCTTACAGCTGACTGATAAAAAGGGCTTCTATATCTTTAAAATGGGTAAACACTGGGCTTTTGTGGGTACAAAAGAGGCTATATATGAGCTCACAGGTGTTTGAAAGTGAGAAAATACATTGTGTGACAAGTGCAGAGCAAATTGTGCAGGGTTTCCCCGTCTTTTTTCTCTTAAAAATCAGCACCACAAGCCTCTTATTTATAGGCAAAAGGTGCCGCAGGTGTACCGCAGTTGTACCAGAGGCGGGTTGGGTTGACCCGGTTCTGTCGGGTCGGGTCGTCTCGAAGTATATGCACTCAGGCACTGTAATGTCCACTCGGATTTTGAGAAGTGCAATCCGGGCATCCGTTTTGAGGTATTCAGGACCTATTTCGGACCGCCGTTGTCGAGACTTGTACGATGGCATGGGATTAGAGTTTGTACGAGGTCTTTGAAGATGGGACGATGCCCTCCGGTCTTCAAGCTTCAACTTTCATCCGTTACCCCGCACAATAGTCACTCGGGATTGGTTAGCCTTGTGGGACGTTGTTGCGTAGAGACGAGACGTGGCATCGTGTTGGGCGAGATGGAGATGTTGCCCATCATCGTGTTATTCTTGCCGGATTGGGGTCGATAAGCGAGACGTTGCTCGAACTTCACCGAGATTAGAGTCTTTGCATTTGTTGAAGGTCCTCATTATCATCTTTGAGTGTGCATGTCTTCCGATGTTATTCTTGTGTTGTACGGTGTATCTCGCCATGAGTGCCGAGATTGAAGCCGATGGCATTTGAAACAAGCATTTTTTGGGTTATCTCTCAAAGCGCATTCCTTAGGGGTTATCACCAAGGTTGGTGGCTATTCCCATGGTTGGGACCGAGACCTGGATACCTCAAGGTTATCTCAGAGATTAATGGTCCTTCTCGGTGTGTGTTCGGTGATTGCATCCGCAGTCTCGGGGTTAGATCCGAGGTTGAAACCATTACTCCATTGCGATCCGGGGTTGATCTTCGAACTTAGGTGAGTATCCGGTATGGATTTGGATTGTCTTTTCCGGTTCTCTCTTAAAAGACTTAATCATCCTCCAGAACAATGTTAGTGTGATGAGTACGAAAATTTCAAGTGTCTACAAAGGTTACGTGTTTTGTTCCTAAAGCCTAAGGCTAAAGCTAGAAGAGAAAATACAGAGGAAGAGAGAACTCTAGAGAGGAATTGGGAGGCAATTGGAAGAGAAGTCCTTGAAAACAAGAAGGAAGTAGCAATTCTCTAACATCTCCTAACAAAGCTAAACAAGAATTAAGAGGTAAATAACCTAGTTTCTTCTTAGTTTGGGTGTTCTTGAGTTATCCTTTAAATTTGAAACTTTAGTTGGATGAATTGCTAAATATGTTATATATATATATGTGTGTGTGTGTGTGTGTGTGTGTGTGTGTGTTGTTAGATGTTTATAATCGTTTAGTTGTCATCTAGAAATGATTTTCAGAAATTAAATCCATGAAAACATGATTTAGAATGAAGAAATTGAGTTTTATTGATATATATTACATTAGGGCTTGTTTTGGAATCAAAATTTTTGATGAAGTCATGATATAATATTAAATTGATGATATATGTTGTTAGTATGTTGAATTACGAAAATAACGAAAGTTGAATGAATCGAAATGGTTGAGAAACAAATTCGTAGTGAACGAATTCGCTAAATTGTCAAAACATGAACAATTAGAATGAACATGAGTTGTAAATTCATATTAAGGTTAGTTAATGTTTATGTTAGTTGATGGGTATTAGGTATGTTGTAGTATTATGAGTTACAAACCTATAGAATCGAAAATGGACTGAATTGGATGAGTATAACTCATGTTATGATCATTGGAAAAAGTAAGTGGTGCATGTAATCATGAAAAGCGAGCACGAGGGGCTGTTTCTGCGATTTAAAGTAATACATTACTGAGCATCGAAGATGATTGGACCGCTCGACCTGCTGCAGTAAATTAATCATAACGTTTTCATACGAACTCCGATTAAGGCGATTCAAGATGATCCGGAACGAGAACGAATAGACCAACAACTTTTGTGCTTTAAGGGTTTTAGTTTGAGGTCTTTAGGAAGGGTCAAAATGCTCATCTTTAGGACTATTGTGTTTTTTTGAGGCAATCGGTAGGGGGCACGCATGCACGTATGCAAGTGTAGTGCTCTTGGACGATAATAGATGTTGTTCTAAGTTATAGAACATGAATATTATGAAGTATAATGATGCTTAACATTAATAAATGATATATTAGATAAGTTGAATATGCATACTAAGCACACACTGAGAGACAAATTAGGCATGTGTGAAGAATAAGCGCCAAAACACCGTGATAAGTGATAATGAAGCGTAAAAAGTGTTTTAAATCAAATGAAATGAATATAATAAGATATTGAATAGTGTTAATATAAAACCAATAAGTAGTCCTAGCAAGATTTAAACACTTGAATGAACTTCGAATATGAAATACAGTGAGATATAAGTTGAAAGTTAACACAATAACATTGAACATTGTGTATATATAATAGGAAGGGTTATTAGGCATAGAGTAAAGTTTAAATTACAACTATTATGCATATGTGACTAATAGTTGATGTGCATGATTATATAATTGTGTAGGGCACGTGAAGTGTAGATAACTGTAAGCTGTTAAACTGTTATTGGTAAACAACGATCAAGGCAAGTCTTTTAGTTCCTATTTGCTATGTGAATTTGATTGTTTTAAATCTTTATTGCAAAGAGCATGATGTGTTATATATATGTTGAATGTATGAAATGTTAAAGTCAACTTATGACTACGTTGATTGAGTAAAGCATGCTGGTTAAGTAAAGAACTCAATCTTTATACTTGTTATATGAACTGTAACATGTATGTTATGTTAGTCCAATGTTTATGAAATATATGTTGAGCATGTTATTATGTGTTACGTGATGCATGAAAACTGTTAGATTTTTTGTCATTATCGAGCTCAATCTTGCAAATAACCATTTTACAGGTTAAGGATTGAAGGTAACACTATGTGCTACTTGAATGACGTGGATCAGAAATAATACATGAAGATTAATATTTTAGCTAAAGTTGTTATTTCTTTAAACCGTGATTAAGATACATGAGATGTTCTAAATGTTTTATTATTTATAGTTTTATGTTGAGTTGTAAAGTTAAAGTTTGAGTTATCTGATATGCAAAGGTTATCGAATTAAAATGTAAAATTTGATATAATAATTGTGATGAAGTAAATCATGGATTATATATGATTCAAAGACATGTAGATGATAAAGGTTTTGATTCAGGGAATTAAAGTAAGAAGATAGAAAATTTTAAATTATTCCACATATTATTAAGTTTAACATCGAATAATGATGTAAAATCAGAAGTTAGACGTATTATTAACGACCGAAGTCGGTAATTGTATTGTATGAATTTTGAGGTCGTTACATGCGAAGGGGAAGGACACATCAGTCCAAACTGTACGCAGCAGTCCAAAACATGTTACAATTGTGGATGAGAAGGTCACTTAGCTCGATTTTGTCGTGCAGTAAAGCCAAGTCCAGTTGGGATGGTGACACCAAATGCCATCCCAAAAAAGTCAAAACCTGTAGTTCAAGGGAGAGCATTTGTCGTGACCTCCCAGAAAGCAAGGAACCTGAACGAGGTCATCACGAGTAAGCTAATCGTAAACTCTTGGAAATTCTATACCTTATTTGATACCGGTTCTACCCATTCTTTTATTTCTTCTACTTGCGTTCAACGTTTAAATTTAACTCCAGAGAAATTAGACTTTGACTTATCTGTTGAAACTCCGTTGGGAGAAACCTTCATTACATCCACTGTTTATAAGTCTTGTTTGGTTTAATCGGTACCCTCACATTACCTGTCGATCTTATTTCCTTAAAAATACTTACATTTGATGTGATTTTAGGGATTGATTGGTTAACTACTCATTATACAAAAATTGATTGTTTTCATAAGGTTGTTAGCTTTCATATTCCTAACCAACCTATTATGCGAATTCAAGCAACCAAACCACTAAAGTCAATCACTGTCATATCAAGCCATAAAGTTATTCGTTTATTGAAAAACGGATGTCAAGCTTTTTTAGCCCATGTCACGAATTTAAACAAAAATATGTCAGATTTGAATGATATTTCTATTGTTAATAAATTTCCTAATGTATTCCCTGAAGAACTTCCTGGCCTACCCCCAGAGCGTGAAATTGAATTTTGTATCGACCTTGAACCCGGTACAAAACCCATTTCCAAAGCCACATATCAAATGGCTCCTATTGAACTTCAGGAGTTAAAAACCCAACTGCGGGAATTGTTAGACATTGGTTTCGTTCATCCTAGTACATCTCCTTGGGGTACTTCTATTCTATTCGTGAAGAAGAAAGATGGAAGTATGCGACTTTGTATTGATTATCGGGAGTTAAATCATGTCACCATAAAAAATAGGTACCCATTATCTCGTATTGATGACTTATTTGACCTGTTAAAAGGAGCCAAATTCTTTTCAAAGATTGATCTTCGTTCCGAATATCATCAGCTAAAGATTAAAATTGATGACATTCCAAAGACTTCTTTCAGAACTCGGTACGGGTATAATGAATTCCTAGTCATGTCTTTTAGATTGACTAATGCTCATGCTGCCTTCATGGATATGATGAACCGAGTATTCAAGGAATATTTGGATCACTTTGTGGTTGTCTTTATTGATGACATCCTCATTTACTCCAAAAGCCGTGAAGATCATGAACATCACCTAAGGCTGATTCTCCAAAAGCTTCGTGAGAACAAGTTATTTGCCAAGTAAAAGAAATGCGAGTTCTGGCTTGAGGAAGTTTCATTTCTTGGGCACGTGATATCAAATTATGGAATATCAGTTGACCCGGCAAAGATTGAAGCAATTCAAAGCTGGGAGCAACCTAAGTTAGTGACTGAAGTACGTAGCTTTCTCGGCTTAGTTGGTTATTATTGGAGATTCGTGGAAGGATTTTCTCGAATCGCTACTCCATTAACTCAGCTAACTCGAAAAGATACAAAATTCGGTTGGAGCGAGGAATGTGAGAAGAGGTTTCAAGAACTCAAGAGAAGACTCATTTCAGCACCTATTCTGACAATACCATATGGCTCAGAGGGATTTGTCATCTACAGTGATGCTTCAGGTAAAGGGTTAAGATGTGTTCTCATGCAACATGGGAAAGTCATAGCCTATGCCTCTCGACAACTCAAAGAATATGAGAGGAATTATCCTACTCATGATCTAGAGTTGGCAGCTGTTGTCTTCGCACTTAAAATTTGGAGACATTACTTATATGGGGAGAAAGTGGAGATCTATACGGATCATAAAAGTCTCAAATATTTCTTCACCCAAAAGGAACTCAACATGCGGCAACGACGTTGGCTTGAACTGTTGAAAGATTATGATCATTCCATTCAATACCATCCAGGAAAAGTGAACGTGGTAGCTAATGTGACGCCCCCAAAATAGGTCCACACGACCCATTCTGAGTCGCCAGATATCACACTACAGAAATTAAATACAAACTTCATTTACACAACTGTTGAACTGTCGTGCAGAGTACAACAACACATAAGCTGTGAGTTTTAATACAAATATATGTAACTCTCATGGTTCCTCGACCACAACACCATACAATGTTTTATCCCTGTAACGTCAATCAACAATTCCTGTCCACAATCATGTGAATAACTCATAATCATAATTATGGTTCTAAATTCCTCACATGTCTTTACCTGAAACGTCAAAGATCATGGTTATACCAAATCACAGTTCATGTTCATAATCATACTAATAAATTCATCTTTGCACTACGGGCCAAAGATATTCATTAACAGTTCATCCTTGCACTACAGGCCAAAGACATGCAACTGTATTTTAGAAGAGTCAATTAGAGCATGATATCTACTATCTTCTACGAATTAAAAGTTTATTATCAATATTTTATCGCTGAGACTCAGCACAATAAATAATCTACATCACCGAATTATCCATGCATTACAGGCCAAGGATATTCATTAGTATCACGACCACGAATTATCCATGCACTACGGGCCAAGGATAATCGTGTTTTCATCAATGGTCATGATCACGCCATAAAACAATTCATCTTTGTACCCTTGGCCGAAGAGAACCCATGGTCATGATTATACCAAAAACTGTCCATCAATGCACAACGGGCCAATGAGGACTTTTACCACATCATTTGCAACATTACGGACATGATTATACCGAATGATCCCTGGTCATAATCATACCAATCAGCAGTCCATCTATGCACGTAAGCCAAAGATGACTTTCATCACAATATAAGCATGAGGATGATGACAATGATATAAGCATTGAGTCAAACGAAATCAAGGATAAATATTAAAGACTTTAAATTTATCCAGAGTTTAAAAATATCCAAATTGTCAACATGATACTGCTTTGTGGAGTAAAATTCAAGAATAATATTCATGTACCAAAAAAAAATTGGACAGAAAAGAAACATATTTTTCGGGTGAATAGTACTCTGTGAATAGTACCCTGTGAATAGTACTTCAGGAATAGTACCTCGTGAATAGTACCCGGCATGAAAAGTTCTCCAAATACCCGAGTGAATAATATTCTAGTAAATAATAATCGGGTGAATAGTAACCCATAAATAGTACTCCGGCACGAAAAATGTCCCGAATATCCGAGTGAATAATATTCGAGTGAATAGTAACACATAAATAGTGGGAGAAGGGTCAAAAATGCCCCTGACTTTTACCGTGATGTCTACCGAGCACCCTATACTTTTTTTTGTCCAAAAATACCCTTAACATTATATTTTTTTTGGTCATTCGTGCCCCTGCCGTTAACAGATTTGCCAACTAGACTAACGGGGTTACAAAATTGATTATGTGGTTGCCACATGGAAATGCTAAAAATACTAATTAAAAAAATACTAAATACTAATTTAAAAAAATACTTAAATACTAATTTAAAAAAATACTAAAATACTAATTAAAAAAAATACTAAAATACTAAAAAAAAATTAAATTAAAAAAATACTAATTAAATTAAATTAAAATACTAATTTTTTTAAAAAATATTAAAATCCAAATTATTTTATTAATTAATCAAAATAACTAATTAAATAAAAAGGCAAAGGTCCAAAATAACAAATTAAATTAAAATTAATCCTTTTTTCTTTTTTCTTCCTCTTTTCTCTCTCTCTCTCCCATCTCCTTCCGCCATTTTCAAGCATATTACAGTCAAAGAACCAAAAAACGGTGGCCTGCTATTCTCTCTCCTCTCATTCCCAAACCACCATCCATTTTTGGGCTCCAAACCTGACCCTGCACCATCCTCCTTAAACCCCCTCTCCTCCTGATCCACGGGTTCGGTCCGCCTGCGCCAACAAGTCGTCTTTTTTGTCCACCCGTTCGATCTTTACATTTTTGATTTGGTGTTCTTCGACGACTCTGTGAAGAAAAGAAAAGAAATATATTTTTCGGGTGAATAGTAATCCGTGAATAGTACCCCATGAATAGTACTTCGGGAATAGTACCTCGTGAATAGTACCCCGACATGAAAAGTTCCCCAAATACCCGAGTAAATAATATTCGAGTGAATAGTAACTCGTGAATAGTACTCTGACACGAAAAGTGCCCCGAATACCCGAGTAAATAATACTAGAGTGAATAGTAACTCGTAAATAAAATGATATTTCATGACAAGTACAAAAGAAATGATATCTCATACGAGTATAATAGAATATACGAAACTGCAAATGGATTTTCACCGTCACATGCGCAGAATCCACGAGATGCAGATCATTTCCACAATTTAATAAGGAATGAATACAAAGGATCATTCACCATGCATGCAGTAGTCCACATGCAGTATGTGTTATTCTAATGTAATTATAAAGAATGGAATAACAAATGTAATTCACCAGCATACGATAGACCACACGTATAAAAGTTATTCCAATGTAATAATAAAGAATGGAACTGTGTCATGCAGAATCCGCACAGAGAGGATATTCCAACAAAATAATAAAGAACGGAACCAGGTCATGCATAATCCGTACAGCAGGATATTCCAACAGAATAATAAAGAATGGAATAACAACAAAATTCACCAGGCATGCGATAGACCGCACAGATAGGTTATTCCAACAGAATAATAAAGAATGGAATAACAGAAGAATTTCACCATGTATGTGGTACTTCGCATGGACAGGTTATTCCAACATGATAATAAAGAATGGAATAACAACCCTTACGAGTATTGAAAGAATATAACTCTCTTCATGAATACAAAAGAATAATACCCCTTACCTCAGAAGAAGACTGGATACTGGAATAGTGAAGTAGTAGACTTCGCTTCTTCTTTCTCTCTATAGCTTCTATCTCTGTAATTTCTCTTGTGAGACTTAGTGAATTGGTGAGAATAAAGAAAGAATGAGCTTCTATTTATAGGAAAATATAGTTTCGATAATTGCACGTTTTGGGGCTCAAAATATTACAGTATAATACCTTCCGCTTTTTCTTCATTTTTAATTTAGTCCTACAAGTATTATCAAACTTGCACCACCTCCCCTAATAGTATATCATGTGAATCAATAGTACAATCATGTGACTCAATAGTACAATCATGTGAAAAAAATAATTACAGTATAGTACCTTCATCTATACCTCTATTTTTAATTTAGTCATGTAAGTATTATCAATCTTGCACCACCTCCCCTAATAGTACATTCATGTGAATCAATAGTACACACATGTGAACAAATAGTTATAAGCATATGAATTAATAGCAATTAATTGCTCATTTGTCCGATTAATTACCCGATTGGTCAGTATAACTTCCAGACATCAATTAATATCGAAATAAATGTCGATTTCCACTAACACTAATAATTCCAACACAATGGAACTATCAATTTCATCTTTAATCAACACTTAACTTATTCATCATTAATATTATAACTCACAATATTTAACAACCTATTGCTTCCCGTGAAAGAGGGGCTTCCAGATAAGGATTTTTTTCTTATCAGCGCCGCAATTAGGTGACCAAACCTCTCCTCGATGTAACTTCTAAACATTGTCAATATTGTAAATAATAATATGAATAAATTTGTTGTCTCAATTATTAATTTAATAATATAATATATTATCTGAGGATGATAATCGTGACAACAATTGAATCAATAATATAAGAGATATGATGCAAAGAATTACTATAGCAATAATTGAGTATAACTGAGTGACTTCTTACGTAAGCATCAATAATCAATACTGTGTGCTACTATGCAACCACGCGTATTAATGTACTTTTACTACCGGGTATTTTATGACAACTTGCTTACTTTTAAAAAAAAATTCAAATATCACCCTTAACTTTAACCTTTTATCAATTTAACCATTTACTAAATAGAAAAATTATAAAAAAATTGAATACTTTCATTTCATAAAATTTGGGGGCTCACAATCTCCCCTCCTTATGAAATTTTGACCTCAAAATTTATGTACCTGGTAGTTCGAAGAGGTGAGAATACCTTGTTTTCTTTTTGGATTGTACCTTCCCGGTTATTTCCTCACTATCATGATTTTCCCATTTCTCACCTCCTGTATTTCAGATATCATTCTAGAATGTGGTTTCAAAATAAGGGTTAATTGACATGCCACATATTATCCCTATACTCTGACCGACCAATTAAATACCAAATAACTTAGGTAAGTCATACTAGCGAAGGAATTTTCCGTCTCTCCCCTCCTAGTTCTTGTCTCACATCTCAGCCAGGGATCATATCCCTAATGTGACGCCCCCAAAATAGGTCCAATCCAACCAACCTATTTTGAGTCGCCAAATACATGGTACAGAAACAACTACAACTTCATTAATACAATTGTCGTGCAAAATATGACAACACATAAACTGTGAGTTGAAATACAAATATTGTCTTTTAGACAATATCCACACTCAAATAAAGTCCTCATTAAAGTTATTGATACAGTATTTTACAAAATAGTGAGGACTACTAAAACAACTGTCTTAAACCATTACTCCACACCCCCGAATTAGTTCCCGCTTATATTCTCGCCTCTCCGAGAAGAAAAATGGAACAAAAAGAAAAGGGTGAGCTCAACTAGCCCAAGAAGAATATTATGACTAAGATAATGTACAATAAATTATCCTTAGTCTTCAACAGGAAAAATCGATAGAATACAATAGACAACAAGTTTTAGATCAACAATTGCAGCAGTAAACAACAATTCATTAGAAGAGTTAAGTAGAGAATGAAATCTACTATCATCTACGAATTTAAAAGTCCATCATCAATATTTTATCCCTGTAACATCAATCAATATATATCTTGAATCAAATAGTCATCTTTGCACTATAGGCCAAAGATATTCATCAGTCGGTCATATTCATCTCAACACCTGTTCATCTTTACACTACGGGCCAAAGATATTCATCAAGAAATCATTCATCTTTACACTACAGGCCAAAGATATTCAGTAATATCATCATTTAGGACTGAGGATGATGAAAAATATATTTTAAAGAAAACGAATCCAGTGAGACAAAAGAACAAATATTTGTGATTCGTACTTCGGTTTATCCAAGTTCAAAAATACTCCATAATAAACTATTGTGGAGCAGAATTCAAAAATAAAGATCAAAACATAGATCCAATCAAAGATAGAAACCATAACAGATAATCTTAGACATAGAAAAGAAAATTTAATTTTTATGTGAATAGTGTCGTATACGTGAATAGTGTCGTATACGTGAATAGTAACTCTGACACTAAAAGGTAGAAATTCCACAAGAAAAATCATCATGCTTCATGAATAGTACTCGTGAATAGTAACTCATGAATAGTAACTCATGAATAATAACTCGTGAATAGTAACTCATGAATAGTAACCCCGACATAAAAAGACCAGAATTTCACAAGAAAAATCTTACCAATATTCCGGCATAATGATATTGAAAGAAATAATATCATTTTAAAAAAATAATATCCCTTACTCGAAAAAAGACAAGATTTCGATCGAATAATGGATATAGTGTCAAGGAAACTTGCATCAGATAGCAACACTCAAAGTATCAAAATACTCAAAAGAATACGCTCGATAATATAGAGAGAGAAAGAGAGAGAAAACTTCAGTTTCTGGTGTATTTTCAATTCTAACCTAAGCACCCTATTTATAGGAAAATGTTTAGAACACCAACGCAGTAAAATTTAATAAAATAATATTATAATTAAACAATTTCAAGCCCACCTTAGACCAACTGAATTCAGCACATTTATATCACATGTGTAGCCCAAAAAAACGTTTTTCTTAAAATAATTATTTAAAACTTCCAAAAATCAATTATTTCGGAACTTCCAAACTTCAATAATTCATAATAAATAGCCCTTTTGTCAGAAAAATTCGAACCACATGTCCTTTTCATAGGAAATTTCATTCTCTACAACTTTGTAAGTTTAAGTTTTTCCAAATTCCAAATAAAAATTGACTGAAATCCACAAACGGGCAATTTTACAAGCTATAATCAAATTTCAGTCAAGAAATGGGGTCCACAAACATGAAAAACATGTGTTAATCATTTAATGCAACAAAAATACTCTTTCTCCTCATATACTCATATATTCCACATTCATTATAAAAATATCATCATTATTATATTATAATAATATAATAAAATATTATTTTATCAGAAAAGATAAAATATCGATTTTCAATAATTGTCACTTTAAAATTTTTTCTCCATCTATATCCACATAAAATGAATATTTTTCTCATCATATAAATTAAAATTAATTATTCACAAATAATATTACGTAATCACAATATCGATAACCAGCAAAGGTTCCCAGAAGAGGGGCTTTCCAATAAGGATTTCTCTCATTTGCGCCCAATAATGTTATCTAATAATATTATTCAGATAATATGAATTATTGCTTCGATAAAGAAAAATATCGTGTAATGACAATTATTAAAACAATAAAGAATATAAAATATCAACGCAAAGAATTATTGAATCAATAAAATAAAATCTCGAAACAAGAATTACCGTAATAATTATCGAGTAGTGTCTTCTTACATAAGAATCAATAATTAGTGCAATACCGTGTGCTACTGTGCAACAACGCGTATTACTGTGTTTTAACCGCCGGGTATTCCAACAGTATTAACGGTAAAAACTATGCCGTTATTTATAAACAACTTATTCTTGTCATTTTCTTCATCCAATCACTTTCTGTTATGGGGCCCACAAAAGACTGCACCATCGTACGAATTTTCCCCGACAGGAAGAATATTCCACGACCAAACGAATATTCCCCGACAACAATGAATATTTTATAACTACTTGCTTATTTAGAATATTTGCGCAATTTACCCATAACTAACCACATTAATCAAATTAACCCTTACTATTTCAAAATAATGAATAGAGGAAATTTAATTTCATTAATAATAAGTTGGGGTCTTACACCTAAGCTTTGATACCAACTGCGACGCCCCCAAAACAGGTATATATCACTCATCTTTAGTCACCAGATACATGGTACATAAATTCAAATACAACTTAATTATACAACAGTCGTGTAAAATACGACAAAACATAGCTGGGAGTTTAAACAAGAATATTGTGATCTAGACAATATCCACACTCAATGGAGTCCTCATTATAATTATTATCACATTATTCCATAGAATAGTGAGGACTACTAAAGCCACTTATACTGGATCATCACTCCATTCCCCGACTCGTCTCAGCTATATTCTCATTTCCTGAATAGAACAATGAAAGAAAGGGTGAGCTCAACTAGTCCAGTAAGAAATATTATGACTAAGATAATGCAGAATAAAATTATCGTTAGCCTTCAACAGTGTTAAACTGATAAAATATAATAAATATCAAGTTTAATTGCAGCGGAACAAACAATCCATTAGAAGAGTCAAGTAAAGCATGATATCTACTATCTTCTATGATTTAAAAAGTTTATCACCAATTTTATCGATGTAATACCCATTAAGAGTTCTTTGTTATACCTAAGACAAAGAGAACTTTAATCACTTGTCTTCACCTGAACCACCAAAGATTATAGTTAAATTCGCAATTCATGTTTATAACAATGTGAATCAACAGTAATTCCTTGCCGCAAAGGCTTAATAGAACGTTCACTCAATATCCTTACCCCAAAGGCTAAAGATATTCAAATGTAATAAGAATGATCATACCAATCAGTTGTCTACCTTTGCAATACGGGCCAAAGATATTCAACTATAAAATCAATGGTCATGATCATACCAATCAATTGTCTGTCTGCACTACTACCAAAGACATTCAATCTGTTAACTAATGGTCATGATCCCCGCTTAATCACATCATCGAATTATCCATGCACTACTGCCAAGGATATTCGTTATTATCACCAACAGATTATGATCATTTCATACACATGTCCATCTTTGCATGTAAGCCAAAGATATACAACTATAAAACTAATAATCAATGTACCATCTTTGCACGTAAGCAAAAAATATACAATCAGTAAAACCAATAATCAATAAAATCCATTTATGCACGTAAGCTAAAGATGACTTTTAGCACAATATAAGCATGAGGATGATGACAATGATATAAGCATTAATCAAACGAAATCAATGATAAATATTAAAAACTTTAAATTTATCCAGAGTTTAAAAATATCCAAATTGTCAACATGATACTGCTTTGTGGAGTAAAATTAAAGAATAATATTCATGTACCAAAAATAATTTGGACAGAAAAGAAATATATTTTTCGGGTGAATAGTACCCCGTGAATAGTTCTTCGGGAATAGTACCTCGTGAATAGTACCCCGACATGAAAAGTATCCTAAATACTCGAGTGAATAATATTCGGGTGAATAGTAATTTGGGTGAATAGTAACCCGTGAATAGTAACTCGTGAATAGTACTTCGACACGAAAAGTGCCCCGAATACCCGAGTGAATAATACTAGATTGAATAGTAACCCGTGAATAGTAACTCGTAAATAAAATACCAAATAAAATGATATTTCATGACGAATACAAAAGAAATGATATCTCATACGAGTATAATAGAATATAAGAAACTGCAAATGGATTTTCACCCGCCATGCGGTAATCCACGTAGACAGATCATTTCCACAATTTAATGAGGAATGAATACAAAGGATCATTCACCATGCATGCGGTAGTCCACAGAGACAGGTTATTCCAATAGAATAATAAATAATAGAATAACAACAGAATTCACCAGGCATGCGATAGACCGCACAGACAGGTTATTCCAACAGAATAATAAAGAATTGAATCAGTCATGCGTGAATCAATATGCATGCATGTGATATTCCAATGTAATAATAAAGAACGAAGCTTGTGTCATGCAGAATCCGCATGCATGTGATATTCCAATGTAATAATAAAGAATGGAATAACAATGTAATTCCCCTGCATGTGATGATAGGCCAGCAGATATGTTATTCCAATGTAATAATAAAAAATGGAATAACAAAAGAATTTCACCATGTATGCGGTACTTCGCATAGATAGGTTATTCCAACATGATAATAAAGAATGGAATAACAACCCTTAAGAGTATTGAAAGAATATAACTCTCTTCATGAATACGAAAGAATAATACCCCTTACCTCAGAAGAAGACTAGATACTAGAATAGTGAAGTAACAGACTTCACTTCTCCTTTCTCTCTATAGCTTCTATATCTATAATTGCCCTTGTGAGACTTAGTGAATTGGTGAGAATGAAGGAAGAATGGGCTTCTATTTATAGGAAAATATAGTTTTGATAATTACACGTTTTGGGGCTCGAAATTTTACAGTATAATACCTTCCTCATTTTCTTCATTTTTAATTTGGTTCTGCAAGTATTATCAAACTTGCACCAACTCCCCTAATAGTATATCATGTGAATCAATAATACATTCATGTGAAAAGAATAATTACAGTATAGTACCTTCATCTATACCTCCATTTTTAATTTAGTCATGCAACTATTATCAATCTTGCACCACCTCCCCTAATAGTACATTCATGTGAATCAATAGTGCACACATATGAACAAATAGTTATAAGCATATGAATTAATAGAAATTAATTGCTCATTATCCGATTAATTACCCGATTGGTCAGTATAACTTCCAGACATCAATTAATATCGAAATAAATGTCGATTTTCACTAACACTAATAATTTCAACACAATGGAACTATCAATTTCATCTTTAATCAACACGAACTTATTCATCATTAATATTATAACTCATAATATTTAACAACTAGGTCGTTCCCAGGAAAGAGGGGGCTTTTCGATAAGGATTTCTCCTTATTGGCGCGCAATTAGGTGGTGACCTCTCTTCACGTAACTTCTAGACATTGTCAATATTGCAAATAATAATATGAATAACTTTTGTCGTCTCAATTATTGATTTAATAATATAACATATTATATGATGATAATTTGTGATAACAATTGAATCAATAATATGAGAGAGATATGATGCAAGAATTATCGAGAGTAATAATTGAGTATAATTGACTGACTTCTTACGTAAGCATCAATAATCAATACCGTGTGCTACTATGCAACCACGTGTATTACTGTACCTTTACTACTGGGTATTTTATGACAACTTGCTTACTTTAAAAAAAATTCAAATATCACCTTTAACTTTAACCTTTTATCAATTTAACCATTTACTAAATAGAAAAATTATAAGAAAATTGAATACTTTTATTTCATAAAATTTGGTGTCTCACAGACATGCCACATATTATCCCTATATTCTGACTGACCAATTAAATAACAAATAAGCTTAGGTAGGTCATACTAGCGAAAGTTTTATCCGTCTCTCCCCTCCTAGTTCTAGTCTCACATCTCAGCCAGGGATCAAATCCCTAAGCTTTGATGCCAACTGTGAAGCCCTCAAAATAGGTGTACACAACTCATTCTGAGTCGTCAAATACATGATACATAATTTAAATACAAACTTAATTATACAACAGTCGTGTAAAATACGACAAAACATAAGCTAAGAGTTTTAACATGAATATTGTCTCGTAGACAATATCCAAACTCAAATGGAGTCCTCATTACAATTATTATTACACTATTTTATAAAATTGTGAGGACTACTACAGCCACCATCTCGGACTGTCACTCCATTCTCCGACTAGTCTCGGCTATGTTCTCATTTCCTGAAGAGAACAATGAAAGCAAAGGGTGAGCTCAACTGGTCCAGTAAAGAATATTATGACTAAGATAACACATTTTTAATAATATTTATTCATCATTAATATTATAACTCACAATATTAAAAACTAGATCATTCCCAGAAAAGAGGGGACTTTTCGATAAGGATTTTTTCTAATTGGCGCGCAATTAGGTGACCAAACCCCTTTTTTTGACAGAACTTTTTAGACATTGTCAATAATGCAAATAATAATATGAATAACTTTGTCGTCTCAATTATTGATTTAATAGTATAAAATATTGTGACAATAATTGAATCAATAATATAAGATACTATGCAGCAATTACTGTGGCAATAATTGAATAAAATTGAGTGACTTCTCACGTAAGCATCAATAATCAAAGGTATTGTACAATACCGTGTGCTACTATGCAACCACGCGTATTACTGTATTTTTATCACCGGGTATTTCAATAGTTAACGGTAAAACTTTTATCGTTATTTTTATAAAAAGTTATTTATGTCATTTTCTAACTCCGACAATAATTCCGTTATAAGGTCCACCAATGATTGTGTCGTCGTACGAATATTCCCCGACCAAACGAATATTTTATGACAATTTGCTTACTTTGCAAAATTTTTACATATCACCCTTGATTTTAACCTTTTATCAATTTAACCATTTACTAAATAGAATAATAATTATAAGAAAATTGAATACTTTCATTTCATAAAATTCGGGGTCTTACACCAATATAATATTGTAAAGAATATTAGATGATGTATTAGTAAAAGTCTTCGTACCTAGTAATAAAATGTAAGATTATGCAGAAGTTTTGTAAGATTAATATAATTATCTTTATGTTATAATGAGATGTATTGAATGAGTAACACTAAATTACGGTTTTTAAGGAGACTCGGATTTGAGCGTGTTACAGAAAATGATATACATATCGACAAATATTTGATGAAATTGAATTGTGACTAACGTGAAAGTGTATACGAAAAGATAAAATAAATTAAAGTTAGTCTCTTTTTAATTTCTACATATCATATATATGCACATATGTCGAAATTATAAATCGACTAAAAAACTTTTGCAATGTGTGATAAGACTCTAATAATATTTCATATGTTGTCATTAACACTTCAGAATTTGTTAGTATTCTAAAACTAAGTTCTACGTATATTGTAAAAAAAATTGTCAATTTACAATTAGGATGTATAACAATACATGACATTATGTGAGATCATAAGATATGTCCACTATATTTACTCCCCTCGCTCTCTCCCGGATAGACCTGGCAAACGGACCCAAAGTCCATGGGTTTACCGCCAAAACTCTAAGCTTAATGCGCATTTTTAAGCCCTCGAAAACTCAAAAGCCATTTGGCCCGAATTTTTTATTGACCATGGACTACTTTTACCATGGCTTTTGTTTTTTAAATAAAATGTTACTACTTGTGGGTTGTGAGACTTAAACACAAGACTTGTAAGTAAATAAATAAGAGTTCAAACCAATTGAGCTACAACAACTATTTGTTTTTAATGCAATCTTCAATATATTTTAACTATAATTGAAAACTATAATTAAGATATGTAGTTAATGTAGGTAATTAATTAATCGTGTTTGTTTGTATTATTGTTTGTTATTAATTATTTTATTATTTTTAATATTTATTATTACTACTATTTCGTGTAGCAAACACTTAAATATTAAAGGGAAGTCTTGGTTTATGGCCACCGCCCATGGGTCATGGGTCATTTTACCGCCATGGGTCAAGGGCCTCATATTTCTACTCACAAAAAATCCGCCTTTTGGTCCGGCCACCATCTTACCAGACCCCCAATTTGGTTTGTCGATCTCCTCCTTAGGATAATTAAAGTATAATTTTACACGATTTAAAAAATAAAAGCAAAAGAAAAAAAAAATAAAAGTATCAAATTATATCTTTAATGGCCCCACATAATTATATAAAGTGTTGAGTACTTTTTTTTCTATACTAATGGACCTCAGTAAATGATATATTTATCATTCACTTTATATACTTTATCTCATTTTTTTGGAAGAAAAAAAAAAGGTATACCTTTAGTTATTATTTTAGGCACAAAGGGAGTATATATCAATCCTTATAACTAAAAGAATAATATTCAATTGACGTTCAATTGATTGAGTTAATTTGACTTGTCGAGTTGACTCAAACGTGTTGTTCTTTTATTTCCTATTCCATTCAGTACTTCTTTTAACATCAAATGTTTTTTTCTCCCTTTCCCTTTCTTATTAGATAAAAAAAATCAAAATTTTAAGAACTTTCAACTTTAATAGTATACATTGAATAAAAAAATATAATCATTCATATTTTTAAATTCGTGTAATTGAATCTTTTCTTCTACACTCTTTATACATATTCACCACTACAAAATATGTATATATTCAATATTGAAACTCTTTGTATTATTCATAATTTTCATGACCAGTGCATGAATAGATTAATTACAATATATATTACATATGTTTTAAAATTTATAATTATATTATTAAAATAAAATTTATACTAATATTCAAACAGACCTCTGTCTCGCAGGGATTCACCTTCTAATACGATTAAAAATATTACCAAACTTGACTTGACATGGTCAAATTTATCTATAAATACAGTCAGTCACTCATTTATGTCATATTTGTCTTTCCATAATTTCATTAATGTCATATAAACACACATTTTACTAGTATTTTATAACTAAACACGTAAATTGTTTTGAGCCTGATCTATAAGAGAGGCGATCCTCTGTCTTTATTTTTCTTATCTCTTTGTGTCCTTCCACTTAAATTTTGACACATAACTAATTAACTCTAAGAGGTTATGTGTCAAAATTTAAATTGAGAGACACAAGGAGATAAAGAAAATGGGGACAAATGATCTGCTCTCGATCTACAATCAAATTTGGTTGCGACAAATCACGTAATTTTCAAACTTGAATTAATACCTTATATATAATAGGCCGATAAAAAATTATAATTTAAAATGATTGTGAGTTGACTCGGATAGTCTTTGAGTTAATTCGGTTTTAAATCTTTTTTAATAAATTTATTTATTGGAGTTGAGATTTTAGACCTTTTATATTCAACAATGCAAAACTTTCGTAAAGTGGCTCTCTGGATCTTTTTTATGCTCTACCATTTTTCTGAATGCTATTTCTTTTCTTTCTCATTTCTTAGCTTAGCTGCCATCTTCAGTGGCATTCTCATCTTTGTTGAGTGAAGCTTTAGTCTGTGTGAGTCCTTCTTCAAAGCCGCTTCACTTCCACCTCTGTAATCTCACAGTCACTGAGACTTGTTCTGTTTAGTTCTGGTGGAACTCGTAGAGTCAATAATAGAATTCTAACAACTCAACGATCCTTCAACTCCGTAACATTCAGCAGCATTTGATCTTCGAAGCTCTTATTGATTTATACTCCTTCATAACCTTTCCGTTGTAATGTAGCCGTTGGAAGCTATTTTAATTGTTTCACAGATCTCGAGTTATTTGGTGCAGCATCGATGATGACGTGATGGCTCCTTTATGACTTTTAATCGACACGTTGATCGCTACCTTACCTACCGCCTTAGAGTTGTCACCTTTCCATGTCAGGCAGGTAGTCTTCTTTATTTCCTCCTTCTGATTTCTAGATCAGAGGTTGTCCTTTTGCATCGATGCTCTCAATAAGCTCTGTTCAAATATCAATCTTCAGATTGAACCGTTGTCAATGCTTCAATCTTCAGTTGATCGAACTCTACGATTCTGATGCAGCTGTTCTAGGACCTAATTGTAGTGTCCTGTTGAATGTTGATCATTGACAGGTTGATACAACACTACGATCCTGAAGAGTGTTCATCGAATCTTAAATGTAGAACACCTCTTCCTTTTCTTGTTCAGTGCTTCAACACGTCTGTTTGCTTCAACTGATCTTAGGAACTGACATCTTGACTCCTTGTTCTGGCCTCTTCTGAATATCAAGACACTTCAGATTTGTGGCATGTCCAGCTCGTTTTATCCTTGTGATCTCCCGTTCACTTATCATCAATGGACTGACCCAATGCTTAATCACTTTAGCCTTGTTCTTCGTGGTTTGATCAAAGATCTCTGTGTACACTTCATCAGTGCCTGCTTTGTTTGAAAAACACTACGATCATGGTTACTTCCAAGATCGTTGTCTTATGTTCACTTGACAGCTACTGCACTTGCTGACTTTCCTTAGTCAGTTTCTTTGACTGAAGTCTTCTTCTGATCAACTTATGGAAGACTTCATCTTGAATGGCTTCACAACTCAATATGCATGTTGATTGGGTTGGTGCTTAGATCTTCTGTTAGCTTGCATGCCATTCGTTGAGTGCTCTCTGGTTTCCCTTAGGTGGAATATATCTTTGCAGCTTAGACCAGAGGCTTCACACTTTGGATATTCTGGGAGTGCTCATTTATTGAGAATCGTATTTTCTCTATGATTCTGCCTTGGCATTGTGAGCACCTCTGTTGAGGCCTTAGTTCTGCACTCTTTGATTCAGCTTCGGCTGTGCAGACACTACGACTCCGAGATCAGATCTTGACACTCTACGATTTTTTTCTTTATCTGATCTTGCTCGACTACGATCTCTGCCTCTGATATGATCAGTAGACTCTACGACTCCGAGTGTAGTCTACGATTCTTGACTTAGCTTTCTACAGATGCTCTATCGACTCATCAGAGACAAAGTTATCTCTAATTCGAACATGACTTCCTCAAAGCAGACTACGGCTCGAGGAAGTTCTTCTCGACACACTACGATCCTTCCTCGCTCTCTCCCGGCAAATAATTTAACTCCGAGATCTACTATCTTGCAGACTACGATTCCGCCTTGATAGCTCTTGAGTTTTTCTTGACTCTCCTGGCAGACTACGATTTCTAGTGCAGAGCTCGACGATCAGACAAGCCTATCTATTACATTATAAGATCAACCTAACAAGTTTGATCTTTCTATACTTATAGTCCTTGTACGTCATTTCTTTTTATGGACTTTACAAAGCTGTTTTGCTTATGTAGGATCAACCTAACACATTTGATCAATTCATTTTAAGTCCTTGTACATATTTTTCTATTATTTATCATAGGACTTTACATCTTTTCTTGATGCAAGCATACTTGTATATTCATTCATATATATCATAATCAAATCATGTATAAATAGAAATATCATTCACATGCTTATTCCTAACAATTTCTATATGTTATAAACGATATTTTCATATGAACAATTTTTATGCTGTTAATTTTACTTAGCCACATAAATACTTTGATCAAATATTATTGTTTTCAATATAAACAATTGTTAATAATCGAAGCCCGTGCCTCGCACGGATATTACACTAGTATTCCTAAATCTCAATCATCTATATAAATATATAATAAGACAATTTAATTTTTTTGGTCTTCGCTTTTATCTTCGCTTTTTGGTCTTTGGTCTTTGATCTTTGGTATATGCCTAAAATTTAACTATAAGTAAAGTACTTTTTATGCTCTCATAATAATGTTAGGATTAATTTAACTAGAACTAAAGCTCTCTTTATATATGGTCCTACAAACTTTAATATTAACTTATTATTCTGCAACAATTTTATTTTTTATAAAAGTCTTTTAGTTATTTAGTCATATAATAAATTTTAACTTAAAAGTTATATTTAGGATTTCAATTTAAATTTCTACTCAACTTTAATGTCTAAATGACTATATACTAAATATATTATATGTACATAATAATTAATATTGAAAATTATATTATTATATATATGTGGGGGGGGGGAGAGAGAATGATCCATAGCATCTATATATTTGCTATAGAATATAAAGTGGCATATAACATCTATATCATCCGTTTAATAAATGAAAGACTGATATTTGATTTGGGAACACGTCGTCCGCTAGTATTACTAGCGGACGTGATTAATGAAAAAAATTCTCACTTTTGCCCACATATGCCAAACATTACACAGAATCTAAGACTAGCGGACGGACAAAATAGAATCCCAATACAACACTAATTCCTTCCTTTAATCCTTCCTGCACTACAATTCCCAATACACAGCAACATCAATTCAATTCCAACACTACACTGCAAAATCGACTACACAACAACATCAATTCAATTCCAACACGAATTCATCGGATGATCGAATTGCTATGCAGCGAGAGTTAGGTGCTACTAAAGAAGAACTTCATCGGATGAATCTCGAAGCTGATCTTAGTGCTACCGAGCCTTTGAAAAATGAGGCTTCTCAACTCCGCGCTGAAGTTCAAAGGATATACAGGATTAGGCAGAAAGGATTTAATATATATGTAACACCCATTTCTTTTTCTTCTCCTTGCTTACTCTTTTTTTTCCTTGTCGGAGACGGTTGCTCTTTTGTTGCGGTGATGAAGGATTTGCGCATGACTGGTGGCATTTTGATTTCGGGAAATGATGAAGGTATCAATCGACGATTGAGGTGAAAATAGGGGGATTAGGAGAGGGAGACGACGTTGGATGCGAGGGATTTCATGGGTTGTAGAAGAGGAATTTCATGGATGCGAAGGATTTCATGGTACAAATTTCCCAAAAAAATTGTGGCTTTTTTAGGGTTTCTTATCCTTCCACTAGTTCATGGCTTTCTCTCTTTAATTTCTATCATAATCATATCTTTAGGACAAAAGAAAAAATCTACTCAAGAATCCTTTAATGAATACGTGATGAAGATGAAATTGAATAAGAATCGTTGTGAGAAGAGGTGGAAGTCACTCATCATATATACGATTCTGTCTAGCAATAGCCATTTGATATGGTATCTCGCTCTAGATGGATATGCATCCGCTAGTATTTGGGGGCATTTTTGTCTCAGAATTTCAATAACCCAGTCCGCTAGTACTTCTAGCGGACGACATATGTTAATATTAAATCCCAACCCTTCATGTTTCTAATGGATGGTTAAGATGTTATATGCTACTTTTTAATCCATAGCAAATAGATGCTATGGATCATTCCCCTATATATATATGTATATATATATATATATATATATATGTTAGTTCCTAGAGGGCACAATAGATCTAGAAGGGGGGTTGAATAGATCCTTTTTATTTCAAATACTTTTCTCTTTTATTTTGTATTGCTATTACATTAAAGGATGACAAACATAAGAATCTTTTCAAGCACAAATGAATAAGTAAAAGATCCCTTTCATTGATATATTCATAATCAAACATACATTGTTCGTAGAGTTAGTTTGGTTGTAAGTAGTTAAAACATACATAGCAGTTATAGTACATAATGTAAATGACTGAAAAGGGTTTTAAGTGGTTCGGAGACTCAAGCTCCTAATCCACTCTTTCGCTTTCAACTAGTGAGATTTCCACTAAGGAAGGCAAGACCGAATCACTAAGATTCCTTCAAGGCCGTGACCTTGGGACTTTGATTCACTAAGAAATCTTCAAGGCCAGGTGACTTTGGGACTCCTCTAGTTCCTAGGAACTCTTCAAGCCCACCAGGGCTTGGAACTTCGCTTAGTCCTCTCGACAAGGACCCTCAGGCCCTCGCTTGATTTAGTCCTTTGGACAAGGACCCCTCGTGCCCTCGGCTTCATTGAGTTGTTTGTTTATTTGTTGGAGTTGGTCCTTGAGATGCTAAGATGTCTTCATGCTCGAACATCTTCTATACTTAGCAGCTTGGCGTGATCATCCTTGAAGTGCAGTTGAGTGTTGCATGATGCTCAGCTTCTTCAGTTACTCAACCACTTCGGATGATCCCTTGATAACTGCCTTGAAGATCTTTCCTCTTGATACATGATGGTTGCACATGATAGGTTTCCAAGATGACTGTAAGCTCTTCTGCTAGGTACTTAGAAACTTTCTTATGCTTGCCACCATGTTGACGTTTGTGATCTCCCTTCTTGATACTTGATGCCTTCTCATGATGGACTTGCTAAGATGACTGTGAGCTCTTCTCTATTGTATTTAGAGTCTTCCCATGATGGACACCAAGATGACATGATACTTTTCTTTCTCTCGGCAGTTCAGTACACTCTTCTTGTAGTGGAACTCTGACTTCTACTTCTTCCTTTGCGTATATCTGAGTGTTCTTGGTGGATCGTAGAGTGAGCCTTCGGACTCACTATTTCACATGGTTGGAACATTCCACCTTCTCTCCAAACTCAGCAACTTCAGCAACCCTCGATCTTTGAAGCTCTTCCTTATTTATACTCCTTCCCAATCCTTCTGTTGGAAAGTAGCCGTTGAAGGCTATTCAAATATCTTCACAGATCTCGAGTTGACAGAGGTAGACTGCTGATGTGACATGTCATACTTTATCTGACATTATAGTCTACTGTTTCACCTACCCCATCAGAGTTGTCACTTTAATATCTTGGGCAGGTCGAAGACTTTATTTCCTCCTTCTGATTTCTCGATCAGAGGTTTTCCTTTTGCATCGATGCTCTCAATAAGCTCTTGTCCAAATATTTCCCTTCAGATTGAACCGTTGCCAATGCTTCAGTCTTCAGCTATTCGAACTCTACGATTATGATGCATGTCTTCGAGGACCTGATCGTAGTGTCATGTTGAGTGTTGCTCATTGACTGGTAGAGTTAACACTACGATCTTGAAGAATGTTGATTGGATCTTCATTGTAGAACACCTCTTCCTTCTATTGTGCAGTGCTTCAACACTTCTGTTTGCTTCGACTGTTCTCAGAGACTGATGGCTTGACTCCTTTGATCTGGCCCCTACTGAATAGCAAGACACTTCAGATTTGTGGAGCGTCCGCTTCGCTTTCTCCTGGTGATCTCCGCTCACTTATCATCAATGGATGACAATTTTACACTTAATCACTTTAGCCTTGTTCTTCGTGAGGTGGCCAAGATCTCTCGCGGCACGCTCCATCGGTTCTTTTCTTTGTTTGGCAAACACTACAATCCTGGTAGCTTCCAAGATCGTTGTCTTTCATCTTCGATAGCCATCAGATTTGTTGACTTTCCTTAGTCGCCATCAAGTCTTCTTCGATCTCCTTGTGGAAGACTTCATCTCGAATGACTTCATAACTCAATCTTGATGCTGATTGGGTTGGTGCTTAGATCTTCTGTTTAGCTTTCATGCCATTCGTTGAGTGTTCTCCGTTTCCTTCAAGTGAGATGTATCTTTGCGGTGCCAACCAGAGGCTTTGTTCCTTTCGATATTCAGGAGTGCTCATTAGTTGAGAATCGCACTTTTCTACGATTCGCCGCACGTGTGAGCACTTCTATTGAGGTCTTAATTCGCACTCTACGATTCAAATTTCTATCAGCGCAGTACACTATGATCCCAAGATCAGATCTTAACACTCTACGATTTCTGCCTTGCGCTTGTTGTCTTCATCTGATCTTGCTCGACTCACGATCTCTCGTGATATAATCAATAGACTCTACGAACTCAGAGTGTAGTATACGATCCTTGACATGGCTTCTAAGCATCGCAGAGACTCTACGATCTCAAGTGTAGTCTACGATCCTCGACTTAACCGGCGCAGATGATCTATTTACGGCTCAGAAAGGCAGTTGCCTCTCACGATTCGAATACGACTTCTCAAAGACAATACGATCCCGAGGAGGCTTTTTCTCGATATACCACGATCCTTCATCGCTTTCTCCCGGCAGTCTATGAACTCGAAGTTCTACTATCTTGCAGACTCACGATTACGCATTCGATAGCTCTCGAGTTAACCTCTGACTCTCTGGCAGTATCACGATCCTCAGTGCAAGACTCGACGATCAGACAAGCCTATCTATTACATCAATAGATCAACCTAACATACTTGATCTTTCTATGTTTATAGTCCTTGTACATCATTTCTTTTTAAGGACTTTACAAAGTTGTTTTGCTTATGTAGGATCAACCTAACATTTTTGATCAATTCATTCTAAGTCCTTGTACATGTATTTCTGTTATCTATCAAAGGACTTTACAACTTTTCTTAATGCAAGCATACTTGCATATTCATTCATATATATATATATATATATATATATATATATATCATAATCAAATCATATGTAAATAGGAATATCATTCATATGTTTATTCCACGACATATATATATATATGGGAAATGATTCAGAATCGTTTATTAGCATTATTTCAATTCGCTCATCTAGCAGGTCAAAATTAGAGTTAACGATGAGATGAATGCCCGACCAGCTAGAGGAGTAAGCGGCTGACAATAAATATTAAAATCCTCTCTGCTTTGGTATTTAGAGGAGAGTGGCAAATCAAAACATCGTCGTTTTGACTAGTCGCTACTCCCTCTGAAGGGCTTGAGAGAGGATTTTAAAATGTTAGGGAATTTGGCCCAGCTTCTAGAGGGAGTAGCGGTCAATAAAAAAAAATTTGGCTTAATTACCGATTATCCTAATTATCCTCATACATACTACTTATTAATTAGTAAAATAAAATAATAAAAATTATAAGGATAATTATAAGGATAATCGATAATTATCTTTATACTTATCTTATACTTATTAATGATTATCCTTATACATATTACTTATTAATCGGTAAAATAAAATAATAAAAATTATAAGGATAATCAAGTAATTATCTTTATACTTATCTTATACTTATTAACAAAATAAGTATGTATAAGAATAATTATCGATTATCGTTTTATGATTTTTAATTATAAATAAGAAATAGTGATTGAGTTTATATATTTGAGTAGTAATATAATATAAATTCAATCACTATTTTCTATTTATAATTAAAAATCATAAGCGATAATTATTAATTATTCTTATACATACTTATTTTATTAATAAGTATAAGGATAATTCTTGATTATACTTATAATTTTTTATTATTTTATTTTACTAATTAATAAGTAGTATGTATGAGGATAATTAAGATGATCGATAATTTCAAATTTTTTTTGTTGGCCACTACTCCTTCTGTACAACAAATTTCTAACATTTAAAATCTCTGTTGGCCGCTAGAGGGAGTAGTACCGTCAAAACGATGACGTTTTGACCTCACTTCTCTCCTCTGCTTGGCCAGCAGAGAGGATTTTAATATTTATTATTGGTCTACTCCTCTAATGATCGGGCATTCATATCACCCATTAACTCTAATTTTGACTACTTAGATGAATGTGCTAATGGAAAACAAGGCTAATAGCCAACGATTCTCCTGGATCATTTCTATATATATATATATATATATATATATATATATATATATATATATATATATATATATATATATATATATAATTACTTAGTTACCAATTTATTACATATAGGATACCTTTTCGTTAATTAATATTACCAAACAATTCTAACTCATATATTAGTTATTAAAATTTAGTTATCTAGCTTTTAAAACTAAAATCATATCGATAACTCATTATTTACAACAATTATATTCATAAAAAATATAAGAAAATATTATGAGTATATAATAATTTATATAAAAATTTGTAATGTAAATTACTAAATTTATTAACTATTAAAATTTTGTAAACCACTTTATTTCATAAAGAAGACCTTGAGTTAATTAATTTTTGTATAAAAATCTTGTAAAGTTTAATCATTAATATATTTTGTAATTATATTACGCTTTTAATATTATTTATTATTTTCTAATAATATTTTCTTATATTGTTAATATATAGTTATTTAGGAATAAAATTGTTGTAGAATAATAGGTTGCCATTATGACTTTTAGTTTTAAGAATTAAATAAATTATAACCACTAATATTTAAGTCATAATTATTTTTAACATTATTAATTAAAAATGTCTCCCATATAAAATAAAATTGATAACTAAAGTTTAATCATTAATATATTTGATAATATTTAATACGTTTTTAAATATTAACTATTATGTTATTGTTAGATATTGCATTTTCTTATTTGATGATGATGATATAATGCATATTTGTGTCAAGTAAGTTTTGTAAAATCCTTAAATAAAATTGATGGGCAAGGACTTGGAGTAGAAGATCAAACTTGTTAGATTGATCTATCGTGCGAATATATAGATGATAGGAAATGACATACTCGTAGAGTTGATTGAATGATCGTAAAGCTGCTATGAGCAATCGTAAAACTTATTTGAAGATCGTGAAGTCAGTCAGTCTATCATAGAGCATTCAGTTTAAGATCGCAGAGTCTGCCAAAAAATTGTAAAGTTAAATCAAGATCGTAGAGTCTTCTCTAAGATCATAAGGCAAAACGCAAATCGCAGAGTCTGCTTAAAGATCGTAAGGCATAATGAAGATAGTAAAGCAAGCAGATCGTAGAGTCAATCAAGTCGTAAACTCTACAATCTCCATGAACATGAAGCTCTATAATCAGTTATAGTCGTAGAGTATGTCAAGTTTGATATTGGGCGGACAATGAGAAGACTCGTGGAGAGAAGATTTCGAGATAGTTGTTGATCATCCTAAGTTTAAATTGAAGATCTGATCGAGTTGTGTCTAATAGCTAGTTTGGCGATGTGACAGGATGCACATGGTTATTGCTACAACAGTCTGATGTGACGTATCAGAGCTGAAAGTAAGCCGACACATTCACCCTAAAAGTTAACATCAAAGATCTTCTAAGATCGAAACATTAAATACACAACGACGACTTTCCAACAGAAAAATCTAGAGGTCATCTATAAAAAGGGCACGAATATGCAATCAAACTGTATGAATTAATCAGGAACATCAAGCTGAATTGATGCCCAAACTACAAGAACACTATACTCTACGAAAAAGGAACAACTTGTTCTGCTACTAAGTCCTTTAAAAGCTGAAAAGTTGAGCTTAACGCAACTTAGTAGCACCTCAAAATCACCTCATCTCTTGTGATTCGCTGATTTTAGTGACCTATTGTTACTAAGTCTAAGTGCCTTAAAGAGTTCTTAGTGGTCTTAGTGACCCTCATGTCTTAGTGACAATTGTTAAATCTAAGTGACTTGAAAGAATCTTAGAGATTCAATGTTGTAATAGATCTTAGTGATCTGATCTTGGTGATCACCCCATCATCCTTAA
Source organism: Panax ginseng (assembly GCA_020205605.1). Classification (NCBI taxonomy): domain Eukaryota; kingdom Viridiplantae; phylum Streptophyta; class Magnoliopsida; order Apiales; family Araliaceae; genus Panax; species Panax ginseng. The sequence goes on from CM035146.1 coordinate 12,861,803, forward strand.
TGGATTCCCTGCTCAAGAAGTAGAAGAGTGGACCAGATGTTATTTGTGTTCTAAGCCACTTAAAAATCTTTTGTCTCATTTACTTTTCTACATTTAGAATTTTACATTTATTTTTAATTGCATGTAACTTAATTTAGGTTTTTCAAACTAATATTCTATTGTGCAAAATTAAATTAACTACAATCATTTAATCTAGTAATACTTCTTTAAAAAAAGAGTTGTAAATGATCTATTCAACCCCCTTCTAGATTTCCAAATGCATTTGAGAAACAATAGTTATCACACTATTTTTTATATACGTTTAATATTTAGTTATTTTGAGTCCAAATTTGAGTAAAATAAAATCCCGGATATATTTTTAAAGTTAAATCTATTGTATAACTAATTAATTAAAGGACATTTTTATTAAAAAAAAAAAATAAATCTTGACTTATATATTACCAATTAAAATTTAATTACCTTTTAAAATTAAAATCATGATCATAACTGATTATTTTACATCAATTTTATTTTTAATAGAATTTAGAGTATGACTTAAACACTACGTTTAGGTTTTTAAATTTTCACTCAACTTTGAACTCTAATTAAAAATGCATATATAAATACATATGATTAATTATAAAAACTAAATATTACATTTTGAAACTATATAAAAACTTAATAATAAATTAAAAATAACAAAAAAAATCACATTAATAAAACTTTTTTTGTTCTCACCTCTCGGTATCCGGCCACCATTAGGTCCCGACTAGGAATCGAAATTCGACAATTATATGTGATATGTAATCATTCATTTTTTTGGCAAAATTTGTAGTCATTCTAATAATAACAATAAATTAAATTAAAATTTAAAAAATATATTTTATAACCTTAAATTTAGAGGGAAATTTATTTAGTATTGACGTTTGCAATTTTGTTGAATCAAAATATATGACTGAAACGAGTGGAAACCGGCAAGAGCCTTAACAGGCTTGGCAATTGGCATGCATGCAATACATTATTCCTGCTCACCTGCGAAGCCACATGCCCACATATAGCATTGCGGGTCAATTGATCCCATTGAAAAAAATAATTATTTTATAATATAAGATAATTTTTAAAATTTTGAAATATTATATATAAATTGACTCCATTAAAATTTTATAAATTTTCTATTATACGGGGTCAAATTGAAATTTTATAACTTTGTCAATTAAATTTTAACCACTGATATGACTCATATCCTCTCAATATATGTATATCTCTCTAAAATATTTTAAACTAAATAATAATCTAATTTGTATTATTTCTAAAAATAATTAATGAATTAATTACTTATGAACAATTGTGATTAAAAAAGTCTATTATGAGTCAATATAGTGTATATATACCATATATTATTACTTATTATATTGTCATTGTAATATATATATATACATACATATGGGCAAAGGGTCAAAAAAGCCCCTGATGTTTATCCTGATGTCCCACTTGCACCTTAAACTAATTTTTTTTCCCAAAAGTACCCTTAACGTTATATTTTTTTGGGTCGTCTCGTACCCTCTCGCCATAATGTAAGACAAACAGGGGTTAAAATGTGATGACGTGGCATGCTTAAATATAAAATATATTCTAAATAAAACAATATATATCATTTAATCAAAATAAAAAATAATAAAATTCAAATTAAAAAAAGCATAAGATATTTACATCATTTTATCAAAATAATAAAATTCAAATTATTTTGTGAACTAATCAAAACAACTAATTAAATAAAATAAGTTGTATAACATATTTACATCATTTAATCAAAATACTAAAATTCAAAACATAACATATTTACATCAAATACTAAAATACTAATTTAAAAATTATTAAAATACTAAAAATCAAATTAAAAAATACTAAAATTCAAATTATTTTGTTAATTAATCAAAACAACAAAAATTCAAATTACTTCATTAAAATACTAAAATCATACTACTAAATACTAATTTAAAATTTTTTATATCAATTAGTATTTAGTATTTAAGTATGAAAACTGAGGTTAGCGAATGGCTTAAGTGTCGTGGATAAGTGAATATGAAATTTAGAACAAGTAGAAAGTGGTATTTTAATTGCTCAAATTGAGTTATGATTATTTGCCACCTTACTTGAAACAATGTTTTGCTATTTGTTCAATGTTTGAGAAAGATTATGAATATAATGATACATTTTATATCTATCAAATTAAAAAATACTAAATTTTAAATTATTTTGTTAATTAATCAAAACAACAAAAAATTCAAATTACATCATTAAAATACTAAAATTATAATACTAAATACTAATTTAAAATTTTATATCAATTAGTATTTAGTATTTTTAATGATGTAATTTGAATTTTTGTTGTTTTGATTAATTAACAAAATAATTTGAATTTTAGTATTTTTAATTTGATTTTTTTAGTATTTTAGTATTTTAGTATTTTTTAATTAGTATTTTAGTATTTTTTTTAATTAGTATTTGATGTAAATATGTTATGTTTTGAATTTTAGTATTTTGATTAAATGATTTAAATATGTTATACAACTTATTTTATTTAATTAGTTGTTTTGATTAGTTAACAAAATAATTTGAATTTTATTATTTTGATTAAATGACACTACTAAAAAATGGGGCTTCAAAGAACAACCGATTTTCATTGCTAAAGGTGCCAAATTTCGTCAGAAGGGTTTTCAAGAACGATTTTATCGTTGTCATCGCTTTTCGTCACAAGAATGAGTATCGCTAATTGTTCCAAACGAAGGTATTTTTTCGCTGCACAAAAGTAATACATTTTGCAAACGAAATTTGGCTTTCGACATGAGACATCGATCCTTTAGCAACAAAATGTATTGTTACAGAATAATTAAAATTTCGTTAAAAACCACTTCGCAGTTAAATGTCCGCTATTTGGCAAAACGAAATGAACTCTCTTTTTGCAACGACCATGCATTTTAGATTAGTAGTAAATTATGAAAATTGTTGCCTAAGCTTGCTTTCGCTATGAATGTAAACTTTTTAGCAACAATTTTCATTCTCGATTATATTATTTGGCAACGATATTATCTTTGAATCAAAGAACGAAAAATGTTTGTTCATTGATTATTTTTAATAATAGAACGAAAAGTCGTTGATTAGCAAACTACATTATATATTGTCGCTTTATATGTGCAAATAAAGTTGATATGATTTACAACGATAAAAAATATTGCCTTTTATTTTAGTATTAGCAACAATATCCTCTCCGTTGTTATTAGGTTAATTTTTCGTTGCCAAATACTATATTTTTAATGCCATCAAAGAAACAAAATTTCTTGCTAAATGTATAAAAAAATTGTTGCTATATTAAAACTTGTTCAATGCTTTGGTAATCTAATTATATTGTTGCCAAATCAAAATTTGACATTCTTTTTCAGTGGTATTGACCGCTCAATGTCCTCATAACAAATAATGGCAAAATACAAAAACTAAAATATTATTAACTTAATAAAATCATCCACTATATAATCATTCATTATTTTACAATTAACCATCTAAAGCTACTACAGTTCTTCAATCAAAGTATATATCTACATATATATAGAGAGTACACTTCATAATTTTCGCTCTCGCCTTTCAGAACGCAAAGATTTAAAATTCATCATTTAAAAGATGCAATGCAGTATTGAAGGAGGTAGCTATTTCATGATGATCATCAACATCAACATGTAAGTATCAAACCTGCAATTATGCTTCAAAAAGTTGTTTAACTATAATAAAATTTTACTCTAAATATTTGAGTGCTAAACTTTGAAATCTATTACTTTGACTCAACTCCAACTTACGGGAAAAAGGGGTGGGGGAGAGAAAGCATTAAAATAGAAGTTATAAGGTTTTAGAATTTCTTGGGCTAGAATGAGTCTTTAGTTGTGTCTTCCAATTGTTCATAGGGGACATAAATGTTGAATATAGCAAAATCTCATTAATGATGTAAATATGTTATGCTTTTTTTATTTTTTATTTTAGTATTTTTGTTTTGATTAAATAATATATATTGTTTTATTTAGAATATATTTTATATTTAAACCTGCCACGTCATCACATTTTAACTCCGTTTGTCTTCTGTTAACGGCAGGGGCACGGGCGACCCAAAAAATGTAACGTTAAGGGTACTTTTAGAGAAAAAAATTAGTTTAGGGTGCAAGTGGGACATCGGGGTAAACATCAGGTTTTTTTTACCCTTTGCCCAATATACATATGTGTGTGTGTGTGTGTAAGACCCCAATTTTTATGAATACAGATTAATTTTTCTCGAAATATATTTTTGAATATTATGGTGTGAATTTGATATAATGTTATAGTTGTGGGTATTATTTATAAATTTTGCAAAGTAAGCAAGTGGTTATATAATATTCGATTGGTCAGGGAATATTCGTTTTGATAGTGAATATTTGTACGACGGCACAATCATTGGTGGACCCCACAACGGATGTATTGTCGTAGTTAGAAAACGACAGAATTGTCTTTTTATAAAAATAACTGCGAAAGTTTTTCCGTTAAACTGTTGAACTACCCGGTGGTAAAAGTACATTAATACGCGTGGTTGCATAGTAGCACACGGAATTGATTATTGATGCTTACGTGAGAAGTCACTCAGTTATACTCAATTATTGCTACAGTAATTGATGCATCATATCTCTCATATTATTGATTCAATTATTGTCAGAATATCATCTGCATAATATTTATTATTATTAAATCAATAATTGAGACGACAAAGTTATTCATATTATTATTTGCAATATTGACAATGTCTAGAAGTTATGTCAAGGAGATGTTTGGTCACCTAATTGCGCGCTAATAAGGAGAAATCCTTATCGAAAAGCCCCCTCTTTCCTGGGAACGACCTGGTTGTTAAATATTGTGAATTATAATATTAATGATGAATAAGTTCGTGTTGATTAAAGATGAAATTGATAGTTCCATTGTGTTGAGATTATTAGTGTTAGTGGAAATCGATCTTTATTTCGATAATAATTGATGTCCTGAGGTTATATTCAATTAATCGGATAATTAATTGGATAAATGAGCAATTAATTGCTATTATTTCACATGCTTATAACTATTTGTTCACATGTGTGTACTATTGATTCACATTCATGTACTATTAGGGGAGGTTGTGCAAGATTGATAATACTTGTAATGACTAAATTAAAATGGAGGTATGATGAAGGTACTATATCGTAATTAGTTTTTTCACATGATTATACTATTAAGTCACATGAATGAACTATTAATTCACATTATTTACTATTAGGGGAGGTGGTGCAAGTTTGATAATACTTGCAGGACTAAATTAAAAATGAGAAAAAAGAGGAATGTATTATACTGTAATATTTCGAGCCCCAAACGCGTGTAAATTATCGAAACTATATTTTCCTATAAATAGAAGCTCATTCTTCTTTCATTCTCACCAATTCACTAAGTCTCACAAGAGCAATTATTATAGAGAGAAATCATAGAGAGAAAGAAGAAGAGAAGTATGCTACCTCACTATTCAAAGATCCGCTTTTTCTAAGATAAGGGTATTATTTCTTTCAGATTCATGAAGAGAGTTATTTTCTTTCAATACTCGTAAGGGTTGTTATTTCATTCTTTATTATTATGTTGAATAATATGTCTATGCTGGCATACGCATATATGGTGAAATTCTTCGTTATTCCATTCTTTATTATTCATTGGAATAACATGTATCATAAGGATCTATCGTGATGCCCGGTGAATTTCATTGTTATTCCATTCTTTATTATTCTCGTTGAATAACTCATTCGCAAGTGCGTTCACCGCATGCCTGGTGAATTCTGTTATTATTCCATTCTTTATTATTCTGTTGGAATATCCTGTCTGTGCGGATTACGCATGACCTGGTTCCATTCTTTATTATTCTGTTAGAACATCCTGTGTATGCGGATTACGCATAACCTGGTTCGATTCTTTATTATTCTATTGGAATAACCTGTCTGTGCGGATTACGCACGCCTGGTGAATTCTTCTGTTATTCCATTCTTTATTATTCTGTTGGAATAATCTATCTACGTGATTACCGCGTATATGCAAAAAATCCATTCTAATGGTTTCATATATTCTATTATACTCAGTTGATTAAAGTTTTGACTTCTATACTCCATGAAATTAGTGGAATATCCTTGATTGCTTGTTTCGTTGCAGTTAAAATTGATGTCTATTATATTTTATCAGTTTAACATTGTTAGAGACTAATGATAATTTATTCTGCATTATCTTAGTCATAATAATTCTTACTGGGCTAGTTGAGCTCACCCTTTCTTTCACCGTTTCTCTTGAAATGAGAATATACATTTGGGACTAGTCTGGGAACCGGATTGACGGTCCAGATGGTTGTTTTAGTAGTCCTCACTATTCTATAAAATAGTGTGACAATAAATATAATGAAGACTCCATTGAGTGTGGATATTGTCTAGATGACAATATTCTTATTAAAACTCTTAGATTATGTTTTGTCGTATTTTACACAACGGTTGTATAATTAAGTTGTATTTGAATTTTGTACCATGTATTTGGCGACTCAAGATGGGTGATGTATACCTATTTTGGGGGCGTCACAGTGTGTGACCCGAAAGTATAAAAATATTTATTAAAAAAAATTGACTCGGGGGCACTTGTAAGACCCCAACTTATTATAAATAAAATCGAATTTCCTCTATTTTGAATAATAAGGTATTAATTTGATATAATGCTTTAGTTATGGGTAAAATGTGCAAATTTTTCAAAATAAGCAAGTGGTTATAAAATATTCATTGTGTCAGGGAATATTCGTTTGGTCGTGGAATATTCTTTCTGTCGGGGAATATTCGTACGACGGCGCATCCATTTGTGGGCCCCATAACGGATAAATGTCGGATGAAGAAAATGACAAGTTTGAGTTTTTATAAATAATGGCGTAGTTGTTACCGTTAACACTGTTGGAATACCCGGTGGTTAAAATATAGTAATACGCGCGTGGCACAAAGAAGACACCAGATTGCATGTATTTTGAATTATCGATTCTTTTCGTAAAGAAGGCACTACTCAATAATTTTTGCAGTAATTACTGTTCAATATTTTATTTTATTGATTCAATAATTGCTACGTTGATATTTTATATTATTGTTGTTCAATAATTGTCACTGCACAGTATCTCCATTATCAAATCAATAATTCATATTATTTGAATAATATTATTAGATAGCATTATTGGCAATGTCTAGAAAGTTCTGTCAAGGAGAGGCTTGGTCACCTAATTGTGCGCCAGTAAGGAGAAGTCCTTATCGGAAAGCCCCTCTTTCCAAGGAACTGCCTGGTTGTCATTATTGTAATTCTGTAATATTATTTGTGAATAATTAATTATTGATTTATATGATAAGAAAATATTTATTTGATGTATAATTGATGGATATATTTATTTTATGTGATTATAAATGAAGGAATTAATGCCGAGGCGTTTTATCAGTATTTTGTCGGATTGGATGTTTTAAAAATCATCCGTTTGTGGATTTCAGATATTTTCTGTTTAGAATTTGGAAAAACTTAAAGCTACAAAGTTGTAGAGAATTCGATTTCGTGTGGAATGGATATAAAATTCTTATTTTTCTGATAAACGGGCTATTTATTATGAATTACTAAAGTTTTAAAAAATAAAATAAATTTTATTAAAATTGGGTGGGACCCACTTTTGTTTTTAAAACATGCGGGCTGCTATTTTTTCTTCCAAGATGGCATGCTTTGAATTGGTCTTGGTTGATGCGTAGATGAAGAAAAGAAATATTATATTTTATTACTTTAGTCTCCTTTGGCGTTCTAGCATTTTTCTATAAATAGGCGCTTATGTTAGAATTGAAAATCACACCAGAAATTAAGTTTTCTTTCTCTCTATATTTTCGAGCGTATTTTTGTGAGTATTTAGATACCTTGAGAGTTGTTGTTCGGTACAAGCTTCCTTCGGCTTTATATCCGATATTCTGATCAGAATTACCGTTATTTTGAGGTAAGGGATGTTATTTCCTTCTTAAATGCTATTATTTTCTTCAATATCATTATGCCGAAATATTGGTTTGAACTTTTTATCAAATTTGAAACTTTTTGTGTCGGGGTTACTATTCACGTATACGGCACTATTCACCAAAAAATGAAAATTTTCCTTTTTGTCCAAGATGTTTATTATGGTTACTATCTTTGATTGTATCCATGTTTTGATCTTTATTTTTGAATTCTGCTTCATAATTGGTTATTATGGAGTATTATTGAACTTGAATAAACTGTAATACGAATCCATAATATTTGTTCTTTTATATCACTGGATTCGTTCTCTAAAATATTTTTCATCATTCTCAGTCCTAAATGATGATACAAATGAATATCTTTGGCATGAAGTGCAAAGATGAATGATTAACTGATGAATATCTTTGGCCCGTAGTGCAAAGATGAACATGTGTTGAGATGAACATGACCAACTGTTGATACAAACGAATATCTTTGGCTCAGAAAAGTGCAAATATGAATATTTGATTCAAGATGTATATTGATTGATGTTACATGGATAAAATATTGATGATGGACTTTTAAATCTTAGAAGATAGTAGAATTTATTTCTACTTGACTCTTCTAATGGATTGCTATTTCGCCATTCTGAGTTGTTGATCTAAAACTTATTATCTATTATATTTTATCGATTTTTTCCTGTTTTACTAATGATAATTTGTTGTATATTATCTTAAGTCATAATATTCTTTCTTATGGGCTAGTTGAGCTCACCCTTTTTCCTTTTGTTTCATTTTTTCTTCTCTCGAGGAGGTGAGAACATAGCGAGAACTAAATGGGTATGGAGTGATGGTTCGTGATAGTTGTAGACACTCGAAATTTTCTCGTACATAATCATCATTTAACATTGCGAGAAGACATATTCATCTTTTAAGAGGAACCCCGAAGATAATCCATATCCATTAGGATACTACTCGGAAGTTCAAAGATCCACCGGAACACACACTTGGGAGTAAAAATTCCAACCTCTGAGATAACCCCGAGGCGCATGGATCCAATACTTAACACACACCAGAAAAGACCAATTAATCTCAGAGATAACCCCAAGGTATCCAGTCTCAATCATGGGAATAGCCACCAACCTTGGTGATAACCCCAAGGAATGCAGTTTCGACGATAACCCCTAAATGCTTGTTTCAAATGCACCAGCTTCAATCTAAATAAGCTCACAACGAGATACTCCGCATCAACCCGGAGATAACACCGGAGGACAGCACACCTCAAAGATGACACCGAGGACCTTCAATAAATGCGTAGCCTAATCTCAATGAAGCCTCGAGTAACGTCTCGCTTATCACCTCAAAAGCGATAACACGGTAAGAAGCGGCAACATCATCATCTCGCCAACACGATGCCACGTCACGTCGTCTTAATATTTCATACACATCTATACACAACGATGTCCCACAAGAATCAAGGATAACCAATCCTGAGTGACTATTGTGCGGGGTAACAGATGAAATTTGAAGCTTGAAGACCGGAAGGCATCATCCCATCTTCAATGACTTCGTACAAACTCTAATCCTATACCATTGTACAACTTTCGACAACGGCTGTCCGAAATAGGTTCTGTATACCTCAATCGGATGCCCGGATTACACTTCTGAAAGTTTGAGCGGACATTACAGTGCCCGAGTGCACGTACTACGAGACGACCCAACCCAAGAAACCCGGGTTGCCTCTGGTACACCTGCGGCTCACCTGCGGCTCCACCCTCTATAAATAGAGGGCTTGGGGTGGCCATTTTGTAAGAGAAAACGGCGAGGAAGTCCTGCCCAATTTACTCTGCACTCACCCCATACAGTGTACTTTCTCCTTTTAAACACATATGAGCTCATATATATCTTCTTTTGTACCTACAAAAGCCAGTATTTACCCACTTTAAAGATATAGAAGTCTTCTTTTGCAGTCAACTGTAAGCCTTCTCACACACTTTAAAGCCCTTCTCTTCATCTTTGCACACACCCTTCTTCACGTTGAGAGTCGTGGTTTGCGCGTTTCGAACTTGATTCGTGGTTTTATTTAGGTTTATATATATATATATATATATATATATATATATATATATATATATATATATTGACTAATATTATCGAAAAGTTATGCCTCGATTAAGCTTGAGACTTGATTCGGAGCGTTTATTTGCTTTTATATATATATATATATATATATGACCGTGGTCGAACTTTGTTCGATGAGCCTGAACTTGATGCAGAGCGTTTATTGCTTTAATATATATATATATATATATATATATATATATATATATATATATTATATATATATATATGTGTGTTGGACTCTATTCGATGAGCCTCGGATTTTACATCCGCAATGCGTTTACTCGATTATATATATATATATATATATATATATATATATATGAACTATTGTCGAACTCTATTCGATGAGCCTGGATTTTACATCCGGTGCGTTTATTGCTATATATATATATATATATATATATATATATATATATATATATATATATTTCATCCCACTTGGAGTTCACTTACGTGGTGGTTGATCGCTTTTACAACTTTCTTTACGTTTTCATCTCGCTTGGAGTTCACTTACGTGGCGCTTGATTGTTTTGTACAACTTTATTTACTTTTGTCCCGCTAGAGTTTCCTCCGTGGCGGTTGATAGCTTTTACTGACTTTATTTACATTTTCCGATCCCCATGGAGGTGCTTCATGGTTGGTGATCATGTATGTATATATATATATATATATATATATATATATATATATATATATATATATATATTCTGACTTTTTATATATATATATCTGCCATCGCTTTCATACAAATTGTGGTATCATGTGCGCTTAGACATGTGATCACTGATTAAATTTATTGGATCTAGATTCGGTTCCGTGATGGACATTTTTCGGTAAGTGACTTTTAAATTATTCTGCGGTGTCTGAATTTCCTCAGATGGTTTCCATACACACGAGGAAGTCGGCATTATTTTCGTACGGATGCCTCGCATCTGTAAAATAAAATCAATCAAGTCGAACACTTAATAAAATGGGAGTGTAAAAGGTCTCAATTACTATTGAGCATCGTGGTTTAAAAACCTTTTATAAAACACATCGCTATATCTTGCTAAAACTGAATTTTACATAAATTCAAACCACTGTGTATATAGGTGCGAACGAGGCCTCGCAGACTACTTCCAAATACAAAGACGTTGACCCACACACACACACATTCGGATAATAGTTTCTTGAAAAGAGCGGTCCATAGTAGTAACACGGATGTCGGAGGGTGCTTAACACCTTCCTTCCGCATAACCAAGTCTCCGGACCCTAAAGAATCTCGGTTTCACCGACCCGTTTAGCAGTGTCACATCACTGGGTCAATGTGCAAACCTTTTCTCGGTTGAGTTGGTACAACCATTTAAAAAACCAACTTGCGACTCTTAACAGTCCATCGTCGACATTATACTTGTCGGACCTTTTTCACTTGTTTTTTCAAACAAATCTTACCTAAAATGAGAACACAGAAGAATAAGTAACGGAAAAGGACAATTAAAAATCCGGACGTCGACAGGTGGCGACTCTGTTGGGGACTCCAGTAAGAGGACTTAAGCCGCTATTTCAATCTTTTCAAAACTGTTATCTGCTTGTGTGTGGATGTTGCATTTATATTTGATGAATGTGTACGAATGCATTTCCTGATTGCACTTAGTGCTTCGCACCATAGCTGCTGTGACACCCCCAAATCCGGTACTTCCATTTCCACAGGATTTGGTGTTCACTGTACAAACATCATCCATCTATCTACCCATAAATAAATGCAAACCATGCAATAGATAGAAATAATAATAAATCTCCCCTTATGGGGTTACATCAACTACATAATAAATAAATAAATTCCAGGTTACTCTAACCTTAAATCATCTGTGCGGAACATAAACAAATATGTCTTAAGTAACATCAATTCTAATTATCATTACATAATCACATAAATAATCAATCTTCATTACTTGCTAAGCTTGCCCTTGCCTTTACTAGTGGAAGGTTCATCCGCTCTTTCGTTCTTAACCACAATGTTATTATTACGCAAGAGTGAGCACGATTGCCCACAAGTATAACAATATAATAATGAATAATAACATACGAGAGGAATAATAACTTCGAATATAAAAGCTCAACTTTTGAATCAAGAATGAATAACAAGAATCAAAAGAAATTCTGAGGGTCGTAAGACCTTGAACTATGTCCTAGGTTGTCAAGTGTTTATTCTTGAAACCTTTAATGATCGTAAGACTATGGACTCTTCTTCTCGTACTTAGGGGATCAACCCTCAGTACCATCATCAAGTATTAATATCTTAATGCTAACGCATAAGTAATTCCCCTATACAGGGTTGTTCATCTCAATTTGACATTCGAGTCTGCACCAAACGAAGTTTGGTTTGGATAATTCATCAAGGGTTCTGAAATTTAGAATGCTCATCAACTATGGACTAGTAGAATCATAAAAAAAGTTCGCTAGTCTAATAAGGTTCAACAATAATTGATAACTTAACTTGAATAGAATTTCAAAAGGTATACAATAGAATAAGTATTGTATAACAGCATCATGCTTGAAAGATTAATAAACTTTAATATACAAGACAGACTTGTCAATAATAATGAGAACTTGCTCAATGTAGAAAGGTGAATTAATCAACTTATATAACGATAACAAGTAGGGTTAGGAGACTTGCCTCATGCGTAGATTACACTTTAACTAAACTCGTTCTTTGATTTAACTCCTACATATCAATTACGTTCACAATACCAGTCAATTACAACGTACTAAACATCATAAGTTTATTCTTTTGTCTAACTCGAATTCATGACTATACTTAGTCAATTACTACACTTATTGTCAAAATTAAGACTTCACGAACAATAAGCTAACTATGCATTCAATCATTCAATTCACACGTAATTGTGTTATGGACGTGTTAAGAATTTATTTTAAAACCTCATTATATGTTTAACAAGTTTTTGTATTCATTAGACTAAGTTACTATCACATTTCTATACTTGAACATTAAAAAAATGCATTTTCTGGACATTCTGCTAAGTGGAAAGGCTTATGGGCCACTTTTTATCTTGGTCTTATGGTATTTGAAACTCCAGATTCTCAATTTCGATTAGCAAGAACTCTAAATCAAGCAAAATAAACATAACATAAACATTAATTTCACCAAATTACACATACCCACATGTTATAATTCATACATAATCATTACCCAACATTTATAGAGTGATTTTAACCCATTAAAACACATAATTACAGAATTAAAATATGTAAATTTCACTGTTCTTGATGTTCTTGAAGTGTTGAACATAAATTCCTAAAATTTAACATACGAATTAGATTTATAAGGCCAAATCCAACCATTCAAGTTTTCGTTTTGTTCGCTTTTAGCATGCATAATCATATACTGATGTAAAATTTAAGGATAATATATGATCAACGCATTAAATTTGTGCGTAAGGGCCACATAGCCATAATTCAACACTCTGTAATTTTGAAGCAATTATATACGACCTATTTTCATGAATTTGCTGTTATGAAAATATACAATAGATAGTAAAACATGTTATGATGACATATTATCAAATATATACACATAATCGCTACTCCTTTTCAATTACAGAGGCTTAACAGAGGTTTGAAAGCCATTATTTATAAAAAACTAAATGACGTAAATAAAAAATGGGTTGAAGAGAATTACCCAGAGCGTAGAGTGTAATGTAGGAGATGAATTGAAACCCTTCTCAAATTTTTCTTCAATCACACACTCAAAATTCTTAACTTTTCTCTCTGAATTCTCTCTGAGCTCTCAACTTAGCATACATGAAACAACATAATACGCTAGAGGTGTATAAAAACTGACGTGGTGATGATCAGTTACCCAGTCATGGGTAACTGTTATTAACTTCTCTTAGGGCCTCGTTTGGCTAGCATAATAGATTTCAAAACTCCTTTAATTTAATAAAACTTATCATATAGTTTGAAAATGTCACACTCCTTATAAAATAAATCCAATATTTTATTTAATTTACTTTAAATAAAATGTAATAATTTCTCATAAATTCACATAGTCACATAATTAAATTTCTCATTAATAAATAATGTCAAATTATTAACTCTCTAATTAATAATTAAATTAATTAAAATACCAATAGGTTTATTAAATGTTTCTTTTAATAGAATAAGCTCACATAATCACATACTTCGATAATAAAAATTCTCCACATTAATTTAATAAATGTAACACATATAATTAAATTAATCTACCACAATTTCATTAATTAATTATTTAATCTAATAATTAATTCATCGAAAAAATATTTATTCAATCCAATAAATATTAAAATTAAATTACAAAATCTCGGTTGTCACATCTTTCCCCTCTTAAAAGGATTCTGTCCTTAGAATCACAATTCAAATAATTCGTCCCGTTACAGCTGCTTGTGATATTAGTGCTTCGCACATGTCATCATTATCATACGGTGAGATGCGATGTATGTGAATGTATGTTGTGTGGTCCCTCCACTAGGAGGCTATCTCGTCAGTGTTTGATTACTGGACTCGTGGGAAGACTAATTCCCCAAGGCTCAGGAAAGGCACCACCTAAATTCGCTCCAGTTGAAAGATCGGATTAATTTCCCGTTGAGTAAATTGCGATGATTTGGGAACCTTCATGCCAAAAAGCCGCGAGAGTAACCTAAGATAGGTCATCCTCTGATAAACCCAAAACGGAGGAAAGTCTCTTCATGCTCTCTCATTTCAAAATTACTTGTAAACACAATTACTTGTAATTACATTCCATATATATCTCCATGTAATGAGAAATATGAAGAAATGTGTACACATACATATTTTAATTAACATGCTACAAACAGCTGACATCCGTTTTGCAGGATAAAAATTCCTGAAATGGACACATCACATAGCATGTTATTATACACATATTCCCTAAGGACTAAACTATGCAAGTCTTTCGCAAGGAACCAATTGAACCTACTACCCGGTCCAAAATCCAAAAGGTGCTGGTGCCTACAATCAATCATGTCGTCATCCCACCGCATGAACTTAATCCGATTACCTCAAGAAAGAATTCAACGGATTAAGCAACAGATTATGATTTGGTCGTTTCTACTCAAAGAACTACAACAAATTCAATCGTGGTCCAAAATACCATACATCTTTGAATCCTCCACACAAGGGGGAACCCAGTCATTCTACAATACCGAAATGCGTTGGATACGACTAATAAAATTCATGATCTTTGCCCATCCCACTAGAAATCCGACACCTTTGGTGACATCAAAAAGAAAGTCCTTCAAATGGAAGAGACCTTCGTCTTTATCAAAGGAATTGGAACACACGGAGTGTTTCATATCTTGATCTTTGCATTTTCCCCGGTGTTCATTATCCGTAAAAGTTTAAAACTCTTGACTTCAAAAAAATATGACCGGGTTAGGAGATCCTTATACACATTTAAAGGTGTTTATTGGAGAACTTGGATCTTATGCGAAGGACTTAAAGCTCGAATGCAATTGTTCCAAAAGAGTCTAACCTGAGGCTTGGATTCGTGGTACACAAGATTAGACAACTCAAAGATCCATTTGGGAAGAGCTAGCACATGCTTTCCTCACTCAATACAGCTTTCAATCTCAGATGGCTCCTGATCGGTATTAAATTACCAAGATCAAGAAACAGCCTAACGAGTCTTTCAGAGAGTATGCTCAAAGGTGGAGACGCCTGGCTACCTAAGTTAGTCCTTCCATGACAGAATCAAAGATGGTCATGACTTTCATAGACATACAAGAAGCTCCGTTCTATGAGAGAGTTTTAGCTGGCATCGGCAAACCATTTTCCGAAATGGTCAAACATGGGGAGATGGTGAGATGGGTTTGAAACCGGAAAGATTCAAGACCTAGGCGCCCCTTAAAGTCATTCTTGATCACATCCAATCCACGAAATTATGGAAATAACTTTGAATCCATAAAAAGAAAGAGGAAGATGTTTCCCCACACTACTGTGGTCAAAAAGGCAATCAGAACATGCATATTCAAAGGAGAAACTACACTCCCTTTCAAGCACAGTCTGCGAACCCTCCAATACCAAAAGGTGGAGAAGTCAAACGCCCTCGAATGTTCACACCCTTAGGGGACACCCTCGAGAATATTCTCAATCTTCTGACAACACAGAAGAAAATTACACATCTTCTTCCACCAGCCAGCCCTAATGGACGGGGTTTCAATGCTGCTCGAAAATGTGCTTATCATGCCGGGGCACCTGGACATGATACTCAGGATTTTTGGGCCTTGAAACATAAGATCCAAGACCTGATAGACAACAGTGAGACTGTGGTCACCAAACCAGATCAACCTCACGTTCAAGACAACCCTCTTCCTCAACACAAAGAAAAAGAGGTCAACATGATCAATTGGAGTAATGGACAGAACTCCAATTTCAACTGTGAATCCTCCCAGACCCTCAAAGACGGTGATGACAAATGGGATTATGCCAAGTTTCAGTTCACAATGGAATGAAAGATAAAAGCTTTAGGCAAGAAAATTGAACAATTGGCAGAATTGGTGACTTATCAGCATCAAGTGACACGTCAATTAATCATCCAGGAGCATGCCAGTCTCCTACCTCTTGTCATGAATGTTCCCTCGTCACTTTCAGTAAATGAAATGGTGGAAGATAAAGTGACAAAGAAAGCAAATGCCAAAGCCCGTCGGGATTTTACCAACAAAAGGGAATTCACATATCTGGGCCAACCTATGGAGGAAATCCTTCAGATGTTAATTAATGAAGGAAGGATCAGTTCCTTTCTACCTCTAATCAACCCCCATTCGAGTATGTACAACTCGATAGAGTATGTCAATATCACTCCCGGGCCTCAAGCGGTCACAAAGATGAAGAATGTTGGGCACTCGCCACCTTATTCAAAATCTAATTGGCAGTGGTATCCTCGCAGACCAGGGCGGCGATCTATTGTGTTACGTGCAAGTGAGAATACAGGTCCTACCAAGTGGAAGAGTGTGGTAGCAGTCATATCCACTGAAATTGATGGGATTAATCAATCACTCACAATGCCAACAATTCAACTCAGAGGAATCAACAATCCTTTGAAAGTGGCCGCTCCTGAGCCAATCAACTTGCCGTACAGAGCACAATACCCTATTGTTAGCTTGCGCAAGGTTCCGTGGAATTATGGAGAAGGTGAAGGATCCACCTCACATACCAGTGCTACAGTGTCGAAGGAAAATCCATTGTATCTTCCCCAATGGGTGATGAAGTCTACCACCAAATCAAAGGGGAAAATACCCATGGAGAAGATTGAAAGATTCCTCCGCATTATGGGTCATAACGAAGCCAAGGTGGTCTTCAGCTTAAAAGAAGCTCCACAACATATATCAATTTTGGACTTGGTCCTAACTTCTGAGGATCACCGGAAGATCTTGTTGAAGGTTTTAGAAGAAGCCTATCTATAGACATCAGTTGATACAGAAAAATTTCAACATCTGGTTGATCACATTTTTAACAATAATGTGATATCCTTCACTGATGATGACATACAGTCGAAGGGACCGGTCATTGCAAGCCATTGCACATTGCGGTCTTGTCCTCCGGATACATGCTAGCTGAAGTCTTGATAGATGGAGGTTCATCTCTTAATATCTGTCTATATGCTACCTTGGTGAAGATGAATATCAATCTCAACCGACTCCGGAGTAGCCATACCGTCATCAAAGCTTTTGATGGAGTCCGCCGGAATTCGGTCGGAGTAATTGAACTGCCAATCGAAATTGGTCCCCACACATTCTGCGTATCCTTCCACGTACTCAAGATAAAGTCGGGATACAACCTGCTCTTGGGACGACCTTGGATTCATATGGCAGGGGCAGTCCCCTCCACCCTTCATCAGCAGTTGAAATACATTATCAACAATAGCCTGGTCACGGTCAACGCTGAACCAGAATATCCTCAACACGGGGACATGCCATTCATCAATGCTAATGGAGATGTTGAACCGGTCAGTTTTTATGCCTTTGAAGTAAGCAATACCCAATACCATACAATTGGAATGCCATTTCCCGAACCCAAGATTTTCGCCGAAGTAATGTCAGCTACTCAGGAAATGATGTCATTGGGTCATCAGCCGGAACAAGGGCTAGGTAAAGATCACCAGGGTATTAAGTACCCAATTCAATTAGCCAGGCAGACTAGAACAACTGGACTAGGCTATTCTTGCCAGTTCCAGTCATAGGAATCCTCATAAGCATCAGCAGATTCCTTCAGCCTCAACCATGCGGCATTTATCTTCGCCTTCAAACTCTGAGTCCGCACAATCTCCTGTAAAGGTGCCAACCAATGTAATGGCTATGTTATTTCAAGCGGCATCGGTGAAGGAGAAAAAGTCTTTGTTCCAAATCCGCAAATGGAAGAGGAGGAACGAAGAATTAAGCAAGACGTCATCTGAATGATGTCAGGCATACGCATCATCGTTCATGATGAACATACCAACAGATACACCCCAGACGATGACTGCCCAGACGTAATGGCCATCATTCGGGATAGGGAGGATGATGACAATCCCTCCATCGCTGCGGTCCACCCGGACTTTACCCTTGCCAATTGGAACATCATTCCTTGCATTGGTCGACAGTAGTAAAACAGGCGAGAACTCTTTTCGCCTTATATAGATATAATAATCGCTTACTTTTCTCGCATGACAAGATTAGCAGTTTATTTTTCTAGTATATGCTAACACTGTGTATGATCAACACATATCATATATACTAAGTGAAAGCATATTTTGTTTCCGGACTCTGAATTTAGATGTGCCTATACTTGCTGATACGGTGCCTCTTCTCCACAAGGATTGTACATTTGATGTAGAGATGAATTCAGCCTTGATGGATATAAAGGATGACATTGAGGTGCCTCCAGAAATTCAAGAATGGGTCAAAGACAAACCTAAACCCAACCTTGATCAAACCACTTCCTTCAATCTCGAAACCTTAGAAAGCCCTAAGTTAATCTAGATTGGTTCAGACCTTACCCCAAACCAGCGGAATGACATTGTTACGCTACTAACCCAATTCCAGAATGTGTTTGCATGGTCTCATGAAGACATCGTGGGTTTGTCCACTAACATTGTCCTTCATCGCCTTCCCATTAAAGAGGGATTTAAGCCAGTCAAGCAAAAGCTCAGGCGATTGAAACCTGAGTGGAGTTTAAAGGTGAAAGAAAAAATTATGAAACAATTTCAAGCTGGCATCATCATGGTGTCTACATATCCTCAGTGGATATCCAACATTGTGCCCGTGCCTAAACCCGGAGGGAAGGTACGAGTTTGCGTGGATTATCGGGACTTGAACAAAGCTTGCTTAAAAGATAGCTTTCCCGTGCCATTTATCCACATACTCATTAACAATACTGCGCAATACGACATGTACTCCTTTGTTGATTGCTTTGCGGGGTATCATCAGATCATGGTTGCTCAGGAAGACCGTTAAAAAACTGCTTTCATCATGCCTTGGGGAACCTTTTATTATAGACGGTTGTCATTCGACCTCATCAATGCCGGAGCCACCTATCAACGAGCTATGATGGCTCTTTTCCACGACTTAATGCACAAAGAGATCGAGATCTATGTGGATGACATCATTGTCAAGTCCCGGAAGGAGGATGACCATATAGACCATCTCAGAAAGTTGTTCAACAGGTTGCGTAGATACGACTTGAAGTTGAATCCAGCTAAGTGTGCCTTTGGCGTTAAATCAGGTAAGTTGCTAGGATTTTAAGTAAGCCACAAAGGGATTGAGTTAGATCCTGCCAAAATCCAGGCCATCATGGAAATGCCCATTCCTCAGACAGAAAAGAAAATACGAGGATTTTTGGGAAGAATCAACTTCATTAGCAGGTTTATCTCTCTACTCACAGCAACCTGTGAGCCAATCTTCAAGCTGTTAAGGAAGAACTCCTCCATGAAATGGAATGATGAGTGTCAAAATGCCTTCCTTACAATTAAAGAACATCTAGTCAAAGCTCCCGTGTTGGTACCACCTAAGGATGATGTTCCCCTGTTTATGTACCTATCCGTAAGTGACAACGCCATGGGCTGCATGCTGGGACAGAAAAACGATAGAGGCCAAGAACGAGCTATCTATTACCTCAGCAAAAGATTCAGTAGCAGTAAACACAAGTACACTATGATTGAAAAGACGTGTTGTGCTTTAACATGGGTTTCCATGAGGTTACAACATTATCTCCATGGTCACACAACCCATCTCATATCCCGCGTGGATCCTCTCAAGTACATGTTCAATAAACCCATGTTAAATTATCGGTTGTCCAGATGGCAGTTGATCCTACAACAATTTGACATCGTATATGTGACTCAAAAGTCCATCAAAGGTCAAGGAATTACGGATGAACTGGCCGCCGCACCTTCAGGGGATTTCAAACCCTTGGAAACATATTTCCCCGATGAAGAAGTAATGATGATTCAAAGAACACCATCGATGACGATACGCTGCTTAATCATGGAGGATGTATTTTGATGGAGCTATTAATATGGAAGGTTCTGAGCTGGGAGCGATTCTAGTATACGATGCAGGGGGAGCGATATCCGTCAGCCATTAAATTGCGGTTTATCGACCAACAACACAGCTGAGTATGAAGGTTGTCTCATGGGGCTAAAACTTGCCCGTTCCATGGGTATTGGGCGGTTAACTTTCTTTGGAGATTCAGAGTTGGTAATCAGACAATCCACAGGAATCTATCAAACCAAGGGACTACATTTGCTGCCCTACCATCGGCAAGTTTTACAGATGGTTTTGGAGTTTGAAGAAATCTCTTTTCTACACATTCCTCGTACTAAGAATGACTTTGCGGACGCATTGGCTACTTTGGCCTCCTTGATACGTATATCAAAAAAGGAACACTTGCCAAGCGTCATAATTTCCCTGCACAAGGCCCCAGCCTATAGGAACTATGTTGGAGAAATATCGGATGAGCTACCTCCCATCCAACATCCTTGGTATCAGCATATCAAGGAATATCTACGAGATGGATCTACACACCGGCGAGCCCGACGATCGAGAAAAGGCGGATCCATCGACTTGCTATGAAATTCTATCTGAGTGGAGATGCGTTCTACAAAAGAGATGCAGGACTAGGTCTCCTCAGACGTTTAGACAAAGATCAAGCCCAAAGGCTTATGGATGAAATCCATGGCGAAGTTTGTGGCCCCCACATGAGTGGCCCTCTCCTTGTCAAGAAAGTCCTCAGGACAGGACATTACTGGCTATCTCTCAAAGTTGATTGCAATGACCACGTTAGGAGATGCTATCAGTGCCAGATTCATAGGAATGCTATCCATGCCCCTCCACGGGAACTCCACAATATGAGTTCGCCTTGGCCCTTCGCAATGTGGGGAATGGACGTGATCGGGCCCATTGAGCCTAAATCTAGTAATGGACATCGATTTATCTTCACCATGATCGACTACTTCACCAAGTGGGTAGAGGAAACCTCCTTCCCCAGGGTTACCAAAGAAGTCATCATTGCTTTCATCAGAAACAATATCATTTGTCAATATGGACAACCATAGGTGATTGTGTTAGACAATGCTAAGAACCTCAACAACAAAATGATGGAGGAATTATGCAGTAAATTCCACATCAAATATCTTAACTCTGTCATCTATCATCCAGAAGATGAATGTGTCTTTGTTGAAGCGCTAATAAAACATCAAGAAGATTATGCAAAGATGTCCACCAACCACAAAGATTGGCCCGACCTATTGCCTCTTACTCGTTAGGGCTACTGAACCTCAATGCGCGACCGCCTGCCCTTTATCGGGCAACCCCTTACGCATTAACCTATGGGATGGAAGCAGTGCTCCCCATAGAAGTTGAAATGGAATCCCTCAGAGTGTTGATAGATGCTCATCTGAATGAAGACCAATGGGTATAGGACAGGTATCACCAATTGTCTCTAATAGACGAAAGGTGAACCGCGGCTATCTTTCATGGTCAGTTATATCTACAAAGGATCGCCAGATCCTACAACAAAAAAGTTCGGCTACGGCAGTTTAAACAACATGACTTAGTTTTGAAGAAGATCCTTGACAATCAAGATCAATCTAAGGGAAAATTCGCCCCTAATTGGGAAGGCCCGTTTGTTGTCAAAGAAGTATTGACGAGAGATGCTCTCATATTACAAGAAATGGACGGCGATGAATTTCCACAACTCATCAACTCGGACGCCGTGAAACGGTACTATGTCTGAAGTAACTAGCAAACATCTTGGTGTTGGACCATCAGATCACCAGTCATTCCGGTTCTTTAACCCTTTACCACATACAACTCTTCCACATTTTACCCCTCAGGGAAACATACTTTTCAGGCCAGCAGCCTGGCTTCTCTGCGTTCCTACAACTTAGGTCATCCCACTACGGATTTAACCTCTCGCGTTTGCAGTTTGGCTACCCATACATGGGATCAAACTTCTCATACCTACAATTTATCCTCAACCTAGGATTAAAATTTCTCCTCCCCGCACTCTGACCTGCGCATGGGATTACGCTTTTCCACTCGCCCTGAGGGGTGAACTACGTAGACCTGATCTCCTCTTCAAAAGGAGTACGTAGGCAACCATTTCATATGGCCCGATCGCAATAAAACCAAAACAATAAAAACATTTCTACCCTTACAAAAACAAAAACAACCAAAAACATTCCTACACCATTTCTGCCATATACAACGTTGAACCTCTTACACCAGGTTCGAACTACGCAGACATGATCTCCTCTTCAATAGGAGTACATAGGCAGCCATTCATGGTGCGGTCTCACCCCCTACCAAAACACAAAGCCTTGTCAGTTGGTACTAGGATCAAACTTCAATCCACTACATTTCATTCGGCTTCAGAACAAAGGGATGGAATTACCTGAACTCCTCCCAAATAGGAGATTCGGCGACCATCTAAGTTGCGGTCATACCTTGAAGAGCAACACCAATCCATAAGAGATGGAATTAACTAGGCTTCTCATAAATAGAAGTACTAGCGACCATCTGTGGTGCGGTCAATCTCAGAGAGGAAAGCCACACTCCTCTTCACATTTCCATTCAGAAACAAGTCCTAAGACACCAAAGATGGTAGGGATACATACAGATCGATGATCCATTCTGAACTGTCCAGAGGCAACTCAATGTCCATCCATCCAGGAGAAATTTAGAATACATCAAGATCACAAGCCCTGAAGCAGCAGGCAAAATATCAAGCAAGTAGCAAAGCATATCTAAAAGGGAAGTGATCAAAAATATATTTCCATGCTATATATATAATGTTGTTTGATATATACAATGTAAACTGTACATGGCAAAATGGCTAAGCTAGTCTGTGCAGGAAAATCCAAGCCCATCTACAAATCAGCGTGTATGCGAGCTAACAAGCTCAACATAGCATCCCTCTCAGAAGAAGGAGGCGAAGCTGTGGTCTCTTATATAAGGACATCCAAAGGACCCAATAGATCTACAGCCATCTGCATGGTGACCATATGATCATCAATATATGCGCTCATCTCTGCAATCATGACAGTGGTAAGGGACCTCATCAAGAAGATTATCTCAGAATTCGGCTACATCCCGGGCAGATATGGCACTATCCCGCTCAACTATCACTGCATCTCTGGCTGATCTAGCCTCATCCCGCTCAACAACAGTGGCATCTCTGCGAGCTAATACCTTGTCTCTCTCTAATAGAGCTGCGTCTCTCCCATCAAGGGTAGTCAACATCATAGATCGAGCCTGATCTCTCTCAAAGGTCATCAGATGAAGACTACGCTCAAAATCTTGTCTTGAATCTTTGAATCACAACAAGATCTTGATCTTTGGGAGAATCTAAAGAGATCCGGCAACCCAAAGACTTGGCTCCTCCTCGATGTGGGTATCGATGTCCTCCATGGGCTCTACATCATCTGACTCATTATTCGGTACTATGGATACTGCTGTAGCCGATAAAATATCTGTCTCCATCCATGCGAAATACTTTGCAGAACAACCTGGATGACTGACAGAAAAATTAGCTATCTCACGTTGATCCCAACAAGCATACACACGACATCGGTCCTCTACTGAAAGATATCGAGAAGCTGAACGCTGACCTATCGCCCCCTCGAAAGGATGAAAATCCTGGCTCGGTCGAATCGCGACATCACATGACCCGGCCGGGTGATAAGTAGTCACGCTCCTCAAACCAGCCAAAGGGAGGTAGTCCATGCCCGGAGCATGAGTAATAAAGCTGTATGGTGAGCTAAGCCCCAAACACGACAATATGGTAAATGGATCTCTGATATCCGCCAAAAATGCGGACCAAGACATAGCATCCGTACACTCCGATGGCTGAAAGGAGTAGGACATGGCTATATCGTGGGTGAACCAATACCCATGCCGTCTAAAAGTGCTAATCGGTCTCAAGTGTGACATAAACCACACATATAGCATGACCGAACTACCTATGAACACTCATGTCGGATAAGTGCAAAGTGATGGGATCTTGTGCGCTAGGTCTCTCTGCTATGATCATCGGTATAATGGTACGAACCTCCCTGAGAGCTCTCACGGCCATGATGACACCAATGTCCATCTCATCCATGTATCGTGGCATATAGACATACGACAGTACGCATAACAACAATACATTAACCCTGGCTAAACGCCAATGATCCTCCGGTGCGGTGAAATCCCCGGAATGTCGTGAATAGCTATCCTCAGAGCTAAATCATCATACGAATTTGGGATATCACATGACCGGATGTCACTAAATCCGCACCACTCTACGCCGCAATCCAGTGGGAGTCAAGAACCGTCTGCTCATGTCTCCCAAAGCCATATGCACGCAAGGTGTGAGACCCTAGATTTTATGAATAAAGATTTAATTTTCTCAAAATATTTTTTGAATATTATGGTGTGGATTTGATATAATGTTATAGTTGTGGAAAATATTTATAAATTTTGCAAAGTATGCAAGTTGTTATATAATATTCGATTGGTCGGGGAATATTCTTTTTGTCGGGGAATATCCGTACGACGGTACAATCATTGGTGGACCCCGCAACGGAATTATTATCGGATGGAGAAAACGACAAAAATATTTTATGAAAATAATAGCGGAAGTTTTACCGTTAATACTGTTGAACTACTCGGTAGTAAAAGTACAATAATACGCGTGGTTGCATAGTAGCACACGGTATTGATTATTGATGTTTATGTGATAAGTCACTCAGTTTTGTTTTATTGGTATTATTAATGTAATAAAATAGAATACTTTTATAAAGTTATTCTATAAATAGAATATATTATATTTTATTATGCATAGTGTTTACATACTGTTTTGCATAGTAAAATCTTTTTATATAAAACAGAATACTTTTATAAAATTATCTGTTTTATTAGACAATAATTAGAATATATTATATTTTATTATGCATAGTGTTTGTTTAGTGCCTGCATAATGTTTGCATAGTAAAATCTTTTATAAAGTTATTCATTTTATTAGATTATAAATAGAATATATTATATTTTATTTAAAAGAATTTGCTTTAAATATGGACCGTCAGATTAAAGTAAATCAATCTGGACCGTTCATGAGTTAGTTACTATGCAGTCCATTTTTCTATAAATAGAAGCTTATTCATTCATTATTTCTTACGAATTCACTGAAACTCTAGAAAGAGAAACTATAGAGAGAAAGAAGAAAAGTGTTACGCCACTTCACTACTTCTATATCCGAGACTTCTTCTTTCTAAGGTAGGAAATATTATTTGTTGTACTCATAAAGGGTATTCTTTCTTCTTATTCATGAAGAGAACTTACATTATTCCATTCTTTATTATTACATTGGAATAACTTTTGTATATGCTGGATACCTATACTTGGTGAAATTCTTACATTATTTCATTATTTATTATTACATTGGAATATCTTGTGCATGCGTTTTCTGGCGGACTGATTACATCTTTATTATTATTACATTTGGAATATCACATGCGTGCGTGTTTCTGTGGGACTGGTTCCATTCTTTATTATTCTATTGGAATATCACGTCATGCATGCGTTTTACGCGGACACAATTCCGTTATTTATTATTCTATTGGAATAACCTGCATGTGCGGTCTATCGCATGCATGGTGATTTCTTTTGTTATTCCATTCTTTATTATACTCAGTTGGTTAAAGTTTTGACTTCCATACTCCATGAAATTAGTGGAATATCCTTGATATTTGCGCTTCATCCAGTATCTTTTCATGGAAATATTCTTCTGAGCATTCTTGAATTTTACTCTACAAAGAAGTATCATGTTGACAATTTGGACGTTATTAGTTCCTGGATAAATTTATTCTTGAACTTGTTTTATTGAATTCTTATATCATTGTCATCATCCTCATGCTTATATTTGGTTGAAAGTCATCTGTGGCTTGTAGTGCATAGATGGACTTGGTATGATTATAACCAGGGATTATTCGGTGTAATCATGACCGTAATGTTATAAATGATGTGGAAAAAGTCATCATTGGCCCGTAGTGCATTGATGGACAGTTTTTGGTATGATTATGGCTATGGATTCTCTTAGGCAAAGGGTGCAAAGATGAATTATTTTATGGCATGATCAGGATCGTTGATGAAAACATGATTATCTTTGGCCCGTAGTGCATGGATAATTCATGGTCGTGATACTAAAGAATATCCTTGGCCTGTAGTGCAGGGATGATTTGATGATGTCGATTATTTATTAAGCTGAGTCCCAGTGATAAAAGTGATGAAAAACCTTTTAAACCATAAAAGATAGTAGATTTTATTTCTACTTGACTCTTTTAATAGATTGCTTGTTTCATTGCAGATTAAACTTGATGTTTGTTATATTGTATCGGTTTTAACTTTGTTTAAGGCTAATGATAATTTATTACGCATTATCTTAGTCATAATATTTCTTCTTGGGCTAGTTGACCTCACCCTTTCTTTCCTTTGTTCTCTTCGTGAAATGAGAATATAATTTGGGACGAGTCGGAAATGGAGTGATGGTCCTAGATGGTGCATTAGTAGTCCCTCACTATTACGTGAAATAGTGTGATAATAATTATAATGAGGACTCCTTTTGA
This sequence comes from Panax ginseng, assembly GCA_020205605.1. Taxonomy (NCBI): domain Eukaryota; kingdom Viridiplantae; phylum Streptophyta; class Magnoliopsida; order Apiales; family Araliaceae; genus Panax; species Panax ginseng. Next base: position 12,889,100 of record CM035146.1, read on the forward strand.
GTTTGTATACTCTCTAGTAGACAATATTTGTATTCAAACTCACAGTTTATGTTTTATCGTATTGTACACGACAGTTGTATTATTAAGTTATATTTGAATTATGTACCATGTATATGGCGACACAAGATGGGTGATTTATACCTAATTTTGGGGGCGTCACAGTTGGTATCAAAGCTTAGGGATATGATCCCTGGCTAAGATGTGAGACTAGAACTAGGAGGGGAGAGACGGGGAATTTCTACGCTAGTATGACCTACCTAAGTTTATTTGATATTTAATTGGTCGGTTAGAGTATAGAGATAACATGTGATATGTTAATTAACCCTTGTTTTGTGATAGTATTTGAAAATGGCATCTGAAAATGTTGAGATAAGCAATGGAGCACAGGAGACTGTTGATTCTCCACATATCAATAATCAGGACAATATGCTGACGAGGATAGCGATAATCCTCCTGTAAAAATAACACCGATCAATTGATGAGCGACCAGATGCGTTTAGGAGTTTTTAGAATTCATGCAACATCGGTGACGGCGGCTCCTGTTCATAATGGGAGGAAACAATGGCAACCACGGTTGGTCACCATTATGCAATTCAAGGATTTGGGACCACCGGAGTTTTTGGGAAAGCCGGAAACCACTTAAAGGCGGAGACGTGGTTAAAGCATATCACCAAGATATTTGATGTCTTGGGATGCTCCGAGGAGCAAAAGGTTCCTTTTGCCACCTTTATGTTACGTGAAGAGGCAGATCACTGGTGGGAATCTGTAAAACATACCCAGCCTGACGCACTCAAGATATCTTGGGAGAAGTTTCAAGAGCTGTTCAATGACAAGTACTTTCCCAAAAGGATTAGTCACATGAAGGAGGTGGAATATATCAAGTTAGAGCAAAACAACATGACCGTGTCGTAGTACGAAGCCAAGTTTGCTGAGTTATCCCGATTTGAGTCCCACTTGGTTGATAATGAAGAGAGAATGGCGGATGTTTTAAGAGGTTTGAAGCGGGAGATACGTCAATATCTTATCTCTCATAAAGCGTGTGTTTGTATTGAGATGTTGTTAATAGGGCTCGATTATTGGAAGTAGCGATAATGAGTCAACCAAACCAAAAAGAAGCGGTAGAGCAAAATGATAATCTAGGGTGATACTTGATCATCAAAGCGATGATGATGAAGCATGGAGGAATCAACATGTCGAAATGGTAACCACTTGGTGGTAATCATGGCCAAAATAATAAGAATGGACATTTCAAGAAGAGAAGGTTCAACAATGGCGTAAAGGCGTCGGCACCAACACTGTTTCAAAGGAAGAAGAACGACCACCGGTCATTATGTTTCAAATGCGGACGGAGGAGGGACACATCAAGTCAAAGCTATGCTGTGATAATCCAAAAGCGTGTTTTAATTGCGGAAGAGAAGGTCACCTAGCTCGATTTTGTCGTATGGTGAAGTCAATTCCAGCTGGGATAGTGATGCCAAAGGATGTCCCAGACAAGCCAAAGCCGATAGTTTAAGAGAGAGCGATTTTTTTTTCGTGACGAGGAAACTGAATAAAATTATCATGGGTATATTAGTCATAAACTCTTACGAAGTCTATAACATGTTAAATACCAGTTCTACTTACTCTTTTTCACTTAGTTGTGTTAAATGTTTGAAGTTAACTCCGGAGAAGTTAGACTTTGATATATCTGTTGGGAGAAACCTTCGTTACCTCCACTATTTATAAATCTTGTTCAAATCAACACTTTCACGTTACCTGTCAATCTTATCTCTTTGAAAATACTTGCCTTTGATGCGATTTTAGGAATCGGTTGGTTAACTACTCATCATGCTTTTCATAAGGTTGTTAGCTTTCATATTCCTAACCAACCTGTTATGTGAATTCAAGCAACCAAACCACTAAAGTCAATCATTGTCATATCAAGCCATAAGTAAAGAGCCCCGGTCCTTTCGTTGTTGACTTACTTGTGTGGAATGCACCGAAGCCAGACTTTCTATAGACGATGTCATGAATGACGATGGCAAGTTGATAGGTATCAATGTGACGTACTATCCAAGTCTTGGATGAGGGTCACAGTTTTTAATGATATTTCTATTGTTAATAAATTTCTTGACGTATTCTTGAAGACTTCTTAGCCTACCCCTAGATCGTGAAATCGAATTTTGTATTGACCCCAGTATAAAACCCATTTCTAAAACCCTCAAATATTTCTTCAACTAAAACGAACGTATAACGTGCCAAAGATGTTGACTCGAAGTCAGTTGAAGATTACGATCGTACCATTCAATATCATCGTGGAAATACGAGCGTTGTGGGTAGCGTTGAGTAGAAGATCGTATCTGATTTACAAGTGCGAATATATGAACCCACGTGAAGATAATGAATATAAGATTAGAATCGACTTTAATCGATAAAGTTAAAGCCGCTCAAGCTACATACTCAGAGCTGATGAATGTGAAAAAGAAGGTTCAAGAGGACGTTATTCTAGAAGTAAGAATCGATGAAGAGAGGAAATCTCAACCCTCGATTTAATTGGCCCATTTGAAATCCTCGATGAAGTAGGAACTGTGGCTTATAAACTCGTTTTACCGCCAAGTATGTTGCGTGTTCAGAATGTTTTTTTTACGTATCGAAGTTACGTAAATATGTGGACGACCTGAACCACATTATTAAATTAGAACTAAACGATATAGCAGAAGATTTAACGTATGAGGAGATACATGTTAAAATCTTGGATAAGAAGGATCGTATTCAACACTCAAAGGTTATACCTCAAGAGTTAGAATTTGAAGTGAAGTCAAGGTATCCTCATCTGTTCGGCATACCAGGTACGTACATAAATTTTGAGGGTGAAATTCCATAAGGAGGGGAGATTGTGAGACCCCGGATTTTATGAATAAAAATTTAATTTTCTCGAAATATTTTTTTGAATATTATGGTGTGGATTTGATATAATGTTATAGTTGTGGATAGTATTTATAAATTTTGCAAAGTGTGCAAGTTGTTATATAATATTCGATTGGTCGGGGAATATTCTTTTTGTCGGGGAATATCAGTACGACGGTATAATCATTGGTGGACCCCGCAACGGAATTATTGTCGGATGGAGAAAACGACAAAAATATTTTATAAAAATAACGGCGGAAGTTTTACCGTTAATACTATTGAACTACTCGGTTATAAAAGTACAGTAATACGCATAGTTGCATAGTAGCACACGGTATTGATTATTGATGCTTATGTGATAAGTCACTCAGTTTTGTTTTATTGGTATTATTAATGTAATAAAATAGAATACTTTTATAAAGTTATTCTATAAATAGAATATATTATATTTTATTATGCATAGTGTTTGCATAGTGTCTGCATAGTGTTTTGCATAGTAAAATCTTTTTATATAAAACAGAATAATTTTATAAAGTTATACATTTTATTAGACAATAATTAGAATATATTATATTTTATTATGCATAGTGTTTGCATAGTGCTCGCATAATGTTTTCATAGTAAAATCTTTTATAAAGTTATTCGTTTTATTAGATTATAAATAGAATATATTATATTTTATTTAAAAGATTTTTTCTTTAAATATGGACCGTCAGATTAAAGTAAATTAAACTGGACCTAGTTCATGAAGTTAGTTATTATGCGATCCATTTTTCTATAAATAGAAGCTTATTCATTCATTATTTCTTACGAATTCTTTGAAACTCTAGAAAGAGAAACTATAGAGAGAAAGAAGAAAAGTGTTACGCTACTTCACTACTTCTATATCCAAAGACTTTTCTTTCTAAGGTAGGGAATATTATTTGTTGTACTCATAAGGGTATTCTTTCTTTCTTATTCATGAAGAGAACTTACATTATTCCATTCTTTATTATTACGTTGGAATAACCTCTATATGTGAGGATACCCTATACTTTGTGAAATTCTTACATTATTTCATTCTTTATTATTACATTTGAATATCTTGTCTCATGCGCTTTACGCCTGCACTGATTCTATCTTTATTATTATTACATTTGGAATATCACGTGCGTGTGTTTACGTGGGACTGGTTCCATTCTTTATTATTCTATTGAATATCATATACATGCGTTTTTGTGGGACTGGTTCCGTTATTTATTATTCTATTGGAATAACTTTTGCATATGCGATCTATCGCATGCATGGTGATTTCTTTTGTTATTCCATTCTTTATTATACTCGGTTGGTTAAAGTTTTGACTTCCATACTCCATGAAATTAGTGGAATATCCTTGATATTCAAGCTTCATCCAAAGATCTTTTCATGGAAATATTCTTACGAGCATTCTTGAATTTTACTCTCAAAGAAGTATCATGTTGACAATTTGGACATTATTAGTTCCTGGATAAATTAATTCTTGAACTTGTTTTATTGAATTCTTATATCATTGTCATCATCCTCATGCTTATATTTGGTTGAAAGTCATCTGTGGCTTGTAGTGCATAGATGGACTTGGTATGATTATAACCAGGGATTATTCGGTGTAATCATGACTATAATGTTACAAATGATGTGGAAAAAGTCCTCATTGGCCCGTTTTGCATTAATGGACAGTTTTTGGTATGATTATGGCTATGGATTCTCTTCGGACAATGGTGCAAAGATGAATTGTTTTATGGCATGATCAGGACCGTTGATGAAAACATGATTATCTTTAGCCGTAGTGCATAGATAATTCGTGGTCGTGATCTTAAAGAATATCCTTGGTCGTAGTGCGGGGGTGATTCGATGATGTGGATTATATATTAAGCCGAGTCCCAGCGGTAAAAGTGATAAAAAAACCTTTTAAATCATAAAAGATAGTAGATTTTATTCTCTACTTGACTCTTTTAATGGATTGCTTGTTCATTGCAGATTAAACTTGATGTTTGTTATATTGTATCAGTTTAACACTGTTTAAGGCTAATGATAATTTGTTCTGCATTATCTTAGTCATAATATTTCTTACTGGGCTAGTTGAGCTCACCCTTTCTTTCACTATTCTCTTTAGGAAATAAGAATATAGCTAGGATGAGTCGGGGAACGGAGTGATGGTCCTAGATGGTGCATTAGTAGTCCTCACTATTCTGTGAAATAGTATGATAATAATTGTAATGAGGACTCCTTTTGAGTTTGTATACTCTCTAGTAGACAATATTTGTATTCAAACTCACGGTTTATGTTTTTGTCGTATTGTACACTTACGGTTGTATTATTAAGTTGTATTTGAATTTTGTACCATGTATCTGGCGACCCAAGATGGGTGATGTATACCTAATTTTGGGGGCGTCACACAAGGTCTGTCCAATGGCAGCATCGTCAATCGTGCATACTCCTCCGAAGTCAACTCATGGGTCCCGAATCGGAAAACCTACCTATCCGCAATCCAATGCTCTAAAGCATCCCGTCCACAAACCTCATGAACCTCGAAACATCAATAATGTCATGGTATCTTTGCGAAAGAATGATCTCTGATCACCGTCTCGATGGTGACATACTATCATTCCACGATCGCATACCCAATGCCACCAATGATGGTGGGGTATGATCTATACGGCTAACTATCGAAGAAGACATCTATACGGGTCGTGTCATAAGACCATCCAGGGGTCAATGTTGAATATCTCTGGACATACATACATATGCATAGCAGATAATGGATGGCAATATGATATAGGGAATGAAAAACTATGCATACATTCCTAAGTATATCATCATCTAGTACATCATCTCTGTATAGCTACAAATACAGGGAAATGGGGCACAGATGCCCTACTACTAATAGAGGCTTATCAAAAGATATAGCGAGAATGGGGTACAGCCACCCAATATCTAACAGAGGCCTATCAAAAGATATAACGAGAATACACATCAGAAGAAGACAATGGTGTCGATTTCCACATCATCAATCCTGTCCACCTGATGTAACTCCTCCTGAGTCACTGGATCTCTATCAACAGGGATGTCAGGCCCATATAAAGGAGGATCTGCACCGGCAAAACAGAATGGGTCATCTGAGGGGCTAGCGCCTGAGCTGGAAGGGTCAAATAAAGCCGCCTCTGCCGGATCTCTGCCCAAATGCCGGATAAATATGTGTGCCTGGTCCAACTGTCGGGTCAAACTATCAATTTGTGTCATATGAGTCGGATCTCTGACACAAGTTATCCAATCCATCATCATCACGGATCCTGGAACCATATCCCCATGAAGCGTGGTGGGCGCGGATCTGAGTTCCGAGATAAGACGAGGAACCACCAACGCTGGAACGTCTCCTGAGTACATGGACCCTCTGATAATGTAAAATCGTTAACCCCCAACAATGGGATGTTAGTGATGGATGACTCCGATACAGGCCAATGACGCCTGACAGGAGGCAAGATCGGCATACGAATCTCCCATGTGGTGTTCCTAATAGCACGCTGTCCTAAATAGAGCTCCCAGCCTCCATATGTGAAGAGAGGAACTCTCCTGGTGGAAATCACGTACTCGACTCCAGTCGGGTATCCATCCTCAAAATCGATGGTCAAGTGTTCCCCTGAATAGGAATCCATGTGATGGTGTCACCGTCAAGAACTCCCATTGCATACTGGCGATGAGTGAAACCCTCACTTCTGAGGACCTCACGGCAAAATGGAATGATGCCATCGTCGTCCTCGTGGATAGGTATCTAAACCTAACACACTCACAAGACGCAAGCATGGGAGCCTCTCATAGGTCCAAAACTGCAAACACAATGGCAAAATATCTGCGATCAGTAAACACTCTTAACAAATAAATGGGAAATGACAAGAGAAATAGTCACCAGCAGAAATGGGTAGAAGCCTAGCCAAGCCTCGGTCAAACCATGTGAGCGCATACGCATGCCCCAGAGGAAATAGGCAGAGGTGTAGGAACCCCAATCATACTCTCCAATACGGTCCACATGACGTGTGGCGCTGATCAAAGAAAAGACACCAGTAAAGAGTTATCTGCACATGAAGCGCGTTTCAATGATCATCGAGGGAGCAATCGCCGCAGAATGCGATCCCTGATTCTGACATCATCAGGCATGGGCTCACTCAAAAGCCCGCTCATAGCATCTACGCTCAAAGGACCTGAACGGACAGTCCTGCCCTTGAGTGCCTCCACCGGAACTCCTAACAAGGATCTGACGGCAGTAGGGGTAATATTTGCCATGCAAGGCACTGGCTCCCCTCCAAACTCCATACCTGTGATGAATTTCCAATCCATCAGCGTCATCATCACCTCATAATCCAGCAAATGGAGTGACTGAGTATGATGAAACCACCGCTCAAACAATGCCCTGAGGTAACCCCAGGGACAACGACGGGGAAGGATGGAGAAGAATGCCTCGAATCCCCAATCATGCACCATAGCTCTGTACTCAGGATGAAGAGCCTGATACATGGAGTGTATACTAAACCAATTCCCTCGAGGCTGTGTGAAGCCGGGAACCTGCATGAAATGCAGATCAACATCAAAACCCTTTAATCATCATCAATGGGAAAGAAGGAAAATCAAAGTTTAACGTCATACCTCATTAGCATGCAAGTACATCGAGGGATGTCTGCTCAAATCACCCAGAAGCTCTAGGTTTGCCACCTGAATACAAGGTATCTCCCTACGGGGAACATGTGCAGCAGGAGCGGGATCCTCAATCGGAATATCCTCATCCACGTCCTCAACATCTGGCACGTCTGCCCGGACAGGACGAATCACGGCCTCCGCCAGTCGACGAGGCTGTCTGACAGAATGGGGTCGAGGCACTTCAGAAGCCCTCCTCCGTATACCAGAAGTTGTCTTACGGGAACCACTCAGCTGATCTGGATCCATGATATCTGGACAACAAGTCTCCAAATCACCTCAGAAAGGGTGTGGTATTTCCTTACCTAGAGTTTTCTAAATGCATCTTATGACTACATGCATGCATGCATTTACTTTAACATACAATAGAGTTAAAATACATGACTATCCAATGCCTATATTTTGAAAATTTTTACCATAGTCCCCTTTGAAAATAGGACTATCCACATGCACATAGGCATGACTAGGTGGCCATACAGTAGCACACCTGCCTCAAAGTCATATACATAATATATGCATTTAAAATCAAAATCATCAATGCATAAGGTTAACCTCAATATCAGGAGTACTTTACATTTCTACCTTTTGCTCATTGGACCTCAAATAGGACAAAAATAGCAGAAAAAGGTGCCAATTTGACTGTCTCAAAAGTCAAATTTTTTCACATCATTATGTTCAGCATGGTTTAATACTAACATTTACTATGTTGAATATTTTTTATCAAGTCATTTGTGCATACATAATCACTACTATGTGTTTAGATGCATTTCATGCGATAACTCAAATTCCAACGGATAAAAACTGGAAAAAATACATGCATACGTTACCAGGATAGTGTAGAACACTTGTACGGTGACATAATTTGCAGAAAATAGCCAAAACTCATCAGATCTGAAGGAGGCTCATGGATTTCTCTTCGCGAAGCAAGTTGAAAATGACTTGCGAGACCAACGCCACCGGATTATATCATCCACGGTTGTTGTCGCGCAGCTCATCTCATGGTGAAGCGAGGTGCACCTGCTGGCACCCCTTTCAGGGCCCCACACCAGAAACTCGATCCAGTTTGAGTTACAAAGGAGTTCTTACAGACTAGAAAGGTCAAATTGGGAATAAAAACGCCACGCGATTGAGCAAAACAACATGCAATCCTGGTCTTCTCAGATGAAACTTTGAGTCTGTACATCACTCATTGGTAGTCACCCAAACACGAGGTATACCCTGCCAATGATCTCATTTGGTACAAATCACATCCGACAATACCTTATACAGGTCCAATGCCGCCAACTCCAGGTCATTACCCTAAAAGATCAACGTAAATCCCCGACGGGGGTTAGAACGCATGCTCATCCGTTGACACACAAATCAGCGAAGGTCAAGCAGCCTTGACATCATGATAACCGTTGGAAGCAAACCCAACAGAGCATTGAAAGCCATCCGGTGACCAGCCGCTGCTACACACATCAGCGATGATCTCAACGTGGATCCTCGACGGGGGTTACAACGTGAAGCCCCGGCAGGGGATTACAACGCGAATTCAAGTCGTTGACACACATATCAACGAAGGTCAAGCAGCCTTGACGTTATCTCAGCCGATAGCGATTAAACCTATCAGAGCTCTAGAGCTATTCGAGGATTTTATGCTCGATTACTCATATTCCCCAGCGGATCCCCGGCGGGGGTCATAACACAACGTTCTATTGATTCACACGTCAGCGAAGGTCAAGCAACCTTGACAATGTACCCACAGAGTATCGGCCGTTGATTCACACGTCAGCAAAGGTCAAGCAACCTTGACAGGCTATCCCACAGGGTTTTTCAGCTGTTGATTCACATGTCGGTGAAGTACACGTCAACGAAGTTCAGACATCCCTGACAACATTTTCTGTTGGCAGTAAATCCGACGGAATCTTGACATGTCCTGGCGATACCAACCAGGAAAAGTTAATATTATCAAAGAGGATAAATGATGGAATATGTTATACACATCCTCAAACAGACCAAGCTTTATCCCTACAAATCTCTTACACATAAGAGGTACATCTTCCGGATCAAGTCGTTACCAAGAATCCAGGAGTTTGGTGATAACCCCAACATCAACATCCTAACAGATTCGGATTACACATCAAATCTGGTCATCATTGACAATCCCCAGTTAAAGTAACAGGGAGCCAGCAATCATCCCCAGCATGTTGGGCTACAACCTCGTATATATGCATCATGCATTTGCATCATGTTGCTACGCATAGTACCATGTTTGTCTTTTTGCGTTTCAAGTGTCTAGGATTCTTTATCCTACCCATGCATCACCATTCATGAGTATGATAAAGAGGGGCATCTGTAGACACTCAAAATTTTCTATACACCTGTCACTAACATTGCAGGAAGACAGATTCATCTTTTAAGAGGGAACCCTGAAAGACAATCCATATCCATTTCGGATACTACCGGAAGTTCAGCATCCACCCCGAAACACACACTGGGAGTAACAATTCCAACCTCAGAGATAACCCCGAGGCATGTAGATCCAATACTAGAACATACACCGGAGAAGACCGATTAATCTCGGAGATAACCCCGAGGTATCCAGTCTCAGTCCCAATCATGGGAATAGCCACCAACCTTGGTGATAACCCCAAGGAATGCAGTTTCAGCGATAACCCCAGAAATGCTTGTTTCAAATGCAACCAGCTTCAATCTCATCGCTCACAACGAGATACTCCGTACCAACCCGGAGATAACACCGGGAGGACAGGCACACCTCAAAGATGACACTGAAGACCTTCAACAAATGCAGCAGTCCAATCTCAGCGAAGCCTTGAGCAACGTCTGCTTTATCAGCCCAAACCGGTGATAACATCGGTAAGGGGCAACATCATCATCTCGCCAACAAGATGCCATGCCACGTCGTCTCAACATTTTATACACATCTATACACAACGATGTCCCACAAGAATCAAGGATAACCAATCCCGAGTGACTATTGTGCAGGGTAACGAATGGAATTTGAAGCTTGAAGACCGGAGGGCATCGTCCCATCTTCAATGACTTCGTACACTCTAATCCCATACCATTATACAACTCTCGACAATGGTGGTCCAAAATAGGTCCTGTATACCTTAATTGGATACCCGGATTGCACTTCTGAAAGTTTGAGCGGATATTACAGTGCCCGAGTGCACGTACTATGAGACAACCCGACCCGAGAAACCCGAGCCCACCCGGGTTTCCTCTGGTACACCTGCGGCTCAGACGCAGGTACACCTGCGGCTCCACCCTCTATAAATAGAGGGCTTGGGGTGGCCATTTTTCAAGAGAAAAGCGAGGAAGCCCTGCCCAATTTGCTCTACACTCACCCCATACAGTGTACTTTCTCCTTTTAAACACCTGTGAGATCATATATAGCTTCTTTTGAACCTACAAAAGCCTGTGTTTACCCACTTTAAAGATATAGAAGTCTCCTTTGGCAGTCAACTGTAAGCCTTCTCATACACTTTAAAGCCCTTCTCTTAATCTTTGCACACACCCTTCTTCACGTTGAGAGTCGTGTTGCGCGCGTTTGCCCGGACTTCGGTCCGTGGTTTTATTTCAGTTTATATATATTTATATTTATTGACTAACATTATCGAGTTATGCCTCGATTGAGCCTAAACTTCGGTCTGGAGCGTTTATTTGCTTTTATATATATATATATATAAACTGTGTGTCAAACTTTGTTCGATGAGCCTAGACTTCGGTCTGGAGCATTTACTGCTTTATATATATATATATATATATATATATATATATATATTTCGTCCCACCTGGAGTTCACTTCGTGGTGGTTGATCGATTTTATAGCTTTCTTTACGTTTCGTCCTGCCTGGAATTCACTTCGTGGCAGTTGATTATATAACGATCGAGAAATTTGTAATTTAATTTAAATATTTATTGAATTAAATAAATATTTTAAATAATTTATTTATTGAGAAAATAAATAATTGATGAATTGTGATGAATTAATTTAGTAACTAAATTAGTTAATCGAATAATGATAATTTTATTTGTTGGATTTAATTTAAGGAGATAATTAAATTAAATCAATTGCTTAATATTTAAGAAATTAATTAAAATAAATGAATTGTTTAATTTAAAGGAAATAAATAAATTAAATATAGTGAGATGTCTATTATTAATTAAATTAGATATATAATTATTTATTAATTATAAGGTATATGATAATAAGAATTTTATTATTATTATGAGTTATTTAAATTAACTAAACTAAGTTATTTAAATTAATTAGTGTGTGACAATCAGAAACTATGTAATATAAATAATATAAAAATAAATTGGTTTAGGGAAAATATGTGGTAGCCAAACATGGCCTTGTGGCCTTTGGCATTATTCAACTGACGCTGCCTTTTTGTGTCTTTACCTGACGTTAGTGGGAGTCAGCTTATATTTTTCCTACACGTTATTTTCTAAGGCTAAGTTGTGAGAAAGAGAAATAACAGAGTGTGGAGAGAGTTTGGTAAGAGAGTTTTCTTTGTAATTGTGCTAAGAAAGGAGTATCAAGAGGGAACGCAATTTCTGGCCATCCTTCTTCTCATCAGTCAAGGATTTAGGTAAAAATTCACCCTTAATTCTAAAAATTAGTTTTCTAATTTCTAGTTCTTTGTAAACGATTTTGTTGAATTGTTGTTTCAAACGTTGTGTATATGATTTGGGTTATATTGTAGAATCTGTTGTCGTCATGGATGAGTGATGTATCAGTTATCAAATTCGTGAGCAATTAGTTTTAGAAAGGAATTGAAAATCACAATGTTCATGTTCATATAGTATAGCTTTAGAAAGTATGAAATTTGATTCTTTATATATGTGGTAAACTATGGTTTGTTATTGGTTTATGCTAGTCTATTAAGTAACGCACATAGCGTAATTTGAACGAAGTAATTCGGACAAGAATCGAAGTCACAGTGGTGATTTCTGTGGAAGAAGTTCAAAAATGGAGTTTTACATGAAAATTAAGGAATTAAAATAGTTGTAGTTGTTGTTAAATTGTGCAAAGTGGTTGAATATGTTAGCAATCATGTTTAGGATAGTTGTATATTTATTTTACATGTTGTTATCACCGTTTGATAGGTGAAATTTGTGTTTATTGGGCTAAAAATGGATGAGTGATGTATCAGTTATCAAATTCGTGAGCAATTGGTTTTAGAAAGGAATTGAAAATCATAGTGTTCATGTTCATATAGTATGGCTTTAGAAAGTATGAAATTTGATGCTTTATATATGTGGTAAACTGTGGTTTGTTATTGGTTTATGCTATTCTATTAAGTAACGCACATAGCGTAATTTGAACGAAGTAATTCGGACAAGAATCGAAGTCACAGTGGTGATTTCTGTGGAAGAAGTTCAAAAATGGAGTTTTACATGAAAATTAAGGAATTAAAATAGTTGTAGTTGTTTTTAAATTGTGCAAAGTGGTTGAATATGTTAGCAATCATGTTTAGGATAGTTGTATATTTATTTTACATGTTGTTATCACCGTTTGATGGGTGAAATTTATGTTTATTGGGCTAAAAACGGCCATCGCTCACCGCCGAAGTTCATAGGTTCTGTTTGTGCACCCAGTAATTGCTACCGGTGCCTTATAAAAAAATTACAATTGCTACGGCCCCAAGCTATGTGTGTGGTAAATTGCGCCACACCCCGAATCGAAGACAAGTTGAGGTCTCGCTTATTTGCAGTCGTGCTTGTCGAACTTGTGTTAGTTTAGTGAGTATGTTAATGATGTTAAAACATGTTATAAACTATAATAACATATGTTAATGTGTTGAAATGTAATGTACAAAGATTTGAAATAATTATTTAAATAAGTTATAAAATGAAACCAAATGAGATGTTTTCAAAAGTTATAGATAAACGATAAGGTTTATGTTGGTCAATGTGTAATTTCGAAGTTGCTAAGTATGTTAACCTAAATGGTTAGGTGCTAGTTAGGGTTATGACCTAAATGATGGTTTAAACCCTAAAGCTAATGTTCATACAATTAATTGTTGTTGCGATTTTGATGATATGTGTAGGATAATTAGAGATTATTTCATTTGTGTAGCTTACAATCAAGGCAAGTCTTTTAACTCCATACTTTCATTGAAAGTTAGTTTGTTATGGTTATGGAAGTTCTCTAACTTTACTTTCATAAATGTTCAAGTTTCTAAATCTTATATTTGTCATTGAGCAAGACTATTGATTCTATTCCGATAAATGATTGAATAAGCTCATGTAACCTAATTCATTACATCGAATGAGTTTCACATTCTCATTTCTTGTTATTAGTATTCAAGACATATATTGTTCTAACACATTGGTTCAAAGGGAATTGTTTTAATTCCTTGAATATAATACTTTGTATATATATCATGCTTATTCAGTTATATATTGTCGATATTCGATCTTTGACTTTGATAGCCTTGTTCAGTTATACATTCTTGTATTAAATCTTTATTTATGGAAATTGAATAAGTGTTCTAAAATTCTAGAAACACTGATAAGCTAGTTCCAAACTAAACTTTCTTTAGTGCGGAAATTCTAAATTCAAATCGAGATTTAACAACCCTAACATAGGGGATTTTTTGTACGTAACATTTAGATGTTTGTGCACAATACATGGTACAAAGGGCTCGATCCCCCCGAGTACGTTAAGAAGAGTCTCAGATAGCCTAACGATCGTTGAGGTTAAGGTAATAATACCTAAACACCGTGGATATAGTTCGTGGTCATAAGACCCTCAGATAATTAAAGTTCGAACCTGTTTTCTATTTTAATTCGTAGAACAAGTTCTTTATCATTCAGTATTTGTTGTTCACTCTCATGTTGTTACTATACTCTCTTTATGTCAATGAGCAATTGTTTGCTCACTCTTGCAATTAAACAATGCAGCTAAAGTTGAAAGATGTGATGATCCATCTACTAGCAAGGGAAAGGGCAAGATGTCTAAGTGATGAAGAATTGTTTAAAGTTTATGTAATAATTTTAAGGTTAGATTACCTGGGATTTGTTTTGAGATTATGATGTAACCCTTTAATGGGAGAGGTTATTGTTTAAGTTATTTAAATTATGTCTTTATCCTTTGATTATGGGTAGTTAGATATAATAGATTTGATAAGTGAGCACCATATTCGGTGGAAATGAAGTACCCTGATTTGGGGTGTCACAAAGTTGGTATCAAAGCCTTTAGGTTATGAACCTTAGGTGGGGAAAAACCTTAGAAGTAGCCTTTAAGAAGTCAAAAACATAGAGGTGATTAACTCTTATCGGTTTTAAGGAATGGATTAAGGCATCCATTGAAACTAAAACAATAAAAGACATTATGTGCTATGTGTTAATAACTTATGTGCTCACGAGTATCGATAATGTTAAGTAAAACTTAAAATATTTTGTTGACAGGATGTCTAACGAAGGAGGGTCCAGTCTAGCTAGAGAGGTGATACCTCATGTACCTAGAGATGATGAACCCCGGGATATTCACACGAAAAGTGGGAATAGTTGATCCAAGAGGATGAGCTCTGTGACCGATCCCGAGGAGGATAGTCCCGAGGAGGAGGATGATGATGATGAGGAGGATCCCGAGGAGTTTCCACCAAACTCAGATTTACCGAGATGTATGATGCTCTGTATGACCGTAACATAGAGTTACAGGATAATATTGAGGAGTGAAGGAGATAGTAGAGATGCATCACGTTGCATTGGAATAGAAGGAGGTAGAGATTCAGGAACTTGACTCAAAACTTGGAAACACGGGATGGGAGCTAGTTCATACCAAGGGTCAGCATGAAGACCTGTTGGCAGTGAATGAGAAGATGAAGACTGACATAGAGAAGATGAAAGATGACTTCAAAGAGGAATCAACTAAGCGTACAAGAGCAGAGGATGATTGTATGAAGGCGACTCAACGTGCAGATCGTGCTGAGGCTAAGGTTCAAGTGAAGAAAGCCAAGATGAAGGAGATGGATTATGCTTTTAATTCGGAGATTGATAGGGCCCAGGATTGAGTCCATTATTACCCACCTCAGTTTGAAGACTCGTCGTGGTTTGTGATGGATCATAAGAATGCGTATCGTATCATGGAGGAAGAGCGTCGAGAGGCTATACGACGTCTTAATATGAATAGATAGAAAATAAGAGTGATAATAATATGTGGTTAATTATGTGATTAAATAGATTTTGAATCCCTTTATTTTGAGATTAATAAAGGGATAGTATGAGTATGTAATCCTGAAACCGGTTTAGTTTCAGAAAGTGGATGTTTATAGCAAGATATGCTATCTTTAGTATGTTTAAAACATTATGAATGAATAAAATATTAGAGTTTATTTGAAATGTAATGTGTTAAAGCTTCAATCTTGGAATGTTTAAGTTAAATTTAAATACCCAAGAATTTGAGTAATGAACTAATAAGCGATATTTTAATGTAAAATGCCTCCTAGAAGAAGACAACCACGCCAAGAAGTACCTCCCGAGGGTCTACTAAAAATAACAATGAGACCAACGTGAATCCAGTTCAGCAGTTGGTAGCTTTGTTGACGAGAGCACTTGCAAATCAACCGCAAGCTCAAGTTACGACTTTCAAGGAATTCAAAGCTGTTGAACCACCAGAGTTTCAAGGGTCTATGAATCCACTGGAAGCCCAAAACTGGATCATGGAAATAGAGAAGGTGTTTGATGTTGCTAGAGTTAACGAAGATCGTAAGATCGCGGTCATGACGCTTATGCTTAAGTCCAAGTTAGCTACCGTGGCAAGCAAATAAAGTTCGTGGAGGACAAGGAGTGATATAAGGATAGATTTAAGGAGATGTTCTTTGAAATGTACTTTCCAAATGAAGTTCTCTAATCATTGAAGTGCAATTTCTTGAGCTTAAGCAAGGAACTATGACGGTGCTGTAATATGTCGTGAAGTTTAACGAGTTGGCAAGGTTTGCCACTTATCAAGTCAATAATGATGAGCGTAAGGAGAGAAGGTTCGAATAAGGATTGAAACCCCGTCAGATAGCAAGGTTTCAATGTTCCAGCTTAAATACATTTGTGGTCAGATCGAAAAGGCAATTATCGCGAAGGTGGAAGCGATGCCTTGACCAAGTATAACCAAGATCGTAAGAAGAGGAAGAATGATAACGAGAATAAGGTCGGTGGAAGTAATGTTGGAAGTAACCATCAAGAGGAAATGGAACGAGAATTCGACTACGGAGGACAAAGCAGGAAGTCGCCAGAAGAAAAAGTTTGAAGCTTGTGCTACGTGTGGAAAGAATCATACTGGGGTATGTTTGAAGGGAAAGCGAGTGTGTTTCAACTGTGGTCAGGAGGGACACATTGCACCGAACTATTTTAGTCCGAAGAAAGGAGCATGTTTTACCCGCGGTTCAAAAGATCACATGGCTCGTGATTGTCCTAAAAAGCCAACGGGAGTGTGCAAGGAGGAAAAGGAAACAACAATGGTGGTGGTGCATCGACTATCATCGACCAAATTTCACCAAGCCGACCCACCGCAAGAACTTTCAATATGACCGCAAGGTGATGTTGTTCAGCCTAAGGATGTGGTGTCGTATCATTCGATTAATGGTATTAATGCTTATGTACTATTTGATTCGGGTGCTACTTGTTCATTTATATCCAATGAATTTGCTCGTAACTTAGAATTGCCCTGTGAAGAATTAGAATTTCCTTAAGTATAGAGATTGCGTAATAAGGAAGTGATTTCATGTTAGATTTGTATATAAGAATTGTAAAGTGGTTATAAAGGGTCAAGAGATGAGGTAGACTTGATACCAATTAGATCGGGGAGTTTGATGTTATAATCGAATGGATTGGTTATTCAATCACGAGCAAGTTGATTGATTGCCAAAGAAAGTGTGTGTTAACCTTACGACCATCAAAGGTTGTGTTCTATAAAGAAATCACCTCGACAAGCAAGTTGTTTCGACTATGATGCAAGCCAAGAAGTTGTTAAGACAAGGATGTGTAGGATACTTAGCCTACATAGATGATACACAAAAGAAAAGTGCAAAGTTAGAAGAGATACCGATCATAAGAGATTTTGCAGACGATTTCCGGACGATTTGCGGGTCTTCCGCCAGATCGACAAATTGAGTTCGTGATTGATTTAGTACCGTGAACAGTCTCGATATCTAAGGCACCATACGTAATGGCCCCAGAGAGATGAAAGAGTTGATGGTGCAACCGCAAGAATTGCTCGACAAGAAGTATATCCAAATGAAAGCGTATCGCCATGGGGAGCGCCGTTGTTATTTGTGAAGAAGAAGGATGGATCGATGCGGCTCGCATCGACTATCGAGAATTGAATAAGGTTACGATTAAAAATAAGTATCCGCTACCAAGAATCGACGACCGCTTTGATCAACTCAAGGGTGCGTAGATATTTTCAAAGATAGACTTAAGGAGTGGTTATCATCACCTGAAGGTGAGGCCGTAAGACGATCAAGACGGCATTCGTAACTCCCAGATGGTCATTACGAAGTTTTCGTTATGTCATTTGGTTTAACCAATGCACCGCAGCTGCTCATGGATTTGATGAATGTGGTGTTTAAACCATTCTTAGATAAATTTGTGGTAGTGTTTATCGACGATATCTTCGTGTATTCTAAGACCAAGGAAGAACATGTTGAACACTTAAAAGTGACGCTGGAGACATTGAGAAAGGAGAAGTTGTACGCAAAATTTTCAAAATGTGAGTTTTGGATGGAACGTACAGCTTTCTGAAGCATGTTATTGATAAAGACTGAATTTTATGGATCCATCAAAAGTTGAAGTCAGAGTAAATCGGGATCACCAAGACACCGCCAGAGATAAGGAGTTTTTAGGGTCAAAAAGTTACTATAGGCGCTTTTATTCAAGATTTTTCCAAGATCGCAAATTCTGCTGATTTAATTTAACTGTGAAGGCTGTAAGTTTGTTTGGACGAGAAGTGTGAGGAAAGTTTTCATGAATTGAAGAAGAGATTGAGCTCAAGACTGTGGTTGTCATCGCTCGATGATACAGTGAAATTTTGTGGTGTAAGGTGACGATCGCATAAAGGACTAGGTTGTGTGCTTATGCAGTAACGGCAGTAGTTATCAGCAGATGCATCACGCCAATTAAAAGATTATTAAAAGGGGTATCCGACTCATGACTTAGAGTTGGTCATGTGAGTGTTTTGCCTCAAGATTTGGAGACATTATCTTTACGGAGAGAGGTGTGAGATATATACCCACCATAAAAGTCTCAAGTATATCTTTACACAAAAAGACTTAAACATGCGACAAAGAAGATGGTTGGAACTAATCAAAGATTATGATTGCGTAGATCTTCTATCATCCCTGAAAGGCGTAATGTTGTTGCATTGATGCCTTAAGTAGAAGGGACGAGAGAAGTTAATGTTGTTGACAAATTTTCAGAGAAGCTAGTGTCTAAAATGGCTAAGATGGAGTTGGAAATTAAATATCCGGATGTAATCCGGATGAAAAGTTGTTCCAGATAGGAAATGATTCAACGTTGGTAGATAAAGTGAAGAATGCACAACTTCGTGGATGAAGATCGCGACAAGATAAAATGTAAAAATAGTCAAGGTGAGGAAAACAAATTCAAAATCGATTCTAAGGGTTACTTTGATTCAAGGGAGAATTTGGGTACCGCAAGTACCAAAAATTAAAGAAGAAATTTTCGAGTGAAGCTCACAACTCAAGATATTCGATTCATTTCGAAGTACAAAATGTACCAAGATCTTAGACATCATTTTGGTGTACGTAATATGAAGAGGGATGTATCGAGTGTGTGGCGTAAATGCTTAACGGTCGTAAAGTTAAAGTCGAACATCAAAGGCCAAGCGGATTGTTACAACCGCTAGAGATACCGTAATGGAAATGGGAGCATATCACAATGGATTTTGTGGTAGGACTTCCAACGACTCAAAGAAGGGTATGACGCCGCTTGGGTAATTGTTGATCGATCGACGAAGTCGGCACACTTTTTTTGCCGATCAAGATTCGATTTACCCTAGATCGTTAGCTAGCAAAATCAGACGTGAAGGAAATTGTGTCAAGACACTGTACCTGTGTCCATTGTGTCAGACAGAGATCCACGTTTCACATCTAATTTTTGGAAACGACTACAAGAATGTTTGGGAACACAGCTGAGAATGAGCACAGCATACCATCCTCAAACCGACGGACAAAGCGAGAGAACCATCCAAACACTAGAAGATATGCTCAGAGCATGTATTATGGATTTCAAGGGAAATTGGGATGACCATTTACCATTGGTTGAATTTTCATATAATAATAGTTATCACGCGAGTATTGGCATGCCGCCCACGTAAGCGTTATATGCGTAAAAATGCGTAACTCCGTTATGCCGGGATGAGGTAGAGAACGCCGCCTATTGGGTCCAGAGTTGGTGCAACAAACCGTCAAAATCATCAAGGTGATTCGAGCAAGATTGATAGCTGCACAAGATAGACAGAAGAAATATGCCGATCAGCACCGACAAAATCGGGAATTCGATGTTGGTAGTTATGTTTTCTTGAAAGTATCTCCCTGGAAGGGAAAAATTCGATTTGGCAAGAAAGGGAAATTGAGCCCTAGATTTATAGGACCTTTCAAGTGCTTCGACGAGTCAAGGAAGTGGCGACGAGGTAGCCTTACCTCCGTGAAAGTTAATGCATATCCATAATGTTTTCCACATCTCAAGATTGAGACCATATAAGCCCGATTATAGGCATGTTATAGAATATGAGCCCTTATAGCTTGAGAAAGACTTAACATATGAAGAAGTCCCTGCTCAAATTGTTGATGTAAAAGAGCAAGATCGAGGAATAAGGTGATACCTTCGTTAAGGTAACTGGAGGAACCACAATGCTGAGGAAGCTACGTGGGAACTTGAAAATGTTATGATGAAGAATTATCCTCAATTGTTTGCTTGATTTTGTATAGCGATTCTCGGGGATGTAATCTTGTTAAGGAGGGAAGAATGTAATGAATGAATTTTTCGAGTTGTGATTCTCGGGGATGTAATCCTTTTAAGAGAGGAAGGATGTAACGATCGAGAAATTTATAATTTAATTTAAATATTTATGAATTAAATAAATATTTAAAATAATTTATTTATTGAGAAAAATAAATAATTGATGAATTGTGATGAATTAATTTAGTAGCTAAATTAATTAATGTTAATTAATCGAATAATGATAATTTTATTTGTTGGATTTAATTTAAGGAAGATAATTAAATTAAATCAATTGCTTAATATTTTAAGAAATTAATTAAATTAAATGAATTGTTTAATTTAAAGGAAATAAATAAATTAAATATAAAGTGATGTCTAATTTATTAATTAAATTAGATATATAATTATTTATTAATTATAAGGTAATGATAATAAGAATTTTATTATTATTATTATAAGTTATTTAAATTAACTAAACTAAGTTATTTAAATTAATTACTAAAAGTGTGACAAAGTGGAAACTATATAATATAAATAATATAAAAATAATTTAGTTTGGAGAATATGTGTTAGCCAAACAAGGCCTTGTGGCCTTTGGCATTATTCAACCGATTTACGCTTTTTTTATTTTTTTACCGACGTTAGTGGGAGTCGGCTTTATATTTTTCCTCACGCTTTATTTTCTAAGGCTAAGTTGTGAGAAAGTGAAGAAGAGAGAGAGAGAGAGAGAGAGAGAAAAAGAGAGTTTTCGAGAGTAATTGTGCTAAGAAAAGGAGTATCAAGAGAGGAACGCTAATTTTGTCATCCTTCTTCTCATCATCAAGGATTTAGGTAATAAATTATTCCTATTATTATTTTAATTTTAATTTTAGTTTTCTAATTTCTAGTTCTCTTCTGAAACGATTTTGTTGAATTGTTGTTTCAAAAACGTCATGTATATGATGTGTATTATATTGTAGAATCTCATAATTATCTATGGATGAGTGATGTATTATCGTTATCAAATTATGAGAAATTGGTTTTAGAAAGGAATTGAAAATCATCAAAGTGTTTATGTTCATATAGTATGGCTTTAGAAAGTACCAAATTTGATGTCCATATATGTGTATAAACTCAGGTTTGTTATTGGATTATGCTAGTTCATCGAGAAACGCACATAACGTAAATTGAATGGAAGTAATTTTGGTCAATCGAAGTCACAAAGTGATGATTTTCGATGAAAGAAGTTCAAAAATGGAGTTTTATATGAAAACATGAAATTTTGAGAAATTAAAATAGTTTTAGTTGTTGTTAAATTGTGTTAAAGTGGTTGAATATGTTAGCAATCATGTTTAGGATAGTTGTATATTTATTTTACATGTTAATATCACCATTTGATGGGTGAAATTTGTGTTAGTTGGGCTAAAAAATGGCTATCGCTCATCGCCGAAGTCTCAAGGTTGTTCTGCACTCAGGCACCAAACAATTGCTACCGGTGCTATAGTAAAAATGGGCAAATTGCTTGCTTGCCCAAGCCTAAGTGTGGCAAAGCACTTGCACACACACCGAATCGAGACAAATGAGGTCGCTTTTTTTGCAGTCGTCGCTTCATTTGACTTGTGTTAGTTTAGTGAGTATGTTAATGATGTTAAAACATGTTATAAACTATAATAACATATGTTAATGTGTTGAAATGCAAAGTACAAAGATTTGAAATAATTATTTAAATAAGTTATAAAATGAAACCAAATGAGATGTTTTCAAAAGTTATAGATAAACGATAAGGTTTATGTTGATCAATGTGTAATTTCGTAAGTTGTTAAGTATGTTAACCTAAATGGTTAGGTGCTAGGTTAGGTTATGACCTAAATGATGGTTTAAACCCTAAAGCTAATATTCATACAATTAATTGTTGTTGCGATTTCGGATGATATGTGTAGGGTAATTGGAGATTATTTCATTTGTGTAGCTTACAATCAAGGCAAGTCTTCTAACTCCATACTTTCATTGAGTTAGTTTGTTATGGTTATGCAAGTTCTCTAACTCTACTTTCATAAATGTGCAAGTTTCTAAATCTTATATTTGTCATCGAGCAAGACTATTGATTCTATTCTCGATAAATGATTGAATAAGCTCATGTAACCTAATTCGCTACATCGAATGAGTTTCACATTCTCATTTCTTGTTATTAGTATTCAAAACATATATTGTTCTAACACATTGATTCAAAGGAGATTGTTTTAATTCCTTGAATATAATACTTTATATATATATCATGCTTATTCGCTTATATATTGTCGATATTCGATCTTTGACTTTTGATAGCCTTGTTCAGTTATACATTCTTGTATTAAATCTTTATTTATGGAAATTGAATAAGTGTTCTAAAATTCTAGAAAAACACCGATAAGCTAGTTCCAAACTAAACTTTTTTAGTGCGGAAATTCTAAATTCAAACCGAGACTAACAACCCTAACATAGGGGATTTTGTACGTGTAACGCTTAGATGTTTGTGCACAATACATGGTACAAAGGGTTGATCCCCGAGTACGTTAAGAAGAGTTTGTATGCCTAACGATCGCTGAGGTTAAGGTAATAATACCTAAACACCGTGGACATAGTTCGTGGTCATAAGACCCTCGATAATTAAAGTTCAAACTTGTTTTCTATTTTGATTCATAGAACAAGTTCTTTATCATTCAGTATTCGTTGTTCACTCTCATGTTGTTATTATACTCTCTTTATGTCAGTGAGCAATTGTTTGCTCACTCTTGCAATTAAACAATGCAGCTAAAGTTGAAAGAGGTGATGATCCATCTACTAGCAAGGGAAAGGGCAAGATGTCTAAGTGATGAAGAATTGTTTAAAGTTTATTTAAATGCTTATTGTTTTAAGACTTGTTTTATTTTATAATGTATTCCGCAAACTGATGTAATAATTTTAAGGTTAGATTACCTGGGATTTGTTTTGAGATTATGATGTAACCCTTTAATGGGAGAGATTATTGTTTAAGTTATTTAAATTATGTCTTTATCCTTTGATTATGGGTAGTTAGATATAATAGATTTGATAAGTGAGCACCAAATTTGGTGGAAATGAAGTACATTTGTATATTGTCTATTAAACAATATTTGTATTCAAACTCACAAAGATATGTGTTGTCGTATTTTTGCACGATAATTGTATTCATTGAAGTTGTATTTATTTAGATCTACGATTGATTTATTTCGTATCGGAATAGGTGATGATACCTATTTTTAGGCGCCACAAGATTATCCCTCGAACCTCCGCCAAACATAATAATTTTGACCCCACTAAACTCCATTCCTGACTTCACTACTGTTGCCACTTGTATTTTCAAATATAATATGGCTTCTGATATCACCAACGTCCAACGCAAATGTTTATTTTGATAGAGAATGTTTACCGTGTTTGAAAGTTCAAAAATATTTTAAAATCGAAACAGATTATTTAAAGCATAATTTATTTAACTCACACGTCACAAATACAATTCAAACGGACCATAAATTTAGTTGGTTTGAAAGTCCAAATGATGTCGTTTTAAAAAGGTTAATAACATAACAAACTCTAAATTTATTTAAAATGGATTTATTATTATTATTTTTATGGAAGGTTTCATGAGTTTTACCAAGTGATCTGCTAATATAAAGGAAACCAAGGTGTTACAAGTTGAAGGGATTTGATGAATCTGGCATTTATTAATTGGTTCATCACATGAAATAAAAGAAATAAAAAGATTGGGTAACAAAGACAAATACTAGTAGTAGTTTTATAACAAATTTTAATGTGCTTTGGAACTGATAGCTTTATTTATTTATTTATTTATTTATAAAAATTAAATATTGAGGCTGGTGGTTGAGATGTGCCATTATTGGAGCACATGGTACGAACTGAAAACTGTTAAGAATGTCTTAACCACCATATTATCAATTAATTAATTAATTAATTATAACAAGAAAAAAGTACAGAATGTGATCAGTACTGCACGTACATTTGAGTTAATTATTTGTAGAAATATGCATGTTCATGCAATGCATTTTAATTATGATTCCCGTATGGGCATATAACATATATATTTTAATCAGTTCTGTATATATACATATACATATTATATGTGGTAGCAAATTAAGCCAATTAAAACTAGAAATATGATGTTTTTATTTTTTATATTTTAAAAACGGTTTACTCTATTATAATTTTTGTAATAAGTGAGACTTAACTCAATAACATTAACATGGCCAAATCAATAATTTTTTTGTTAGGGTAGCTGATATACTGATATAATTATATATTCTACACGCACTGTGGTGTTGTAAATAATGTATTATATATACTCTATTTGTTCCAACTTGTAAATTATAAATATTTTAAACTCAAAATTAAGATAAATTTATTTTATTTATGTCAATACAATTATGAATATCATAAACTATCTAAAAAATACTACTAGTTATAGAATTTATTATTTTGAAAATTTAAATGAATCGTGCCATTTTTAAATTTGATAATATCTCAAATTAACTTTATGATCTTATAATTTAGAATGAGAGAAGTATTTATTTATTTTATAGTACAAATTTTTTTTTTGAATATCCTAATTTATTATAATAATTTATCATAACCTAGGGAAAGAATTTTTTTACGTGCGGGAGTAAATAACTAATTACTGTCTTCCATTGGGTCCCGCGAGGGGGAAGGGGAAGGGGAAGGGGAGGGAGAGGGGTTCCGGTACAAAATGTACTCGACGTTAATACGGTACAATGTTAAAAAAAAAATTTTTACTACAATTATGAGAATAATAAATAAAAAATAATAGAGCAAATTTGAACAAAAATTATAAAAACAAATATATTTTTATTGAAAAAATACTGCAAGTTTGAACAAAAAACTGTAAAAACAAG
The DNA here is from genome assembly GCA_020205605.1 of Panax ginseng. NCBI lineage: Eukaryota > Viridiplantae > Streptophyta > Magnoliopsida > Apiales > Araliaceae > Panax > Panax ginseng. Next base: position 12,914,566 of record CM035146.1, read on the forward strand.
TATATTTTTTATTGAAAAAATACTGTAAATAATTTACAGTATTTTTTAATAAAAAAAATATATTTTTTTTTACAATTTTTGTTCAAACTTACTCTATTATTTTTTATTTTTTATTTTCATAATTATGATAAAAAAAAAAAAATAACACTGTACCGGTCGTTAGTATTCTTGATCACGCACCGACACTGCTGCATTACGGACCTATCTTTTATAATTTGTCTGCTGTCAATAATAATTAAACCCTCAACTTTTGTTCTCCCTCCGTTCCATATTAAATGTCGTCGGAGGTCAAAACTCACTTTTGAAGGAGAACAATAATCTTCCATTGTAAAATGTAAAAGTAAAATTAAATTATTAAATTACACTTTTTTGGAAACGTAAGTAGTATTTTGGGAGTAGAAGAAAATATTGAAACTTTATAGGAGTATTACACTTGAAAATATGAGATATTTTAGGGGCAGTTTAAGAAGAAAAAAAATTCTCCTAAAAATTTAGAAACGATAATTAATTATGAATCAATTTTTTTTTGCTAAAGAGACAATTAATTTAGAGTGCGTATGTATTAATACTCTTGTAATCATTTGATTTGAAAACTTTGGCCCATGGGATTTTGTGATATTCTGGAGGTGAGCTTTAGCTCCTCATATATGTGCATGGGAGTAATTGTTATAAAAGTTTTTGGTTTTACATGTTAATTGAGCATCTTTCAATTTTCAATACAATAAAAGTTTCCAAGTGCAATATTGTAAATGAACAACCACCAAAAATAAAAATAAAATAAAATAAATCCATTCACATATGACTTTTACCTATACTTATTTTTTTTTCGCTGTATAATGGGAAAAGAAAATCCTTTGTTTACCCAAAATAAATAAATAAATAAATAAATAAAATAAAATCTAATTAATAATCTAAGACTAAAAAGTTTTTAGTATTTTTTTGTTATTATTATTCTTTTTTTTTCTATTCATATATATATGATCCATTTGTTTGTACTGACAAGATGTATACTTATTCATCTGTTGTTTGCCAAAATTAATAATCTATGGCTAAAACTTTTTCTATTCTATATATATATATATATATAACCTCGCTCTCTCTAGTGAACTGCAGGGAGCGAACTAAGAGCGAACCGACTATAGTGACGATTTTTTCTATCTCTATAGCATAAAAAACCGGTTTTCTATGCTATAGCGACAAAAAAAACCGTCGTTATAAATGGATTCGTTTTAGTTCACTCCTTCCAATTAGTTGGAGAAATGGACCAGTATATATATATATATATATATATATATATATACACACACAATGGATCAAAGTTGGACTCCTTGGACTGATCAAAAAATGTAATCTCTAAAATAACTAAAAAATATTTAATATTTTATGGAATTAAAATTTTTCATAATAAAGTGTTTTAACCTGAACAGGACTCTATATATATATATGTGGTAAAAATGGAAGTACACAATGCAGTAATTTTTTAAAGTTACACGGTTTACGATCGTAGAAAGTGATTTCACTCTCACGATCGTAGAAGTAATACTCCATGATTTGGGAATTCACTTTACAATCGTGGACTACTTTACGATCGTAGAGTGAATTCACTCTACTATATGGGGACTACTTATTTATCGATAGATCGTAGAACTTTTTAAAAGTTACACTACTTGTACTCTATATTCTCATATATATATATATATATATATATATATATATATATATATATATATATATATATATAGTCTCATCCACAAAGAACCGATTGTTGAAAGAACTTTTTGGTACCAAATTACTACAACTGTAGCGGCTTATAAAAAATAAAAAAAAATCTAGTAATGTTCGCTACAGGTTGTAGCGGCTTGGACTAAAAAGGTATTCTTTCCCAACAACCCGGTCATTCTTTGCATGGATGAAATCTCTCTCTATATATATATATATGTGTGTGTGTGTGTGTGATCCGATCCATACATTTGTTTGTACTGACAAGATAAGATGCATGCTAGTAAATATCCAAGATAGTGTTCAAAGTCTAGAAAATGTTGGCTTGTTTGGCAGCACCAAATGGGTTGTTTAGTCTAATGCCATTCCCTGCTGTTGCTACTGCATCAACATATACATACAATATATATACACTACATGATCTCCTGCAAACCCTCACTGCCATTCTCACTCTTATCTTATGCAATGCCATTCATAAAACGACTGAGATTCTCTCTTTATTTCTGTGCGTGAGTAATTCAATTATAATGAACGAATGGGCACAGATTTTTGGGCAGGCCAGTGATCATCTTGATTATTTCCCACTGGATTCATGCATGTGTGTGTATATATATATATGTGTGTGTTCCCCGTTTGACCATAAATATTGGTACGTACGTAGCAGAGTTGGTGGATTAAAAAAATTGTTAATATTATGAGAGCAAAAAAATGTTATGACAGAGCAAATATATATTTAGTAATACTTTTATCAGTCGGCAAAAAAATTGTACAACTTAAATAATAAAAACATGCCAAACCAGATGTCAAAAATGGTGGAAATTCTTAAATGTTGCTTCCCAGCAGGTAAATCTATTAACCTTGAACAACTATGTTTGCATTTTAGAGGTGCAGATATACAAGGGTTAGCTCTTCCACTACCCCATTATAAGCTCAGTTCTTAATAATCCCTTTGAATGTGGAACTAATTATAATTAATGCAATTTAAAGAAGACTTTAGGGCAATCTTTTGTATCAGCTTGCTTGCCTAATTTTCTCTTCTTTTTGCTCAGATCATCACTTGATCAAACATATTGTATTGACTACTGAATAATATATACTATGTGCATAAACTGTATACAAAAAGTTGTGCACATAAAGTAAGACTCGTGTATTGGTTACTAATATAAATTTGTAAAATATTCAATGGTAGGTATCAGTTCATATTTTCTGTTTCTTTTTTAAACTAATTGTACACAACTTTTTATATATAATTTGTGTCCATGATATTATTCATTGACTACCACCTCCGTTTCAAAACTAGAGATTTAGTTTGAATTTTTTTGATCAATTTGTAAAATTTTAAAGTTAAAAATTTATGAATTTGTTTAAATTTTGAAAACAATAAAATATGACAATTAATAATACTCTATAGTTAGTTTATACCAATTATAGTTATTTTTACTAAAATCCAAAAATTATGCATTGCTTTTGTATCATAGGATTTAACAAATTGAGTCAAAAAAATCAAAATATCTCTAAATAGGGAGTTTTTTTTTTCTATAGGGAGGAGGTTTCCTTTCTATGGATCATCTTATGCCCCAAGAACCAAACATTCATGTTTTGCAGCAAAATAAATTGAATATAGTTCTAAAAACTACCCTTGGAATTTTTAGGACAGTCGAAAAACTGAAATAGTGAGAATAAGTAATATAGAGTACTCCCTCCGTTCTTTAATATAAAATTTTTTAGAAAAATATTTTTATCCCTGAATATAAGAACATCTCTAACGTCTCTTAATCACTTTGGAATACTTAAATAGGTGAGCCACATCGAAAAAAATCCTCCTCAACAGCCTCTTCAAACTGCCACGTAGGTCAACAAACATTCTTCTTGCTCTTAAAATCTGCAACCTACTTCTTACCCTTCAAATCTATAATTTTACGTTTGATGGGTTTGATGTATAGCTTATTAAATTGAAAGTAGCAAATAATGCTTTTAAAATTGTCACGTAAGTCAACAAACATCAATTTGAAGAGTTTTTTGTTTTGCTACTACTCTTGGATAAGGGTGTAAACGAAACGAATCGATCTGAGTATTCATGAGTTGCTCATATTTGGTTCACAAAATTTAGCGAGTATAAAATAAGGTTTGATTGAGGCTCATTTAGCTACCAAGTCAACCACGATTCCGAATCGAGCTATCAATAAAAAAATTATAATTTGAGTAGGTTCAAGTTATTTATCGAACTTTAAAATGTGCTCATATTTGATTCATTTATATTTCGAGTCAAGCTCAAATCGAACTTTTAGTCGAGCGAGTACGAATCGAGCCCGAACTGTTTGCTCATTTTACAGCCTTACTCTTGGAGATGCTCTAAGACGTTTTAGAATTTCAAGTAAACATTAATTGTTTAGTTTCCAATATTACCCCAAGTATTAAATATAATTTTGGTTCTCTCATTATTATTATTTTGCCCAATAAATAACCTAAAACGTCTTATTATATTAAGGGACGGAAGGAGTATTATAATTGTTACAAACCATGGGAGAGTCACACCTTAAAAGCTAGCTATTAAGGTTGAAGAGCCCAAAGTTTATAAATACCCCACATCAAAGTCTCATATCATCGATGTGAGACACAAGTCTCATACTTTACAATTAGGATCATAACATTCCACCATGCTCCGCAGTCCTGACGCCCACGCGGACTGGCTTTGCGCTAGACGATTCTAGCCCCGGGCGAACACTGCAATGCCGACGTCACCACCCTGACCGCACGATTGCAACCGGGAGGAAGTGGACGACTTTGATACCAATTGAAGATCTAACAAGTGCGGCAGTTAATACTGGTCAAAACTTAATTAGAGCTAATAATTTTTTTATTGGTATGTCACCATATTACTTGATCTCAAGCCAAGCCAAGCCATTATCAATCTCTTAGGACATAATTGAGTTACAGCATAAAATGTAGATTACCTGATTGCGTACAATGGGTGCAACACAGTGAGAGATGGAAAGGAGAATGGTGATGAAACTAAAGACAAAAGACATATCAGAAAAAGAGAGAAACATAATCAAACAAATATTAGGAAATTAAGAGTAGGGAGGGACCCAATTCAGATATGGAGGAATCGATAATGGTTTGCTTGAGATCAATGCAGTGACGTACCTAAACAGAAACAAAATAGCATTTCCTTAGTTGCTAAGGTTCCACTTTGAGTTTGGATGGGATGAGATGGAAAAAAAAGAAATATTTAATTTTTTTAACTATTCTTTGTCTACTAAATAAAATTCTTTTTTTAATACCAAGAATAATATAGACAATTAATATTATTTTTAATACTTTACGATCATTTTTTTAATACTTGTGCATAACTCTAAAACGACTTGTATTATTAAGAAACTGAGGGAGGGCGTAGGTTCCCCCTTAGTCTCTTAAGTTTTAAATGAAACATAATTATATATTTCTTTCAAAAGAAAAGACTTGAATCACATAAATATTCCTTCAAGTTAATAAAATTTTAGATTTTCTTTTATCTTCCCTCGAGTTTTTCAAATTACATATAGAGCCATAGTGTACATAACCCTGCCTCAATTGAGTTCTGATCGATTAGTCTTCTACTTGAAAAGAAGTCCGCAGGTATGCACCCAAGATAAATGGTTAAACCACCGGATTGCTAGTAGCTAAAAATTTCCATTGAAAAAGGGAAGAGGTAAAAATTAGTGTCAAAACAAGTTAGGGACATAAGGTGTAAATTAAATTTTGATGTGTTTTAATTGCAGGGCATATAAAGATGTGAAAGTAATGCCCTAAAATCTAACCATTTTTGAATGTTTAAGCTATAGTTGAAAAGTGGCCGAGTTTTCTGCTCTTTACTTTTCTTTTCACACCCCCTAAAAAACTTAAACAGATGTGGACAATAAACTATAGTTTCTATACTTTTTGAACATTTTGCAAAGCTAAACCTTGTCACTACCCATTAAGCTAGCTCAAAGAGGTTGCTCTCCAATATTCATAAACCGAACCAGACCATTTTCCCTCAAAAGCAGGCAAATACGGCACATGTTACATGCATGTAATTGGGATCAGATATGCATTCCGAATCAGGGTTGACAAAGTAGGAGTAAAACACATTAAACAGATGAGAAATATTCAACAAACACCACACTTTACATACTAATATTTCAGTAAAGGAACAGGAACCAAACACACAGACCTAAATTGCTGCAGTATTCCAAGATGAAGGTCCGAGTGTTGTCAAATTAGACAGATAAAGCTTAGAGACAATACAAATTACTTAAGACATGAAAACACCATGACAATAATATAGCGTATCTACCCATGATCTGCAATCCAGTGCCTACACCCATTTGCTCCAACAAGAATTTGGGTTTAAGAGCATTTAACCTTCTCGACTCGCATATTGCAGGATGAACAGCAACAATCATGCGCAAATACAAGCTAGTTCCGGTCTCGACATTTCTCCACAGCCCTTGGAGCTGCAAGTTAAAGCAGAAGAATTACTTTGAGATGATCAAACCATCAATTATATAGCAATAAAATAGAAAAAAAACAGAGGAACACACGTAAAAATGCTACTCCCTCCTGCTGAGAAACAATCGTGTTTCTCATAGAAGAAAAGAATGGAACATGTTTTTCAACTTTGAAGTAACAAAACAATACCAAAAAAAATTAGTAGGATTTTAGTTATTCACACTATTGTACTCCCTCCCAATTTAAGTGAGCTGCCTTTTTTTGGGGATGTCATTTGACAAGTGTGCTAATTCTATCCTGATCATTCATCTCACTAAAACCTACTATAATTGTAAGATAAAGCAAAGCATTCATTGCACTTCTCATAAAACTGTGTGTTGGTCAAACTTGCCAACTCAAATTGGGATGGAAGGGAGTATGATATTCTTACAACTTTATATCGACAACAGTATCAAAATAGAGAAAATGGGAATACCCAACCATCTTAAGTTAGATACTCAATCCCATAATACTGGATGTTTCGAGACACTGTAAATATAGAGAAAAAGTCTGGAAGACAATAATAAATATAGTAAATTTGGAGAAAGACAATAAGAACTGCAAAAAATGTGGAGAAAGATTACAATCTCTTTAAATTCGTCTCCAAACTACGTAGTTTTATAGGATTGGGTATTTAGTCTAGATACTCTATCAGGTATCTCTGACGAGGGTATCTATATATTTTACAAGCAAAGCTATAACTTTACTAAATTAATTTAGAATACAATTATCTACGCAATCCAACTTGACTTAGGTTCTGCTCACTTTAACCTTTTCCTATACATACATTTATCTGTTGATAACTAACTGCCTCCAATTTCATAACCGGTGAAACAATAAATCAGGAATAGGAAGGATCAAGTTTTCAGATATTTTGTATTTTGGATGTCAGCTACATCGAGACAATCTACCACAGAGAAAAGAGTGCAAGTGAAAGTGAATATGTACACCTTTACCTTAACAAGTTTAAAATTTGGAAAAAGGTAACTTAGATGTGATTCAATATCACTGCAACATGCATGCCCTATCTAGGTTTCATAAATGGGTTTGTTAAATGAACCAAGATTAAAATCTCATACTACACCATTACAAAATTTGAGTAATAAGTATTGCACCATAATAATTTGCTTTTTACAAGAGGTGGGTCACTCCCTGGTAGGGGGTGTCAAGGATATCAACAGATGCAGATATAAGTATATTTGTATCTGTATCAACGAATATGAATATTCCACTTTGATTGGATATATTCGGATAATCAAATATTTCATCATTTGTTCACTGCCTCATATGTACCCTTCTGGCCTTCTCACCAGCTTTTGGGCTCATGAGAACGTCGGGAAGGCTACTAGAAGTCGACTCCTCAATCCTCATTACTATTTTTTTCTAAAGAAAAAAAACAACAAATGAAAAGTGAAAACATATACTTGTTATTCATGCAAGACTTTTTCTTTTTTGCTATTCATAAACCATAGCTCGGCTCGTAACTCAAACTGTAGCTCACGGAAAGTAAGGAGTGAGAGTTCCTACTACTCGTTCACCTATTTAAGACTCACTTCAATCTACTTTCCTTTCAATTCTATGAAGGCTATCTCATATTCCTACATACTAGAAGTTACGATATTAATTAAAAGGCTATATCAATAACTGCCCTCCCTCAGACCCCACAACTGAGGGTTTTGCTTCAGTGGGATGGATTTCATATATTTCGTATTGTTTTCAACTCTATATATGTTGTTATCTGTTGTAACAAGATTATGAAAATTCTTTTTTTTCTTCTTAATAAGTACCCTAACATGAGAATTCTTACATCCAAATTAAAATAAATGTTCGACCAGTCAAATAAAATAACTAACTAAAAAGTAATGTTCATTCATAATAAATGTCAACTACACCATAAATCATAGCATACCTAGAAAAGGTAAATGCCCAAATAATATTATTTGTTATTATATTGTGTATCAAGTCTAAAGGAGAAATTAAATTTTTTTTCCTCCTTAAACTACATATACGAAATTTATTACAAATAAGCATGTATTTAAGATAAACTATTAGTTCTTAATACATAATATAACAACATTAAAAGTAAGTAAATATAATATTTTAACTCTAAAAAGCATGGATATTAGCATATACATATAACACATGTGCATATATCAGTATTAGTGTCTGTGTTTAACATATTCCAGTACGGATTATAACATTTTTGACCGGATATCCGATATTTCCTGTGTTCCACAAAAAGAACCCTATTTGATTTTTTTTGTCCTACGTAATTTGTGAAATATTAATATACAAAATTGATGTGAATTGTTTGATTTAATACTGTAAACCACTTAAAAAGTATTACAAGTTTAAAATTGTAATTTCAAAAATTAAAATAAACTCACATCACAATTTGAAATTTAGAATTTCGCAAATTAGTCATGATCCTTTTTATTTAAAATATCTAACTTTTTCTCATCCACAAATTGACATATGCTTTACATATATATATATATATATATATATATATATATATATATAGAGAGAGAGAGAGAGAGAGAGAGAAACCCAATATACTAACCCAGTCCAATGGCATCAGAACTCTTCATAATTCTCAGCCAATTTTGCATGTACCAATAAACATCCTGCCATGTAGAATCAGTTTGGAATTAGATTCCAAGATACACCACAGCTCTTCAAATGAATTTTTTACAATAATTAACAGTGTGCTTAAAATTATAGGGTTCAAGACAGTTTGATGCAAAATTTGATCTTCAAATATGCTAAACCCCAACTAAGGGGTTCCCTGAATTATAGTGGACGGCAAAGCACTTATACGCATATAAACAATTGTTTAATTGAGTTAGGGGGACATGTAAGGCATGACATGTTTCACTTGTGTCACACAATTAGTATATGTTGCTTACTCCCAAGGAACATCACCAACAAGCATCCAATCCCCATCCTTGTCCTCGTAAGTGAGGACATATTCAGATCCATGCAACAAATCTTTCAGCTTTCTCTCACTGAGCATCATCTCCCGCCTGAAGCTCCATGAGATCCATACTGACCTGCCATCATATTAAATAGCAGTAACTGACACATGCAAACATCTTTGATATGCAAAAGACAAGCTGAAAATCTTCTCAAAACTGTCCCTCTAGCAAAATAACAATACCAATTAAAACTTCAAAGAAACTGACCTATGGTAAAACAGCTGAACATCTTCTCAAGGGCAGATGAGAGTTCCTGATATACAGAGTAAGTTCTCAAGTCTACTTTCCTCAGATAGGGAGCACCATCCATGCTGACCTTTACAAACAGAGCACCAGGCCCTGCTTTTCCGTCAACTTCGTCATTGTTCTTTGAAGTGGTAGCCAATGAGTTCTTCCTAAATGATCTTATAGGCGGCCAACCCACAACTTGTGCCCTGCCATGATTGGAAGATCACATACCATTCTCATACTTGACTGAAACTTAAAACATGCCATAAACCCTTCCATTCAAGTCTACACTTACTTGGCAGCAGGAGCACTGCTACTGTTATTTGCTGCGACAGTATGGCTAGGCCTCTCCTGAACTGTGATTTCAGTCTTAACATCTTTCACTTTGGCTGGTGAAGTAACTGGGTCTTTCCCAGAAACTGATTTCACACCTGTGTTTGAAGAAGGCATGGGTGATAGCGTCACATTAACCTCTAAATTAGCAAGAAACTTTGCCTGTACCACAGATAAGTGTGTTCACGATCAGATAATAACAGAAAATATTTTACTAACTTCAATAAAAGTATGAATTTACCTCTGAGAACCCATCCATAGCATCAGAGAACCCTCGTTTGCTGCCCGAAACAACAGCCTTCTGGGATAATATGCTATTACCATCCTTCAAAGGATGCAAGGGGAAGAGTGGCTTCTCGTCAAGCTTAGCTGAACTGAGCAGACAAAGTTCTGGATTTCTCTCAGGAGACTGGGATCCAGGAAGCCCAAGTCTTAGCTCTGTAGCCTTCAAATTCAAACTTACATTGTTGTCTTCAGATGCAGTGGATATTGTTGAGCTGTCCACTGATGAACAATCTGACAACCCCATGTAGTTACGTTCTTTCAATTCCAATCCATTTTGGCATATACTTTCTATGGAGGATGAAGAAGCCAACAAAGTGACATTGCTTTGCCCTTCCTCCTCCCCAACTCTAAGCATTGGTGGAGACATCAGATTTCTGGACCAAATTACAATTCCTTCTCTAAAACCTGCATATTTGAGAACATGCAACTAAACTCTAGATAAATTTGGCAATTCCTAAAAAAATAGAAAGAAAGAAAAACTAGGCAATAAATATACAACACAGAAACTTAAATAGAAAGTGATAGAGAGAAACCCAACAAACCAAATAACATCTGGATACAGTTGTCAATCAAACCAAACATTAAAAGATGAAGAAATGATTTGTTTTCGAATAGTCCATTCTTTCAAAAACATCTTTATCGTCAAAATATAAATTTTCTTGTTACCAAAATAAATTAAAGATACTTGTAGTTTACACAAATTCCAAATTTTAGCAGATGTGGATACATAGAGCATATAAAGCCAGAAAGTTCTCCATGCTATCAGAATTTATTAATTAAATGGAAACAGTGATAATTACATAAAACTAAAAAACAATAAACTTAAATCTTAAAGTATTAAACATTACAATCAAGGAGCTGAAAATTAAATAGTGATGCCCTACCTATGAAAAATTTTAATCACAATTTCATCAGCTACTCATATAAATGTACCAAACCCTAAGCAATTCCAAAAAATAAGATAAATCTCAACTAATTCAAGTACTAAGAAAAGGAGTTCAAATTTGGAAAAGGTAAAAACTCCTCCAGCATACTCAATTAAAAATTTTAAAAATAAAAAGTAAAAAATCCTTATATCTACACACAATCAGACATGTACAAATTAAAACACATAACTTAAAAATGCATAATATGCACCTAAGAACAACAAAGCGAGCAGAAATAGCCGAAACTTCAAACCTGAAAATCAGACAATAGATCTATGAAATTACAGAGAGCATGCTACAAACAAATAGGAGTAGCAAAGTATAGAAATTATTCAAAGCAACATTGTGGGGAAAAAAACATATAGATTAAATTAAATCAGAGTATAGCAAAGATTTTGACCTGAAAACGGAGAGAGAAGTAATGGTTGCGAGGAAATTAACTGGAAAAAAACTGGAGCAAAGGATTTGCAGAAGAAGCTTCTTTCTTAATCAATCAGTTTGATGCAGAGTGATGATGATGCTGGAGTAAGGTTTCCGATTATTCGCAGTGAAAATTTGTAGAGAGAGAAAGAGGTAAGAAAACTAAGGACCCTCCATTTGGCAGAAAGTTACAAAGCTTATTTCTTGTCCGATGTGAAACTCGATGACAATTATAAATAAAAGAATAAGAGTGAAATGTACTATTACTACTTTGAGAACTGAGCATACAAGGGTAAAAAGGGAGTTGTGTTTAGGTTCAATTTTGTATTTAGAAAGAAAATAAATAAATAAATAAAAATAAGTTTATGTGTTTGGGACACATATTCCTTTATTTTATATATATATATATAAGGTTATATGTATATACACAACTAGATATTACTGTGATCGAGTTATAAAATAATTTTACGAAATTATGACGACGGGTGAGAATAATCATAATGACATTATAGCTTTAAAAATCGCTCCATCGATATAAATGATCATATGCTACTGTGATATATATTTTTATATATATATATATATATATATATATATATATATATATATATATATATACACACACGGTTGGATTGGTGAGTAATGATCAAAACAATTTCAAATTTTAAAATTACCTTAGATAAATTATCGAATTTAAGATTTTTAAAAAAAATTGGAATCGGAGAATTTATCCCGTGTACATCCAAAAAATAATGACTAGAAGAAAGGAAAAAATAAAACACCAAAACAAAATTATGTTCATAGAAAATCATATTATTGTTTTTGTAAAATTTTTATAATTAAATAAATAGTCTTACTATACATTACGAAAGTTTTCGGTCTCACTTTAATTTATTTTATCTTATCGCATACACTTTCACGTCAGTTACAATCTAACTTCGTCAAATATTTATCAATATGTATATTATTTTTCTTAAATAAATATATTATATCAACATGTATCTAAATAAAATAAAACTTATTTGGGGTACATCCAAGTTAGACTTTCATTTGTTAAATAAGCCAAATCCACAAATTAAGGGAAAGAATACCCCTACATGTAACCATTAAATTGACTTGTGGTTTAGCCTTAATATTGAATGGTTTGGTTAGGGTTAGGTCAAAATACATTCATCAATAATTCAATTGACCTAAGCAAATAAATGCACAATGAACAAGCTAGGGATTTGTTTATAAATAGAAAAACTTTTATGCCTATTTCCCTCGGAGATAGACACAAAAGAGAACTTCTATCTATATTGGAACCTACTAGGGGAGGCCTCGCTCTACTTATATTGTTGAGTATATATAATTGAGTTTGGGAAACCTAGAAATAAAAAGTAAGGGAATGGTGATTTCAATAAATTGGTCAAAAAATTAATTTACACTGTAACTTAGGTCTTAAATGTGTCTCAAATAATAAATAATACTCCTTTCATCTTTCAGTAATGTTAATTGTTCAATTTTAACCAACAAAGTCAATTTAACAAATTTTATTTACCAAAAACTAATGTTTTTGACTATTTTTTTTAAAATATAGGTGAAAGATTATAACTTTTAAAGAAAGTATATACAATTTATTACTAATCCTAAGATTTTATAATTTTAGAAATATATTTATATATGCTTAATTATTAATTAAAAAATAGTTAATTTGATTTTTAAAAAATTGGTCAAACAATTAATTTAGACTGTAACTTAGATTTTAAATGTGTCTCAAATAATAAATAATATGTCACATTATTTGAGGAATAATTTGATAATTTGAGATATCATTTGAAATAAAAATTTAAATCCCCTAATATTATCTTATCAACTTTCATCTTCCTTTGTAATTTTATTTATATCCCTTATTGATGTGATTTTTTTTTATAATTCTAAATCGTATAGTAGGTTAAGGTGATAGAGATGAGATTTAAGGACAAAATTACCCCTAGACACGGGTGTGGTTCATGTGACCAAACTAGTCAAATTATTCAACATATCCTATCATGAATAAAAATGAAGACAAATCCAAAATCATAGCAATTGTCCTTTTCCCATCTTAATTAATATAACCCCAGGACTAATGTTGAAGCATTTTGGGATATGTTTTCAGTGTTTAACCAATTTTTCCCACATGAAGGAAAATACTATTTTGCCCTTACCATCCTTAAGTTTGTAACACATGGTTGGCTTGGCGGTTAGCCAATAGAAGGACAAAAATGCCCATGACCACTAAAAGTAGTACTATGTCCGTCCCATAATATATGGAGAGCAGAGGATGTCCCCTTGCGTCTCCCCACTTAAATTTTGACACTTAACTTTTTACAATTAACTCTAAAATTAAATAAAAGGTCAGGTATAAAAATTTAAGTGGGGGGACACAAGGGAGATAAAGAAAATGGGGACATAGGATCTGCTCTCTAATACTCCCTCCGTCCCAAATTAATTGTTCAATTTTGACTTTTTAAAGTCAAATTGACTATGTTTAGAATTAAAAATTAAGCATATATAAATATATTTCTAAAATTATAAAAATTGAGATTAGTAATAAATTGTATATACTTTCTTTTAGTTATAATCTCTTCACCTATATTTTAGCTAAAATAGTAAAAAGATTAGTTTTAAAAATGGTCAATTTGATTTAAAAAAGTCAAAACTGAGCAATTAATTTGGAACGGAGAGAGTATATGATATGATGTTTTAGAGTTATGCACAAGAATTAAAAAAATGATTGTATAGCATTAAATATAGTATTAATTGTCTATAATACCCTTTACTATATACTTATCTCATATTCTCTTAACAATGATCAAACACTATGGAACATATGTAGTATATGATAAAAGTATATGTATATATTAATATAATAGTAAAAGATATCTTATATCGACCTAAGATAAGTTATTTTATGTCATTTTTAATATAACACTATATGATACTGATCAACTTAATAATTTGGTCGTACAAATATAATGAACATTTAAAAATATCAAATTATATAACATTTTGTTTGATTTGAAGTTATGCGCATCAGCAACTTTATAACAATAGAAGTTACTAAAATTCGAGATGTTGAAATATATATACTTGTTTACACTATTATATTCGTACGATCAGATTATTAAGTTGACGATTAAATGATGATAATTAAAATTGATATAAGATAATTTATCTCAAGTTGATATAAAATGTCTTTTTATATATATATATATATATATATATATATATATATATATATATATATATATATATATATAATGATCCATGACTTTTATTTGTTATGGATCCTTATAGTTCATGTGATCATCTATATCATTGAGAATAAGAAGAAACAGACAGGATTAAAAATTGAAAATCGATATCCGCTACTAATAGTAGCGGATGGTAAAAAAAACACTTAGCGCTCACTACTATTGACTTATTAATAAGGGTTTAGGGTTTATGTTGCGATGCCCCCAAAATAGGTATACATCACATATCTTGAGTCGCCAAATACATGGTACAAAATTCAAATACAACTTAATAATACAACTGTCGTGTAAAACACGACAAAACATAAACTGAGAGTTTTAAAACGAATATTGTCTTCAAGACAGTATTCAACTCAAATGGAGTCCTCAATACATTTATTATCACACTATTTCATAGAATAGTGAGGACTACTAATGCTATCATCTGGACCGTCACTCCATTCCCCGACTAGTCCCGGCTACGTTCTCATTTCCTGAAGAGGACAATGAAAGCAAAAGGGTGAGCTCAACTAGCCCAGTAAAAATATTATGACTAAGATAATGCAGAATAATTTATCGTTAGCCTTCTACAGTATAACAACTGATAGAATATAATAGACAACAAGTTTTAGATCAACAACTGCAGCGGATTAAGCAATCCATTAGAAGAGTCAAGTAGGGCATAAAATCTACTATCTTCTATGATTTAAAAAAATTTCATCAACTTTATCGTCGAGTCTCAGCTTAATAAATAAAATTGAATCATCCCTGCATCACAACCAATGATATTCATGTAATCATCAATGGTCGTGATTATACCGAATAATCCATGGTCATAATCATACCAACAATTGTCCATCAATGAACTACAGGCCAATGAGGACTTTCACCACATCATTCGTCACATTACTATTATGATTATACTGAATAATCCTCAGTCATAATCATACCAAGCCCATCTATGACGTAAGCGGAGATGACTTTCATCACAATATAAGCATGAGGATGATGACAATGACATAATAATTCAATAAAACAAGTTCAAGATAAATTTTAAAGATTTATAATTTAGTTTATCCAGAAATCAACAACGTCCAAATTGTTAACATGATACTGCTTTGTGGAGTAAAATTCAAGAATGCTCAAAAGAATATTTTCATGAAAAGATACTGGAGAAGTGTAAATATCCAGGATATTCTACTAATTTAATGGAGTAACAAAAGAATTCACCAGGCATGCGATAGACCATTACGTGCATGTATTATTCGATAGAATAATAAAGAATGGAATAACAAAAGAATTCACCGTGCATGCGATATACCATATGCAGCATGAGTTATTCCAACAAAATAATAAAGAATGGAATAACAAAAAGAATTCACCGGGCATGCGATAGATCAAGATGCAGAAAAGTTATTCCAATGTAATAATAAAAAATTAAATAACAAAAGAATTCACCAAGCATGCGATAGACCATTACGATAAAAGTTATTCCAATAGAATAATAAAGAATGGAATAACAGAAGAATTCACCAGGCATGCGATAGACCGCACAGACAGGTTATTCTAACAGAATAATAAAGAATGGAATAACAACCCTTACGAGTATTGAAAGAAAATAACTCTCTTCATGAATACGAAAGAAATAATACCCATTACCTTAGAAGAAACTAGATATAGAATAGTGAGGTAGCAGACTTCTCTTCTTCTTTCTCTCTATAATTTCTCTCTATAATAATTATTCTTGTGAGACTTAGTAAATTGGTGAGAATGAAAGAAGAATGAGCTTCTATTTATAGGAAAATATAGTTTCAATAATTGCACGTTTTGGGGCTCGAAATATTACAATATAATACCTTCCTCTTTTCTTCATTTTTAATTTAGTCCTGCAAGTATTATCAAACTTGCACCACCTCCCCTAATAGTAAATAATGTGAATTAATAGTTCATTCATGTGACTTAATAGTATAATCATGTGAAAAAACTAATTACAGTATAGTACCTTCATCTATACCTCCATTTTTAATTTAGTCATGCAAGTATTATAGATCTTGCACCAACTCCCCTAATAGTAAATCATGTGAATCAATAGTACACACATGTGAACACATAGTTATAAGCATGTGAATTAATAGCAATTAATTGCTCATTTATCCGGTGAATTACCCGATTGGTCAATATAACCTCCAGACATTAATTATTATCGAAATAAATGTCGATTTCCACTAACACTAATAATTCTCACACAATGGAACTATCAATTTCATCTTTAATCAACACGAACTTATTCATCATTAATATTATAACTCCCAATATTTAACAACCAAGTTGTTCCCCGTGAAAGAGGGGCTTTTCGATAAGGATTTCTCCTTATCAGGCGTGCAATTAGGTGACCAAACCCTCCTCGATGTAACTTCTAGACATTGTCAATATTGTAAATAATAATATGAATAACTTTGTCGTCTCAATTATTGATTTAATAATATAAAATATTATGCATATGATAATCGTGACAATAATTGAATCAATAATATGAGAGATATTATGCAAAGCCAATTATCGTAGTAATAATTGAGTATAACCGAGTGACTTCTCACGTAAGCATCAATAATCAATCTAGTGTGCTACTATGCAATCACGCCAGATTATTATACTTTTACCACCGGGTAGTTCAATGGTTTAACGGTAAAACTTTTCATTTGTTATTTTTATAAAAAGTTAATTCTGTCATTTTATAACTACGACAATACTTTCGTTGTGGGGTCCACCAATGATTGTGCCGTCGTACGAATATTCCTGTTCAAACGAATATTTCCCGACCAATCGAATATTATATAAACACTTGCTTACTTTGCAAAATTTGTAAATAATACCCACAGCTATAACATTATATCAAATCCACACCATAATATTCAAAAATATATTTCGAGAAAAATTAATCTTTATTCATAAAAGTTGGGGTCTTACAACCTCCCCTTCTTATGAAATTTCGTCCTCGAAATTAGGGTGCGTACATGGTATGTCGAAGAGGTGAGGATACCTTGACTTCATTTCAGATTCTAACTCCCAGGTCATTTCCTCAACATCGTGGTTTCTCCACAAAACTTTGACTTGAGGTATAAACTTAGAGCGTAGAATATGATCCTTCTGATCCAAGATTTTAACAGGTACCTCTTCATACGTTAAATCTTCTGCTATCTCGTTCGATTCTAATTCAATAATGTGGTTCGGGTCTTTCACATATTTACGTAACATAGATATGTGAAAAATGTTATGAACACGAGACATACTTGGCGGTAAGGCGAGTCTATAGGCCACAGTTCCTACACAATCGAGGATTAAAAATGGGCCAATGAATCGAGGATTGAGATTTCCTGTGACGCCCCTAAAATTAGGTATACATCACCCATTTTGAGTCGCCAGATACATAGTACAAAATTCAAATACAACTTCATTTATATAATCTGTTGAGTCAGATAGAATATTTAACCACGATTAACTATGAGTTTTAATACAAATGTATGTAACTCTCATGGTGCCTCGACCACAACCTTACAATGGTACCTTAGATAAAAGTATAGTCAAAGACTGTTTTAGAAATTAAAATCTTTGGGAAGTGCTCAAGAAAACCTTCGTACATGGGAGGCCATGCGTCTAGGTTATAATAGATATCATATGGCCACACAATTATCCTTAGTTGACCCAATAGACCCCAAAGAAAAACGAGAAGATTACTATCATATTCTTTCTAATGATGAGTCTTCTCTTGACATATAACTATCTCCACTATCTCCAAGTGAATATTATATTTCAAATAAACTCCAAGATCATATAGGTAGTGCCCGTAGATATACTCAGCAAGTGGATGCGCACAACCCTGTCTTATGATAACACGAGGTTGTATATCATTACACATCTTGTGTGATAGTGGCAAAACACTCTTCCAAAGTTGGGTTCGCCTCACCCTATTTGATTCACCAAATATAACTACTAAATGATGTATACAATACAACACACTTTTATATACTATTTAGGGAGAACCTCCACAGCTAGAGACCACTATTTTATTCCAATGTTATCCCCGCTCGACCCGACAACACTCTTACGGCAACACTCTTATTACCTGAAAGGAATTGTGAAGCAGAAATGGAGAGCACAACTAGCTCAGTAAAGAATATCATGACTAAAGATAATTAAATTTTCAATAGCTTTCATTAATAATAAATCAGAGATTTAGAACATATGGTAGATGATAAAACTTTTCAACCATAGTTGCAAATGAACGAAAGCAATCCATTAGAAGAGTCAAATAGACCATCAGGTCTATTATCTTCTCCATGTTAAAAGTCTACCAATAATGTTTTATCCCTGTAACATCAATCAACAATTCCTGTCCACAATCATATGAATAACTCATAATCATAATTGTCATTCTGAATTCCCTTTTCGAACCCAGGACGAAGATGATTCTCATCACCTATCTTCACCTGAAATATCACAAATCATAGTTATACCAAATCACAATTCCTGCTCATAATCATACTAATAAATTCATCTTTGCACTACAGGCCAAAGATATACAACTGTAAACCAATAATGATGAGACTCAGCTTAACAAATAATCCACATCATCGAATCACCCCTGCACTACGGCCAAGGATATTCGTTAATATCACATCCATGAATTATCCATGCACTACGGCCAAGGATATTCATTATTATTACATCCATGAATTAATATTTCATTGCTGAGACTCAGCTCAATAATTAATCAACATCATCAAATCATCCCTGCACTACAGGCCAAGGATAATCTTTAGTATCACGACCACGAATTATCCATGCACTACGGGTCAAAGATAATCGTGTTTTCATCAACGGTCCTGATTATGCCATAAAACAATTCATCTTTGCACCATTGGCCAAAGAGAATCCATAGCCATAATCATACCAAAAACTGTCCATCAATGCACTACGGGCCAATGAGGACTTTTACCACGTCATTTGTAACATTACGGTCATGATTATACCGAATAATCCTTGGTTATAATCATACCAAGTCCATCTATGCACTACAGGCCACAAATGATTTTCAACAAAATATAAATATGAGGATGATGACAATGACATAAGCATTCAATAAAACAAGTTCAAGAATTAATTTAACCAAGAACTAATAACGTCTCATTTACTCGTAACTAGATTATTTTCATAAAAAATACCAAATCAGTCCCAAAAATTATTCTTTTCTGGGATTAAGCATAATATAGTCCCATATTGAACATATATTTTTCTCAAAATTTTTAAAATTCATTTACTATTTTTCAAAAATCAATTTCTAATTAATTCCTTAAGAAATTAGCTACTTCACGGTTAACTCCAGAAATTCCCAAATCTTGGCAGGATCTTACACATGTTAACGTGAGCTTCCAGTTTAAATTTTATGGTCATCGGAGTTATAGAACTCCGGTTATAACGTTTTTCGCCGAAAAAATCTAAATATTGAAATGGTCATAACTTGCTCATTTTAAGTCAGAATGAGCTCATTTTTGGACAGGAGGTACTTTATACCATATACTTTCATGTCCCAAAAGGCCAAAATTTTTCCCATAAATTAAGTGGCCGAAACAGCCCTTTTAAAATTGTAGCAGCAGCCTTTTTCATATTTTGCAGTTTTTCGTACTTTGCTAAAATCAGTCCACACGAAAATCTACAATACATTTTCCAGTGATTCCACTTGGATAAGTTACAAAACTCATAGACCTAACTCTAGAACTTGACCACACTCAAAAATTTGAAATATAATAGGAGATATGGTCAATTGAATTTCATGTTCCATTTTCACCAAAATCTGACTTTTCAACCCTTTGTGATTTCTAAGAAACTTTCATGTTTTCACATAATAACCAACATAACTCATCATAACACTTACTAATACCACATATACCCATGATTTTCACCAGTCCAATGCTTTTATTATGACTTTCATCATAATCCACGTAAACAAATCATTTCCACAATTTAATAAGGAATGAAATACAAAGGATCATTCACCATGCATGTGGTAATCCACATAGACATGTTATTCCAACAGAATAATAAAGAATGGAATAACAGAAGGATTCAATATGCGTGCGATAGACTGTACAGAAAGGTTATTCCCAACAAAATAATAAATAATGGAACCAGGTCCGGTGTAAAAGCACAGACAGGATATTCTGTCATAATAATAAAGAATGGAATAACAACAGAAATTACCATGCATGCGGTACTTCGCATAGACAGGTTATTCCAACATAATGATAAATAATAGAACCAGGTCCGGTGTAAAACGCATAGACAGGATGTTCCAACAGAATGATAAATAATGGAACTGTGTCCAGGCGTAAACGCATGCATGTGATGTTCCAACAGAATGATAAAGAATGGAATAATGAAGAATTTCACCAAGTATAGGGTAGTTCACAGATATATCAAAGTTATTCCAATAGAATAATAAAGAATGGAATAATGTAAGTTCTCTTCATGGATAAGAAAGAAATAATACTCCTACCTTGGAAAAAAGCTGGATCTTTGGAATAGTGAGGTAGTTGACTTTTCTTCTTCTTTCTCTCTATAATTTCTCTCTATAATAATCGCTCTAAAGCTTTTATGAATTGGTGAGAAATGAAGGAAGAATGAGCTTCTATTTATAAGAAAATATAGTTTCGATAATTGCACGTTTTGGGGCTCAAAAAATTACAGTACAATACCTCCAACTTTTCTTTCATTTTTAACTTAGTCCTGCATGTATTATCAAACTTGCACCACCTCCCCTAATAGTAAATAATGTGAATCAATAGTTAATCATGTGAATCAATAGTATAATCATGTGAAAAATACGAATTACAGTATAGTACCTCCATCTATACCTCCATTTTTAACTTAGTCATGCAAGTATTATCAATCTTGCACCAACTCCCCTAATAGTAAATAATGTGATTCAATAGTACACAATGTGAACAAATAGTTATATAAACATGTGAATTAGTAGTAATTAATTGCTTATTTATTCGATAAATTACCCGATTTATCAATATAACCCCTAGACATCAATTATCATCGGAATAGATGTCGATTTCCACTAACATTAATAATTCCAACACAATGGAACTATCAAAATTCATTTTTAATCAACACAACTTATTCATCATTAATATTATAACTCACAATATTTAACAACCGTGTCGTTCCGAGAAGAGCAGGGCTATCCGATAAGGATTTCTCCTTATCGCGCGCAATTAGTGACCAAACCTCTCCTTCACAGAACTTCTAAACATTGTCAATATTGCAAATAATAATATGAATAACTTTGTCGTCTCAATTATTGATTTAATAATATAATATATTATGCAAATGATACTGTGACAATAATTGAATCAATAATTTGAGAGATATGATGCAGCAATTACTATAGCAATAATTGAGTATAACTAAGTGACTTCTCATGTAAGCATCAATAATCAATACCGTGTGCTACTATGCAACCATGCGTATTACTGTACTTTTAACACCGGGTGTTTCAACAGTTAACGGTAAAACCTCTGCCGTTATTTTCATAAAGTATTTTTGTCGTTTTCTCAATCCGACAATAATTCCATTGTGGGGGTCCACCAATGATTGTGTCGTTGTACGAATATTCCCTGTTAAAATGAATATTCCCCGACCAATCGAATATTATATAACAACTTGCGTACTTTGCAAAATTTCTAAATATTACCCACAACTATAACATTATATCAAATCTACTCCATAATATAAAAAAATAAAAAATTATTTTGAGAAAATTAAATATTTATTCCTAAAATATGGGGTCTCACATTTCCTCTCTTTCAAATCTCGTAACTCTTTTCCATGGAGCAGCACGTAACAACACATGATCTCCAATATTGAATTCCACGTCCTTTCGATGAAGATCAACATAACTCTTTTGTCGATCTTGTGAGGTTTTTATACGTTTTTGGATCGTTTGAATCTTTTCCGTAGACATACGTACCAACTCCGGTCCCAACAACATTGCTTCACCCACCTCATCCCAGCATACTGGAGAACGACACTTTCTTCCATACAACGCCTCAAATGGAGCCATGCCAATACTTGCTTGATAAATGTTGTTGTAGGAAAACTCCACCAATGGTAAGAACGTGTCCCAACTTCCTTTGAAGTCAAAGACACAGAGTCTTAATAAATCTTCAAGAGTTTGAATAGTCCTTTTCGACTGCCCGTCCGTTTGAGGATGATATGCCGAACTAAATCATAAATCCGTGCCCATAGCTTTTTGTAAACTAACCCAAAATCTTGAAGTGAATCTTGGGTCTCGATCAGAAACTATGGATACTGGCATACCATGCAATCTTACAATCTTGTTTATGTACATACGAGCAAGACGTTCAAGTGTATAAGTTTCTCGTATCGGTAACAAATGAGCAGACTTGGTCAATCTATCAACAAAGACCCAAATCGCATCTATGCCTTAAGAAATCTTGGGAAGATCAGTAACGAAATCCATGATAATGTGCTCCCACTTCCATTCTAGAATTTTAAGTAGTTGCAATAGACCTTTTGGCACTTGATGCTCCGCCCTGACTCGTTGACAAGCTAGACACCTTGAGATAAACCCCGCTATCTCTCTCTTCATATTACTCTACCAAAATGTATGTCGAAGATCACAATACATTTTGGTACTCCCAAGATGGATTGCAAACGGTGTGTTGTGCGCCTCCATCATGATTTTATACTTCAAGTCAGAATCGTTAGAAACACAAAGTCTGGAGTTGACTCGAAGTATTCCTTCTTCATCGATTCTTGCTTCCGTAATAGCACCTTCTTGCACTTTCTTCCTCATAATGATCGCCTCCGGGTTTGTAGCTTGAGCGACTTTTTAGCTTTATCGATTAAAGTCGGTTCTACTCGTATATTCGCCATCATCACATGGGTCCCTGGAGTCTTTAACTCTATCTCCATCCTTCGTAAGTCATACAAAATGGGTCTTTGCGTTAAAAATATTGCACTCATACCCGCATATGATCTTTTAATCAATACGTCAGCTACTACGTTCACTTTTCCAGGATGGTATTGGATGGTATGATCATAATCTTTCAACAGCTCAAGCCATCGTCGTTGCCACATATTGAGTTCCTTTTGAGTGAAGAAATATTTGAGGCTCTTATGATCCGTATAGATCTCCACCTTCTCTCCATACAGGTAATTCCTCCAAATCTTAAGCGCAAAAACGACTGCTGCCAACTCTAGATCATGAGTAGAATAATTCCTCTCATATTCTTTGAGTTGTCGTGAGGCATAGGCTATGACGTTTCCATGTTGCATGAGAACACATCCTAACCCTTTGCCTGAAGCATCACTGTAGATGACAAATCCCTCCGAGTCAGATGGTATTGTCAGAACAGGTGCTGAAATGAGTCTTCTCTTGAGTTCTTGAAAACTCTTTTCACATTCCTCGCTCCAACCGAATTTTGTATCTTTTCGAGTCAGCTGAGTTAATGGAGTAGCGATTCGAGAAAACCCTTCTACGAATCTCCGATAATAACCAGCTAAGCCGAGAAAACTACGTACTTCGGTCACTGACTTAGGTTGCACCCAGCTTTGAATTGCTTCAATCTTTGTCGGGTCAACATATATCCTATGATTTGATATCACGTGCCCAAGGAATGCAACTTTCTCAAGCCAGAACTCGCATTTCTTCAACTTAGCATAGCTTGTTTTCACGAAGCTTTTGGAGTATCAGCCTCAAGTGTTGATCATGGTCTTCACAGGTTTTGGAGTATATGAGGATGTCATCAATAAAGACGACCACAAAGTGATCCAAATATTCCTTGAATACTCAGTTCATCATATCCATGAAGGCAGCAGGAGCATTAGTCAAACCAAAAGACATGACAAGGAATTCATAATGCTCGTACCGAGTTCTGAAAGCAGTCTTTGGAATGTCATCAGTTTTAATCTTCAATTGATGATATCCGGAACGAAGATCAATCTTTGAAAAGAATTTGGCTCTTTGCAACTGGTCAAACAGGTCATCAATGTGAGGCAACGGGTACCTATTTTTGATGGTGACATGATTCAACTCCTGATAATCAATACAAAGTCGCATACTTCGATCTCTCTTCTTCACGAATAGAATAGGAGCACCCCAAGGAGACGTACTAGGTCGAATAAAACCGATGTCTAACAATTCCTGCAGTTGGGTTTTTAACTCCTGAAGTTCAATAGGAGCCATTCGATATAGGGCTTTGGAAATGTGTTTTGTACCGGGTTCAAGGTCGATACCAAACTCGATTTCACGCTCCGGGGGTAGGCCTGAAAGTTCTTTGGGGAAAACGTCAGGAAATTTATTAACAATAGAAATATATTCAAATCTGACGTATTTTTATTTAAACCTATGACATGAGCTAAGAAAGTTTGACATCCATTTTTCAATAAACGAATAGCTTTATGGCTTGAGATGACCGTGATTGATTTTAATGGCTTGGTTGCTTGAATTCGCATAATAGGTTGATTAGGAATATGAAAGTTAACAACCTTACGAAAACAATCAATTTTAGCATGATGAGTATTTAACCAATCAATCCCTAGAATCACGTCAAATACAAGTATTTTTAAGGAGATAAGATCGACAGGTAAAGTGCGGTTACCGATTTTAATCAAACAAGACTTATAAATAGTGGATGTGATGAAGGTTTCTCCCAACGGAGTTTCAATAGATAAATCAAAGTATAATTTTTTCGGAGTCAAATTTAAACGTTGAGCGCAAGTAGGAGAAATAAAAGAATGGGTAGAACCGGTATCAAATAAAGTAGGAGAAATAAAAGAATGAGAAATAAGATATTGACGTATCTCCGGTTTCAAACCTCTTAAAAACATCCGCGTCATTCTCTCCTCATTATCAACCAAGTGGGACGCAAATCGGGATAACTCGACAAACTTAGCTTCGTACTGTGCCATGGTCATATTGTTCTTCTCTAACTTGATGAACTCTACCTCTTTAATGTGACGAATACTTTCAGAAAAGTACTTGTCGTTGAACAGTTCTTAGAATTTCTCCCAAGACATCTTCAGTGCGGCAGGTTGAGTACACTTTACCGATTTCCATCAGTAATCTGCCTCTCCTCGCAATATAAAGGTTGCAAAGGGAACCTTTTGCATCTTGGACCATCCCAAAACATCAAATATCTTGGTGATCTGTTTTATCCACGTCTCCGCCTTAAGTGGTTTTGGCTCTCCAATAAACTCCGATGGTCCCAGCTTCTTGAACTATTTAGCGGTGACCGTCCGAGAGTTGCCAGTGTTTTCACCTGCATTTTGAACAGGAGCCGCTCTCGCCTGATGTTGCATGAGTTGCATAAAGCCTCTGAACATCCCATCATTCACCATTTCATCGGTGTTATTGTTTACCTGAGGATTATTGTCTTCCTGTTGCACATTATCCTGGGTATTGATCGTTGGTGACTCAACGGTCTCATGTGCTTCATTGCTTATCTCAACATTTTGGATGCCATTTTCAAATCGCCACAAAAACAGGGTTAATTAACATATCACATATTATCCCTATACTCTAACCAACCAATTAAATACCAAATAAACTTAGGTAGGTCATACTAGCGAGGAATTCTGCCTCCCTCCTAGTTCTTGTCTCACATCTCTACCAGGATCATATCCTAAGCTTTGATACCAACTGTGACACCCCAAAATAGGTATACATCACCCATCTTGAGTCGCCAAATACATGGTACAAAATTCAAATACAACTTAATTATACAACAGCTTGTGTAAAATACGACAAAATATTATCTAAGAGTTTTAATAAGAATATTGTCATCTAGCACAATATCCACACTCAATGGAGTCCTCATTACATTTATTGTCACACTATTTTATAGAATAGTGAGGACTACTAAAACAACCATCTGGGACCATTAATCCATTCCCGAGTTCGTTTATATTCACATTTCTTGAAGAGAACGGTGAAAGAAAGGGTGAGCTCAACTAGCCTTAAGAAGAAATATTATGACTAAGATAATGCAGAATAAATTATCCTTAGCCTTCAACAGTATAACAACTGATAGAATATAATAGACAACAAGTTTTAGATCAACAACTGCAGCGGAATAAACAATCCATTAGAAGAGTCAAGTAGGGCATAAAATCTACTATCTTCTATGATTTAAAAAGTTATTCATCAACTTTATCGCTGAGACTCAGCTTAATAAATAAAATCGAATCATCTCTGCATCACGGTCGGATATTCATGTAATCATCAATGGTCATGATTATACCGAATAATCCATGTTCATAATCATACCAACAACTGTCCATCAATGAACTACAGGCCAATGAGGACTTTCACCACATCATTCGTCACATTACGGTCATGATTATACCGAATAATCCCTGGTCATAATCATACCAAGACCATCTATGCACGTAAGCCAAAGATGACTTTCATCACAATATAAGCATGAGGATGATGACAATGATATAATAATTCAATAAAACAAGTTCAAGATAAATTTTAAAGATTTATAATTTAATTTATCTAGAAATCAACAACGTCCAAATTGTCAACATGATACTGCTTTGTGGAGTAAAATTCAAGAATGCTCAGAAGAATATTTTCATGAAAAGATACTGGATGAAGCGCAAATATCAAGGATATTCTACTAATTTCATGGAGTATAGAATCCAAGACTTTAACCAACTGAGTATAATAGAATATATGAAACTGCAAATGGATTTTTGCTCGCCATGCGGTAATCCACGTAGACAGATCATTTCCACAATTTAATAAGGAATGAATACGAAGGATCATTCACCATGCATGCGGTAGTCCATATAGACAGGTTATTCCAACAGAATAATAAAGAATGGAATGACAGAATAATTCACCATACATCATTGGCAGCAGTGAAAAGTTATTCTAATGTAATAATAAAGAATGGAATAACAAAAGAATTCACCGTGCATGCGATGATCGCATGCATGTGTTATGCCAATGTAATAATAAAGAATGGAATAACAAAAGAATTCACCGAGCATGCAATAGATCGCATGCAGACGAGTTATTCCAATGTAATAATAAAGAATGGAATAACAAAAGAATTCATCAGGCATGCGATAGACTGCACAGACAAGTTATTCCAACAGAATAATAAAGAATGGTGTAAGACCCCAACTTTTTAATGAATAAAATTAAATTTTCTCTATTTATTATTTTGAATAATAAAGTGTTATTTTGATATAATACTTTGGTTATGGGTGAAATGTGAAAATTTTACAAAATAAGTAAGTGGTTATAAAGTATTCATTTTATCGGGGAATATTCGTTTGGTTGTGGAATATTCTTTCTGTCGGGGAATATTCGTACGACTGCGCAACCATTTGTGTGCCCCATAACGGATAACTGTCGAATGAAGAAAATGACAAGTTTGAATTTTTATAGATAACGGCGTAATGATTACCGTTAACATTGTTGGAATACCCAGTGGTTAAAATACGATGAATACGCATTGGTTAAAGAAGACACTCAGATTGCACAATATTTTTGAAATTATTGATTCTTACGTAAGAAGGCACAACTCAATAATTTTTACAGTAATTACTGTTCAATATTTTATTTTATTAATTCAATAATTGCTTCGTTGATATTTTATATTATTGTTGTTTCAATAATTGTCACTGCACAGTATCTCCATTATCAGATCAATAATTCATATAATTTGAATAATATTATTAGATAGCATTATTTACAATGTCTAAGGAAGTTCTGTCTAGGAAAGGGGTTTGGTCACCTAATTGCGCGCCAATAAGGAGAAATTCTTATCGAAAAGCCCCCTCTTTCCTGGAAATGATCTGGTTGTCATAATTGTGATTCTGTGATATTATTTGTGAATAATTAGTTATTGATTTATATGATAAGGAAATATTTATTTTATGTGGATATAAATGATGGATATATTTATTTTATGTTGTTATAAATGAAAGAATTAATGCTGAGGTATTTTATCAGTATTTTGTCGGAATAGAGGTTTTGAAAATCGTCCGTATGTGGATTTCGGTCATTTTTTGTTTGGAATTTGAAAAAACTTAAACTTACAAAGTTGTAGAGAATTAAATTTCCTATGGAAAGCACACGAGATTTGAATTTTTCTGATAAAAGGGCTATTTATTTTTAATTGTTGAAGTTTCGGAAAATATAATATTTTTATTAAAAATATGGGGGCCCCACTTTTGGTTGGTGAGTAATGAAATGTGCTAGAATTTATTTTCAAAAATGGTGGGCTTGAATAGTAGTAGGTAAAGCCATCAGGTAGCATGTTAGTCTGCTATTGCGTTCTAAGCATTTTCCTATAAATAGGGTGCTTAGTTAAAATTGAAAATCACACCAGAAACAAATTTTCTCTCTTTCTCTTTCTATATTATCGAGCGTATTTTATGAGTATTTAGATACTTTGTGAGTTGCTATTCATCGTCTGCAAGTTTCCTTGATCTTATAACCGATATTCCGATCAAATCATCGATATTTTGAGGTAAGGGGTGTTATTTTCTTCCTAATGATGTTATTCTTTTAATATCATTATACCGAAATATTGGTATGGATTTTATTATAGAATTTCTACCTTTTTGTGTCGGGGTTACTATTCACGTATACGACACTATTCACGAATACAGCACTATTCATCGAAAAATGAATTTTTTTCCCTTTTGTCCAAGATGTCTATTAGGGTTACTATCTTTGATTGTATCCATGTTTGGATCTTTATTTTTGAATTCTGCTTCACAATTGGTTATTATGGAGTATTTTTGAACTTGGATAAACTAAAGTACGAATCCCTATTTTTTGATCTTTTATCTCACTGGATTCGTTTTCTTTAAGATATTTTTCATCATCATCAGTCCTAAATGATATTACTGAATATATTTGGCCCGTAGTGCAAAGATGAACATGTGTTGAGATGAACATGACCAACTGGCGATACAAATGAATATCTTTGGCCTGTAGTGCAAAGATGAATATTTGATTCAAGATGTATATTGATTGATGTTACAGGGATAAAATATTGATGATGGACTTTTAATTCTTAGAAGATAGTGTAATTCTTTCTCTACTTGACTCTTCTAATGGATTGTTGTTCTGCTGCAGTTGTTGATCTAAAACTTGTTGTCTATTATATTTTATCAGATTTTTCCCTGTTGAAGACTAATGATAAATTGTTGTATATTATCTTAGTCATAATATCCTTTACTGGGCTAGTTGAGCTCACCATTTTCCGTTTTGGTCCATTTTTCTTCTCAAGAGGTGAGAACATAGCAGGAACTAGTTGGGGTATGGAGTAATGGTTCATGATAGTTGTATTAGTAGTCCTCACTATTTTGTAAAATAGTGTATCAATAATTGTAATGAGGACTCCTTTTGAGTTTGTATACTCTCCATTAGACAATAGTTGTATTCAAACTCATAGTATATGTGTTGTCATATTTTGCACAATAATTATATTACTGAAGTTGTATTTGTTTCTGTACCATGTATTTGGAGACTCAGAATGGGTGATGTATACCTATTTGGGGGCGTCACAGTTGGTATCAAAGCTTAGGGATATGATCCCTAGATGAGATGTGAGATAAGAACTAGGAGGGGAGAGACGGGGAATTCCTTCGCTGGTATGACCTGACTAAGTTTATTTGTTATTTGGTTGGTCATTCAGAGCATATGGTTAATATGTGATATGTTAATTAACCCTTGTTTTATGGCAGTATTTAAGAATGACAGCGGGAAATATTAACAATGGAGTGAATGAGACAGTAGAGACACCTTTAATCACCACCCAGGGGAACGTGCAACAGGAAGGCAATATTTCTCCTGTAAACAACACTACCAAACAAATAATGAATGATGGGATGTTTAGAAGCTTTTTGTAGTTCATGCAAAATCAAATGAAGGAGACTCGTGCACAAAATACGGGTGGAAATGATAGCAATGCGCAGCTTGTCACAGCCAAGCAGTTCAAGGAGTTGGGACCACCAGAATTTGCGGGAAAGACGGATCCAATTAAGGCGGAAATGTGGGTCAAACAAATTACCAAGATATTCGATGTCTTGGGATGCACGGAGGAACATAAGGTTCCATTTGCCACCTTTTTGTTCCGCGGTGAGGCAGATTACTGGTGGGAATCTGTGAAGCGTACCCAGCCTGCCGCACTCAATATGTCTTGGGAAACGTTTCAGAAACTGTTTAATGACAAGTATTTTCTTGAAAGTATTCATCATATGAAGGATGTGGAGTTTATCAGATTGGAACAAAATAACATGACGGTGTCCCAGTACGAGGCAAAGTTTGCAGAGTTATCCATGTTTGCACCTCATTTGGTCGAGAATGAGGAACGAATGACGAGGATGTTTCTGAGAGGTCTAAAACCCGAGATTCAGCAATATCTTATCTCTCATAAATTTTCCTAATATTCAGATGTTGTCAACAGGGCTCAATTAATAGAGCGAGATAATGAGTATGCCCAACCGAGGGAACACAATCAAGGTCATACCGGTGACAGCAGTCATCAGAGCGATGATAACCAATGAGGAGGAAAGAATACAGACAAAAGCGGTAACCACTCCGGTGGTAATCGTGGCCATGATAATAGGAGAGGTGAGTCAAGTGGAAATTTCAAAAAGAGGAGATTCAACAATGACGGGTAGACATCAGCAGCATCAGCAGCACCAACAACAAATTCTAGGGGAGGAGAATGACCGCCAGTTAGATGCTACAAATGCGGAGAGGAGGGACACATAAGTCTAAACTGCTCACAGCCTTCCAAGGTGTGTTTCAGTTGTGGAAAAACGGTCATATAGCCCGTTTTTTCCGGTAGCGAAGTCAGGTCCAGCTGGGACGGTGACACCAAAGGTGACTACGGACAAAACAAAGTCGGTGGTTCAAGGGAGGGCGTTTGTCGTGACTGGCCAAAACGCGAGAAACCCAAATGAGGTGATCACGGGTAAACTAATCATAAACTCTTGCAAAGTTTATACCTTATTAGATACCGGTTCTACCCATTCTTTTATCTCTCCTGCTTGTGCTCAACGTTTAAACTTGACTCCGGAGAAATTAGACCTTGACTTATCTGTTGAGACTCCGTTACAAGAAACTTTCATTACATCTACTATTTATAAATCTTGCTTGATTCAAGTTGGAACCATAACATTACCTGCCGATCTTATTTCG
Source organism: Panax ginseng (assembly GCA_020205605.1). Classification (NCBI taxonomy): domain Eukaryota; kingdom Viridiplantae; phylum Streptophyta; class Magnoliopsida; order Apiales; family Araliaceae; genus Panax; species Panax ginseng. Next base: position 12,946,490 of record CM035146.1, read on the forward strand.
TTGAAAATTATTGCATTTGATGTGATTTTAGGAATTGATTGGTTAACCACGCATCATGCTAAAATTGATTGTTTTCATAAGGTTGTTAGTTTTTATATTCCTAACCAACCTGTTATGCGAATTCAAACAACCAAACCACTAAAGTCAATCACTGTCATATCAAGCCATAAATCTATTCATTTATTAAAAAATGGATGCCAAGCTTTCTTAGCCCATGTCACGGACCTGAACAAAAACACGTTAGATTTGAATAATATTTCTGTTGTTAGTGAATTTCCTGACGTATTTCCTGAAGAACTTCCCGGTCTACCCCCAGAACGTGAATTTGAATTCTTTATTGATCTTGAACCTGGTACAAAGCCCATTTCTAAAACCCCATATCGAACTACAGGAGTTGTTGGAAATCGGTTTCATTCGTCCTAGTACATCTCTTTGGGGTGCTCCTGTGTTATTCGTAAAGAAGTATGCGACTTTGTATTGACTACCGAGAATTGAACCATGTCACCATTAAGAATAGGTATCCACTACCTCGCATTGATGACCTGTTCGACCAGTTGCAAGGAGCACAATTATTTTCAAAGATCGATCTTCGTTCTGGATATCATCAGCTGAAGATTAAAATTGAGGATATTCCAAAGACTGCCTTCAGAACTCGATACGGGCAATATGAATTCTTAGTCATGTTTTTGGATTGACTAATGCTTCTGCTGCTTTTATGGATATGATGAACTGTGTGTTCAAAGAATATTTGGATCAGTTCGTTGTTGTCTTATTGATGCCATCCTCATATATTCCAAAAGCCTTGAAGATCATGAGCACCATTTAAAGCTGGTATTGCAAAGACTTCACGATAACAAGCTATATGCCAAGCTGCAGAAATGCGAGTTCTATCTTCAGGAAGTAGTATTCCTTGGGCATGTGGTATCAAAACATGGAGTATCTGTCGACCCGGCGAAGATTGAAGCCATACAAAGTTAGAGCAACCAAGTGGCGGATCGCGTAACTAGTCAGGCTTAATTGGTTACTATTAGAGATTCGTGGAAGAATTTTCTCGAATCGCTACTCCGTTAACTCAGCTGACTCGTAAAGATACAAAATTCGATTGGAGAGAGGATCGTGAGAAGAGTTTTCAAGAACTCAAGAGGAGACTCATTTCGGCACATATTCTGACAATACCATCTAATTCGGATGGATTTGTTATCTACAGTGATGCTTCAGGCAAAGGGTTTGGATGTGTTCTCACGCAACATGGGAAAGTCATAGCCTATGCCTCGCGATAACTCAAAGAATATGAGAGGAATTATCCTACTCATGATTTGGATTTGGCAGCAGTCGTTTTCGAATTAAAGATCTGGAGACACTACCTATATGGGGATAAAGTGGAGATCTATACAGATCATAAAAGCCTCAAATATTTCTTCACCCAAAAGGAACTCAACATGTGGAAACGACGTTGGCTCGAGCTGTTGAAAGATTACGATCACACCATCCAATATCATCCTGGAAAAGCAAACGTGGTAGCTGACGCATTGAGTAGAAGATCATACGCAGGTACGAGTGCAATGTTGTTAACGCAAAGGTCCATTTTGTATGACATGCAAAAGATGGAGATAGAGTTAAAGGCTCCAAGTACCCACGTGATGATATCAAATATACGAGTAGAACAAACTTTAATTGATAAAGTTAAAGCTGCTCAAGCTACGGATATGGAGCTGATGCGTATAAAGAAGAAAGTGCAAGAAGGTGTTATTCTAGAAGCAAGAATTGATGAAGAAGAAATACTTCTAGTCAACTCCAGACTTTGTGTTCCTAACGATTCTGACTTGAAGCATAGAATCATGATGGAGGCAACACATTACACCGATTTGTAATCCATCTCGAGGAATACCAAAATGTATCATGATCTTCGACATACATTTTGGTGGAATAATATGAAAGAGAGATCATGAGTTTATCTCAAGGTGTTTAACTTGTCAACGTGTAAAGGCAGAGCATCAAGTGCCAAAGGATCCATTGCAACCACTTGAGATTCCAAAATAGAAGTGGGAACACATTACTATGGATTTTGTTATGGGTCTTCCCAAGGTTTCTCAAGGCATAGATACGATTTGGGTTATTGTTGATAGATTAACCAAGTCTGCCCATTTCTTGCCTATACGGGAGACTTATTCCCTTGAACGTCTTGCTAGTATATACGTAAATGAGATTATAAGATTGCATGGCATGCCAGTGTGACGCCCCCAAAACAGGTATACATCAACCATCTTGGGTCGCCAAATACATGGTACAAAATTCAAATACAACTTAATTATACAACAGTCGTGTAAAATACGACAAAATATAATATAAGAGTTTTTAATAAGAATATTGTCATCTAGACAATATACAAACTCAATGGAGTCCTCATTACATTTATTGTCACGCTATTTAACAGAATAGTGAGGACTACTAATGCTATCATCTGGACCGTCACTCCGTTCCCCGACTAGTCCCGGCTACGTTCTCATTTCTTGAAGAGAACAGTGAAAGAAAGGGTGAGCTCAACTAGCCCAGTAAGAAATATTATGACTAAGATTGTGACGCCCCCAAAATAGGTATACATCACCCATCTTGAGTCGCCAAATACATGGTACAGAATTCAAATACAAACTTAAATATACAACATGAGCTGTGAGTTTTAATACAAATATTGTCATCTAGACAATATCCACACTCAATGGAGTCCTCATTACATTTATTATTACACTATTTCACGTAATAGTGAGGACTACTAATGCATCATCTAGGACCATCACCTGCTTCCCGACTAGTCCCAACCCACGCTCTCATTTCACTCAAGAGAACAATGAAAGAAAGGGTGAGCTCAACTAGCCCAAAGAAGAAATATTATGACTAAGATAATGCGTAATAATTTATCGTTAGCCTTCAACAGTGTTAAACTTATAAAATATAATAAACATCAAGTTTAACTGCAGCGGAACAAGCAATCCATTAGAAGAGTCAAGTATGGAATAAAATCTACTATCTTCTATGATTTAAAAGGTTTTTCATCACATTTATCGTCAAACTCACGACAATAAATAATTCAAATCATCAAATCATCCCTGCACTACAGGCCAAGGATATTCTTTAGTATCACGACCACGAATTATCCATGCACTACGACCAAAGATAATCATGTTTTCATCAACGGTCCTGATCATGCCATAAAACAATTCATCTTTGCACTACGACCAAAGAGAATCCATAGCCATAATCATACCAAAAACTGTCCATCAATGCACTACGGGCCAATGAGGACTTTTTCCACATCATTTGTAACATTACGGTTATGATTATACTGAATAATCCCTGGTCATAATCATACCAAGTCCATCTATGCACTACAGGCCACAGATGACTTTCAAAAAAATAAACATGAGGATGATGACAATGATATAAGAATTCAATAAAACAAGTTCAAGAATTAATTTATCTAGGAACTGATAACGTCCAAATTGTCAACATGATATTTGCTTTGTAGAGTAAAATTCAAGAATGCTCAAGGAAGAATATTTCCATGAAAAGATCTTTGGATGAAGCGCTAAATATAAAGGATATTCCACTAATTTCATGGAGTATAAGTCAAAACTTTAACCAATTTGAGTATAATAAAGAATGGAATAACAAAAGAAATCACCGCAAATGCGATACTTGATAGATAGGTTATTCAACAAGAATAATAATAATCGGAACTGTCGGTGAAAGTAAATTCCAGACCGATGTGATATTCCAATGTAATAATAAATAACGGAACAGTCCTGAGCATAAAATGCATGATGCATGTGATATTCCAGCGTAATAATAAAGAATGGAATATTAGAAGAATTTCACCATGTATGCGCAGATTTTGCATGACAGGTTATTCCAACATAATAATAAAGAATAGAATAATGTAAGAATTTCACCAAGTATAAGGTAGTTCACAGATACAAAAGTTATTCCAAGAGTAATAAAAAGAATGGAATAATGTAAGTTCTCTTCATGAATACAAAAGAAATAATACCCCTTACGAAAGTACAACAAATAATATCCCCTACCTTAGAAAGAAGAGTCTTGGATATAGAAGTAGTGAAGTAAAGTAACACTTTTCTTCTTTCTCTCTATAGTTTCTCTCTAGAGTTTCAATTGAATGAATGAGCTTTATTTATAGAAAAATGGACCGCATAAGAATTAACTCATGAACGGTCCGCATTGATTTACTTTAATCGATGGTCCATATTTAAAGCAAAATCTTTTAAATAAAATATAATATATTCTATTTATAATCTAATAAAAGCGAATAACTTTATAAAAGATTTTACTATACAAATACTACGCAGCACTATGCAAACACTATGCATAATAAAATATAATATATTCTAATTATTGTCTAATAAAATAGATAACTTTATAAAAGTATTATGTTTTATATAAAAGATTTTACTATGCAAAACACTATACAAACACTATGCATAATAAAATATAATATATTCTATTTATAGAATAACTTTATAAAAGTATTCGCTTTTATTACATTAATAATACCAATAAAACAAAATCGAAAGTGACTTATCACGTAAACATCAATAATCAATATCGTGTGCTACTATGCAATCAATCACAGCATCATTCATTTACTTTTACTACCTAGTAGTTCAACAGCTTAACGGTAAAACTTTTACGCCGTTATTTTCATAAAATATTTTTTGTCATTTTCTCATTCTCGACAATAGTTCCGTTCTCATGAGGTCCACTAATGATTGTTTGTCACGTGCATGATATATTCCCGACAAAAAGAATATTCCCTGACCAATCGAATATTATATGACAACTTGCATACTTTGCAAAATTTATAAATACTATCCACAACTATAACATTATCTCAAATCCACATCATAATATTCAAAAAAATATTTCGAAAAAATTAAATCTTTTTTCATAAAATCTGGGGTCTCACAATCTCCCACCTTATGAAATTTCTCCCTCGAAATTTACGTACGTACATGGTATGCCGAACAGGTGAGGATACCTTGACTTCACTTCAAATTCTAACTCTTGAGGTATAACATTTGAGCGTCGAATATAATCCTTCTTATCCAAGATGTTAACACATATCTTCTCATACGTTAAATCTTCTGTTATCTCGTCCGGTTCTAAATTAATAATGTGGTTGGGTCATCCACATATTTACGTAACATCGTCACGTTAAAAAAAGCGTTATGAACACGCCGACATACTTCAACAGAAATGAGTCTATAGGCCATAGTTCCTACTTCATCGAGGATTTTAAATGGGCCAATTAAATCGAGGGTTGAGATTTCTCTCTTCGTCGATTCTTCGCTTCTAGAATAACGCCTCTTGAACCTTCTTCTTCACATTCATCGACTCTAAGTATGTAGCTTGAGCGGCTTTAACTTTATCGATTAAAGTCGATTCTAATTGTATATTCGTTATCTTCACGTGGGTTCGTATATTCGCACTTGTAACTGTTGGGTAAAATCTAATTACGCACAACACACAAGTATACGTGGTCAACAAGTAATAAAGTGAAAGTAGAGTATCGTTCCCACGAGGAATTGTTAATACAAATCACCAAGTACTAACCCGTAACCAACTCAATCTTATTTAAACGAATGAACTTCAAATTATATAAATTAAACTAATTCTAATTACCACTAGTTAAATTAAGATAACGGAGATTTAAGATCACAACTTCACTTATTGCTTCATTTAAGTTAACACACGTCTCATCAATTATTCTCATCCCGAATCTGTTAATCAAGAACACTAAAGCGAGATAAAACCACCTCTCGATGCATAATACCCATATTAACGTCAATCCACAATTAAGATAGAAATCCGTTAAACACCTTAATCAACTAACTCAATATATCTCTATGTGAATTACAATTGAAGAAGGTTGAAGAATAAGTTCTCTATCCGATTACATGCGATGTTAAGCATATCTCTACCTTAACAATAATCAAAAATCTGCTATTGACAAAATTCATGACACATGCTATCATGATAAGATCTAAATTAATACTTCATCTCTCGAGTTCATATAGATTATCACGGTAATTGATGGCCAATCAATTAAAAAATTAAGTCCAAATCACAATAGACAATCCTCACAATAGAACATAATAATTGATATCGAAGCATATTAAAATAAACTACACAATAAGATCCATTGTAATCTCAAACAAAGAATTAGTTCATGATTATTGAATTAAAACTAAGAATCCACAATTGAATAATCATTAAAAGATAAAAATAAGAGTAGAGTAAAGAATAAATCTATTGTCAGCAAATATCCATCTTCCTCAAGCTCCTGCCCTTGATTTTCAATGGTCTTCAAGTTGCTTCAATCTCCAAAACTATTTAGAACTAGTGTTTTGATCTAATTTACTCTAATATAATCTAATTGAATCCTCTATCTAGTCTCTCATCTCCCTAATCCTTGTGATTCTCCTCCTTATATAAGTATCTTCATATGTCTTTAAGTCCTCTTGGAAGTTCTCTTGGAAGTCCTTGTGTCAATCGGATCGAAACAATCCTTTTCGGACTCAAATTGGACCAAAATTCGCACTTTTCGCGCATTTTTGGCTACCCATACTGTGGGTTTATGTTTGATTGGGCCCTTCGCCAGGCTAGGGTTGACTTGTGTTGATACGCCCACCCCGTGGCCGGTTTTGTGAAGGAAAATTTTTCGCCTCGACATCCTTTCGGGGAAAATGGCCATAACGTTTGATCCGGGAAGAGTTACGAGGCCTGGCACCTATCAAATCGAAGATATCGACGAGATCTACAACTGTAATTCTATAAGAATTGAGAAATAACGAACGCATAGACAGGTTATTCCAACATAATAATAAAGAATAGAATAACATAAGAATTTCACCAAGTATAATAAGGTAGCAGCGTATCAAAAAGTTATTCCAATGTAATAATAAAGAATGGAATAATGTAAGTTCTCTTCATGAATACAAAAGAAATAATACCCCTTACGAGTACAACAAATAATATCCCCTACCTTAGAAAAAGAAGAGTCTTGGATATAGAAGTAGTGAAGTAGTAACACTTTTCTTCTTTCTCTATAGTTTCTCTCTCAGAGGTTCGGTGAATGAATGAGCTTCTATTTATAGAAAAATGGACCCTGATAAGTAACTAACTCATGAGCGGTCCAGATTGATTTACTTTAATCGACTATCCATATTTAAAGCAAAATTTTTAAATAAAATATAATATATTCTATTTATAATCTAATAAAACGAATAACTTTATAAAATATTTTACTATGCAAACACTACGCATAATAAAATACAATATATTCTAATTATTGTCTAATAAAATGTATAACTTTATAAAAGTATTCATTTTATATAAAAAGATTTTACTATGCAAAATACTATGCATAATAAAATATAATATATTCTATTTATAGAATAACTTTATAAAAGTATTCTGTTTTATTACATTAATATTACAAATAAAACAAAACTGAGTGACTTATCATGTAAACATCAATAATCAATATCGTGTGCTACTATGCAATCACGTGTATTACTGTACTTTTACTACCGAGTAGTTCAACAGTTAACGGTAAAACTTCCGCCGTTATTTTCATAAAATATTTTTGTCGTTTTCACATTCCGACAATAATTCCGTTGCGGGGTCCACCAATGATTGTGCCGTCATACGGATATTCCCCGACAAAAAAGAATATTCCCCGACCAATCGAATATTATATGACAACTTGCATACTTTGCAAAATTTATAAATACTACCCACAACTATAACATTATCTCAAATCCACATCATAATATTCAAAAAAATATTTCGAGAAAATTAAATCTTTATTCATAAAATCTGGGGTCTCACAAAGATAATGCAGAATAATTTATCGTTAGCCTTCAACAGTGTTAAACTGCTAAAATATAACAAACATCAAGTTTAACTGCAGCGGAACAAGCAATCCATTAGAAGAGTCAAGTAGAGAATAAAATCTACTATCTTCTATGATTTAAAAGGTTTTACATCACTTTTATCGCTGAGACACAACTTAATAAATAATCCACATCATCCCTACACTACGGCCAAGGATATTCATTAGTATTACGACCACAAATTATCCATGCACTACGGGCCAAGGATATTCGTGTATTCATCAATGGTCATGATCATGCCAACAATCGTCCATCAACACTTTTACTTACCAATGAGGACTTTTACCACATCATTTGTAACATTACGGTCATGATTATACCGAATAATCCCTGGTCATAATCATACCAAGTCCATCTATACACTACAGGCCACAGATGACTTTCATCAGAATATAAACATGAGGATGATGACAATTATATAAGAATTCAATAAAATAAGTTCAAGAATTAATTTATTCAGGAACCAATAACGTCCAAATTGTCAACATGATACTGCTTTGTAGAGTAAAATTCAAAAATGCTCAGAAGAATGTTTTCATGAAAAGATAATGGATGAAGCGCAAATATAAAGGATATTCCACTAATTTCATGGAGTATAAAAGCCAAAACTTTAACCAGCTGAGTATATTAAAGAATAGAATAACAAAAGAATTCACCAGGCATGCGATAGATCGCATGCAGACGCTTATTCCAACAAAATAATAAGTAATGGAACCAGTCATTCAGAACGCCACGCACGTACGGATATTCCAACTTAATAATAAAGAATGGAATAATGAAGAATTCACCACGCACGCGATAGGAATCGCATGCATGTGTTATTCCAACAGTAATTATAAATAATGGAACCAGTCATGCGTAATATGCATGCACAAGATGTTCCAAAAGAATAATAAAAAATGAAATAACAAAAGAATTTCACCATGTATGCTAAAGATTGCAGATGGATAAAGTTATTCCAAGAATAATAAATAACGGAACTGTGTCATGCGTAACGCATTGCATAGACATGATGTTCCAACAGAATAATAAAGAATGGAAAAATAGAAGAATTTTTCCATGTATGCGATTCAGATAGTCAAAGTTATTCCAACATAATAATAAAGAATGGAATAATGTAAGAATTTCACCATGTATGTGGTAGTCCACACGATACAAAGTTATTCTAATGTAATAATAAGGGATGGAATAACAATAGATCTCTTCAAGAACACGAAGAAATAATACCCTTACCTTAGAAAAACCTGGATAACGCAATAAGGAGGTAGTGAGATTTCTCTCTATAATTTTCTCTATAATAATTGTTCTAAAGCTTTTGTGAATCGGGTGAGAAATGGAAGGAACAATGAGCTTCTATTTATAGGAAAATATAGTTTCGATAATTGCACGCTTGGGGCTCAAAATATTACAAGACAATACCTCCAACTTTTCTTTCATTTTTAATTTAGTCCTGCAAGTATTATCAAACTTGCACCACCTCCCCTAATAGTAAAAAATGTGAATCACTAGTTCAATCATGTGAATCAATAGTATAATCATATGAAAAATACGAATTACAGTATAGTACCTCTATCTATACCTCTATTTTTAACTTAGTCATTCAAGTATTATCAATCTTGCACCAACTCTCCTAATAGTACATGAATGTGATTCAATAGTACACACATCTGAACAAATAGTTATATAAGCATATGAATTAGTAACAATTAATTGCTCATTTATCCGATAAATTATCCGATTTATCAATATAACCCCCAGACATCAATTATCATCAGAATAGATGTCGATTTCCACTAACACTAATAATCCCAACACAATGGAATTATCAAATTCATCTTTAATCAACACGAACTTATTCATCATTAATATTATAACTCACAATATTTAACAACCAGATCGCTCCGTGAAGAGGGGCTTCGATAAGAATTTCTCCTTATTGGCAATTAGGAGACCAAACCTCTCCTCGATGTAACTTCTAGACATTGTAAATATTGCAATTTAATAATATGAATAACTTTGTCATCTCAATTATTGATTTAATAATATAAATATATAATGCAGATGATACCGTGACAATAATCGAATCAATAATATGAGAGATATGATGCAAAGAATTATCTTGTAGCAATAATTGAGTATAAATGAGTGACTTTCACATAAGCATCAATAATCAATACCGTGTGCTACTACGCAACCAATGCCATTATCATTACTTTTACTTAGGATAGTTCAACAGCTTTTAACAGTAACACTTTCGTAGTTATTTTTATAAAAGCATAATTTCGCCATTTTCTAACTACTTATAATACTTCATTGTGGGGTCCACTAATGATCGTGGTCGTCAGCATTTAATATTTTCCGTTAAAACGAATATTCCCCACCAATCAAATATTATATAACCACTTGTTTACTTTGCAAAATTTATAAATAGTATCCACAACTATAACATTATATCAAATCCACACCTTAATATTCAAAAATATATTTCGAGAAAATTATTCTTTATTCATAAAAGTTGGGGTCTTACGTCCAGTATCCATAGTTTTGGATCGTGACCCAAGATTCACTTAACGATTTTAGGTTAGCTTACAGAAAGCTATGGGCACAGATTTACGATTCAAGATTTAAGATACCATCCTCAAAGCGGACGGACAATCGATAGGACTATTCAAACTCTTGAAGATCTATTAAGACTTTCAGGTCCTAGATTTCAAAGGAAGTCGATAAGTACCTACCATTGGTGGAATTCTCCATAATAACAAAAAAGAATCAAGCAAGTATAGGTATTCTCCATTTGAAGCATTATATGGACAAAAATATCGTTCTCAGTATCTTTCAGACGAGGTGGGTGAAACAACGTTGTTGGGACCGTAATGCACGTATAACTACGTAAAAGATCCAAATGATTCGGACAACGATACAAACCATGACAGATCGACAAAAGAGTTATGCGGATCTTCATCGAAAGGATGTGGAATTTAATATTGGGGATCATGTATTGTTATGTATTGCTCCATGGAAGGGAGTTACAAGATTTGGGAATAGAAGAAAGCTCAATCCAAGATTTATTGGTCCATTTGAGATTCTTGACCGAATAGGAAATGTGGCATATAGACTCGCATTACCTCCAAGCATGTCTCGTGTTCATAATGTTTTTTACATATATATGCTTTGTAAATATGTGAAAGACCCGAACCACATTATTGCGTTAGAACCAGACGAGATAGCCGAAGATTTAATATACGAGGATGTACCTGTTAAGATCTTGGATAGGAAAGAGCATGTCCTACGCACCAAGGTTATACCACAAGTTAAGGTTTTGTGGAGAAACCATGCTATTGAAGAAATTACCAGGGAGTTAGAATCAGAAATAAAAATGAGGTATCCTCACCTTTTTGAAACACCAGGTACGTACATCAATTTCGAGAACGAAATTTCATAAGAAGGGAAGGTTGTAAGACCCCAACTTTTTAATGAATAAAATTAAATTTCCTCTATTTATTATTTTGAATAATAAAGTGCTAATTTGATATAATACTTTGGTTATGGGTGAAATGTGCAAATTTTGCAAAATAAGCAAGTGGTTATAAAGTATTCATTTTGTTGGGAAATATTCGTTTGGTCGTGGAATATTCTTTCTGTCTGGAAATATTCGTACGACGGATCAGCCACTTGTGGGCCCCGTAACAGATAACTGTTGAATGAAGAAAATGACAAGTTTGAGTTTTTATAGATAATAACAGAATGGTTACCAATTAACATCGCTTGGAATACCCATGTGGTTAAAATACAATAATACGTGTGGGTTGCACAAGAAGACAATCGTATCGCATTAAAGATTGTTAAAATTATTTATTCTCACGTGCATAAGGCACTACTCAATAATTTTTACAGTAATTACTGTTCAATATTTTATTTTATTGATTCAATAATTGCTTCGTTGATATTTTATATTATTGTTGTTTCAATAATTATCACTGCACAGAATCTCCATTATCAGATCAATAATTCATATTATTTGAATAATATTATTAGATAGCATTATTGGCAATGTCTAAGGAAGTTCCGCTGCAGTAAAAGGGTTTTGCTCACCTAATCAAGGCAAGCCAATAAGGAGAAATTTTATCTAAATCCCCTCTTCCGGAACGACCGACGATTATAATAATTGTGATTCTATAATATTAATTGTGAAAAAATAGTTATTGATTTATATGATAAGAAAATATTTATTTTATGTGGATATAAATGATGGATATATTTATTTTATGTGGTTATAAATGAAGGAATTAATGCTGAGGTGTTTTATCAGTATTTTGTTGGAATGGAGGTTTTTAAAATCGCACGTATGTGATTTTTGGTCATTTTTCATTGAATTTAAAAAACTTGAACTTACAAAGTTGTAGAAAATTAAATTTCCTATGGAAAACACATGAGATTTGAATTTTTCTGATAAAAGAGCTATTTATTATGAATTGTTGAAGTTTCAGAAAATATAATATTTTTATTAAAAATATGGTGGGCTCCACTGTAAGACTCCAAATTTTATGAATAAAGATTAATTTTTTCGAAATATATTTTTGAATATTATGGTGTGGATTTGATATAATGTTATAGTTGTGGGTAATATTTATAAATTTTACAAAGTAAAAGAAGTGGTTATATAATATTCGATTGGTGGGAGAATATTCATTTTTTAACAGGAATATTCAAGACGATGACAAAATCATTGGTGGACCTAATAACTAAGTATTGTCGTAGTTGTTAAAACCACGTAATTATCTTTTATAAAAATAACTACGAAAGTGTTACCAAAGTAAAACCGCTGAACTACCCAGATTAAAAGTACGTAAAGAATACGTTTGATCAGATAAGTAGACACAAAGATTGATTATTGATGCTTACGTGAGAAGTCACTCAATTATACTCAATTATTGCTACAAAGTAATTCACGATCTTATCTCTTATATTATTGATGCAATTATTGTCACGAAGATTATCTCGCATAATATTTATTATTGTTAAATCAATAATTGAGCCGATAAAGTTATTCATATTATTATTTGCAATATCGACAATGTCTAGAAGTTACACAAGGAGAGGTTTGGTCACCTAATTCAACGCCAATAAGGAGAAATCCTTTATCTAAAGCCCCTCTTTCCGGGAACGATCTCGTTGTTAAATATTGTGAGTTATAATATTAATGATGAATAAGTTCGTGTTGATTAAAGATGAATTTGATAGTTCCATTGTGTTGAGATTATTAGTGTTAAGGGAAATCGACATTTATTCCGATGATAATTGATGTCTGGGGTTATATTGATAAATCGGGTAATTTATCTGGATAAATGAGTAATTAATTGTTACTAATTCACATGCTTATATAACTATTTGTTCACATGTGTGTACTATTGAATCACATTCATGTACTATTAGGGGAGTTCAAAAGATTGATAATACTTGCATTGACTAAGTTAAAATGGAGGTATAGATAGAGGTATTATACTGTAATTCATATTTTACACATGATTATACTATTAATTCACATGATTGAACTATTGATTCACATTATTTACTATTAGGGGAGGTGGTGCAAGTTTGATAATACTTGTAGGACTAAATTAAAAATAAAAGAAAAGTTGGAGGTATTGTACTGTAATATTTCAAGCCCCAAAACGTGCAATTATCGAAACTATATTTTTCTATAAATAGAAGCTCATTCTTCCTTCATTTCTCACCAATTCACAAAAGCTTTAGAGCAATTATTATAGAGAGAAATTATAGAGAGAAAGAAGAAGAGAAGTCTGCTACCTCACTATTCCAGTATCAAGTTTTTCTAACGTAAGGGGTATTATTTCTTTCGTGTTCTTGAAGAGAGCTATTGTTATTCCATCCATTATTATTCTGTTGGAACATCCTGTCTGTGCAAATTACGAATGACCGGTTCCTTTATTTATTATTCTCGTTGAATAACTCGTCTGGCGCAAGTACCGTGATACATGGTGAAATTCTTCCGTTATTCCATTCTTTATTATTTCGTTGAACATCCTGCTTGTGCGTATTACGCATGGCCTGGTTCCATTATTTATTATTTTGTTGGAATAACCTGTCTGTGCGGTTTATCGCATGCATGGTGAATTCTTCTGTTATTCCATTCTTTATTATTCAGTTAGAATATCATGTCTGCAAGGCTTACGCATAACCTGTTCCATTATTTATTATTCTCGTTAGAATAACTAGTCCGTAAGCGCCTATCGCATGCCCGGTGAATTTTTTGTTATTTCATTCTTTATTATACTCTATTGGTTAAAGTTTGGCTTTTATACTACATGAAATTAGTAGAATATCCTCGATATTTCGCTTCATCCAAAGATCTTTTCATGGAAATATTCTTCCGAGCATTCTTGAATTTTTACTCACAAAGTAGTATCATGTTGATAATTTGGACGTTATTGATTTTTGGATAAATTAAATTATAAATTTTTACAAATTTATCCTTGAATTTTTTTTATTGAATTCTTATATCATTGTCATCATCCTCATGCTTATAATATGTTGAAAGTCATCTCGTGGCCTGTAGTGCATGGATGGACTTGGTATGATTATGACTGTGAATTATCTTAAGATAATCATGACCGTAATGTTACAAATGATGTGGTAAAAGTCCCTCATTGATCGTAGTGCATCGATGGAAAGTTGTTGGCATGATCATGACCATTGATTAATACACTAATATCCTCGCCCGTAGTGCATGATTAATTTGTGGTCGTGATACTAATGAATATCCTCGTCGTAAAAGTGGATGTTATGGTTTATTTATTGTCGAGTCTCAGCTGATAAAAGTGATGAAAACCCTTTTAAATCATGTAAGATAGTAGATTTTATTCTCTACTGACTCTTCTAATGGATCGCTTGTTCCACCGCAGCTTAAACTTGAAGTTTGTTATATTTTATCGCTTAAACACTCGTCAAGGCTAACGATAAATTATTTTGCATTATCTTAGTCATAATATTATTTCATCGGGCTAGTTGAGCTCACCCTTTCTTTTCACCGTTTCTCTTCAGAAATGAGAACGAAAGGGACTAGCTTCTAGGGAACCAGTGTGACGGTCAGATGATACCATTAAGTAGTCCCTCACTATTCTATTAAATAGTGTGACAATAAATATAATGAGGACTCCATTGAGTTTGTATATTGTCTAGATGACAATATTCTTATTAAAACTCTTAGATTATATTTTTGTCGATTTTACACTAATCGTTGTATAATTAAGTTGTATTTGAATTTTGTACCATGTATTTGGCGACCCAAGATGGGTGATGTATACCTGTTTTGGGGGCGTCACATCCACTTTTGGTTGGTGAGTAATGAAATGTGCTAGAATTTATTTTCAAAAATGGTGGGCTTGAGTAGTAGCAGGTAAAGCAATCAGGTAGCAGGTTAATCTGCTATGGCGTTTTAAGCATTTTCCTATAAATAGGGTGCCTAGTTAGAATTGAAAATCACACCAGAAACACGTTTTCTCTCTTTCTCTTTCTATATTATTGAGCGTATTTTGTGAGTATTTAGATACTTTGTGAGTTGTTATTCATCAGTGCAAGTTTTCTTCAGCCTTATACCGATATTCTGATCAGAAGTATTGATATTTTGAGGTAAGGGATGTTATGTTCTTCCTAATGATGTTATTCTTTCAATATCATTATACCGAAATATTGGAATGGATTTTATTGTGGAATTTCTACCTTTTTGTGTTAGGGTTACTATTCACGATAATGGTTACATTATTTACTTAATACTAAGACTATTCACTAAAAAATGAAATTTTCTTCTTTTTGTCCAAGATGTCTATTATAGTTACTATCTTTGATTGTATCCATATTTTGATCTTTATTTTTGAATTCTGCTTCACAATTGGTTATTATGGAGTATGTTTGAACTTGGATAGACTAAAGTATGAATCCCTGATCTTTGATCTTTTATCTCACTAGATTAGTTTTCTTTAAGATATTTTTCATCATCCTCAGTCCTAAATGATGATATTATTGAATATCTTTGGCCTGTAGTGCAAAGATGAATGATTAATCGATGAATATCTTTGGACTGTAGTACAAAGATGATTGATTACCTAATGAATATATTTGGCCCAGTAGTAAAAAAGATGAACAGTGTCGAGATGAATACTGACTAACCGGTGATACAAATGAATATCTTTGGCTCGTAGTGCAAAGATGAATATTTGATTCAAGATGTATATTGATTGATGTTACAGGATAAAATATTGATGATGGACTTTTAAATCTTAGAAGATAGAGAATTTCTTCTCTACTGACTCTTCTAATGGATTGATGTTCCGCCACAGCTTGTTGATCTAAAACTTTTGTATATTATATTTTATCGATTTTTCCTCGTTGAAGACTAATGATAAATTGTTGTATATTATCTTAGTCATAATATTATTTACTAGGCTAGTTGAGCTCACCCTTTTCCTTTTTGTTCCATTTTTCTTCTCGTGGAGGTGAGTAACATAGCGAGAACTAGTCGGGTAATGGAGTAATGGTTCAGATAGTTGTATTAGTAATCCTCACTATTTTGTAAAATAGTGTATCAATAATTGTAATGAGGACTCCTTTTGAGTTTGTATACTCTATTAAACAAAGATTCAAACTCACAATATATGTGTTGTCGATTTTGCATTTACAATTGTATTATCGGGTTGTATTTATTTCTATACCATGTATTTGGCGACTCGTAATGGGTCATGTATACCTATTTTGGGGGCATCACACATGGAATAACAAAAGAATTCACTGTGCATGCGATAGACCGCATCTTGATAAAAGTTATTCCAACATAATAATAAAGAATGGAATAACAAAAGAATTCACTGTGCATGCGAGCAGATCGCATGCATAAAAGTTATTCCAATAGAATAATAAAGAATGGAATAACATAAGAATTCACCGTGTATGCGATAGATCGCATGATATAAGTTATTCCAATGTAATAATATGTAATGGAATAACAACCCCACGAAAGTATTGAAAAGAAATAACTCTCTCATGAATACTGAAAAGAAATAATACTTACCTTAAGAAATCGATACTAGATATTAAAGTATCTCTCTTCTTCTCTCTCTCTATAATTTTCTAGATTAGTAATTGCCTGAGAATGAAGAAGAATGAACTTATTTCTATACTTATAATTGATTTTGGGGCTCAAATATTATAAATATAATACCTTCCTCTTTTCTTCATTTTTAATTTAGTCCCGCAAGTATTATCAAATTTGCATCACCACCCCTAATAGTAAATAATGTGAATTAATAGTTCATTCATGTGACTTAATAGTATAATCATGTGAAAAATCCTAATTACAAGATAAGACTTTCCTTTCATCATCATTTTGAATCAATATGTACTCATTAAGAACAGCTTCAGATATTTTACTATTTCAAACAATTGCTCTTTATCACCCAAATGTCAACACTCTGTCGCTCCAGAAATCGGGTGATTTCTCGACAGGATCTATCAAGGAAATCCTCCTGTCATTGAATTTAACACGGAATCTCAAATCACGCCACACATTATAATCATATCAAACTTGCATTTTAATTCATTGCCATTTTAATTATTTATTAAATCCACTCAACCACCAATGATTTAATATTCCTTCGCTCAAAACATTCTCGATATACAACATATAACCATATAACTTACTTTTGTAAATTTGATACCCAACACTATAACTTTATTCATAAATTTTCATCAAAAGTCAGTCTTACACACTAAAAATGACTTTTCAGTAAGACCCCAACTTTTATGAATAAAGATTAATTTTCTCTAAATATATTTTTGAATATTATGGTGGATTTGATATAATATTATAGCTTGTGAGTTTTATTTATAAATTTTACAAAATAACCAAGTGGTTATATAATATTCGATTGGGTCTGGGTATATTCGCTTTTAACATAAAATATTCAGATGACCAAGACAATCATTAGTGGACCCTACAATGAAAGTATTGTAGTAGTTAGAAAATGATGTAATTATCTTTTATAAAAATAACTACGAAAAGTTTTACCGCTAAACCGTTAAACTACCCTAAGTGATAAAAGTACAAAGAATACGGTGATCGATAAGAAAGATTACCAGATTGATTATTGATGATTACGTGAGAAGTCACCAGCTTATACTCAATTATTGCTACAAGAATTGCCGCATAATATCTCTCATATTATCGATTCAATTATTGTCACAATATCATCCGCATAATATTTTATATTATTAAATCGATAATTGAGACGACAAAGTTATTCATATTATTATTTACAATATTGACAATGTCTAGAAGTTATGTCAAGGAGAGGTTTTGTCACCTAATTGCGCGCCAATAAGGAGAAATCCTTATCAGAAAGCCCCCTCTTTCTTGGAAACGACTTGGTTGTTAAATATCGTTAGTTATAATATTAATGATGAATAAGTTCGTGTTGATTAAAGATGAAATTGATAGTTCCATTGTGTGGGAATTATTAGTGTTAGTGAAAATCGACATTTATTTCGATAATAATTAATGTCTGGAGGTTATATTTAGCAATCGGGTAATTCACCGGATAAATGAGCAATTAATTGCTATTAATTCACATTCTTATAACTATGTGTTCACATGTGTGTACTATTGATTCACATACATGTACTATTAGGGGAGGTGGTGCAAGATTGATAATATTTGCATGAGTAAATTAAAAATGGAGGTATAGATTAAGGTATTATACTGTAATTATTTTTTTTACATGATTGTACTATTGATTCACAAGATGTACTATTAGGGGAGGTGGTGAAAGTTTGATAATACTTGCAGGACTAAATTAAAAATGAAAGAAAATATGAAGGTATTATAGTGTAATATTTCGAGCCCCGAAACGTGCAATTATCGAAACTATATTTTCCTATAAATAGATGCTCATTCTTCTTTCATTCTCACTAATTCACTAAGACTCACAAGAGCAATTATAGAGAGAGAAGCTATAGAGAGAAAGAAGAAGAGAAGTGTTCTACCTCACTATTCCAGTATCCAGTCTTCTTCAGAGGTAAGGGATATTATTTTGTTCAGTATTCAAAAAAGAATATTTTCTTCAATACTCTGTAGTATGTGAGTAATATTATTTCGTCTCGTATTTCTGATTATACCATCATTCTGTTAAAGTATTTCTTCTATACTCCGTGAAATTAGTAGAATATTCTTGAAATTTGCGATTCATCTAGTATCGCTTCACAAGGATATTTTCTGCACATTCTTGTTAAATTTTAAGTTTTTTATGCCGAAGTACTGTCCATGAGTACTATTCATTTATACGGTACTATTCACAAAAGTACTATTCATAGGTACTATTCACGAGTACTATTCACAAAGTACTATTCACAAAGTACTATTCACGGGTTACTATTCACCCAGGTACTATTCACCCGGAGTACTATTCATAACAAAAATTAATTTCTTTTCGGTCCAAATCATTTTTGATACAGTATCATTCTTGAATTTTACTCCACAAAGCAGTATCATGTTAGCAATTTGAACATTATTGAATTTTGGATAAATTAAATTATAAATCTTTAAAATTTATACTTTGATTTCATTTAAATGAATTCTTATATCATTGTCATCATCCTCATGCTTATATTGTGGTGAAGGTCATCTTTGGCTTACGTGCATAGATGAATTGTAGATTGGTATGATTATAACCAGGGATCATTCGGTATAATCATGACCCGTAATGTTACAAATGATGTGGTAAAAGTTCTCATTGGCTTGTAGTGCATTGATGGACAGTTGTTAATATGATTATAACCAGGGATTATTCGGTATAATCATGACCATTGATGATTACATGAATATCCTTGGTTGTGGTGCAGGGATGATTCGATGATGTGGTTTATTTATTAAGCTGAGTCTCAGCGATAAAGTTGATGAAAAACCTTTTTAAATCATAGAAGATAGTAGATATCATGCTCTACTTAACTCTTCTAATGGATTGCTTTTGTTCACCGCAGTTAAACTTGATGTCTATTATATTCTATCGGTTTAACACTATCAAGGCTAACGATAATTTATTCCGCATTATCCGAGTCATAATTTCTTTCACCGATAGTTGAGCTCACCCTTTTGCTTTCATTGTTCTCTTCAGGAAACGAGAACGAATTTGGGACTAGCTCTCGGGAGACAGAGTGACATATCCCGAGATGGTGGCTATAGTAGTCCTCACTATTTTATGAAATAGTGTGATAATAAATATAATGAGGACTTCATTTGAGTTTGAATACTGTCTATGAGATAATATTCGTGTAAAAACTCTAAGCTACGATGTTGTCGTATTGTATAAAAGAAGTTTGTATTTGATTTATGTACCATGTATTTGGAAACTCAAAATGGGTGATGTATACCTATATTGAGGACGTCACAGTTGGTATCAAAGCTTAGGGATATGATCCCTGGCTGAGATGTGAGAGTAGAAATAGGAGGGGAGAGATGGGAAATTCCTTCGCTAGTATGACCTACCTAAGTTATTTGGTATTTATTTGGTCGGTCAGAGTATATAGATAATATGTGACATGTCAATTAACCCTTGTTTTCTGGCAGTATTTAAAAATGGCATCCGAAAATGTTGAGATAAGCAATGAAGCACATGAGACCGTTGAGTCACCAACGATAAATACCCAGGATAATGTGCATCAGGATGGCAATAATCCTCAAAAAAATAATAACGCTGACCAAATGATGAACGATGGGATGTTCAGAGGCTTTTTGCAATTCATGCAACATCAAAGTAGAGCTAATGGCCCTGCTCAAAATGCGTGGAACATCGGTAACTCTCTGATGGCCACCGCTAAACAGCTTCAAGGAGTCGGGACCACCGGAGTTTATTGAGAGCCAAAACCACTTAAGGCGGAGACGTGGATAAAGCAGATCACCAAGATATTTGATGTCTGGGATGCTCGATTAGCAAAAGGTTCCTTTGCCACCTTTATGTTGCGAGGAGAGGTAAATTGTCGATGGGAATTCCAGAACGTACTCAACTCCGCCAGACCAAGATGTCTTGGGAGAAATTCCAAGAACTGTTCAACGACAAGTACTTTCCCGAAAGTATTCGTCACATGAAGGAGGCAGAGTTCATCAAGTTGGAGCAGAACAATATGACCATGTCACATTACGAAGCTAAGTTTGCCGAGTTGTCCCGGTTTGCATCCCACTTGGTTGATAATGAGAAGAGAATGACACGGATGTTTCTAAGAGGTTTGAAACCCGAGATACGTCAATACTTAATTTCTCACAAATTGTGTTTGTATTCAGATGTTGTAAATAGAACTCAGTTATTGGAGCGCGATAACGAGTCAACCCAACCAAAAGAGAGAGCAAATTAGAAAAATGATAATACAAATGGTAAAGATCATCGAGCGGTGATGATAATAAACGTGGGGGGAATGAACATGCCAGAAATGGTAACCACTTCGGTGGTAATCATGGCCAAGATAATAGAAGTGGAAATTTTAAGAAGAGGAGATTCAACAATGATGGAAAGAAGTCATCACCAGCACTTGTTGTTAAGGAAGGGGAACGACAGCCAATCGTATATTACAAATACAGAAGGGAGGAACATATCAGACCGAACTGTACGCAGCAATCCAAAGCGTGTTATAATTATGGAAGAGAAGGTCACCTTGCCCAATTTTGTCGTGCATCGAATTCAAGTCCAGCTGAGATGGAGGCATCAAAGGTCGTCCCAGATAAGACAAAACCGGTAGTTCAAGGGAGAGCATTTGTCGTAACCTCCCAAAAAGCGAGGAATCTGAACGAGGTGATCACGGGTAAGCTAATCAAAAACTCTAGCAAAGTCTATACCTTATTTGATACCGGTTCTACCCATTCTTTTATTTCTCCTACTTACGCTCAACGTTTAAATTTGACTCCGGAGAAATTAGACTTTGACTTATCTATTGAAACTCTGTTGGGAGAAACCTTCATTACATCCACTGTTTATAAGTCTTGTTTGATTAAAATCGATGGAATCAGACGTTACTCCGTCGATCTTATCTCCTTAAAAATACTTGCATTTGACGTGATTCTAGGGATTGATTGGTTAACTACTCATCATGCTAAAATTGATTATTGTCGTAAGGTTGTTAGCTTTCATATTCCTAATCAACCTATTATGCGAATTCAAGCGACCAAACCATTAAAATCAGTTACGGTCATCTCAAGCCATAAAGCTATTCGTTTATTGAAAAACGGATGTCAAACTTTCTTACCTTATGTCACAGATTTAAACAAAAATACATCGGTTTTGAATGATATTTCTATTGTTAATAAATTTCCTGACGTATTCCCCGAAGAACTTCATGGCCAACCCCCGGAGCGTGAAATCGAATTTGGTATCGACCTTGAACCCGGTACAAAACCCATTTCCAAAGCCCCATATCGAATGGCTCCTATTGAACTTCAGGAATTAAAAACCCAACTGCAGGAATTGTTTGACATCTATTTCATTTGACCTAGTACGTCTCCGTGGGGTGCTCTTGTTCTATTCATGAAGAAGAAAGATGGAAGTATGCGACTTTGTATTAATTATCGGGAGTTGAATCTTGTCACCATCAAAAATAGGTACCCGTTGCCTCGCATTGATGACCTGTTTGACCAGTTGCAAGGCGCCAAATTCTTTTCAAAGATTGATCTTCGTTCTGGATATCATCAGTTGAAGATTAAAACTGATGACATTCCAAAGACTGCTTTCAGAACTCGGTACGGACATTACGAATTCCTAGTCATGTCTTTTAGATTGACTAATGCTCCTGCTACCTTTATGGATATGATGAACCGAGTATTCAAGGAATATTTGAATCATTTTGTGGTCGTCTTTATTGATGACATCCTCATTTACTCCAAAAGCCGTGAAGATCATGAGCAACACCTGAGGTTGATACTCCAAAAGCTTCATGAAAATAAGTTATATGCCAAGTTGAAGAAATGAGAGTTCTGGCTTGAGGAAGTAGCATTCCTTGGGCACGTAATATCAAATCACGGAATATCTGTTGACCCGACAAAGATTGAATCAATTCAAAGCTGGGATCAACCTAAGTCAGTGATCAAAGTACGTAGCTTTCTCGGCTTAGTTGGTTATTATCGGAGGTTCGTGGAAGGATTTTCTCGAATCACTACTCCATTAACTCAGCTGACACGAAAAGATACAAAATTCAATTGGAGCGAGGAATGTGAGAAGAGTTTTCAAGAACTCAAGAGGAGACTCATTTCAGCACATGTTCTGACAATACCATCTGGCTCGGAGGGATTTGTCATCTATAGTAATGCTTTAGGCAAAGGGTTAGATGTGTTCTCATGCAACATGGAAAAGTCATAGCCTATGCCTCACGACAACTCAAAGAATATGAGAGGAATTATCATACTCATGATCTAGAGTTGGCAACTGTTGTCTTCACACTAAAGATTTGGAGGCATTACTTGTATGGGAGAAAGTGGAGATCTTTACGGGATCATAAAAGCCTCAAATATTTCTTCACTCAAAAGGAACTCAACATCACGCAATAATGCGTTGGCTTGAATCATTGAAAGATTATGATCATACCATCCAATATCATCCTGGAAAAGCGAACGTGGTAGCTGACGCATTGAGTAAAAGATCATATGCAAGTACGAGTGTGATATTGTCAATGCAAAGGCCCATTTTGTGTGACTTGTAAAGGATGGAGATAGAGTTAAAGACTCCGGGGACCCATGTGATGATGGTAAATATACAAGTAGAACTGACTTTAATTGATAAAGTTAAAGCTCCTCAAGCTACAGACCTGGAGCTGATGTGTATGAGGAAGAAAGTGCAAGAATGTGCTATTCGAAATAATTCATACATTTTATTATCCCTAATTTTGTCCTTTTAATTATATTAGTTTATTAAATTAATATGTTTTATTTTATTTTGTAGGATTTAATATTTGTTGCAATAAAGTCAAAATCTTGGTGATCAAACGATATTTAATGCTCTTATTCATGTAAGGAATATCCAAGAAGAATCCTACAAGGAGAAGGAAAGAGGTGGAACAATCTTGGTGTGCAAGTCAAATTCAACAAGAGAAAGGAAAGTTTATCTAGAAGATCTTTTTGAGAAGTTGATTGCTATTAGGAAGTTAAACCTACATGGAAAGGGAACAAATGTGTCCAAGTTCAATGAATCTAAATTAGGGTTCAAAGTTATTTCCCCTATAAATAGGTCTCTTGTTTTAGAGACAAAAGCATTAAGTATTGTATTAGTTTATGTTAGGAGTAGAAGTAGATTAAATTACGTCTTCATTGTATGTTCGTTGGATGATCGTTAATTAAAGGGAGTTTTCTTATTTATTTTCAATCTTCTACTTCTTTATTTTAGTTAATTTATTTATTTTCATGTCTAGTTAAATTCTTTCATCTAGGATGAAGATGAAATTAAATAACTATTCGTTATAATATTTTTCATCTCTTCTATTATTTATGTTTTTATGTTTAATTGATTTCGCTTTCATGTTTCGTTATTGAAATACCTTCGTTTTATAATTCTTATGTGATTTTAAATTAATTAAGAGGTTTTGATAGATTATTGTTAAGATATGAGTTTTCATAATCCATGCTTATTCAAAGAAGTTTTGATGGGTTATAGTTAATCCTTAAATTTTCATAGTCTATGCTTGCCCACGTTAATTGTAAATTACTAAATTAAAGGGAAGGAGATCAAAATCATAATTTGAGTTATAAAAAAATATAAGAGATTGAATTATATGTTATGTTTATTATTTAATGGATTTGATTTCTAGATTGTTTTCTCATTATTTATTTTCATATTCTAGTTAATTAATTCTCAATCTTTATTTCTAATTCGCTTAAAATAGATATTAAGAAAATATTAAAATTAATCTAGTCTCGTGGGTTCGACTTTGTACTTTGCTAGTTCTTCAATTCGACAATTGTGCACTTGCAATTACATAATTTTATCACATCAAGTTTTTTGTGTGTGCATTTCTTGGGGACTAGAATTAATTTTTATTTATTCCTTAATTTTTATTTATTCAATTAGTTTTTTTTTAACTCTATTTTTTTCGTGATTATTGAAGCGGATCGAAGGAGCAAAAAAGATAAAGATTTTTTTGTTGCGCTTTCTTCTCAGACTTCATATCTCCATATTTTTTTAAAATTTTTTAAAAAAAAAAGTAGTTTTTTTTTTTTTATTTATATATATATTTTTTTTATTTGCGACCTTCGTGTTTAGTTGTCTATTTGTTTTGTGATTTGTGGAAAAATGGATTCTTATTATAGTTGGAATAATAATTTTGCTTGGAATAAAGAACCCTATGAAAATTTTAATCCGCACCAAGTAAATCAATTTTTTTTCAACTTATGAAAATCCTCATCCATATCCAAGTTCATATCCATATTCGGATCCATAACCTCAATATCCACAAGAATTATCAAATGAAGAAGAGGAAAGACTTAGTGCCCTGGAGAAAACTACGAAATTTTTAATGGAAGTTCTAATGGAAAATCAATTTAGCATGGATCAAGTTATACCTCGTCTAGAAATTCAAATGAGTCGATTAGCCACCATAATAAATGAACAAGAGGTGGGTGAATTTTCTAGTAACTCTGAGGTTAATTTTAAAAATCTTGATGGTTGTGGAAATAATGAGGAAAGTGAAAATTTTATATTCAATTCTACACAATTTGAGTCAAGCGTATTTGAGGAGTCTACAAATTATGAGTCTATGCCTAAAATTGATCATGTTGCATTTGATGAGTCTGTTGAAAAAGTCTATAAGCCTAAAGTTCCATACCCCGAAAGACTTATTCCTAAAAAATCACTCACTGATTTTTTGGACCAGCCCATTAAAGTAAACATGATCCAAGAGTTGTCATTGACCCAAGAGATAATTGAAAATAGACTCTTAATTGAAAAAGATCCAATTGATTTTTTCTCAAATCACCTTGACCAAAATTGGAATGAATCTGAATATTTAGATAAGGTCAATGAGCCGTTGAGATCCACTACAAATAAGTCAACTAAACTAGAACATGTGTTTGAACCAATTCTTCCATCATTTGAACATGTTAATGAAAATTTTCTTGAGGTAAATTTGAAGCATAACTGTGATGACAATTCTGACTATTTTTAATTTTCTAGACCTCCTGAAAATAATTAAAAGTTCACACTCACTTATCCATTTGTAACATTCATTTTTAGTCACATAATTTTTAGGATTTATAAAATTTGTAGATATGTACATTTGTTTTCTTTCTCACCACATCTTCTTGCAGAACAAATCCCCCGCATACAAGGTACAATTCTTTCACATCTTTGTTCTCTTTTATTCATTTACATACATTGAGGACAATGCATGATTTAGGTATGGGGGAGTTTGTTTGTATTATTATTAGATTAGATTTTTTTTTTTTTTTACAAAAAATATAAAAAAACACAAAAAATTAAAAAAAAAATAAAAATTAAAAATTTTGTTTGACTTTTTATGAATTGAATTAATTCTAATAAGTGTTTGTGGAGCAAAACTCATGAGTGAGATTGAAAGATTTAGAACTCTTGAATTTTTGATAAGATACGAAATTTTAGTTCAAAACACCATCTGGATTTAAAATTGATTTCACAAGCATTTTTGTACTTCACGTTTGCACTAATTCTTAGTCAGGAGTATAAACCATGAGTCGAGTAATTTCAAAAAAAAAAAAAAAAAAAAAAAAAAAGAAAAGAATGAAAAAAAAATAAAGTTGAGAAAAGTTGAAAAAAAAAGGACTAAATAACTGCTTCAATGTCCATTAAACGAAATAACTAGGTATCCAAGCTTCGGGAAGCATCGATATTCACGCTGAAAAGTATGATGGATAAAAGCAGCTTGACTAGTCTAATTTTGTGGCCTTTGTTACTCGAGTAAGTAAGCCCTTAGGGGTGTCTCTACACCTAGTGCCCTAAATCCATCTGGTTTGGGAGTCATTGGTCCAACGCTCGCTCTACATGGGTAACTCTAAAAAGCCTAAGAAAACGAGACATTGCACAAGTCAAGAATCAAAATTGAAAAAATTTTATAAAAAGAAAAAAAAAGAAAAATGAGCTTGCTTGATTTTCATGGTAAAAATCCCTACTAAGAGTTACATCATATACACATGCATGCATCACATGGAATTGATTTAATGAAGGATGGTGTCTAAAATAAAGATCGAGTATTTTTGATAAGGTAAAAGTGTGATTTTGAATTTAATCTTACTTATGTATAATGCCCATAGATATTTAGAAGTTTTCTTTCAATTTCATAATTTGTTGAACCCAAAAATATTTTTTGAATTTTGTGGGTATATTCACTGCAAACCCTCACGAGACACAACTCGTCCACTTGGGTAACCTTGGGTTTAAAGGCTTGTTGCACATGCTAAGTGCAATCGTGTTTCCTACGAAAATGGGGTAGTATAATTTTTGATTTATTTTTATTTTTATTTTACTCGAGGATGAGCAAAAGCTAGGTATGGGGGTATTTGATAGACACGTAATTCATACATTTTATTATCCCTAATTTTGTCCTTTTAATTATATTAGTTTATTAAATTAATATGTTTTATTTTATTTTGTAGGATTTAATATTTGTTGCAATAAAGTCAAAATCTTGGTGATCAAGCGATATTTAATGCTCTTATTCACGTAAGGAATATCCAAGAAGAATCCTACAAGGAGAAGGAAAGAGGTGGAACAATCTTGGTGTGCAAGTCAAATCCAACAAGAGAAAGGAAAGTCTATCTAGAAGATCTTTTTGAGAAGTTGATTGCTATTAGGAAGTTGAAACCTACATGGAAAGGGAACAAAAGAGTCCAAGTTCAATGAATCTAAATTAGGGTTCAAAGTTATTTTCCTATAAATAGGTCTCTTGTTTTAGAGAGAAAGTATTAGGTATTGTATTAGTTTATGTTAGGAGTAGGAGTAAATTAAATTACGCCTTCATCAGACGCTTGTTGGATGATCGTTAATAAAGGGAGTTTCTTATTTATTTTCAATCTTCTACTTCTTTATTTTAGTTAATTTATTTATTTTCATGTCTAGTTAAATTCTTTCATCTAGGATGAAGATGAAATTAAATAACTATTCGTGATAATATTTTTCATCTCTTCTATTATTTATGCTTTTATGTTTAATTGATTTCGCTTTCATGTTTCGTTATTGAAATACCTTCGTTTTATAGTTCTTATGTGAATTTAAATTAATTAAGAGGTTTTGATAGATTATTGTTAAGATATGAGTTTTTCATAATCCATGCTTGCTCAAAGAAGTTTTGATGGGTTATAGTTAATCCTTAAATTTTCATAGTCTATGCTTGCCCACGTTAATTGTAAATTACTAAATTAAAGGGAAAGAAGATCAAAATCATAGTGAGTTATAAAAATAGAAGAGATTGAATTATATGTTATGTTTATTATTTAATGGATTGATTCCTAGATTGTTTTCTCATTATTTGTTTTCATATTCTAGTTAATTAATTCTCAATCTTTATTTCTAATTACTAAAATAGAAAAATAATATTAAGGAAACATTAAAATTAATCTAGTCTCGCACCTTGTATTGATTATTGATGCTTACGTGAGAAGTCACTCGCTTATACTCAATTATTACTACGATAATTCTTTGCATAATATATTTCATATTATTGATTCAATTATTGTCACGGTAAGATCATGCATAATATTTTATATTATTAAATCAATAATTAAGGCGACAAAGTTATTCATATATTATTATTTGCAATATTGACAATGTCTAGAAAGTTACATTAATGAGAGGTTTGGTCACCTAATTGCGGCTTGATAAGGAGAAATCCTTATCGAAAAGCACCCTCTTTCCTGGGAATGATCTGGTTGTTAAATATTGTGAGTTATAATATTAATGATGAATAAGTTCATGTTGATTAAAGATGAAATTGATATTTTCATTGTGTTTGGATTATTAGTATTAGTGGAAATCAACATCTATTTCGATAATAATGGATGTCTGGAGGTTATATTGATAAATCGGGTAATTAATCGGATAAATGAGCAATTAATTGCTATTAATTCACATGCTTATAACTATGTGTTCACATGTGTATACTATTGATTCACATGCATGTACTATTAGGGGAGGTGGTGCAAGATTGATAATACTTGCATGACTAAATTAAAAATAGAGGTATAGATGAAGGTACTATACTGTAATTATTTTTTTCACATGATTATACTATTGATTCACATGATTGTACTATTGATTCACAAGATGTACTAATAGCGGAGGTGGTGCAAGTTTGATAATACTTGCAGGACAAAATTAAAAATGAAAGAAAATATGAAGGTATTATACTGTAATATTTTGAGCCCCAAAACGTGCAATTATCGAAACTATATTTTCCTATAAATAGAAGTTCATTCTTCTTTCATTCTCACCAATTCATTAAGACTCACAAGAGCAATTATAGAGAGACAAGCTATAGAGAGAAAGAAGAAGAAAAGTTTGCTACCTCACTATTCTAGTATCTAGTCTTCTTCAGAAGTAAGGGATATTATTTTGTTCAGTATTCAAAAAAATAATATTTTCTTCCATACTCTGTAGTATGTGAGTAATATTATTTCGTCTCGTATTTTTGATTATACCATCATTCTGTTAAAGTATTGCTTCTATACTCCGTGAAATTAGTAGAATATTCTTGATATTTGCGATTCATCTAGTATAGCTTCACAAGGATATTTTCTGCACATTCTTGTTAAATTTTAAGTTTTTCATGTCAGAGTACTGTCCATGAGTACTATTCATTTATACGTTACTATTCACAAAGTACTATTTATAAAGTACTATTCACGAGTACTATTCATAAAGTACTATTCCTGAAGTACTATTCACAGGTACTATTCACCCGGGTACTATTCATAACAAAAATTGATTTTTTTTCGGTCCAAATCATTTTTGATACAGTATCATTCTTGAATTTTACTTCATAAAGCAGTATCATGTTGGCAATTTGAACATTATTGAATTCTAGATAAATTAAATTATAAATCTTTAAAATTTATCCTTTGATTTCATTTAAATGAATTCTTATATCATTGTCATCATCCTCATGCTTATATTGTGATGAAAGTCATCTTTGGCTTACGTGCATAGATGAACTGTTGATTGGTATGATTATGACCAGGGATCATTCGGTATAATCATGACCCGTAATGTTACAAATGATGTGGTAAAAGTTCTCATTGGCCTGTAGTGCATTGATGGACAGTTGTTGGTATGATTATAACTAGGGATTATTCGGTATAATCATGACCATTGATGATTACATAAATATCCTTGGCCATGGTGCAGGGATGATTCGATGATGTGGTTTATTTGTTAGGCTGAGTCTCAGCGATAAAGTTGATGAAAAACCTTTTTAAATCATAGAAGATAGTAGATATCATGCTCTACTTGACTCTTCTAATGGATTGCTTGTTCCGCTGTAGTTAAACTTGATGTCTATTATATTCTATCAGTTTAACACTGTTGAAGGCTAACGATAATTTATTCTGCATTATCTTAGTCATAATATTTCGTACTAGCTAGTTGAGCTCACCCTTTTTCTTTCAATGTTCTCTTCAGGAAATGAGAGCGTGGTAAAGTACTAGTCGGGGAGCGAGTGGTGGTCGAGAGATGGTGGCTATAGTAGTCCTCACTATTTTATGAAATAGTATGATAATAAATGTAACGAGGACTTCATTTGAGTTTGAATACTGTCTATGAGACAATATTCATGTAAAAACTCTAAGCTACGATGTTGTCGTATTTTATAAAAGAAGTTTGTATTTGATTTATGTACCATGTATTTGGAGATTCAGAATGGGTATGGTATACCTATTTTGGGGGCGTCACAACTTTCATCACAATATAAGTATGAAGATGATGACAATGATATAAGAATTCAATCAAACGAAATCAAGGATAAATATTAAAGATTTTTAATTTATCCAGAGTTTAAAAATGTCCAAATTGACAACATGATAACGGCTTTGTGGAGTAAAATTCAAGAATAATATCCATGTATCAAAAATAATTTGGACATAAAAGAAATCAATTTTCTAGATGAATAGTACTCGGGTGAATAGTATCCCGTGAATAGTACTTCGTGAATAGTACTTCGTGAATAGTACCCCGACATAAAAAGATTAAAATTTAACAAGAATGTTCAGAAAAAATTTTTCGTGAAAAGATACTCGATGAAGCGCAAATTTCAAAGATATTCTACTAATTTCAAGGAGTATAGAAGCAATACTTTAACAAAATGAGTGTAGATTTCGGAATTTGAAACGAAATTATATTACTTACATACTACAGAGTATGGAAGAAAATATTATTTCTTACAAATATTGAACAAAAATAATATCACTTACCTTAAAAATTAAGTACTTCTGACTGGTATAGCGGGGATATTCTTAAAGAAAACTTGCATTATTTTCTACACTCAAAGCTTCCTTAAACTCTAAAGAAATACGCTCAATATTATAGAAGAAAAATTATCTAATTCTGGTGTGATTTTCAATTCTAAACTAAGCATCCTATTTATAGGAGAATGGAAGGATACTATTTAGAAAATAAAATCACGGACGCACAGGAAAAAATTTCACGGGCGAAACTTTTTGATTTTTTTTTATTTCACGATGCTGCACTATGAACACACTATGCAGTACTATGTAACACTATGTGTGACTCCCCCAAAATAGGTATACATCACCCATTCTGAGTCGCCAAATACATGGTACCGAATATAAATACAAACTTAAATATACAACATGAGTTGTGAGTTTTAATACAAATATTGTCTTCTAGACAGTATTTAAACTCAAAATAAGTCCTCAATACATTTATTATCACACTATTTCACAGAATAATAAAGACTACTAATGCAAACATCTGGACCGTCACTCCGTTTCCTGACTAGTTCCAGTTATATTCTCATTTCCTAAAGAGAACAATGAAAGAAAAGGGCGAACTCAACTAGCCCAGTAAGAAATATTATGACTAAGATAATGCAGAATAAATTATCGTTAGCCTTCAACAGTGTTAAACTAATAAAATATAATAAACATCAAGTTTAACTGCAACGGAATAAGCAATCCATTAGAAGAGCCAAGTAGAGTATAAATCTACTATCTTCTATGATTTAAAAGGTTTGTCATCACTTTTATATTTGAAACTTCGACAATAAATAATTCACATCATCGAATCACCCTTGCACTATGGCGAGGATATTCTTAAATATCACGACCACAAATTATCCATGCACTACGGGCCAAGGATATTCGTGTATTCTGATGGTCATGATCATGCCAACAATTTGTCTATCGATGCACTACTGCCGATGAGGACTTTTACCACATCATTTGTAACATTACGATTCATGATTATACCGAATAATCCCTAGTCATAATCATACCAAGTTCATCATACTTCTACGGGCCAAAAGATGACTTTCATAACAATATAATCATGATGATGATGACAATGATATAAAATTCAATTAAATAAAAGTAAAGGATAAATTTTAAAGATTTATAATTTAATTTATCGAGAATTAAATAATGTCCAAATTGTCAACATAATCTTTGCTTTGTGGAGTAAAATTCAAGAATAATATTATATCAAAAAATGATTTGGATTGAAAAGAAATCAAATTTTGTGTGAATAGTATCACGGGTGAATAATAACTCGATTGAATAGTACTAGTGAATAGTAACCCGAGAATAGTAACTTGAAGTGAATAGTACCCGGCATGAAAAGTTAAAACTTATCAAGAATGCTCGAATAATATTTTAGTACGCATGAAATCCGGTTTATCTTCACTTTTGGATTTAAATACGTCCTGATACATCATTTATCCAACATACATCATTATATAATACAATATAACGACATACACTCTCATCTTTTTATTATAACCTCTTCTATTATAAATATTAATAAATACATTATTCATTTCATCTTACAAGAGTGACTTTTATCCACTACAAAGGATACATAACAATTCATTAAACTAGTCATAATTCAATTTCATCTTTTTACATTACAAGTCTTCACTTAATCTTCTCGCTCATTCACCTTACGAATGGAACTTCATCCTGATAAAATCGACTTGATCTTTACGGGATCCTTAAGTTCTTCTAACCTTGTTAAATGAAAATTGTTTTTTATTTAAAGCAAGTGTGAGCATTCAATTGCCCAATGAAGTCATACATGATTGAACAAACAACGAATTAAAACATTTCTTTAGAACTTCACATGTAGAACAAAGGTTGTAAGCAACTTGAATAATAGGAATAGTCTCGATTCCTATCATCTTAAAACATCGATTATTCCCACTTTGAAATACTTTCATGCTTCTACCTTTTTCATACACATCTATCTGGCTAGAATCATTTACATGACTTAACAATAATAGTTCATGTATAAATAAAACATACTTGTATTGAGCAGCTCAATCACAAGAACAATTCATATCATAGAAACAAAGTGTTCAAATTGTGGCATCTGACCTCATACATACTACCACCTTGTACATACATCATACGTATACGTGCACATAGACAAGACTTCTCAAGTACAACATCGAGAAGTTTAAGAACTAACATTCATGTAATATGAATGAAGTTAGAAAACTTGCCTTATGCTAAATTTCTGATGTCTAATTGAGCTCATTTCAATTCAATATAACACATAAGGAGAAAACATAAATACCAATTAGTCATATATTGAACTTTAC
This sequence comes from Panax ginseng, assembly GCA_020205605.1. Taxonomy (NCBI): domain Eukaryota; kingdom Viridiplantae; phylum Streptophyta; class Magnoliopsida; order Apiales; family Araliaceae; genus Panax; species Panax ginseng. The sequence continues at coordinate 12,980,296 of CM035146.1, forward strand.
ATTGGTTTACTTAGCTTTACTTCTTAGGGTTCGGCGTTCTTGCAATATAAGTTTCTGCGACTAACTTCCTTTACCAATTTATGGCTTTATAACATACGGAGATGTCTTACTCATACGTTCATCATCTTGGATGATTTATATTCTTATCTTCTTCTTATAACTTCTCTAGGACTCAGCACACATCGCGTCTCTGCTTTTAGTCCATATGGTACTCTAAGTGGTTTCCCACAAACAACCAACAAACAAGTTCCCGTCACATCTACACTGTCATCACAGTGAGTTAGATCGGTTGCCAGTTTTGTATATACCTTCTCTCTCTGAAGGAATTGTTTAGCCCAGCTCCGATATGTCAACCATCAAAGGTTACGATTGTACCACAACCTAACTTCTCTTAACTTATACGAACTATTAAACTATAATGTTCGATTAAATCAATTTCTTATTCCTTACGACTTTCTGACAACTAAATGTCATCCCTCAGGATTCATTCTTTATCGAATCACATTCGTCTTTCATTAATCTTATTACCGTTTTTTAAGGCTTTCTTGATAATTCATATACTATTTAATACTTTCGTTATCCATTATATGAACCCCGTGTTCATTACTCGTTCTTAGTGTCAAAGCCATACCGATCATTGTATGTTAAGACCAGCGTCCATCGTGAACGACGTTGCGTTCACACGGCGTCTATCGCTTCACACTTATCTCTCATTATCATGACATAACATCGAAATATTATTCATTACCCTCGTCGCTCAACGTCTAAGGAATCACAACCATAGCAATCCCTCGCGTTCGCTCATCGCGACTACGGTCCCCGGATATCGGTTACGTAACCCGCGTTTATATTCTTTATCTTTTAATCTCGCTTAATCTTTTTGTTCAACCTTTACTAAAGGTTTAACTCACTTGCATAAGTGTTATGTTACGTGATCTACATGTTCCTATTTCTTTCTTACACATCCCCCAGTACTTGAGAAATAAAATCTCATTTCTGGGCATTGCCCTGCACCGGCACCGTGCCCTTCCTTTTCTCTCGCGCTGTAGCACAACCTACTTCTCTCTCCTCTCTTCAAATTTGGTATTGGCTGGCAGTCAAGTCCTTATTCTCTCGTATTTGGCGCCTCTCGAAGATTATGGCTGAGCTTGCGATGTGGCGCCACTTCCCACAGTCTATCCGGCGCTGCGGTGCCGAGACAAAACCCTAGAAATTTTTCTACGTGTTAAATAAATTCTTAGAGACGCTCACTTCCCGATCTCATAACTCCTTCGTTATAACTCAAAACGAGGTCGTTCCAAAGCCATTCTCTTCCTTATCTTACGTACTTCAATATCCCTCGGACAAAACTTCGTTCTAAATTCGTTAACGTGCCATTCGATTGGCTTGATCTTCACCCTTTATTCATTTTTTTATGCTTTTAACGATTTTTGTTTGTTCGTCCGTAATTCGATCATCCGAACTCGGAACTCGTTCGTTCTTGAGTCCACGACTCATGTTTTCTATTTTCTATTACATTCTTATGAAACCCTACATGTTCGGGTTTATTTACTAACTTTCTAATTCTCGTTTGACTTTTACGAAATTTCGCCATAACCCGTTATAGCTAAGTTTTAATCCGTTCTTCATGAAGCGTTTTCACCGATTCTAACCAAGCAATAAGAAACTAACTTATACACGATGGTTTTAAACTTGTCCATCAACAACAATTATCCTACGATGGTTTTAAATTTGTCCATCAACAACGTTCTTCGTGTTCTTTGCGTGTTCTTCGTATTATTCGTTCGTTCTTCGTTTTAATCGATATTTTGGATTACGATTCCACTTTTTATTGGAATTTGATGTTATAGAACATAATTCCTTACTTATTTAACCTACTTATTCATATCATCTACTCGGATCGTTCAAATTCATTACGAATCTTATACTTCCTTAAGAAATTTATTTAGTAAACTTTAAATTCTTATTTCTCCCTTTTCTCATGATTTCAACCATATGAAATCATTCCAATCTTCTTTTACTCCTTAATCTCATTAAGTTATGTTTTAAACATATTAAACTTAAAGAAAATTTAAAAGAGACTGAGTTAGGATTCTGGTTCTTCTTTAATCTTCTAAAAATGGACAAAGTTTGTACACGGGCTAGCCTTTCCTCTTCTTTCTCCTCCCATCCGAACTCTCTATCTCTCACTCTCAATGTAGTAGGATTTTCAAAATCCAAAACAAATGAACTTAAGCTTCCTATTTATAGAAAACTAAGGCTAAGGGTATTTTAGTCATTTCGCCTCCCAACCTCCTTACTATTCACACCTCCTTACTATTCCCACCTCCTCAATATACCTCCTTACTATTCACGTAGCTTCCCTTGGAAGATTTTTGGTTCCGTCTTTCGGATTTTGTCCGACAGTTCGAAAACTGCGATTCTCGGAATCCAACTATTTTTGGATATTTCGTCTTTCCTTTACCGACTAATTATTACTTATTCTTCGGATCTTCGAAAAACTAAAAAATACTTTTCGACGTTAAGCGTTTTCCTTCACGTTTTACCCTAACATAGCTAAATGAGTGATAAGTACATTGCAGTACTTTTCGTTATTTTTATTTCGTCTGATTTCTGCACGTTTTTCGAGAAAAACTTTTATCGGCTTACTTAACTTTTCACAATATATTATCGTCAAATCTTTCGACGGAATGTCATTTCGACATACCGAACTCTCGGAACGGCCTAGGTTATTCAAACCCTAACCCTTAGGGTTTTGTCGGGTGAATAGTGCCTATTTCGTCTTTTTCCCTAAAAAAAATATTTTGTTCCCGGAAAACTTCTATTTTCGTCTTGAAAATTCTTATTCGCTTAGTCTATCTTGTAGCCAGAATACTCCCGACTTATAATCACCCTAGGTTATAGAACGATTAACAAACACATAGCACATAATAGTATTAATAAAAATTAGTTTTATTAATAACTAATTCTTTAAACCTAAATTCTAGACAACACGAATTTTTGGGTTGTCACATTCTTTCCTCCTTATAAAAATTCCGTCCTCGGAATTTCTTAAAACCACACCCTTACCCGAGTCATCACAATTTCCATGAAAAGATACTTGATGAAGCGCAAATATCAAGGATATTCTACTAATTTCATGGAGTAAAGAAGCCAAAACTTCAACAAAATGAGTATAGAATTCGAAATCTAAAACGAAATAATATTACTTACATACTACAGTCCAAATTATTTTTGATACAATATTAATTTTGAATTTTACTCCACAAAGCAGTATCATGTTGACAATTTGGACGTTTTTGAATTCTAGATAAATTAAATTATAAATCTTTAAAATTTATCCTTTGCTTTCATTTAATTGAATTTTTATATCATTGTTATCATCCTCATGCTTATATTGTTATGAAAGTTCTCATTGGCCCGTAGTGCATTGATGGACTGTTGATTGGTATGATTATGACCAGGGATTATTCGGTATAATTATGACCGTAATGTTACAAATGATGTGGTAAAAGTCCTCATTGGCCCGTAGTGCATTGATGGACAATTGTTGCCATGATCATGACCATTGGTGAAAACACGAATATCCTTGGCCCGTAGTACATGGATAATTCGTGGTCGTGATACTAATGAATATCCTTGGCCTGTAGTGCAGGGATGATTCGATGATGTGATTTATTTATTAAGCTAAGTCTCAGTGATAAAATTGATGATAAACTTATTAAATCATAGAAGATAGTAGATATCATGCTCTACTTGACTCTTCTAATGGATTGTTTGTTCCGCTGCAGTTAAACTTGATGTTTATTGTATTTTATCAGTTTAACACTGTTGAAGCCTAATGATAATTTATTCTGCATTATCTTAGTCATAATATTTCTTACTGGGCTAGTTGAGCTCACCCTTTTGCTTTCATTGTTCTCTTTAGGAAATTAGAACGTAGTCGGGACTAGTCGGGGAATGGAGTGATGGTCCGAGATGGTTACAAGGCCGGTCCTGAGTTTTTAAGGGCCTAAAGAGACAACAAAAAAATATGTCTTTTGCAAATTGCTATTAAAATAGGCATAAAAAACTAAGAATTTTCTCTGAACAAAAGAGCATCAATACCAAAGAATACAAGTCTGCCATTGAGATTTGGGCTTATTTCATTAGATAAACTTTTTGTAGGCCTTTAAATTTAAATTGACGTGGGCTGCACTCTTTTGTTTGGATATATATACATAATACAAATACCTCTTGGGTGCCCTAAAAATGTGTCAATTTTAGTGGGCTTAAAGCCCGGGCACCTTGGGCTTTAGCCCAGGGCCTGTGCTGGATGGTTGTATTAGTAGTCCTCACTATTTAGTGTGATAATAAATGTAATGAGGATTGAATTTGAGTTTGAATACTATCTATGAGACAATATTCGTGTAAAAACTCATCTATGTTTTGTCGTATTTTACACGATAGTTGTATTAATTAAGCTTGTATTTGAATTCTGTACCATGTATTTGGCGACTCAAAATGGGTGATGTATACCTATTTTGGGGGAGTCACAGTTGGTATCAAAGCTTAGGGATATGATCCATGGCTAAGATGTGAGACTAGAACTAGGGGGAGAGACGGGGAAATCCTTCGCTAGTATGACCTACTTAAGCTTATTTGATTATTTAATTGGTCGGCCAAAATATAGGGATAATATGTAGCATGTCAATTAACCCTTGTTTTGTGGCAGTGTTTGAAAATGACATCCGAGAATGTTGAGAATAGCAATGGAGCACAGGAGACCGTTGAGTCACCACAGATCAATACCCAGGATAATGTGCATCAAGAAGGCAATAATCCTCAGGTAAACAACAACACCAACCAAATGATGAACGACGGAATGTTCAGAGGCTTTCTGCAATTCATGCAACATCAGGCGAGAGAAACTCCTGTCCAAAATGCAGGTACAAACACTGGCAACTCACGGATGGTCACCGCTAAGCAGTTCAAGGAGCTGGGACCACCAGAGTTTTTTGGAGAGACAAAACCACTTAAGGTGGAGGTGTGGATAAAATAGATCACCAAGATATTTGATGTTTTGGGATGCTCCAAGGAGCAAAAGGTTTCCTTTGCCACCTTCATGTTGCAAGGAGAGGAAGATTACTGGTGAGAATCTGTAAAGCGTACCCAACCTACTGCACTAAAGATGTCTTGGGAGAAGTTCCAAGAACTATTCAACGACAAATACTTTCCCGAAAGTATTCGTCACATGAAAGAGGTGGAGTTTATCAAACTGGAGCAAAACAATATGAACGTGTCACAGTACGAGGCTAAATTTTCCGAGTTATCCTGATTTGAGTCCCATCTGGTTGATAAAGAGGAGAGAATAATATGAATGTTTGTACGAGGTTTGAAACCTAAGATACGTCAATACATAATTTCTCACAAATTGTGTTTGTATTCAGATGTTGTAAATAGGGCTCAGTTATTGGAGTGTGATAATGAGTCAACTTGACCAAGAGAGAAGCGGTGACAAAATGATAATACCCGATCGTAGCAGGTCATCAAAGCGGTGACAACAAACGTGGAGGGAATCAACATGCCATAAATGGTAACCACTTCGGTGGTAATCATGGCCAAGAAAATAGAAGTGGAAATTTCAAGAAGAGGAGATTCAATAATGATGGAAAGACGTCAGAACCAACAACCATTGTTAAGGAAGAAGAACGACCACCGATCGTATGCTTCAAATACAGAGGGGAGGGACACATCAGTCCAAATTGCACGCAGTAGTCCAAAACGTGTTAAAATTATGGAAGAGAAGGTCACCTGGCTCGATTTTGTCGTGCAGTGAAGCCAAATCCAGTTGGGATGGTGACACCAAATGCCGTCCCAGAAAAGTTAAAGCCGGTAGTTCAAGGGAGAACGTTTGTCGTAACCTCCCAAAAATCAAGAAACCCAAACGAGGTCATCACGGGTAAGCTAATCATAAACTCTTACGAAGTCTATACCTTATTTGATACCGGTTATACCCATTCTTTTATTTCTCCTACTTGCGCTCAACGTTTAAATTTAACTCCGGAGAAATTAGACTTTGATTTATCTGTTGAAACTCCGTTGGGAGAAACCTTCATTACATTCACTATTTATAAGTCTTGTTTGATTCAAATCGGTAATCGCACGTTACCTTTCGATCTTATCTCTTTGAAAATACTTGCATTTGATGTGATTTTAGGGATTGATTGGTTAACTACTCATCATGCTAAAATTGATTGTTTTTCGTAATGTTGTTAGCTTTCATATTCCTAACCAACCTATTATACGAATTCAAGCAACCAAACCACTAAAGTCAATCACTGTCATATCAAGCCATAAAGCTATTCGTTTATTGAAAAATGGATGTCAAGCTTTCTTAGCCCATGTCACGGATTTAAACAAAAATACTTCAGATTTGAATGATATTTCTATTGTTAATAAATTTCCTAACGTATTCCCTGGAGAACTTCCTCGCCTACCCCCGGAGCATGAAATTAAGTTTGGTATTGACCTTGAACCTGGTACAAAACCCATTTACAAAGCCCCATATCGAATGGCTCCTATTAAACTTCAGGAGTTAAAGACCCAACTGCAGGAATTGTTAGACATCGGTTTCATTCGTCCTAATACGTCTCCTTGGGGTGCTCCTGTTCTATTCGTAAAAAAGAAAGATGGGATTATGCGACTTTGTATTGATTATCAGGAGTTGAATCATGTCACCATCAAGAATAAGTATCCGTTGCCATGCATTGATAACCTGTTTGACCAGTTGCAAGTAGCTAAATTCTTTTCAAAGATCGATCTTCGTTCCGAATATCATCAGTTAAAGATTAAAACCGATGACATTCCAAAGACTGCTTTCAGAACTCGGTACGGGCATTACGAATTCCTAGTCATGTCTTTTGAATTGACTAATGCTCCTACTGCCTTCATGGATATGATGAACCGAGTATTTAAGAAATATTTGGATCATTTTGTGATTGTCTTTATTGATGACATCCTCATTTACTCCAAAAGCCGTGAAGACCATGAACAACACTTGAGGCTGATACTCCAAAAGCTTCATGAAAACAAGTTATATGCCAAGTTGAAGAAATGCAAGTTCTAGCTCAAGGAAGTAGCATTCCTTGGGCACGTGATATCAAATCACGGGATATCTATTGACCCAGCAAAGATTAAAGCAATACAAAGTTGGGAGCAACCTAAGTCAGTGACCGAAGTACGTAGCTTTCTCGGCTTAGCTGGTTATTATCGGAGATTCGTGGAAGGATTTTCTCGAATCGCTACTCCATTAACTCAGCTGACTCGAAAAGATAAAAAATTCAGTTGGAGCGAGGAATGTGAGAAGAGTTTTCAAGAACTCAAGAGGAGACTCATTTAAGCACCTGTTCTGACAATACCATCTAGTTCGGAGGGATTTGTCATTTACAGTGATGCTTCAGACAGAGAGTTAGGATGTGTTCTCATGCAACATGGGAAAGTCATAGCATATGCATCACGATAACTCAAAGAATATGAGAGGAATTTTCCTACTCATGATCTAAAGTTGGCAGCAGTCGTTTTCACGCTTAAAATCTAGAGGCATTATCTGTATGGGGAGAAAATGGAGATTTATACGGATCATAAAAGCCTCAAATATTTCTTCACCCAAAAGGAACTCAACATGCGTCAACGACGTTGGCTCGAACTATGGAAAGATTATGATCATATCAATCAATATCATTCTGGAAAAGTGAACGTGGTAGCTGAAACATTGAGTAGAAGATCATATGCGGGTACGAGTGCGATATTGTCAACGCAAAGGCCCATTTGGTATGACTTACAAAGGATGGAGATAGAGATAAAGACTCCAGGGACCCACGTGATGGTGGCAAATATACGAGTAGAACCAACTTTAATCAATAAAGTTAAAGTTGCTCAAGCTACAGACCTGGAGCTAATGCGTATGAAGAAGAAAGTGAAAGAAGGTGTTATTCCGGAAGCAAGAATCGATGAAGAAGGAATAATTCGAGTCAACTCCAAACTTTGTGTTCCTAACGACCCTGGTTTAAAGTATAAAATCATGATGGAGGCATACAACACACTATTTACAATCCATCCTGGGGGTACCAAAATGTATCGTGATCTTCGATATACATTTTGGTGGAGTAATATGAAAAGAGAGATCGCGGAGTTTATCTCAAGGTGTCTAACGTGTCAACGAGTCAAGGCGGAGCATTAAGTGCCAAATGGTCCATTACAACCACTTGAAATTTCAGAATGGAAATGGAAGAACATTACCATGGATTTCGTTACTGGTCTTCCTAAGGCTTCTCAAGGCATAGATGTAATTTGGGTCATTGTTGATAGATTGACCAAGTCTACTCATTTCTTACCTATACGAGAAACTTATACACTTGAACGTCTTGCTCGTATTTACATAAATGAGATTGTAAGACTGTGCGGTATGCAAATATCCATAGTTTCTGATCGAGACCCAAGATTTACTTCACGATTTTGGGTTAGTTTGCAAAAAGCTATGGGCACGGATTTACGTTTCAGTTCGGCTTATCATCCTCAAACGGATGGGCAGTTGGAGAGGACTATTTAAACTCTTGAAGATCTATTAAGACTGTGTGTCCTTGACTTCAAAGAAAGTTGGGACAAGTTCTTGCCATTAGTGGAATTCTCCTACAATAACAATTATCAAGCAAGTATTGGCAGGGCTCCATTCGAGGCGTTGTATGGACGCAAGTGTCGTTCTCCAATATGTTGGGACGAGGTGGGTGAAGCAACGTTGTTGGGACCGAAATTGGTACGTATGACTATGGAGAAGATTTAAATGATTCGACAACGTATAAAAACCTCACAAGGTCGATAAAAGAATTATGTTAATCTTCATTGAAAGGACTTGGAATTCAATGTTGGAGATCATGTGTTGTTACGTGTTGCTCTATAGAAAGGAGTTACAAAGAGAGGAAATCTCAATCCTCAATTCATTGGCCCATTTGAAATCCTTGACCGAGTAGGAACTGTGGCCTATAGACTCGCTTTACCGCCAACTATGTCTCGTGTTCATAATATTTTTCACATATCTATGTTATGCAAATATGTGGAAGACCCGAACCACATTATTGAGTTAGAACCGGACGAAATAGCGGAAGATTTAACGTATGAAGAGATACCTATTTAAATCTTGGATAAGAAGAAACATATTCTACGCTCCAAGGTTATACCTCAAGTCAATGTTTTATGGAGAAACCATGATGTTGAGGAAATGACCTGGGAGTTAGAATCTGAAATAAAATCAAGGTATCCTCACCTCTTCTATATACCAGGTATGTACCCTAATTTTGAGGATGAAATTTCATAAGAAGGGGAAGTTGTAAGACCCCGGCTTTTATGAATAAAGATGAATATTTTTCTCAAAATATATTTTTGAATATTATGGTGTGGATTTGATATAATGTTATAGTTGTGGGTAATATTTATAAATTTTGTAAAGTAAGCAAGTTGTTATAAAATATTCGATTGGTCGGAGAATATTCATTTTAACATGGAATATTCGTACGACGGCACAATCATTGGTAGACCCCACAACGGAATTATTGTCGGAGTTAGAAAACAACAGAAATATCTTTCTATAAAAATAACAACGAAAGTTTTCTAGATTAAGCTGTTGAAAATACGGTGATGAAAAGTGCGATGTAATACTGCGTGGTTGCATAGTAGCACACGGTATTGATTATTGATGCTTATGTGAGAAGTCACTCAATTATACTCAATTATTTCTACTGTAATTGCTGCATAGTATCTCACGTTATTTGATTCAATTATTGTCAATATTTTATATATTATTAAATCAATAATTGAGATGACAAGTTATTTATATTATTATTTGCATAATTAATAATGTCTAGAAAGTTCTGTCAAGGAAAGGGGTTTGGTCACCTAATTACGCGCCAATAGGGAGAAATCCTTATCAGAAAGCCCCTTCATTCCTGGAAACGATCTGGTTGTTAATATTGCGGGTTATAATAATGATGAATAAATATTGTTAAAAATATTGAGGGGATTTTTATGAAGTATTTGTTGTAAATTTTGCTTATTATTTGGACCCCCATATACCTATTTTTCAAAATAATTGGTAGAAAATTATTTAGTATATATATATATATATAGATATTATATTTGTGTGTGAGTGTGATGTGTGTGAATGTGATGTGTGGGGTGGGGCCCACATGTGGGAAGAAAAATGAAATGGGAGAAAGAAAAAGGAATGGATTCACGGGTGGAATGGAAAGGAGGAGTATAAAGTTTGTAATGTGTGAATATATATAATTGTGGTGTGTGTGTATATTATATATATTATATAAACATGTGTGTGTATGTGTGGAATATATATATATGTGTAAGAAAAAATGTGGGTGTGGGTGGTTTGCCTTTGTAGTAAGGCAAATGTATATATATATATATATATATATATATATATATATATATATATATATATATATTATAAATTTTGTTTTTATGAAAAATAGAATATATTATATTTTATTATGCATAATAATATTTGCATAGTGTTTGTATAGTAAGAAAATCGAATTATTCAGAAAGTTTCGGCCAAAAAGTTTTGCCCGTGAGTTTTATACTGTGCAATTCGTGATTCTAAAATTCAAATAGTATCCTTTTCATTCTCCTATAAATAAGATGCTTAGTTAGAATTGAAAATTACACCAGAATCAGAGAATTCTTCTTCTATAATATTGAGCGTATTTCTTTAAAGTTTTAAGAAGCTTTGAGCGTAGAAAACAGTGAAAGTTTTCTTCAAGAATATCCCCGCTATACCAGTTGGAATACTCTTCTTTTTAAGGTAAGGGATATTATTTTTGTTCAATATTCGTAAGAAATAATATTTTCTTTCATACTCTGTAGTATGTAAGTAATATTATTTCGTTTCAGATTTCAAATTCTAAACTCAATTTGTTAAAGTTTTGGCTTCTATACTCCATGAAATTAAAAGAATATCCTTGATATTTGTTCTTCATCCAGTATCTTTTCATGAAAATATTATTCTGAGCATTCTTGGTAAGTTTTAACTTTTTTATGCCGGAGTACTATTCATGGGGTACTATTCACAAAATACTATTCATGGGGTACTATTTACTCGAGTACTATTCACCCGGGGTACTATTCATGACAAAAATTGATTTCTTTTTGATCCAAATCATTTTGATACAACGTTTTTGAATTCTGGATAAATTAAGTTATAAATCTTAAAATTTATCATTTGCTTTCATTTAATTTAATTCTTATATCGTAATCATCATCCTCATGCTTATATTGTTATGAAAGTCCTCATTGGCCCGTAATGCATTGATGGACTGTTGATTGCTATGATTATGACCAGGGATTATTCAATATAATTATGACTGTAATGTTTCAAATGATGTGGTAACAGTCCTCATTGGCCCGTAGTGCATTGATGGACAGTTGTTGGCATGATCATGACCATTGGTGAAAACACGAATATCCTTGGCCCATAGTGCATGGATAATTCGTGGTCGTGATAATAATGAATATCCTTGGCCTGTAGTGCAGGGATGATTCGACGATGTGGTTTATTTATTAAGCTGAGTCTCAGCGATAAAATTGATGATAAACTTTTTAAATCATAGAAGATAGTTGATATCATGCTCTACTTGACTCTTCTAATGGATTGCTTGTTCCGTTGCAGTTAAACTTGATATTTATTGTATTTTATCAGTTTAACACTATTGAAGGCTAATGATTATTTATTATGCATTATCTTAGTCATAATATTTCTTACTGGGCTAGTTGAGCTCACCCTTTTGTTTTCATTGTTCTCTTCAGGACATGAGAACGTAGCCGGGACTAGTCGAGGAATTGAGTGACGGTCCGAGAGGGTTGTTTTAGTAGTCCTCACTATTTAGTGTGATAATAAATGTGACAACCCGAATTTTTATAAGTTATTAAAATAAGAATTTAATAATTAAAATTCTTATTATGAGATGTTTTGAGTTTGAGTATGTATATATATGTGCTATATATTTTGAAATATGTGTCTATATATATTTTGAAATATGTGACAGTGTGAGATATATATATATATATATATATATATATATATATATATATATATATATATATATATATATATATTCATATATTGGGAAAGTGAGGTTTAATAGTTAAGTTAACTATTGAAGAAATTAAATGAATTTTATAATTAAGTTTAAATGTTTATTGAATTGAATAAATATTTTTAAATAATTTATTTATTGATAAAAATAAATAATTGATGAATTGTAATGAATTAATTTAGTAACTAAATTTATTTATGATAATAAATTGAGTAATGATAATTTTTTTACGATGGATTTTATTTAAGAAAATAATTAAATTAAATCAATTGCTTAGTATTTAAGGAAATAATTAAATTAAATGAATGGTTTAATATTAAAGTAAATAAATAAATTAAATAAAGTGATGTTTCTAATTTATTAATTAAATTAGATATATAATTATTTATTAATTATAAATATAATGATAATAAGGTTTTTATTATTATTATAAGTTGCTAAGTAAAGTTATTTAATTAACTAGAGTGTGACACAAAGTAACTATATAATATAAATAACATAAGAATAATCTAGTAGAGGAAAAGTGTGGTTAGCCAAACAAGGCATTGTGGCCTTTGGCTTACTGTAACTGACGTCTATTGGTTTTGTTAACTGATATCCACGATTATCAGTTGGCTTATTGTATTTCACGTGTTATTCTAAAGCCTAAGAGCAGAGAAAGAGAGTTTGTGAGGAAGAGAGTGATTCTCTGTATATCTTGCTAAGGAGTTGGAGTATCAAGGTTCTTATTATTCTTATTCTCAACAATCAAAGGATTTAGATATAATTTACACCTAATTCTAATTCTCAGTCTTATAATTTCTCTATTCTCTGAAGTTAGGTTTTGTTGATTTGTTGTTTCAAACGTGATTATGTGATGTGGGTTATATTGTATAATCTGTTGTCATCATATATGAGTGTTGTATCAGTTGTCAAATTCATGAAATTGGTTTTTAAGAAGAAGAAATAAATAACAGTGTTTATGATCATATGATATGGCTTAGAAAGTACCAATTTTAGTGGTCAATTGGTATGTTAAACTGTGAATTAAGTTTTGTTCATGCTAATGTATTAAGAAACGCACATAACGTAATTTGAACAAAGTAATTCGGACAAGAATCGAAGTCACAGTGTTCATTTTTGTGAAGAAACTCAAAAATGGAGTTTTAGTATAAAAATATGAATTTTGAGAAATTAAACTAGTTTTAGTTGATGTTAAATTGTTCTAATTGGTTGTAAATGTGAGGAAACATGTTTGTGTTAGTTTTATATTAATTGTATAAATTAATTTCACTGTTTTATGGGTGAAATTCGTGTTAGTTGGGCTAAAAACGGAACACCGATTCTTTGCATTTACAATATTACATACAGGCAGCCCAAAAGAATTACTGTAAGGTTATGCTTTGCAACCACAAGAATTTGCTTGTGCCCCTGAGCTTAAGTATAGAGCAAGGAGAGAGCTTACCACCTCTGTATAGTAAAGAGAATGTTGAAGTCTTTTTATTTGAAGGTCATGATTGGTGGACTTAATCTAGTTTGGCAAGCATGTTAATGATGTTAAAACATAATGTGGACTATAATAACTGATTGTAATGTGATGTAATATCAAAGTGTAAAGATTTTAAGTAATTATTTAAATAAGTTATGAAATGAAACCAAATGTGATGTTTTCAAAAGTTAAAAATAAATGATAAGGTTTATGTTGGTTTATAGTGAGGATATAAGTTGAAAGAATGATTTGAATGTTAACTTGATTAGTTAATCTAATATATGTTTAAAAGGATGTAAATACGCGTTAGAAGACTTAATTGTCAATTATAAGAGAAAGTAACGAGATATATAAGGTGGAGGTTATATAACTTAGTTGTTGTTAACAAGTGTAATACATCTAATATGAGATAATGGAGTCTATGACAACTTTAATGAGCGTTAAGTGTTAATTCTGAAAGAAGTATAAAGAAACACAATATGGGATTACGTAATGATAGGTGTCATACGAAGAGGAGTAAACACCTGAAGTTATGTGTTAAGTTTCAAAGAGACGCAAGTTATAAAAAGATTAAGACTAAGAGTCATTGTGGTTTCATTATATGTGTAACTAATGCATGTGAATATGAACCTTTGAACTGTTGTAGGATGTACGCAAAGCATTTAAGCTGTTTTTTGATAATTGGTAATCTACGAACCAGGCAAGTCTTTCAGTTCCTATTTGCTATGTGAATTTAATTATTTTAAATCTTTATTGCAAATAACATGATGTGTTATATTTATGTTGAAAGCATGAAACGTTAAAGTCAACTTATGACTACGTTGATTGAGTAAAGCATGTTGATTGAGTAAGGAACTCAATCTTTATACTTGTTATATGAACTGTAGCATGTATGTTATGATAGTCCAATGTTTAAGAATTATATGTTGGGCATGTTATTATATGCGACGTGTTGCATGAAAACTGTTAGATTTTGTTGGGTTGTCGAGCTCAACCTTGCAAATAACCATTTTTGCAAGTTAAGGATTAAAGATAACACTATGTGCTACTTGAACGAAGTGGATCAGAAATAATATATGAAGATGTATATTTTAGTTAAAGTTGTTATTTCCTTAAGACATGATTAAGACTCATGAGATGTATTAAAAGTTTTATGATGTATAGTTTTATATTGAGTTATGAAGCTAGAGTTAGAGTTATCTGATATGTAAAGGTTATCGGATTGAAATGTAAAATTTTATATGATAACAATGATAAAGCGAATCATAAAATAAGATTGATTCAAAGACATGTAGTTGATAAAGGTTTTGATTCAGGGAATTAAAGTAAGAAGACATAAAAGTTTAAATTATTCCGCATTTTATAAAGTTTAACATCGAATAATGATGTAAAATCAGAAGGTAGATGTGTTATTAACGACCAAAGTTGAGAATTAAATTGTATGAATTTTGGGGTCGTTACAGTTGGTATCAAAGTTGTAGGTTATAAACCTTAGGTAGGAGTACCGTAGGCTATAACCTTAGAGAAGAGATGTGAAGATAATGAAAGAATAAGCTCAGATAGAGTTTGAACAATAAGAAGTAATTTAAGAAACGTATAAAGAAGGGATTAAAACATGCGTGAGAGGATTCAAAGAAGAATCTCAGAGTTATAAGAATATGAATGTGGGGTTACCCAACTCCAATAATAAGAATGTAAGGTGATAATAAATAGAGCAATGTCTATAAGAAGAGAATGGTAAAGAAGTTAAGAATAAAAAAAGTTATATTTAAGTATGGTACAATTGTACTCTTTAGTAGTTGATGTATGGTATCTGGGCTAAACGATTCCTTCATAGAGCGGAGGTATATACGAACTAGCAACTCGGAACCTAGTTTGTTGGTTGTTTATGGGAAACCACTCAGCGTACCATATTGAAAACTGGTAGAGACTCGATGTGTACCAAGTATAGAAAATGGATACGTATGATGAAAATGTAGAACTTGAATGAAATGTTGAGCAATATAAATGAAGTTGGAAATTCTTAAAGCAGGAATTGTTATATAAACAAGAAGATTCAAAGAAGAATCTTGAAGAGATATAAAGATAAGAAATGGGAGTTACCTAACTCCAATAGCCAAGATAACGAATAACGAATAATGTAAGTAAAATAAAAATGAAAAAAAGAAAAGAGGATCGTAAAACAAAAGCGATCACGAGTTAAGAAAAGAATTTTAAGGGAGATGATTATAGAATAAGATCACGACGTGATCAGTTTAAGTTATAAAAGAAAGATGGTCTGTAATGTTTGAATAATTATAGCTTGATGCTATGAAGATAATGTACTATGAAATAGTACGAGATAAACTCACGAGGAGTTATAGATGATGTGATATGAGGAATTCGTATCGAAAAAAAGCAAGTTAAGAGTAAGATAGAGTTAGGTGGGATTTCAATTGAGGACTCATGTGATGCATTTGAGTTGTACAAATCTTTGTATGGGCGAGGTTTTTTGTGCTTGCACTTGGTTTATCACATTGATAATCATTGGAATGTTGGTGTCGTATTATCAATGTATATGTGGTGAAAAGGTGATTTTTTCTCATGGTATATTTGATAGTTAGAAACTATTAAGATTAGTAAGATATTATTAGGATTAGGTGCGGTTCTTAAAACTAATGCATATGGTAAGTTAAGTGACTCATAATAATATGGTATGTTTTGAACCCCTCGTGAATGGACGCCTTTATGGTGCGACTAGGATAAGTTCTTAAACTCATATTATTGTGGCAAGTCTGAACTTCCAATGTGCGGTAAGTTTGATGAGCTGGGGTATAATTAAGTTATGAATGAAGAATTGAGGATAGGGAATAGATAGAATTATTAAGCAATGGATCGAGTATAGAAAAAGTGGAGACATAAGTTTTCCAAATCTTCTAGCTATGCTAGACTTCAAAATTTTTGACATCAAGCTAAATTTGCCTTTATGTGCCTTTTTAAAATGAATTTTTTTACTCTCAACGCATGGTGACAAATGTGTATGTGTGGACTTGGGACAACGACACATCGTTACTATTGAGATATGATATCACTAAAACCGATTTTCAAAGATTTTTGAACTATTTAAAGAATAGTCTATGCTAATTATTTTAATTTAAGCGAAAATGATTTGAAAATATCAAAATGTATTTTATATCATTAATGCATCATGGAACACTGGTGCAAAGATGATAAAAATGATGGAGTTATCAATGAGAATTTCTTAGTGTTGGATGTGATCTAAGGATCGTCACCCACTATGGTATGATGTAGTATGACAAAGTCACAAAATGACAGAATCCTCAAACGGACTGTAAATACAGTGCGGTATCATGACGTCATAAAATAATTTTTGAGATTTCTTTAAGATATGAGAATATATATATATATATATATATATATATATATTTCGATTGATGTTCGAATTGTTGTAGAAGTCTATGCTATTTGATCAAATTTAGACGATTATTGAAAGATGTTCATGAAATTCAAGCGTTTATTGAGAAGTTATGCCAAACCAAATTGTTTTGGTGCGGATTCAGATGTTGAAAAGCTGAGGTGAACAACCATGTAAAAAGGGGACATGTTATCGGAGACAATGGTTCCGAAAGTAATGCATATAGTCGTTACGATGTTAAGATGTAATACGTTGTGCACGACGTAGGGGTACGATAAAGTGATCACCTAGAGTACTTGAGAGAGAGTGTTTTCATTACGTGTGATTGCTAAACATTCTGTTAAAGATGGTTTATGGTGGTGATGCCTTTGTTAAAACAGGGGGAAGAGTTCAAGGTCCAGTATAGTCTTATGATTGTTAAAGGTTCAAGTCGAGATACTTGATAACCTAGGGACGTAGTTCAAGGTCTTATGACCCCTCAGCATGATTTGGAATTTTTTTTAATTCCTGTTATTCATATCGCTTCCCAATTATTGAGCAATTGTGGAAGATTCTTATTATCGAAAAAGGTGAAAATGGAAAGGATGAGAAAATTAAGCAAAACATAATAATTTCAAGAAATAATTGAAATTCGAGAAGAAGAGAAATGTGAAACTCTTAGAAGATGAAGAGGTGAGGAATATGATGATCTTAGAAAGATTTTTAGAGAAAGAATTTGGTTGTAGAACCTAATGAATAAATAGATATTAACATAAAATCTATTTTGATAAATGGAAGGAACGAATATTAGTAAGTCAAAATTTTTGAGGACGAAATTCTTAGAAGAAAGGGTGAATGTAATATCCCGAGAGTGTTTATGATAACGATCCTTAGAAAAGGAAATGAATGGGTTAAAGAATATATAATATTTGATATATAATTGAGTTTAATTGAAAGTTATGTAATAAAACTTAAAAGTTGTTGAATAAATGAATGAAGTATATTTGTAAATAAAACTTTGCTAAGTTAATGTGTTGAAGTTATTCAACGATAATTGTGAAAGAGATTTTGTGAAAACCTTAGTAAGGTAGGGTTTTGATGATTAGAGGACGGAATCCTTATAAGAGAGGAAGGATGTGACAACTAATTTTTATAAGTTATTAAAATAGAATTTAATAATTAAAATTCTTATTATGAGATATTTTGAGTTTGAGTATGTATATATACGTCTTTATATATTTTGAAATATGTGCTATATATTTTGAAATATGTGTGAAGAATATATATATATATATTCATATATTGGGAAAGTGAGGTTTAATAGTTAAGTTAACTATTGAAGAAATTAAATGAATTTTATAATTAATTTTAAATATTTATTGAATTAAATAAATATTTTTAAATAATTTATTTATTGAGAAAAATAAATAATTGATGAATTGTGGTGAATTAATTTAGTAACTAAATTAATTTATGATAATTAAATTGAGTAATGATAATTTTTTTCTAATGGATTTAATTTAAGAAAATAATTAAATTAAATCAATTGCTTAATATTTAAAGGAAATAAATAAATTAAATTAAATGAATGTTTTAATTTATTAAATAAATAAATTAAATAATTATGTTTTAATTTATTAATTAAATTAGATATATAATTATTTATTAATTATAAGTATAATGATAATAAGGTTTTTATTATTATTATAAGTTATTTAAATTAGCTAAAGTTATTTAATTATTTAAAGTGTGACACAAAAGTAACTATATAATATAAATAATATAATAATAATCTAGTTTGGGAAATAGTGGTTAGCCAAACAAGGCCTTGTGGCCTTTGGCTTATTATGGTAGAATCGCGTTTATCATTTTTTTTAAGCGATAGGAACGATTGAGAGAGGGTCATTATTATTTTTCACGCTTCTTATTTTCTCCTAAAAAGATTATAGAACTACAAGAGAGAAATAGAAGAGAGTTTTAGAGGGAAAGAGAGTGAGAGAGAAAATCTTGGAAGAGAGAGTTGTGAGAATTTATCAAGTGTTCTAGAATTATTCTTAATTCAACAATTAAAGGATTTAGGTATAATTTACCCTAAATTTTAATTCTTGGAATTGTAATTGATTTAAAGTTCTCTATAGTTGGGTTTTTTGTTAAATTTGTTTCATATGTTGATTATATATATGTTATACTCTTGATAAATTTGTTAGTTATAAATATAGTGATTGTTATATCGGTTATCAAATTCATGAAATTGGGATTTTAAGAAGAAGAAATAATAGTGTTTATGTTCATATGATATGGCTTTAGAAAGTACAATTTTAGTGATGCTCTATTGGTATGTTAAATTGTGAATTGTTTTTGGATTATGCTAGTCTATTAAGAAACGCACATAACGTAATTTGAGCGAAGTAATTTGGACAAGAATCGAAGTCACAATGTTCATTTTTGTGAAGAAACTCAAAATGGAGTTTTAGTATAAAAATATGAAATTTGAGAAATTAAACTAGTTTAAATTGATGTTAAATTGTTTTAATTGGTTGAAAATGTGAGGAAACATGTTTGTGATAGTTTTATATCAATTTGTATATATTATTTTCATTGTTTTGTGGGTGAAATTTTGCGTGTTAGTTGGGCTAAAAGCGGAACATTGTTCGTTCGTTTACTGTCTCTGCGTCTGTCATGCACCAATTTCTTAATTGC
Source organism: Panax ginseng (assembly GCA_020205605.1). NCBI lineage: Eukaryota > Viridiplantae > Streptophyta > Magnoliopsida > Apiales > Araliaceae > Panax > Panax ginseng. Next base: position 13,000,001 of record CM035146.1, read on the forward strand.
TACCTGATGTTAAGGTTTAAAAGCTAAGATCTTGCCTTAGATCCAGCTTATGTATGGTGGCAATTGCCGCACCATACCCCGGTCTCGAGACGATGAAAGTCACGCTTATTTGAAGGTCATGATTAATGGACTTAATCTAGTTTGGCAAAGCATGTTAATGATGTTAAAACATAATGTGACTATAATAATGATTGTAATGTGATGTAATATCAAAATGTAAAGATTTTTAAGTAATTATTTAAATAAGTTATGAAATGAAACCAAATGTGATGTTTTCAAAAGTTAAAAATAAATGATAAGGTTTATGTTGGTTTATAGTGAGATATAAGTTGAAAGAATGATTTGAATATTAACTTGATTAGTTAATCTAATATATGTTTAAAAGGATGTAAATACGCGTTAGAAGACTTAATTGTCAATTGTAAGAAAGGAAGCGAGATATAAGAAAGGTTATATAACTTAGTTGTTGTTAACAAGTGTAATACATCTAATATGAGATAATGGAATCTATGACAACTTTAATGAGCGTTAAGTGTCGATTTGAAAGAAGTATAAAGAAACACAAAATGGGATTACGTAATGATAAGAGTCATATGAAGAGGAGTAAACACACGAAGATATGTGTTAAGTTTCAAAGAGATGAAGTTATAAAAAGATTAAGACTAAGAGTCATTGTGGTTTCATTATATGTGTAACTAATGCATGTGAATATGAACCTTTGAATCTGTTGTAGGATGTACATAAAAGCATTTAAGCTATTTTTGATAATTGGTAATCTCTGAACCGTGCAAGTCTTTCGGTTCCTATTTACCTATGTGAATTTGATTATTTTAAATCTTTATTGCAAATAATATGATGTGTTATATTTATGTTGAAAGCATGAAATGTTAAAGTCAACTTATAACTACGTTGATTGAGTAAAGCATGTTGATTTAGTAAGGAACTTCAATCTTTATACTTGGTATATGAATTGTAGTATGTATGTTATGATAGTCCAATGTTTAAGAAATATATGTTGAGCATGTTATTATGTGTTACGTGATGCATGAAAACCATTAGATTTTCTTTGGGTTGTCGAGCTCAACCTTGCAAATAACCATTTTTTGCAAGTTAAGGAGTTGAAAGATAACATGTATATTTTGTGCTACTTGGATGAAGTGAATAAAGAAATAATATATGAAGATGTATATTTTAGTTAAAGTTGTTATTTCCTTAAGCGAACATGATTAAGACTCATGAGATGTATTAAATGATTTTATGATGTATAGTTTTATATTGAGTTAAAGTAAAGCTATGATGTTAGAGTTATCGATATTATTAATGAAAGTTGAGAATTAAATTGTATGAATTTTGGGGTCGTTACAATAAATGTAATGAAGATTGAATTGAGTTTGATATTGTACATGAGATAATATTCGTAAAAACTCAACTATGTTTTGTCGTAACGACATAAAATAAGTTTGATTGAATTTTATACCATGTAGTTGATAATGGGTGATGTATGACCTATTTTGGGGGGCCGGATTGGTATTAAAGCTTAGGGATATGATCTCTTACTAAGATGTGAGTAGAACTAGGGGAGAGGACGGGAAATCCTTTTTATAACCTACTTAAGCTTATTTGATTATTTAATTGATGGTCAAAATATAGGGTAATATGTGGTATGTCAATTAACCTTTATTTTAGTGTTTGAAAATGATATCCAAGAATGTTGAGAATAGCAATGGAGCATAGGAGCGGTGAAAACACTAGCAACTCACGGATGGTCACCGTTAAGCAGTTCAAAGAGCTAGGACTACCGGAGTTTTTGGGGGAGCCAAAACCACTTAAGGCGGAGGTGTGGGTAAAGCAGATCACCAAGATATTTGATGTCTTGGGATGCTCCGAGGAGCAAAAGGTTTGTAGGAAGCGATTTAGGGTTTCGTGTGAAGAGAAACTTCCTTTGACTGAATATGTTTATTTGATTTTAGGTTTTGATTATTGTGCTTATTTTTGGAGAATTGTATTTAATTCCTCATTGGTGGATTATCAACTATTTAAAATTTTGAAATATTAATGTTTTGTTAATTATTTTAAGATTTATTGTGCTTTGCATGTGATCCCTTTTCCTATTCGGGAAGGGGGTGTTACATATACCCTTACTAATAATAATATATTTAAAACTATAATTTAAATTTGTTTATACATTAAAAAATGATGAACAAATAAATAGTACAAAATACATGATATGTAAAATATTAAAATTTCATTATAAATCACCAAAACTAAAATTAAAATAAAGATTTTAAATAATTTTAAAATTATATTAATTAACCTTAAAAAGTTTAAACACATATCTTTAATTTTGACTCAGTTTTTAGAAATTAACAAATGATATAGTAATACTCAGCATAACTAAGTTTCCTAACACATAAATTAACAAATAAATGGTGCACGAGTTTAGTCAAAATCTGTTTCCACCAAAAGAGGATATCGTTTGAAAAATAGATTAAATAAGATATTATGGTCATTTTAAAAAAAGATTAAGTTTAATTTTGTTTATAAATTTTTAGTCCCAAATGTTGTTATTATAATATCTGGTTGAACATGGTATTAAATAATTCCTCATATTAAGTCATTTTATAATATTTGACCAAATAGTTAACGTTCAAATTTAAAAACAAACAAAACACTTAAGATTAATAGTCATATTCCAAATATAATCTTTGTAAACAATCATAAGTAAGTATACATAATAAATATTATTTATCATTTCCATATATATATATATATATTCCGGATCTTAAGCTCACTCTCCTTTAATGACGGACTTATGACGATTCGATTTAAATATAGAAACCGTCGCCTATACTTTTATTGACAGACAACATATAGCGTACGCATTAAAAGTATAGACGACGATTGTATGACCGAACCGTCAAATAAATGGCCCCATCATACTAAAGAGAAAATAACTTCAGTGAAATGATTGGATAATGAGTGAAATTTTAAGATTCTGGGACTATATATATATATATATATATATATATATATATATGATGAAAGAAATATTCTTTTTCCTACCCAATTTTATAAGGAAATCAATATTGTCATAAAACGACTCTCCACTCACATGCTTTGACACCAGTGGGACCCTCCTTAGAGCTGTCAAGATGCTGTAGGCCATAATGTGGGCTCCACTTGCTTCCCCAAATGGGCAAAGTGGGAATTGTGTTGGAAGCAATTTTCCATTATAGTCTTCTGTTTTGATACCATTGCGAAAATATTTTGTATCATACTGTGTTTGAGTAATTGAGTCTTTGGAAAATTCGAATTTTTAAATCTTTTGACATATAATAATATAACCAAGAACATGGAAATGTTTGTTTGTTTGTTTATTTATTTATCTACAATATTTGAGTCTCACATATAACTAGCTTTTAGATTTAAATTATACAAAATATTTTAGCTATATCTTTACTTTTTTTTTTAAATAGTTTTTAATTATCATTGAGTCAACTATACAGTAGTATATACTAATTTGACATATTTAGAAGAAAGGATAATATATAACCAAATATATCTCAACTTATCAAAGTAATAATTATATTGTCGAGAACGTTTAAAATATTATTAAAATAAGTGTAAAATTATTATCGTAAAATATATATTATTTGTTGCAGCATAAAAGTTACTCTAACATTATCCATGGCCATATTTTATTAGAAGCCTTGTTTGTGTGTTTTATTTTATGATGAAAATAAAAATAGAATGGAATAAGAATCAAAATGAAAATAGAATAAGGTGGAGGGAAAAAGAGGGTAGGAATCAAAATAAATGAAATTGTAGAGAGGGGGGGGCGGGGGGAAGATTAAAGAATCAAATGGAAAAAAGGAGGGAGGGAGGGAGGATTTAATGAGAACAATTAATTAATTTAATTGTATTAGTATTATATTATTATATTATATGATGATGGAGGGGAGACAAAGCAAAAAAAAAGGAGTGAAACGAGATGATGTGGTTCGGGGGACAAGCCTCCGCCTTTTACAATTTAGTTGCCGGGTTAAGACCGCGACATTTAACCTCCACATCAATGCGTACCATTCTCACGCCCTAATATTCGGCGTGTAACATACGCTTCTATCCCGCGACTGAAAAAACTATTAGATACGGGTACCGCTCCTTGATCAACGGTGGATATCGCATTCATGAGAAAAATGGATGTCACGCGCAGAGAGAGAGTAGGGTGGAGTGGATATAATTATTTTATTTTATACTATCTCCGTCCCACAATAAGTGTTTTTTTAGGCTTAATATTTTTTCTCAAAATAAGTGATGTGTTAGAAATCTAATATAATTTTTATAATATTTTCTTATATATGCCCTTATGCATTCAATGGTATTTATTGCATCTTACAGTCACTACAATTAAATGACACCATTAACTCTTCAACTTTAAAGAAAATATATTAAAGGTATTTTTGTCATTTTAGCTTGTGTATTGGTATGTGTGATTTAAGCTAAAAAAACACTTATTATGGAACAGAGTTAGTAATTTGCTGATGTGACATACTCTATCTTAGTTTTTATGTGGGACAGAAGATTATATTAAAAGAATTTATTCATCAATATGCTAAAATAAAATATACCATATTAATAAATTATAAAATAATTATAGAATAAATTAGGTCTCTAATATTATTATTATTAAGTATTATTTTCTTTACAAGGCCAGGAAGTCTGTTAATGATGATTAGGTGGCAGCACCATGTGCATGCTCGGTCCTCAAGCATGCAAAGGGGAAGAGGAGTATGTTATGATGCTTATTTCCCGCATCATCATCATCCACCATTCACGTCATTCCCATGTCATCATTTCCTCTCTTACCATAATTTATGGGAAATTTTATCTTTTTACTATAGTACGTGATTTTTTTTAAATGTTTTAATTTATTACAATAATTTATTTTAATTTAAGCGGAAAGAGTTTAAGTGGGGAAGAGGATGATTTATTATCTTCAATCATTATTATATTTGAGATTGAATTATTAATTTTAAATTATTTATTTATTTTTAAAAATAATCGTGAGACTATTAATTCTGAGAATATATTTTTAAAATTTTAAACGAGGCTTTTATTGTGAAATTGAGGTAGTATAAAAATAATACTCTCTCAATTACTGAAACTATGAGGTGTTTTGATTGCCTACAATTAGTTTAAAAGATTTTAAATTTCAAAATTGATTTAAATTTGTTTAATTTTATTTAATATAATTATAAATAGTCTTCAAAATGATCTTATTCATTTCATTTTTTTATAAAAAAACTATAATTAAATTTAAAAAGTCAAAATAAGTTTTATATTTTTCAAATGAGATTTTTCGGGACAGAAAAAAAATGAGATTATTTCAAACTTACTAAAAATATGAAATAGACATAGTTAAACACAATTTCTTATAATTACTTTTAATATTAAATTTGAAATCTAAATTAATTATGGTTTACAAACTAAGAAAATAAAATAACTTTAAAAATGGTTGGGACTTGCGAGGGCGAGTCAGAAAATGCAGGCCAAGGTCAATATGTATAAGTACGGCTGGAGCTGGACCATGGCACGAGCTGCCTCACGTGTTATCTATATTATATTATATTATATGCCGAAAGCTCCGTTTCGTGATTTGGTACTTCCGGATCGGACCGACTACCCGTCATAATCAGCCTTTGGTGTTTTGTTATATATATATATATATATATATATATATATATATATATAGAGTAATCAAGTAAAGATATTTTCAAGTAGTAGAGAATTTCTTAAATAATAGAAACTTTATCAACGATATAGTTTTTGATAAGACGCTGATGGCATTTTGTAAATACCATGCCACCGCCGTATTTACAAAAATGTCACCGCGTCTTATCAAAACTACGTCGTTTTGATAAAATTCTATTATTTAAGGCATTCTCTTTATTTAAGAATTCTACTTGATCCTTCGATATATATATATATATATATATATATATATATAGAAGGATCAAGTGCATAATTCTTAAGTTAGATACGCGCTTAAGTTGCATAATTTTATCAAACGACTAGTTTTGATAAGACGCTGATAGTATTTTTATAAATACCATGCCACCGCCGTATTTAAAAAAATATCACCGCGTCCCTCCAAAATTACGCTTTTGATAAAATTATGCAACTTAAGGCTATATGTAACTTAAGGATTATGCACTTGATCCTTTCTCGATATATATATATATATATATATATATATATATATATATATATATATATGAGATCAGTCATCACTTTTATCTACTCATCCGTATCACTTCCTTTAGGCCATGACGATTTGGCCATACAATAAATCGTCGCCTATACTTTTAGCGAATGACAACATATAGCGTCGTTAAAAAGTATAAACGATCAGTTGTATTTAATCAAACCCATCGCCCAAAGAAGTATGGAGACGGGTGAAGAAGATAAGGAGATGACTGATCCGACCGTATATATATATATATATATGAGTCTGGGTTCTAGTCAGGACTCTCGAATTTTAGTATCGTCCAGGACTTTTGTTTTTTTTTTTTTTAAAAAATAACTAAAAATATTTATTATTATATGGAATCGGATTTTTCATAATACAAGATTTTGGTGTGATTTGGATATATATAACAAAATATATACTGACAAACCTATATATACATATTTTGTTATATGTATCCAAAACACTCAGATATGAAAAAAATTTTGGGCCCATAAAATATTAAACTTTTTTTTAGTTGTTTTAAAAAAACAAAAATAAAATAAAAAATAGGTCCAGAGTTTTTAATCGTGTTAGGACTCCTGACACGATCCTCATTCTATATATATATATATATATATATATATATATATATATATATATATATATATAGAAGATCAGTCATATAAGATATCCCTTCTCTTCTTCAATTGCGTTTCACTCCTTTTTTAGGCGATGATTTTGATTATACAACTGTCAGCTTTATACTTTTAGCGACGGACAACAATAAGCGTCGCTAAAAGTATAGCGACGATTTATATCGAAACCGCGCTTAAAGGGGGTGAGCAACGTGAGTAAGATAAGGAGATGATGATCCCGAATCGTATATATATATATATACGAGAAAGGATTAAGAGTAGAATTCTTAAAAAGCAGAACGCCTTAAATAATAGAATTTTATCAAACGACGTAGTTTTGATAAGACGCATGGCATTTTTTGTAAATACGCGGTGGCATGGTATTTATAAAAATGTCACCGTATTTTATCAAAACTACGTCGTTTTGATAAAGTTCTATTATTTAAGAGAATTCTACTACTTAAAAGATATACTCTTAATTATATATATATCCGATGCCAAATCTTTTAGCAATGGCATTGGGAGATTCTGATTGTTCACGAGCATTATTGGGGTTGGTATATATTCTCTTTATTTGCTCGTGACAAACCTCTCATCATGTTTATATTTTCACGCTCAGTCAAATGTACTTGCATGTCTTCATACCGTAAGTTTGAAGATTCACATGTATTTCACAATTTTATTTATCAATGAATAATATCTTTTAAGGTAATGACTCTTACTTATAGGGAATATATTAATTATATTCGGAAATAAAAGAGAACGATCAAAATTAGAAATTGAATATCGGACAATTTAAAGATTTATTAATCAATGTTTAGAGTTTATTATTCAGAATTTAGGGTTTATTAACTAGCGTTTATAAAACAAGATTTAAAGTTTATTAATTAGAGTTTAAGATTTATTAAAATTAAAAAAGTACAAGCTGCGGATGCATAATTGTAAACCCTAAATCTTAGTTGTTCAGTTTATAATCATGGTCGTTCTTTCTTATTTTTAATGATATAGATGGTGTATGCCTTACAAGTATTCATAGCAACAGAACGGATCTAAAACATACATCTTAAATAACATAAATCTCTTAAATAACATACTTTTATTAAAACTATGTCGTTTTGAAGATTCTTTTTTTAAAATAAAATAATATTAAAAGAGAGTGATACAACTTGCTTTCCTTTTATTTACTAAAATGTCACATGCGGCTCCACTTGTTTTTAAAAAAAATATCCAAAATCACGTAATTTTAATAAATATATGCAATTTAAAAGAATATTCTATTTAAGAGGTATGCTTTAACAAATACATGCTATGTATTATTTCCCATCTTTTAAATACAAAAATAATGTTTGAGATTCAAACATAAAACATTAAAATTGATGCAATATGTTTAGACTTTTAAATGCATTATATGATATTGCTATAGATCGAAAATACCCAATGACGGTTACAGTTGACTTTAATTTCTTAATATATTTGAATTTATCAATTTATATAAAGGAGAATAATCCATAGTTATAATTGTAAAAATTACATTATCTTACGACACATTTTTCACAGTTCAAAATTTGATCGAATGACCAAATATTTCAATCGTTCGCACAACTAAACTGTGGACAGAAGAGGCCTACCATGTGATTTGTCAAAAATATTCAATAGTTTTTCAAAAATAATCATTATCCGCACAATTAAATTACATACGACAATTATCGTCCCCATAACTAAAATGTAGACGAAAGTCAAATTTGACTTATTGTTCACAGTTTAGTTTGTTAACGTCCGCCAAACTAAACTGCGGGAGATAAAAACTCTAGCCAATAGATCATAATTTTTATGTTAAGAATCATCGTTATATTTTGGATTCGCCTTCCTTCTAATTCATGGAGAGAGTCAGATATATATATATATATATATATATATATATATATATATATATATATATATGTGTGTGTGTGTGTGTGTGTGTGTGTGTGTGTAGAGAAACGGATCTTGGAACTATTAATTATAAAATTAAAAGTTGCCAGGCCGGAAAATCACTCCGCGGTATGTCTCCCAGGCCCTAATCCATAATTTTAGGCTTTTAAATATGTTGCCTATCTGGGCTGCGGCCCTCAATGGTGCTTAGAGCGGGCCTCCATTTTCTTAAGCCTCATACTTGAAGGAGAAAGGATTCGGCCTATGCTAGGGTTATATGAAATACTCAAAAAAAAAAAAGTATATTCAAAAGAATATATACATATATATACTACTCCCTCCGTCACATGATAAAAGTCCTTATTACTATTTTGGGTAGTCCCATGTTAAATGTCTATTTTCCTTTAATAACCAAACTTTTACACATATTTTCCTATTATACCCGTAGCATTAAATATCTCATACTTTTCTTATTCTAATTCTCTCTCCATATTTAATGACATTATTATGGACAATTTTGTCATTTCATTCATCTTCTTAATATGCGTGAAAAGTCCACCAAGACTTTTGATGGACTTTTATCATGGGACGGAGGGAGTATTATTTTTTATTTGGATTGCAAATTTTACTCGGCAATTTGTCAGCCCATAGACACCTTTGTTGGGCTTGGATGCCTAAGGGCCTTTATAACCCAAAAATAAATAAAATTAAAAAGAATTTATTTCACTCCAAGGTGGGGATTGCAAGTTCAAATTCAATCTAGGAATGTGCAAGAATATGAAATAAATGATTTAATTTAATTTATTAGTATTTCAAACAAATAATTACTGATTACATCACTTGTATTAGTTGTGAGATAAGTAATATTACAATAATCATTTTTAAAAATTTTAAATTTTAAACCCTTAAAATTACTTATGAAAATGGTTTATTCCCAATTTTGTACATAATGGATAAGAGAAACGCTTCAAAAACACAACACTGAGAAAAAAAATAAAGAAAAGGAAAATAATTTATCTTAGCCTACTCCTGGTAAAGGTTATATTGGGATATACTCCCCCCGTCTCTTAATATATGTTATTTTAGATAATTTTATTTTTTTAATTATTTATCGTTTTATATAATGTAGGAGGATTAACTATAATATTTTCAAAATTATCTCTCATGAGAAAATATTACATATGAGAGAGAATATGACATAAATATGATAATTATGAGAATTTAATGATATTATATACAATTAATATTATATTTAATGTTATACGATCATTTTCTTAATTCTTGTGCACAACTCTAAAACGACAAATATTAAGGGATGGAGGGGTACACTATGCCAAAAATTTTGAGTTTTGGAGTTTTTTATTGGAGCTTAGTGATGTATTACGTTGGTCTAACCAATGTTTTCAGACTCGAAAATATCATCAAAACGAAAAAGTTATCGGATGGACAGGTCACTGGTTCAACCAGTGGTTGAACTGGTAACGTTATAAATATATAAAAATATAATAGTATTAGTAATTAATAGTTTTTTTTAAAAAAAAACTCATTTTTTATGAATTAAAACATAATAAAGTTGAATTACAATACTACTAAAAGTAGTTAACTTTCGTATTAAAAAAAATTTGGTACAAAAACATATTAAAAAATAATTAAAAATCGGCTCGCTGGTGAACTTAGGTGGCGTTTGTTTATGTCTAAAAGCCTCTGTCCAGCATAGCTTCTTTTTCGGTAAGAGGATAATCTTGTTTGACAAATTTTTTGATGCCTCTGTATGAATTTTTCTTTCTCCTTTTCGGTCAGACGTTAACCCAAGTCTAAATTATACAGAGGCAACCAAATTCCTTTGTTGTCCCTCACATCTCCTCCCTCGCCGACTCCGACCACCCTGCCCGCTCCCTGCCTCCCTCTCCAACTCTATTAACAAGTCTAACCAAGAAGAACAATGAGATAAATTTGATGAATATGGAGTTTTGTTTTTTTGCAATAAAGAGAGATTTATAGAGATAGAAAGAAGATAGATAAATTTGGTAATGGTAAAATTGGGGCGGAGGGAAGAGAGAAGATGTGTATAGATCTGCATATTTGAACTCCTCTTTCTTCACCTTTCGTTCCAAACAGAGACTCCTCCTTCACCTTCCATGACTAACTTTGTCCAATTTCACCTCCATTTGAAAATTGGGTTTGGATCGATGACAGGGAGGGTGGTGGATCTAATGTATATGGGTCTTGAGTGTATGTAGATTCTGCATATCTTACGTATCTAAATTGAGAGGTACGGTAATGGGAAAGAAGGGAAAGGAGTGACTATGAAAGCAGAGGGAGGAGTCATGAACAATGGCGGTGGATTTCAGTTGAGGGTGGTGGGAAAAAACCAACTTTTAACAACTGTTTAATAACTTTTAACAACTGTTTGAAGTTAATTTAATTTGTATGGTTGAATTATTATGCTATGTTGATATTTTTGGGACATGATACTATATTTGAAGTTAATTTAATTTATACATTTTTTATTTTTATTTTATCATATTGTGGTCAAAATATTATAAATATGTATTTAAAATACTATTTAGACCTTCTGATTATCAAACATGTTTTGTTTAAACTGTTCAGAGGGTTAAAAATGGTAAAATACCGTTATTCAGACATTTTGAAAAAATTAATTATCAAACAACATTTTTTCATTCAGACACAATTCTATTCAGATGCTCTATATTATTCAGACGTCTAAACTGTTCAGGTCTCAACACTCAATTTTATCAAACACCACCTTACTTGTTTTTACCGGTTGAATCATCGGTTTGACCGGTGGTCAATCGGTTCAATCCGAATTTTGACTAAATTAATTTAATCGAGTCAAACTGGATTCAACATAGAACCAATTTTCGATTCAGCTGATTGAATCAACCGATCCGAGCAAGAGTTTCAAAATAGTGGTCTATAATCATTATGAGAAAAGGCGTGAGAGCGATCAAAAATCTTACGAATCTATTAACAATAAGTATATACGAACATAAATTTTGGACAAAAAAATTGAACCGAAAAAATAAAATGAATTTATTCCTGAATATTAATTGATTATACTTTCTAATTATTCGCGCAAACAAATTAATTTTAATTTTTATATCCAATTTTCCTATCCAAAACTTCTGTCTACGTAGAAGTACTCATCCATTAATGAGAAACTAAAGGTGGGTGTTTTGGCCTGACCATAGCCCCACCCCTTTTTTATTTGGCAAAAAAATAAAATAATAAAAAGATCTTGAGATGGATTTGATAAAACCATTTTACACAACTATGTTCTTATTTAGACTAGAGACACTAATTTAGCTACTTGCTTTTTTTTTTTTTTTCATGGCAAATAATATAATAAGACCACAACATCCTCTCAAGTGCCCTACTCTCCAAAAATACACATCTTTTTAGACAATCATATCTCAATATATGAACTATGAAGATCTACCACAAACCTTCACTTCTCTTTTTATATTCTCTCCCATCCCACCCCACCCCACCCCATCCCATCCCATCCCATCCCATCCCATCCCATCCCCCACCAAAAATAAATCATCTACAAACACCTTCCTCCATATCCAGCATTCCTAAATAATGCCTGCTTTATGTCTGCTGAACTTATAATTCCCCTTTGCTCCATTTCCTATCACCATTAAAAAAAATTAACACACATGGGTCATTTAAATATGGCTTCTGTAAAAAGTGATATAATTTTTTTTCTATATAAAAAAATATTAATAATTTGGTACAAATTTGTACCTCTGAGCAAGAAGCTTGCATTGCAAAGTCATTAAAGCAGCTAATAACACATTGTTGAATATCAAGGCCTAATGCTTCTAATGTTGTCACAGTTGATAGCAACAAGCCTGGCTTCCCAGCACAACAGATTTCAATTCGGGTATCCATATTCCTCCTTTCCACATCAAACTGCCCATCAACCAAAAAAAATTACATAATTTTTGCTCATTCAACATCAAAGAAGCTAATTAATTAGTAGTAATGTGTATATGTATATATACCTTTGGTGAATTTCTCAAAAGATCACCTTCATTAGGCTTTACATCTTTGAAGATGCTTTTTAAGCTTATTAGCTGCTGGAGATCATATGGCTTCACTTCAATCTCTTCTTGCAAATTATTGATCCTCTCTAGGAGTTCCTTCATGTAGTCTATAGTGTCTCCAAGAATTGATGTCCTGTCCATCTGATATATAAAAAAAGAATACATAAAATTGATCAAAATAGGGAAAATCATTCATGTAATTTTCAGAAGAATGTAATGTACCTTGCTTATCTTAGGAACAACAGATCTAAGCATGGAAAGCCGTTCATTCAATCGCTTCCTTCGCCTTCTTTCTGCCATTAGATTTTTTGATGGCTGCCCCTGCCCATTCAATTTCTTGACTTGAGTAGTCTTTTTTTCTGACCAAATACCCATATTGAAAATGGGTATTTCAGGGGACTGAATTGTCTCCATTTTACAACAAGTAGCAGAAGCTTCTACCTCCAAATCACCAACAATTGACATGAATGAACAATCTTCTTGAAACATTTGTGAAGTATCAAGTTTGTTGGTAGATGAATCGGTGACTTCTGGAGCTGATAAAGCTTCATCTCCAAATGGGGTATAAAATTCTGGGGAACAATTAAAGGTTTGTCGATCAAATGGGAATTTGGGAAACTCATCAAAACAATAATTTTGGGGAAAAGGGTTTTCAAGAAAAGTATCAACATTAGTGTAGTAGAAATCATTTACCCCTTTTGGAATATTATTAGTAGCTAATTCCCAAGGGTCGTCAATCCTTAGGGATAGCAACTCCTCCAAGAAATCATGCCCCTTATACTCCATCTTTCTCTCCGAGTTAAGTTGCGAGGATGGATGGATGGAAATTAATGCAAGGAGGAACCTTGATAATATGATGCTGTACCAAGTGGGGTTATATATATATATATATATATATATATATATATAGTTATATAGTTATAGGAGTGCAAGTGTAAAGGAAGTATGCCATTAACCAAACTAAAAAATTCACAATAGAAAATAATATTTTCACAGAAAATTATCGTTATACATTTATAACAACACTTTTCATATAAAAATATTAATTTTTTATCATTAATTAGCTCAACCATAAGATATCCCTTCTGCAATGACTTATTTTAAAGTGATTTAAAGTGAATTATAAGTTATTTTCAGTTATAACTTGTAGAAAAAAAATGTTCGATACCAGTTTGACTTATACATTAGAATTTAAGTTAAAATAAGTACAAATGTGTTTGATTGATTATTACTTATAAGTTAAGATAAATTGTAAATATTTTATCATAACTTAATAATATCCATTTCAACATTAATAAAACATTAAAAAGAATTATAATTCCAATTTTCATGAGTTTTTTTCCTTTTTTTTTGACATAATATCCATGAATTATTATTGATGTTGTTGTTGGCCGACATGTGGATAATAGTAGAGAGATGATAATTGAGATCTCTCGAGGGAGAACGGAGGAAGCAATGATGCGAAAACAAAAAGGGAATTGTTAAATTTATAATATTTTTTATTATTTTTATAATAAAAGTGTCGTTGTAGATGTATAGCGACGGTAAAAATCATCGTTATAAGATCTATAGCGACACTTTTGTCTCATTAATTGAGTTAAAAGGACAAACTGGGTATATAAACAATTAAAAATAATAGATAATTAAGGGTAAACTTGTCTCTTTGCTAATTTTGGGTATGTAACTAATCGAAGGGTGTGTAGATATCACTATCAATTTAGCAAGAAATAAATAAATAAAAAATAATGAAAGAAAGAGTAGATATCACTATCCTTATTAAATTGTGTAAAATTTTGGGTGTAACATAATTAATGAACCAACTAAAATTTTAAGTTTTCATCAAAATATTAAGCCCGAGTCATTGTAAACCAATAAAATGAGAGATGACATTATAAATCAAGGATGATTTATGCTACAGATATAAATTATTTTATAAATATTTTAAAAATTACTAATATGACATATTCTATCTCAGTATATTGCTTTAATGTAGTTTTCAGTTCCACATAAAAAACTGAGGTGGAGCAATGACACATCGGCAATTTATAAGATATTTGTAGAATAGTTTGTGTCTGTAACATTATTCTTATATTAATTAATATTATTTAAGACATTTAACTTATCATTTAATTTATTCATAGATAATTTAATTTGAGAATTAATATTTTCACAAGTCTCCTCTCACATGAATAATAAACAGGATATACATTCATATGTAAAAATATTAATTCTCTTTAATTTTATTTAACCCGATAAACCACATAATTACAGGTAGGATCCCGTCAAATCCAATAGCACTTGTCTCTAGACCCCACCAAATTATTCACTAATTCCAGTGACTAAATTTTTTGTCTTGGTTACCCAGTGGGATGTAATACGTGAGAGGGATTTGTGTATTTTCACCCTTTGGCTATTATTAGCTAAGACTACACTGAAATCTGTCTTTCCATTTTTTTGGTTCGATTCTCTAGGTACGTGAGTTCATGTCTTTTTCACACAAATCTGATGCATCAAACAAACTAGATATTTATGTTCGAATATATATTCTGCAAAGTTTGACCCACATTTCTGCCCGAATCGAAATGGATGGAGTTTGATTTCATAGACCATATCAGGTTCTTAATTTGTATTCATAAACTTCTCTAGTTTTACTATATATACCTATTTTCCCGTAAACATAAAATTATTTTCCTCAAGTACTAGCTTACAAAAGGAAAACAAAAAAAACAGACCACCAATAACACATCGAAAATATATATATATATATATATATATATATATATATAATCATGTACATATGATCGGATTACGATGACCAATTTTTTTGAGCTAGCTAGACGATGGTTTATCCGTCGTCAGAAATTTAATAATATGCCATGACGGATGAAACCGTCGTTATAGACAAAAAAACCGTCGACATAATAGACTGTGTAATACACAGCTGTGTACATATATTTTCCCATATATATATATATATATATATATGAGAAATGATCCATGCCGCACGTTAGCTATGGGCACTATTTCAGCTAACTTTTATCCAGCTGTCCAAAATTAGATCGAATGGCTAATGTGAGGATCCAGCTGCTACTCCCTCTAGCGGCTAGAGATTTTTTTTGTTGGCCGCTCCCTCTAGCGGTCAAGAGAATTTTTTTTTGCTGGCCACAGGAGGGAGTAGAGGACAGGAGAAATTTTTAAAATACCCCCACAATAAGACCCCAACTATTTATTAATAAAGATTTAATTTTTTCTAAAATATTATTTTGAATAATAAGTTGTTGATTTGATAAAATATTATAGTTATGAGTGATATGTGCAAATTTTACAAAGTAAGCAAGTTGTCATAAAATATTCGTTTGGTCAGGGAATATTCTTTTTATCGGGAAATATTAAATGCGACGACCACAAGAATCATTGGTAGTAACCACATAACAAAATAGTCATTTCCGATATAGAAAGCGATAAAGACACGATATGTTATAAAGATCTTTGATTATTGATTCTTACGTAAGAAGTCACTTTCAAGATTCAATAATTGCCACATGAAGTTCTTTGCAAGTATCTCATATCATTGATTCAATAATTGTTACAAAGAATATCTCGCATAATATTTTATATTATTTGAATAATATTATTAGTTAACATTATTGGCAATGTCTAGAAAGTTCTGTCGAGTAAAAGGGTTAGATTATATAATTGCGCACCAATAAGGATAAATCCTTATCAGAAAGCTCACTCTTTCTTGGAAATGATCTGGTTGTCAATATTGTGAGCTTATAATATTAATTGTGAATAATTATTATGTGGTGAATAATGGTTTAATTTTGATATAAATAGAGGAATTTAACATGGGATATTTTTTGAAAGTTTGACATATTTTCTTTGGAATTATAATTATCTCATCCGATAAAATATCCATTCAAATATATTATAATAGTTTAAATGGTAATATTATTATAATAATATATAATTTCCTGGCATGTGAATAAATGGAATGGATGTTAACAACTTGAATTGGAATTCTTTCTATGCACTTCTTCTTTTCTAAATTTGCTAGCTAAAAGTTTCCTGCATAGTTTTTGTAAGACCCAAACTTTTATGAATAAAAATTTAATTTTCTCTAAATGTTATTTTGAATAATAAGGTGTGAATTTGATATAATGTTATAGTTGTGGGTAATATTTAAAAATTTTGTAAAGTAAGTGTAAGACCCCAACTTTTATGAATAAAGAATAATTTTCTCGAAATATATTTTTGAATATTATGGTGTGGATTTGATATAATGTTATAGTTGTGGGTAATATTTATAAATCTTGCAAAGTAAGCAAGTGGTTATATAATATTCGATTGGCCTGGGAATATTCATTTTAACGAGAGAATATTATATACGCAAGCACAATCATTGGTGGACCTCATAACGGAAGTATTGTCAGTAGTTAGAAAACGACAAAATTATCTTTTTATAAAAATAATCACGAAAGTGTTACCGTTAAACCGTTGAACTACTCTTTGTAGTAGTAAAATACAATGAATACTGGCGTGATTGCATAGTAAGACACCGGTATTGATTATTGATGCTTACGTGAGAAGTCACTCGGCTTATACTCAATTATTATTGCAAGAATTGTCTTGATCATATCTCTCTCATATTATCGATTCAATTATTATCACACTATCATCCTGCATAATATTTATTATTATTAAATCAATAATTGAGACGACAAAGTTATTTATGTTATTATTTGCAATATTGACAATGTCTAGAAGTTCTATCGAGAGAGGTTTCGTCACCTAATCAAGGCCGCCTAATAAGGAGAAATCCTTATCGGAAAGCCCTTCTTCCAGGAACGACGGTTGTTAAATATTATGAGTTATAATATTAATGATGAATAAGTTCGTGTTGATTAAAGATGAAATTAATAGTTTCATTGTGTTGGGATTATTAGTGTTAGTGAAAATCGACATTTATTTCGATAATAATTGATGTCTGGAGGTTATATTGACCAATCGGGTAATTAATCGGATAAATGAACAATTAATTGCTATTATTTTACATGCTTATAACTATTTGTTCACATGTGTGTACTATTGATTCACATTCATGTACTATTAGGGGAGGTGGTGCAAGATTGATAATACTTGCATGACTAAATTAAAATGGAGGTATAGATTACAAGATTATAATTGTAATTAGTTTTTTCACATGATTATACTATTAAGTCACATGAATGAACTATTGATTCACATTATTTACTATTAGGGGAGGTGGTGCAAGTTTGATAATACTTGCAGGATTAAATTAAAAATGAAGAAAGGGGTATTATTTCTTTCGTATTCATGAAGAGAGTTATTTTCTTTTAATACTCGTAAGGGTTGTTATTCTATTCTTTATTATTCTGTTGGAATAACCTGTCTGTGCGGTCTATCGCATGCCTGGTGAATTCTGTTGTTATTTCATTCTTTATTATTTCATTGAATATCCGTATATGTAAGATGTTACGCATGACCAGTTTCATTCTTTATTATTCTCGTTGAATAACTCCGTCTGTCGCGTAATTACGACGCTGGTGAATTCTTATGTTATTCCATTCTTTATTATTCGTTGGAATAACACATGCCTACGTGGATTACCGCATGCATGGTGAATGATCATTCGTATTCATTCCTCATTAAATCGTGGAAATGATCTCGTCTCACGTGGATTACCGTACGGCGGCAAAAAAATTCATTCATGCGGTTTCATATATTCTATTATACTCGGTTGGTTAAAGTTTTGGCTTCTATACTCCATAAAATTAGTGGAATATCCTTGATATTTCAAGGCTTCATCTAATATCTTTTCATGGAAATATTCTTCCGAGCATTCTTGAATTTTACTCCACAAAACAAAGATCATATCGACAATTTGGACGTTATTGATTTCGGATAAATTAAATTATAAATCTTTAAAAATTTATCCTTGAACTTGTTTTATTGAATTCTTATATCATTGTCATCATCCTCATGTTTATAATATGTTGAAAGTCATCTGTGGCCTGTAGTGCATAGATGGACTTGGTATGATTATGACCAGGGATTATTCGGTATAATCATGACCTTAATGTTATAAATGATGTGATAAAAGTCCTCATTGGCCGTAGTGCATTGATGGACAGTTGTTGGCATGATCACGACCATTGATGAATACACGAATATCTATGGCCCGTAGTGCATGGATAAGTTGTGGTCGTGATACTAATAAATATCTTTGGCCGTAGTACAGGGATGATGTGGTTTATTTATTAAGCTGAGTCTCAGCGATAAAAGTGATGAAAATCCTTTTAAATCATAGAAGATAGTAGATTTTATTCTCTACTTGACTCTTCTAATGGATTGCTTGTTTCGCTGTAGTTAAACTTGATGGTTGTTATATTTTATCAGTTTAACTGTGACGCCCCCAAAACAGGTATACATCACCCATCTTGAGTCGCCAAATACATGGTACATAAATCAAATACAAACTTAATTATACAACTGTCGTGTAAAATACGATAAAACATATGCCGTGAGTTTTAATACAAATATTGTCATCTAGACAATATCCACACTCAATAGAGTCATCATTACATTTATTATCACACTATTTTATAGAATAGTGAGGACTACTATGACACCATCTCGGACCATCACCCGCACTCGACTAGTAGTCCTCGCCACGCTTCTCATTTCAAGAGAACAATGAAAGCAAAAGGGTGAGCTCAACTAGCCCAGTAAGAAATATTATGACTAAGATAATGCAGAATAAATTATCATTAGCCTTTAACAATGTTAAACTGATAGAATACAATAGACATCAAGTTTAACTACAGCGGAATAAACAATCCATTTGAAGAGTCAAGTAGAGCATGATATCTACTATCTTCTATGTTTTAAAATGTTTTCATCAATTTTATCGCTGAGACTCAAATTTTTAATAAATAAACCACATCATCGAATCATCCCCACTACGGGCCAATGATATTCATTAAATTATCAATGGTCATGACTATACCGAATAATCCCCTGGTCATAATCATACTCAAAATCGCCCATCAATGCACTATGTGCCACCGAGGACTTTTACCACATCGTTTATAACATTACAGGTCATGATTATACCGAATGATCCCTGGTCATAATCATACCAAGTCTATCTCTGCACGTAAGTCAAAGATATACAACTATAAAACCAATAATCAATAGTACATCTTGCACGTAAGACAAAGATATACAACTATAAAACCAATAATCAACAGTACATCTTGCACGTAAGCCAAAGATATACAACTGTAAAATCATTTTTAGTGTGTAGCTAAAAATATTAGCCCTATCATGCTTAACTCCAGAAATTCCAATATCTTGACACAATCTTACACATGTTAACGTGAGCCTCCAGTTTAAATTTCATGGCCATTAGAGTTATAGAACTCCAGTTATATCCGTTTTTGTCAGAAAATCACAAAAATTGAAATGGTCATAACTTGGTCATTTTAAGTCGGAATCAGCTCATTTTTGGACAGTAGGTACTTTATACCATATATTTTCGTGTTTCAAAAGGCCAGAATTTATTTCACAAACTAAGTGGCCGAAAATGCCCTTTTAAATTTCAGGCGTGAGCTTTTTGGTACTTCTGCGCTTTTGACTCCTTTCATAAAATCGGCTCACACTTAAAATCTACAACACCTTTTCTAGTGATTCCACTTGGATAAGTTAGAAAACTCATAGATCTAACTCTAGAACTTGACCACACTCAAAAAACTCGAAATATAATAGGAGATATGGTCAATTGAATTTCATGTTCCATTTTCACCAAAATCTGATTTTTAACCCTTTGTGATTTCTAAGAAACTTTCACGTTTTCACATAATAACCAACATAACTCATCATAACACTTACTAATACTACATATACCCATGATTTTCATCACCCAACTCTGACGCCCCCAAAATAGGTATACATCACCCATTCCGAGTCGCCAAATACACATACATAAACAAATACAACTTCAAAAGAATACAATTGTCGCAAAATACGACAACACATATATCGTGAGTTTGAATACAACTATTGTCTAATCAGAGTAGAGTATACAAACTCAAAAGGAGTCCTCATTATAATTATTAATATATATTTATTTTATTTTACAAAATAGTGAGGACTACTAATACAACTATCCCGAACCATCACTCCATACCCCTGGCTTAGTTCCTCGCTATGTTCTCACCTCCCGAGAAGAAGAAAAATGGAACAAAAGGAAAAGGGTGAGCTCAACTAGCCCAAAGAAAGAATATTATGACTAAGATAATATACAACAATTTATCATTAGTCTTCAAACAGGAAAAATCTGATAAAATATAATAGACAACAAGTTTTAGATCAACAATCAACAAAAATGGAAACAATCCATTGTAAGAGTCAAGAGAGAAAGAATTCCACTATCTTCTAAGATTTAAAAGTCCATCATCAATATTTTATCCTCGTAACATCAATCAATATACATCTTGAATCAAATATTCATCTTTGCACCATGTGCCAAAGATATTCATTTCAGATCACCAATGGTCATGTTCATCTCAACACTGCTCATCTTTGCACCACGCCAAAGATATTCATTAGGTAATCATTCATCTTTGCACTACACACAGCCAAAGATATTCAAGAATATCATCATTTAGGACCGAGGATGATGAAAAAATATTTTAAAGGAACGAATCCAAAGTGAAACAAAATAACAAATATTAGAGATTCAGATTACAGCTTTATCCAAGATCAATAATACTCCATAATAACCAATTTTGAAGCAAAATTCAAGAATAAAGATCAAAACATGGATACAATCAAAGATAGTAACCATAATAGACATCTTGGACAAAAAGGAGAAAATTTCATTTTTTATGAATAAGGTCAGATTCGTGAATAGTGTCGATACGTGAATAGTGTCGATACGTGAATAGTAACCCCCGACACAAAAAGTTCCAAATTTGATAAAAAGTTCATACCAATATTTTGGCATAATGATATCGAAAGAAATAATATCATTTACTTAAGAAAATAACATCCCTTACCTCAAAAAATAAAAGATTTCGATCTAATATCTCCAGATAAGGTCAAGGAAACTTGTAATCGATAAATAGAAACTCACAAAGTATCTAAATACTCACAAAATACGCCGATAATATAGAGAGAGAAAGAGAGAAAGCTTATGTTTTTCGTGTGATTTTCAATTCTAACTTAGCCCTCTATTTATAGAAAATGTTAAGACGTCAAGCAGCATTTTGACTCGCTACCCGATGGTTTTACTCGCTACTATTGCCACCCACCACATTTGAAATAAAATTCAAAGACATTTCTTCACCAACCACAAGTGGGGCCCACTCAATTCTAGAATTTTCCACCAAAATCATTTATAAACCTAATTTCAAATCACCATCTCTTAAAATTCATAACAAATTATACGCTCATTTTTAATGGCTCAAAATTTGTGGACATATACTCAACTTATATATGTATAACATATCCAAAAATCACAACGATCCAATCTACGATTAAAAATTATAACTCACTTAATATATCTCAATAATGTTGATTTAATTTTTAATACCTCCATTCCACTAAAAAAACACCTCAACATTAATTCCTTCAATTATATCCACATAAAATAAATATATCCATCAATTATATCCACATAAAATAAATATTTTCTTATCATATAAATCAATAATTAATTATTCACAAATAATATTACGTAATCACAATTATGACAACCAAGCCGCTCCTGTGAAAGAGGGGCTTTCCGATAAGGATTTCTCTCTCATCGGCGCGCAATTAGTGACCAAACCTCTCCTCGATGTAACTTTCTAGACATTGCCAATAATGCTATCTCATAATATTATTCAAATAATATGAATTATTGATCCGATAATGGGAAATATCAGGCAAAGGACAATTATGAAACAACAATAATATAAAATATCAACGCAACAATTATTGAACCAATAAAATAAAATATTGAATAAAGAATTATCGTAATAATTATCGAGTAGTGCCTTCACGTAAGAATCAATAATTCAAAAATATACTGCAAAACCGCGTAAAGCATCGCAAGCAACCACGCCAGACATCGTATTTTAACCACCGGGTATTCCAATGTTGTTAATTCAGAATAACTACGCCGTTATTTGTAAAAACTCAAATTTGTCATTTTCTTCATCCGACCATTATCCGTTATGGGGCCCATAAATGGTCATACCATCGCATTTAATATTCCCTACAAAAAGAATATTCCACCACCAAACTAATATTCCCCGACAACAATGAATATTTTATAACCACTTGCTTATTTTGCAAAATTTGCACATTTCACCCATAACCAAAGCATTATATCAAATTAACACCTTATTATTCACAATAAAATTAGAGGAAAATTGATTTTATTTATAATAAGTTGGGGTCTTACAACCTCCCTCCTTATGAAATTTCATCCTCAAATCGACGACGACTGTGTGTTTCAAAAGGTGAGGATACCTCGCTTTCATTTTCGATTCCAACTCCTGTGTCATTTCTTCAATAAGCATGGTTTCTCCACAAAACCTTAACTTGTGGTATAACCTTCGCGTAGGATATGCTCTTTCCTATCCAAGATCTTAACAGTACTCTCCTCAGACGTTAAATCTTCTGGCTATCTCGTCCGGTTCTAACTCAATAATGTGGTTCGGTCTTTCACATATTTATTTAAGCATAGATATGTGAAAAACATTATGAACACGTAGACATGCTTGAGGTAATGCGAGTCTATAGGCCACATTTCCTATTCTGGTCAAGAATCTCAAATGGACCAACAAATCGTGGATCGAGCTTTTCTCTCTTCCCAAATCTTGTAACTCCCTTCCATGGTGCAACACGTAATAATACATGATCCCCAATATTAAATTCCACGCCCTTTCGATGAAGATCCGTGATAACTCTTTTGTCGATCCTGTGCCGCTTTGTATACGCTTGTCGGATCATTTCGATCTTCTCTCAGTAGTTATGCGTGCATAAATTCTCGTCCCAACAACGTTGTTTCTCCCACCTCATCCCAAAGATACCGAGAGAGCGACACTTTCGGCCCATACAATGCTTCAAATGGAGCCACACCTATACTTGCCTCGATAACTATTGTTGTAGGAGAATTCCACCAATGGTAGGTACTTATCCCAACTCCCTTTGAAATCTAGGACACATAGTCTTAATAGATCTTCAAGAGTTTGAATAGTCCTCTCTCGATTGCCCGTCCGCTTGAGGATGGTATGTCGAATCAATCAGAATTGCGCCCATAGCTTTTCAGCAAGCTAACCCAAAATCGTGAAGTGAATCTTGGGTCACGATCCAAACTATGGATACCGGCATGCCATGCAATCTCACAATCTCATTCACGCATATACTAGCAAGACGCTCAAGGAATAAGTCTCCCAGATAGGCAAGAAATGGGCAGACTTGGTTAATCTATCAACAATAACCCAAATCGCATCTACGCCTTGAGAAACCTTGGGAAGACCCAGAACTAAATCCATAGTAATGTGTTCCCACTTCCATTTCGGAATCTCAAGTGGTTGCAATGGACCCTTTGGCACTTGATGCTCCGCCTTTACACGCTGACAAGTTAAACACACTCGAGATAAACTCCGCGATCTCTTTTCATATTGCTCCACCAAAATGTATGTCAAGATCATGATACATTTTGGTACTCCTGTGATGGATTGCAAAACTGTGTGTGTTGTGCCTCCATCATGATTCTATGCTTCAAGTCGTAATCGTTAGAACACAAAGTCCGGAGTCGACTCAAGTATTCCTTCTTCATCGATTTCGCTTCGAATAAGCACCTTCTTGCACTTTCTTCTTCATACGCATCACTCCATGTCCGTAGCTTGAGCAAATTTTAACTTTATCGATTAAAGTTGGTTCTACTCAGATGTTTGATATCATCACGGGTACTTGAGCCTTTACCTCTATCTCCATCCTTTGCAAGTCATACAAAATGGACCTTTGTGTTAACAACATTGCACTCGCATTCAAGATATGATCTTCTACTCAATGCGCCACCTACCACGCTTTTTTTTTCCAAGATGATATCGATGGTATGATCGTAATCTTTCAACAACTCGAGCCAACGTCGTTGCCGCATGTCGAGTTCCTTTTGGGTGAAGAAATATTTGAGGCTTTTATGATCCAGATAGATCTCCACTTTCTCCCCATACGTGTAGTGTTCAGATCTTCAACGCAAAAAAACGATCACGCTAACTCCAAATCATGAGTAGGATAATTCCTCTCATATTCTTTTGAGTTGTCGCGAGGCATAGGCTATGACTTTTCCCATGTTGCATGAGAACACATCCTAACCCTTTGCCTCAAGCATCGTCAGAGATAACAAATCCATCCGAACCAGATGGTATTGTCGTAACAAAGTGCCAAATGAGTCTTCTTCGAGTTCTTGAAAACTCTTCTCACAATCCTCGCTCCAACCGAATTTTATATCTTTACGAGTCACCGAAGTTAACGGAGTAGCGATTCGAGAAAATCCTTCCACTAATCTCCGATAAGAACCAAACTAAGCCCCAAAAGTTACGCACTTTTGGCCACCGACTTTTGGTTGTTCCCTAACTTCAGTATGGCTTCAATCTTCGCCGGTCGACAGATACTCCATGTTTTGACACCACGCGCCCAAGGAATGCTACTTCCTCAAGCCGTAACTCGTGATTTCTTCAAATTTGGCATATAACTTGTTATCACGAAGCCTTTTCAGAAGATCAAAGCTTCAAATGGTGCTCATGATCTTCACTACGCTTTTTGAATAGATGAGGATGTCATCAATAAAGACAACAAACGAATCGATCCAAATATTCTTTGAACACACGATTCATCATATCCATGAAAGCAAATAGGAGCATTAGTCAATCCAAAAGACATGACTAAGAATTCATAATGCCCGCATCGAAGTTCTCAAGGCGCGCTTTGAATATCCTCGCTTTTAATCTTCAAACCGATGATATCCGTAATCTAAGATCGATCTTTGAAAAGAATTGTGCTCCTTGAATCGGGTCAAACAAGTCATCAATGCGAGGTATGGATACCTATTCTTGATAGTGACATGGTTCAATTCCCTCAGTAGTCAATACAAAGTCGATACTCCCCGCCTTCTTCTTTACTTAATAACACAGAGCACCCCAAGGAGATGTACTAGATTTAATGAAACCGATGTCCAACAACTCCTCGTAGTTGGACCTTTAACTCCTCAAGTTCAATAGAGCCATTCGATATGGGGTTTTAGAAATGGGCTTTGTACCTGTGTTCAAGGTCAATAAAGAATTCAACTTCACGCTCGGGGTAGACCGAAGTTCTTCAGAAATACGCCAGAAATTCACTAACAATGTAAATATTATTCAAATCGACGTGTTTTTGTTCAAGTCCGTGATATGGGCTAAGAAAGCTTGACATCCATTTTTCAATAAACGAATAGCTTTATGGCTTGATATGATATGACAGTTGATTGATTTTAATGGTTTGGTTGTTTGAATTCGCATAACAAAAGTTGGTTAGAATATGAAAACTAACAACCTTATTTAAAAAATCAATTTTTTAAGATGATGAGTGGTTAACCAATCAATCCCTAAAATCACATCAAATGCAAGAATTTTCAACTAAATAAGATCAACAGTAATGTGATGGTACCAACTTGAATCAAGCAAGATTTATAAAAAGAGATGTAATGAAAGTTTCTCCTAACTGAGTCTCAACAGATAAGTCAAGGTCTAACTTCTCCTGAGTCAAGTTTAAACGCT
This sequence comes from Panax ginseng, assembly GCA_020205605.1. Classification (NCBI taxonomy): domain Eukaryota; kingdom Viridiplantae; phylum Streptophyta; class Magnoliopsida; order Apiales; family Araliaceae; genus Panax; species Panax ginseng. The sequence goes on from CM035146.1 coordinate 13,026,684, forward strand.
GAGCACAAGCAAGAGAGAGATAAAAGAATGGGTAGAACCCAGATTCAATAAGGTATAAACTTCGCAAGAGTTTATGATTAGCTTACCCGTGATCACCTCGCTTGGGTTCCTCGATTTTTGGGCAAGCCACGACAAACGCCTCTTCCAGAACCACCGATTTTGACTTGTCCGGATAGCTTTTGAGTCACCATCCCCGCTGAACTTGGTTTCGCAACTAGACAATCTCTAGCTATATGACCTTCCTTTCCACAGCTTATAACACACCTCGATTGTTGGGGGGCGCCAATGATGTGTCCCTCTTTCCCAAGATTTGTAACAAAACGACCCAAGGCTCGCTCTCCTCCCCTAAAAATAGTTGATGTTTCAGGCCGACGCCTTCACGTTATCATTGTTGTACCTTCTCTCTTGAAATCTCCTCCCGACTCTCGCTTCTTCTATTATCACGGCCACGATTACCACCAGAGTGGTTACCGCTTTTGTCTCAATGTTTTCCTCCCCCGCCGGTTTTCATCATTCGATGATCACCGCCACCGCAGATGACTCGTTGTGGTCCCCGTTGAATATACTCATTATCTCGCCTAATAATTGAGCCCTGTTTACAACATCTAAATATAAAGAAAATTTTATGAGAGATAAGATATTGTCAATCTCTAAGTTTTAGACCTCTCGTAAACATCCTCGTCATTCGCTCCTCATTCTCACCAAATGAGGCAAAACCGATAACTCGCAAACTTTCACCAGATCGGGACACCGCCATGTTGTTTTGTTCCAAACCGATAAACTCCACCTCCTTCATATGATTTAATACTTTCGTGAAAGTACTTGTCATTAAATAGTTTTTCAAACGTTTCCCAAGACATGTTGAAAGTGGCAGTCGGGTACGCTTCACGCACTCCCACCAAGAGTCGCTTCACCGCTGAACATAAAGGTGGCGAATGGAACCTTCGTTCTCCGCATCCCAAGACATCGAATATCTTGGTAATTTGTTTGACCCACATTTTTCCGCCTTTGATCGGATCCGCTTTCCAATAAATTCGTGGTCCCAACTCCTCGAATCGCTTTGGTGTGACAAGTCGCAGATTGCTATCATTTCCACCCGTATTTTGTGCACGAAGTCTCCTCGTCCGATTTTGCATGAATTGCAAAAACTTCTAAACATCCCATCATTCATCATTTGTTCTGAAGAGTGTTGTTTACAGAGGAATATTGCTTTCCTGCTCAGACGCTCCTCGGGTGGTGATTAAAGGTGTCTCCACCGCCTCATTCACTCCATCGTTAATATTTTCACCGCCATTCTTAAATATCGCCATAAAACAAGGGTTAATTAACAAATTAATATATCACATATTAACCATATGCTCTCGATCGACCAACCAAATAACAAATAAGGTCATACTAGTGAAGGAATTCCCCACTCTCCCTCCTAGTTCTTTGTCTCACATCTCACCAGGATCATATCCCTAAGCTTTGATATTAATCGTGACGCCCCAAAATAGGTATACATCACCCATTCTCGAAGTCGCCAAATACATGGTACATAAACAAATACAACTTCAAGAATACAATTGTCGGCAAAATACGATAACACATATATCGTGAGTTTGAATACAACTATTGTCTAATAGAGAGTATACAAACTCAAAAGGAGTCCTCATTATAATTATTGATACACTATTTTACAAAATAGTGAGGACTACTAATACAACTATCCCGAACCATCACTCCATACCCCTGCTTAGTTCCTCGCTATGTTCTCACCTCCCGAGAAGAAAAATGGAACAAAAAGGAAAAGGGTGAGCTCAACTAGCCCAAAGAAAGAATATTATGACTAAGATAATATACAACAATTTATCATTAGTCTTCAACAGGAAAAACTGATAAAATATAATAGATAACAAGTTTTAGATCAACAATCGCAAATGAAAAACAACAATCCATTTAAGAGTCAAGAGAGAAAGAATTCCACTATCTTCTAAGATTTAAAAGTCCATCATCAATATTTTATCCCTCGTAACATCAATCAATATACATCTTGAATCAAATATTCATCTTTGCACCACAAAAGCCAAAGATATTCATTCAGATCACCAAATGGTCATGTTCATCTCAACACTGCTCATCTTTGCACTACGCCAAAGATATTCATTAGGTAATCATTCATCATTTTGCACTACAAAGCCAAAGATATTCAAGAATATCATCATTTAGGACCGAGGATGATGAAAAATATTTTAAAGGAAACGAATCCAAAGGAAACAAAATAACAAATATTAGAGATTCAGATTATAGCTTTATCCAAGATCAATAATACTCCATAATAACCAATTTTGAAGCAAAATTCAAGAATAAAGATCAAAACATGGATACAATCAAAGATAGTAACTATAATAGACATCTTGGACAAAAAGGAGAAAATTTCATTTTTTATGAATAAGGTCAGATTCGTGAATAGTGTCGATACGTGAATAGTGTCGATATACGTGAATAGTAACCCCGACACAAAAAGTTCCAAATTTGATAAAAAGTTCATACTAATATTTTGGCATAATGATATCGAAAGAAATAATATCATTTACTTAAGAAAATAACATCCCTTACCTCAAAATAACAAAGATTTCCGATCTAATATCTCCAGATAAGGTCAAGGAAACTTGCAACCGATAAATAGAAACTCACAAAGTATCTAAATACTCACAAAATACGCCGATAATATAGAGAGAGAAAGAGAGAAAGCTTATGTTTCGTGTGATTTTCAATTCTAACTTAGCCTCTATTTATAGAAAATGTTAAGACGCCAAGGCATTTGACTGCCACCGATGGCTTTTACTCGCTACTATTGCCACACCCACCACATTTGAAATAAAATTCAAAGACATTTTTCACCAACCACAAGTGGGGCCCACTCAATTCTAGAATTTTCCACCAAAATCATTTATAAACCTAATTTTCTAATCACCACCTCTTAAAATTCATAACAAATTATACGCTCATTTTAAATCGGCTCAAAATTTGTGGACATATACTCAACTTATATATGTATAACATATCCAAAAATCACAACGATCCAACTACGATTAAAAAATTATAACTCATTTAATATATCTCTCAAGAACAATTGATTTAATTTTTTAATACCTCCATTCCGGAAAAAACACCTCAACATTAATTCCTTCAATTATATCCACATAAAATAAATATATCCATCAATTATATCCACATAAAATAAATATTTCTTATCATATAAATCAATAATTAATTATTCACAAATAATATTATGTAATCACAATTATGACAACCAGCCGCTCCTGAAAGAAAGAGGGGGCTTTCCGATAAGGATTTCTCCTCATCGCGCGCCGCAATTAGTGACCAAACCTCTCCTCGATGTAACTTTCTAGACATTGCCAATAATGCTATCTCATAATATTATTCAAATAATATGAATTATTGATCCGATAATGGGAAATATCAGGCAAAGGACAATTATGAAACAACAATAATATAAAATATCAACGCAACAATTATTGAACCAATAAAATAAAATATCGAATAAAGAATTATCGTAATAATTATCGAGTAAAGGCCTTCACGTAAGAATCAATAATTCAAAAATATCGCAAAAAACCGTGCCATCGCAACCACGCCAGACATCAGATTTTAACCACCGTGTATTCCAACAAGTTGTTAATTCAGAATAACTACGCCGTTATTTGTAAAAACTCAAATTTGTCATTTTTTTCATCCGACCGTTATCCGCTATGGGCCCATAAATGGTCATGCATACTGGTCGCATTTAATATTCCCTATGTAAAGAATATTCCACCACCAAACTAATATTCCCCGACAACAATGAATATTTTATAACCACTTGCTTATTTTGCAAAATTTGCACATTTCACCCATAACCAAAGCATTATATCAAATTAACACCTTATTATTCACAATAATAATTAGAGGAAATTGATTTTATTTATAATAAGTAAGTATTATCAATCTTGCACCTAACTCCCCTAATAGTACATGAATGTGATTCAATAGTACATACATGTGAACAAATAGTTATATAAGATGTGAATTAGTAGCAATTAATTGCTCATTTATCCGATAAATTACCCGATTTATCAATATAACCCCCAGACATCAATTATCATTGGAATAGATGTCGATTTCCACTAACACTAATAATCCCAACACAATGGAACTATCAAATTCATCTTTAATCAACATGAACGTATTCATCATTAATATTATAACTCACAATATTTAACAACCAGGTCGTTCCAAGGAAAGATGGGGCTTTCCGATAAGGATTTCTCCTTATTGGCACGCAATTAGATGACCAAACCTCTCCTTGACAGAACTTCTAGACATTGTAAATATTGTAATTTAATAATATGAACAACTTTGTCGTCTCAATTATTGATTTAATAATATATCAAATATTATGCAGATGATACTGTGACAATAATCGAATCAATAATATGAGAGATATGATGCAAAAATTACTATAGCAATAATTGAGTATAACTGAGTAACTTCTCACGTAAGCATCAATAATCAATACCGTAAGCTACTTATGCAACCATGCAGACATCTTGTATTTTTACTACCGAAAGTAGTTCAACAGCTTTTAACGGTAACACTTCCGCCATTATTTTTATAAAAAGATAATTCTGTCATTTTCTTACTACGATAATACTTCCGTTGTGGGGTCCACCAATGATTATGCCGTCGTACGGAATATTCCCCGACCAATCGAATATTATATAATCACTGCTTACTTTGCAAAATTTATAAATATTACCCACAATTATAACATTATATCAAATCCACACCATAATATTCAAAAATATATTTCGAGAAAATTATGCTTTATTCATAAAAGTTGGGGTCTTACATATGATGCAGCAGTTACTGTAGCAATAATTGAGTATAAATGAGTGACTTCTAACGTAAACATCAATAATCAATACCGTGTGCTACTATGCAACTAATGCCAGACATTTTTTACTTTTACTACCGGGTAGTTCAACAGTTTAACGGTAAAACTTTCGCCGTTATTTTTATAAAAAGATAATTCTGTCATTTTCTAACTACGACAATACTTTCGTTGTGGGGTCCACCAATGATTGTGTCATCATACGAATATTTCCAAGTAAAACAAATATTCCCCAACTGTGACGCCCCCAAAATCGGTATACATCACCCATCTTGAGTCGCCAGATACATGGTACAGAATTCAAATACAACTTAATAATACAACTGTCGTGTACAATACGACAAAATATAAACTGTGAGTTTGAACACAAATATTGTCTACTAGAGAATATACAAACTCAAAACGAGTCCTCATTATAATTATTATCACACTATTTCACATAATAGTGATGACTACTAATGCACCATCTAGGACCATCACTCTGTTCCCCGACTAGTCCCAGCTATGTTCTCATTTCTTGAAGAGAACAGTGAAAGAAAGGGTGAGCTCAACTAGCCCAGTAAGAAATATTATGACTAAGATAATGCAGAATAATTTATCATTAGTCTTTAACAATGTTAAACTGATAAAATACAATAGACATCAAGTTTAACTGCAGCGGAACAAGTAATCCATTAAAAGAGTCAAGTAGAGAATAAAATCTACTATCTTTTATGATTTAAAAGGTTTTTCATCACTGTTATCGCTGAGAATCAACTTAATAAATAATCCATATCATCGAATCACCCCTGCACTACGACCAAGGATATTCTTTAGTATCACGACCACAAATTATCCATGCACTAAAGCCAAGGACATTCGTATATTCATAAATGGTCATGATCATGCCAACAACTGTCCATCAATGCACTACGGGCCAATAAGGACTTTTATCACATCATTTATAACATTACGGTCATGATTACACCGCATAATCCCTGGTCATAATCATACCAAGTCAATCTATGCACTACAGGCCATAAATGACTTTCAATAAAATATAAACATGAGGATGATGAAAATGATATAAGAATTCAATAAAACAAGTTCAAGAATTAATTTATCCGGAAACTAATAATGTCCAAATTGTCAATATGATACTGCTTTGTATAGTAAAATTCAAGAATGCTCAGAAGAATATTTCCATGAAAAGATACTGGATGAAGCGCAAATATCAAGGATATTCCACTAATTTCATGGAGTATAGAAGTCAAAACTTTAACCAACCGAGTATAATAACGTAATGGAATAACAAAAGAAATCACCATGCATGCAGATTTCAGATGTAAAAAGTTATTCCAATGTAATAAGTAATGAGAACCAGGTCAAAGTAAATTGCACCTATGTGATGTTCCAATGTAATAATAAAGAGCGGAACCAGTCCCAAGATAAATGCATGCATGTGATATTCCAAATGTAATAATAATAAAGACTTTTAACCAGTCCAAAGTAAACGCACGCATACATGATATTCAAATGTAATAATAATAAAGATGAATCCAGTCCCGCCAGAAAACGCATGCATGTGATATTCTAATGTAATAATCATAAAGACGAAATATTTAGAAGAATGTCACCAAGTATAGGGTAGTCACAGATATCGTTATTCCAAAGATAATAACATGTAATGGAATAATGTAAGTTCTCTTCATGAATAAAAAGAAATAATACCCTTACCGTAAAAAGAAACCGGATATAAGAGTAGGAAGAAGCGTAATACTTTTCTATAGTTTTCTATAATTTCTCTCTCGAGTTTCGGTGAATTCAGAAGAAAATAATGAATGAATGAGCTTCTATTTATGTAAGAATGGATTGATAAGAACTCAACTTATGAACGGTCCAGATTGATTTACTTTAAACGGACGGTCCAGATTGGTTTACAATAAAATATAATATATTCTATTTATAATCTAATAAAACAAAACTAATAAAATATATTATATATATAATTGCATTATCATTCACGGGTTACAACCCCGTGAATCAACATCCCACCTCCAGATTCTTATCACAAGCCTTTATATATATATATACAAAACTTATATATATAAAATAAACTTAATAAAGCACTCCTGACTTTCCATGCCAACCAATTCATTTTGATGCCCATAATGCTCTCCACTTATTCCACCCGTGGGCCTCCATCTTATATATATAATATTTAAATATATATATATATACAAAATAATTTATACCGATTATTATATTTTAAAAAATGGGTAAATAAACAAAATTTACATCAAATACTTCATAAAAAAACCCCTCAATATTTTTAACAATATTTATCATCATTATTATAATTCACAATATTAATCGACCAGGTCGTTCCCAGGAAAGAGGGGGCTTTCCAATAAGGATTTCTCCTATCAAGCGCAAGTAATTAGTGTGACCAAACCTCTCCTCGACAGTAACTTCTAGACATCTTTAATATTGCAAATAATAATATTAATAACTTTGTCATCTCAATTATTGATTTAATAATATAAAATATTGACAATAATTGAATCATATAACGTGAGATATTACGCAAAGAATTATCGTAGCAATAATTGAACAAAACCGAGTGACTTCTCACGTAAGCATCAATAATCAAAAACCGTAGTGTCATTGTGTAACTACGCCAGACATCGTACTTTTTAACACCGTGTTTCAACAATTAACAGTGAAACTTCCGCCGCTATTTTCATAAAGTATTTTTGTCATTTTCTCAATCCGACAATAATTCCGTTGTGGGGTCCACCAATGATTGTGCCGTTGTACAAATATTCCTTGTTAAAACGAATATTCCCTGACCAATCGAATATTATATGACAACTTGCATACTTTGCAAAATTTATAAATATTACCCACAATTATAACATTATATCAAATTCATTCCATAATATTCAAAAATGATATTTATAGAAAATTCATCTTTATTCAAAAAGTTGGGGTCTTACAACCTCCCTTCTTATGAAATTTCGCTTCTCGAAATTAGTGGTACGCACTGTATGTCAAAGAGGTAAGGATACCTTGATTTCATTTGATTCTAACTCCCAAGTCATTTCCTCAATATTGTGGTTTCTCCACAAAACTTTGACTTTGAGGTATAACCTTGGAGCGTAGAATATGTTCCTTCTTATCCAAGATTTGAACAGAACCTCTTCATACGTTAAATCATCCGCTATTTCGTCCAGGTTCTAACTCAATAATGTGGTTCGGGTCTTCCACATATTTACGTAACATGGATATGTGAAAAACATTATGAACACGAGACATACTTGGCAAGAAAGCGAGTCTATAGCCACGATTCCTACTCTACGAGGATTAAAAATGGGCCAATGAATCGAGGATTGAGCTTGCCTCTTTCCAAATCTCGTGACTCCTTTCTATGGAGCAACACGTAATAAACACATGATCTCCTATATCGAATTCCACATCCTTTCGGATGAAGATCAAGATAACTCTTTTGTCGATATTGTGAGGTTTTTATACGTTGTCGGATCGTTTGAATCTTTCCAGAGTAGTCATACGTACCAACTCCGGCCCCAACAACGTTGCTTCACCTACCTCATCCCAAAGATATCTTTGGAGAATCGACACTTTCTTCCATACAACGCCTCAAATGGAGCCATGCCAATACTTGCTTGATAATCGCTGTTGTTGTGAGGAAAACTCCACCAATGGTAAGAACTTGTCCCAACTTCCTTGAAGTCAAGGACACAGTAGTCTTAATAGATCTTCTAGAGTTTGAATAGTCCTCTCTCGATTGTCCGTCGTTCGAGGATGATATGCCGAGCTAAATCGTAAGTCTGTGCCCATAGCTTTTTGCAAACCAACCCAAAATCGTGAAGTAAATCTTGGGTCTCGATCGGAAACTATGGATACCTCTAAGATACCATGTAGTCTTACAATCTCGTTTATGTACATACTGAGCAAGACGTTTAGGTGTATAAGTTTCGTGATCAAGAAGAAATAAGCAGACTTGGTCAATCTATCAACAATGACCCAAATCGCATCTATGCCTTGAGAAACCTTAGGAAGGCCCAGAATTGAAATCCATGGTAATGTGCTCCCACTTCCATTTTGGAATTTCAAGTGGTTGCAATGGACCTTTTGATACTTGATGCTCCGCTTTAACTCGTTGACAAGTTAGACACCTTGAGATAAACAATAATATCTCTCTCTTCATATTGCTCCATCAAAATGTACGATTTAAGATCATGATACATTTTGGTACTCCTGAGATGGATTGCAAAACGGTGTGTCAGGCGCTCCATCATGATTTTATACTTTAAATCGTGGTCGTTAGGAACACAAAGTCTAGAGTTGACTCAAAGTATTCCTTCTTCATCGATTCTTGCTTCCGACATAGCACCTTCTTGCACTTTCTACCTCATACGCATTAGCTCCGTGTCCAGAGCTTGAAGCGACTTTAACTTTATCAATTAAAGTCGGTTCTACTCAGATATTCGCCATCATCACATGGGTCCTCGGAGTCTTTAACTCTATCTCCATCCTTTGCAAGTCACACAAAATGGGCCTTTCAGGTTGACAATATCACACTCGTGATTGTATATGATCTTCTACTCAACGCGCCGCCTACCACGCTCGCTTTTCCAGGATGGTATTCGATGGTATGATCATAATCTTTCAATGATTCAAGCCAACGTCGTTGTCACATGTTGAGTTCCTTTTTGAGTGAAGAAATATTTGAGGCTTTTATGATCCGTAAAGATCTCCACCTTCTCTCCATACAAGTAATGCCTCCAAATTTTAAGTGCGAAAACAACAGCTGCTAATTCTAGGTCATGATTAGGATAATTCCTCTCATATTCTTTGAGTTGTCGCGAGGTATAGGCTATGACTTTCCCATGTTGCATGAGAACACATCCTAACCCTTGCCTCAAGCATCACTATAGATGACAAATCCCTCCGAACCAGATGGTATTGTCGAGCAGTCTTTGAAATGAGTCTCCTCTTGAGTTCTTGAAAACCCTTCTCACATTCTTCGCTCCAACTGAACTTTATATCTTTTTGAGTCATCTGAGTTAATAGTGTAGCAATTCGAGAAAACCCTTCCACAAATCTCCTATAATAACCAGCTAAACCGAGAAAGCTACGCACCTCGGTCACTGATTTAGGTTGCTCCCAGCTTTGAATAGCTTCAATCTTTGCCGTGTCAATAGATATTCCATGACTTGATACTACGTTCCCAAGGAATGCTACTTCTTCAAGCCAGAACTCGTATTTCTTCAACTTGGCATAAATCTTGTATTCACGAAGCTTTTGGAGTATCAGCCTCAAGTGTTGCTCATGATCTTCACTACTTTTGGAATAAATAAGGATGTCATCAATAAAGACGACCACAAAGTGATCCAAATATTCCTTGAATACTCGGCTCATCATATCCATGAAAGGCAAGAGGAGCATTAGTCAATCCAAAGGACCTCGACTAGGAATTCATAATGCCCGCATTGAGTTAAAGCCAGCCCTTTTGGAATGTCATCGCTCTAATCTTCAATTGGTGATATCCTAACTAATATCAATCTTTGAAAAGAATTTGGCTAATTGCAACCGGGTCAAACAGTCATCAATACGCGGGCAATGGGTACCTATTTTTGATGGTGACATGATTTAACTCTCGATAATCAATACAAAGTCGCATACTCCCATCTTTCTTCTTCACGAATAGAATATGAGCATCCCAAGGAGACGCATTTAGGACTTAATGAAACCAATGTCTAACAATTCTTGCAATTGGGTCTTTAACTCCTCAAGTTCAATAGAGCCATTCGATATGGGGCTTTGGAAATGGGTTTTTCTATCGGGTTCAAGGTCGATACAAAATTCAATTTCACGCCACGGGGTAGGCAGGGAGAAGTTCTTGTGGAATATGTGGGAATTTATTAACAATAGAAATATCATTCAAAACTGACGTATTTTTGTTTAGATCCGTGACATGAGCTAAGAAAGCTTGACATCTGTTTTTCAATAAACGAATAGCTTTATGGCTTGAAATGACATTGATTGATTTTAATGGTTTAGTTACTTGAATTCGCATAATAGGTTGGTTAGGAATATGAAAGCTAATAACCTTACGAAAAATAATCAATTTTTGCATGATGAGTAGTTAACCAATCAATCCCTAGAATCATGTCAAATGCAAGTATTTTCAATGAAATAAGATCGATAGGTAATGTGAGGGTACCAATTTGAACCAAACAAGACTTATAAAAAGTGGATGTAATGAAGGTTTCTCCCAACGGAGTTTCCACAGATAAGTCAAAGTCTAATTTCTCCGAAGTCAAATTTAATCGTTGAGCGCAAGTAGGAGAAATAAAAGAATGGGTAGAACCGGTATCAAATAAAGTATAAACTTCGCTAGAGTTTATGATAAGCTTACCCGTGATAACCTCATTCAGGTTCCTTGCTTTCTGGGAGGTCACAACAAACGCTCTCCTTTGCATTACCGGCTTTGAATTTTCTCGGGACTACCTTTTGGTGCCTTCATCCTATTTGAACTTGTTTTTGGTGAATGACAAAAAATCGCTAAGTGACCTTCTCTTCCACAATTATAACATGATTTGGACTGCAGATCGCCATAGATTTGATCGATGTGTCCCTCCCTCCGCATTTGAAGCATATGATAGTGGTCGTTCTCCTTCCTTAACAATGGGTGTTCAGCCGACGTTTCTTCCATCATTTTTGAATCTCCTCTTCTTAAAATGTCCATTCTTATTATTTTGGCCCTGATTACCACCGAAGTGGTTACAATTTTTGGCCTGTTGATTCCCTCCATGCTTGTTGTCACCGCTTCAATGACTGCTCTCACTGGTATTATTATTTTGTCGGCCTCTCTCTTTTGGTTACGTTGACTCGTTATTGTGCTCCACTAACTGAGCCCTATTTACAACATCTGAATACAAACACAGTTTATGAGAAATAAGATGTTGACGTATCTCCGGCTTCAAACCTCTTAAAAAAAATCTGCGTCATTCTCTCTTCATTATCCACCAAGTGGGATGTAAACCGGGATAACTCAGCAAACTTAGCTTCGTACTGCGACACAGTCATATTATTCTACTCCAACTTGATGAATTCTACCTCCTTCATGTGACGAATACTTTTGGGAAAGTACTTGTCATTGAACAATTCTTGGAACTTCTCCCAAGACATCTTCAAGTCACGGCAAGGAGTCGAGTACGCTTTTACCGATTCCAACCGAAGAATCGCCTCTCCTCGCAACATAAAGGCGACAAAGGAGCCTTTTGTCTTCTCGGAGCATCCCAAGACATCAAATATCTTGGTGATCTGCTTTATCCATGCTTCCGCCTTGAGTGGTTTTTTGCTCTCCAATAAACTCCGGTGGTCCCGGCTCCTGAACTGCTGTTTAGCGGTGACCATCCGAGAGTTTCGCTTTTAACGCTTTCCACCTACATTTTGGACAGAGTCGCCTCGCTTCATTGTTGCATGAATTGCATAAAGCCTCCGAACATTCCATCATTCATTATTTGGTCGGGTGTTGTTGTTTGCATGAGGATTGTCACCTTCCGATGCACATTATCTCCGATTATTGATATGTGGTGAATCAACGGTCGCCTATGCTCCATTGTTATTCTCAACATTCTCAGATGTCATTTTTAGATACTGCCACAAAACAAAAGGTTAATTGACATGTAACATATTATATTATCCCTATATTCTGATCGACCAATTAAATACCAAAAAAAACTTAGGTAGGTCATACTAGCGAAGGAATTCCCTGTCTCTCCCCTCCTAGTTCTATTCTTATATCTTAGCCAGGATCATATCCTCAAGCTTTGATACCAACCGTGACGCCCAAAATCCAAATTATACATCACCCATCTTGAGTCGCCAGATACATGGTACAAAATTCAAATACAACTGCATGGGTGTACAATACGACAAAACATAAACTGTGAGTTTGAACACAAATATTGTCTACTAGAGAGTATACAAACTCTAAAGGAGTCCTCATTATAATTATTATCACACTATTTCACATAATAGTGAGGACTACTAATGCACCATCTAGGACCATCACCGTTCCTCGACTAGTCCCGGCTATGTTCTCTCATTTCACAAGAGAACAAAGGAAAGAAAGGGTGAGCTCAACTAGACCAGTAAGAAATATTATGACTAAGATAATGCAGAATAATTTATCATTAGTCTTTAACAATGTTAAACTGATAAAATACAATAGACATCAAGTTTAACTACAGAGGAACAAACAATCCAATAAAAGAGTCAAGTAGAGAATAAAATCTACTATCTTTTATGATTTAAAAGGTTTTTCATCACTGTTATCGCTGAGAATCAACTTAATAAATAATCCACATCATCGAATCACCCCTGCACTACGGCCAAGGATATTCTTTAGTATCACGACCACAAATTATCCATGCACTACAGCCAAGGACATTCGTGTATTCATAAATGGTCATGATCATGCCAACAACTGTCCATCAATGCCCTACGGGCCAATGAGGACTTTTATCACATCATTTGTAACATTACGGTCATGATTACACCGAATAATCCCTAGTCATAATCATACCAAGTCCATCTATGCACTACAGGCCACAGATGACTTTCAATAAAATATAAACATGAGGATGATGACAATGATATAAGAATTCAATAAAACAAGTTCAAGAATTAATTTATTCGGGAACTAATAATGTCCAAATTGTCAATATGATACTGCTTTGTAGAGTAAAATTCAAGAATGCTCAGAAGAATATTTCCATGAAAAGATACTGGATGAAGTGCAAATATCAAGGATATTCCACTAATTTCATGGAGTATAGAAGTCAAAAATTTAACCAACTGAGTATAATAACGAATGGAATAACAAAAGAAATCACCATGAATGCGGTGCAGATAGGCGTGAGTTATTCCAATGTAATAATAAGTAATGAGAACTCAAAGTTAAAGCGAAATTGCACGCAAGCTATTGGATATTCCAAATGAATAATAAAGAAGGAACCAGTCCCACAGAACGCACGAGACATGATATGTTGGGTTTCGGCACAGAAATGCACAGCGGAAATAAAATTTTTAAAGCAATTTCTGAAACCCTAAAACAGGATCCATGCGAAAAATTCAATTAATTCAGAGGTTAGAAATTATACCGATTAAGAAAGCTGAAATTGATACGATCGAATCTCCAACGCAATCCACTAATTAAGAAATCTGGAATTGATACGTTGAATCTCCAACGCAATCCAAACAAAGCGCATCTCTACTAAGATTCACACGAACGCTCCGCTGAATCGCCCCACGATCTGCAGAAGAAGGAACCGCAGTATTAGTCACCAAGGATGAGGATTTTAAGTCATTTTTTCTCTCTCTCTAAGAAATGGCTAGGGTTTTGTATTTTGACGTAAAACCTAAAGTGGTGATATATATAATATATATAGCGATTAGGAGGAATTAATCAAAAACCTAATATTATTAAAATCAATTTATATATATCTTAATTAAGTCTTACTTAATTAATATATCTATATATAAATTATCCTATTAATTTAAATTCGTAATTTAAAATTTTATCAATCATATTGACATATTTAAATCTTTATAATTTAAATTAATTTCCTTTTAATTACGTTTTTTGTGTGTGACCCTATAGGTTATTATTACGTTGGAAATAATTTTAAAATCATATTATAAAATTATAAACAATGAGCGGCATCTAGTAATGCATCACTGCTACCCAAGTAATAATAAGATCGATGATTCGATGCAACCTTTTCGTGACTAATGTTTCAATGTAATTTAATCCTTTTAACCTTAATATCCTAGATTAAACTCGAGTCATGGAATGTGTCATACTCTTCATAATTTAATCTGAGTTTTCTTGATCAATGAGTAGACTATATGAAACAAATCACTATTTGAGCATGGCCATGCATTTCATAGTCCTACTCAATCAAGAGGCCTATGGATATCACCCATAATATATAGGATGGTTAATTTCCATCTAGATCACTCATATTTCTCACACGATTCATGATGAACCCAATAATCACCTTTATATTCCACCGTATTAAAGGTGACATTTGATGATATCAAAGTACATAAATTCTCGTGTAGTAATATAGCGATTTTAGGCTCGGAGGACCATTACATCATTGTCACTATGAGAATTGCTAATGACACTTCGCATAATGATCCATATAGAATTCTCATGGTGGAGTCCGTCCAAAGACATCGTTCTCAACATGTACCTACGCATCGACTTAATATCTCATATATTTATGACCAATGAGATTTGGTCATCAATCGATCCACATATTAGTCTCAATGCATCATTGTTGTCCCATCAACAATGATACTCGACTAAGGACATTTAAGAACAATGATACTAATTGTAATTATATAATCTCATGTTCAAGTCACATACTTGAAACTATATAATATGTATCACTATTCTAAGGAATTTTATTATGTTAACAATTATATTACTTAAATAAATAAAACCATAATAAAATCATATATTTATTCAATCAAATATAATATCAAAATGTTAAGCAATTATATCAAATAATTGGCCTCTAGGGCATAAACTCTAACATGATATTCCAACGAGAATAATAATAAAGACTCGAACCAGTCCCACGTAAAATGCATGCATTGTGATATTCCAGCAGTAATAATCATAAAGACGTAATATTTGAAGAATGTCACCAAGTATAGGGTAAATTCACATATACTTGGTTATTCCAAAGAATAATAAAGAATGGAATAATGAAGTTCTCTTCATGAATACAAAAGAAATAATACCCTTACCGTAAAAGAAAGCTGGATATAAGAGTAGGGAAGTAGCGAGAATACTTTTCTATAGTTTTCATAATTTCTCTCTCAGAGTTTAGGTGAATTAAGTAAGAAAATAATGAAGGAATGAGCTTCTATTTATAGAAGAATGGACTGCATAGTAACTAACTTATGAACGGTCCAGATTGATTTACTTTAAACGGACGATCCAGATTGGTTTACAATAAAATATAATATATTCTATTTATAACTTAATAAAAAAAACTAATAAAATATATTATATATATAATCGCATTATCATTCACGGGTTACAACCCCGTGAATCAACATCCCACCTCCAGATTCTTATCACAAGCCTTTATATATATATATACAAAACTTATATATATAAAATAAACTTAATAAAGCACTCCTGACTTTCCATGCCAACCAATTCATTTTGATTCTCATAATGCTCTCCACTTATTCCACCCGTGGGCCTCCATCTTATATAATATATATATATATATATATACAAAATAATTTATACCGATTATTATATTTTAAAAAATGGGTAAATAAACAAAATTTACATCAAATACTTCATAAAAAAACCCCTCAATATTTTTAACAACATTTATCATCATTATTATAATTCACAATATTAATCGACCAGGTCGTTCCCAAGAAAGAGGGGGCTTTCCAATAAGGATTTCTCCCTATTGGCGCACAATTAGGTGACCAAACCTCTCCTTGACAGAACTTCTAGACATCGTTAATATTGTAAATAATAATATTAATAACTTTGTCGTCTCAATTATTGATGTAATAATATAAAATATTGACAATAATTGAATCAAATAACGTGAGATATTATGCAACAATTACTGTAGCAATAATTGAACAAAACTGAGTGACTTCTCACGTAAGCATCAATAATCAAACCAGGTATTGCTCTTGTGCAACCACGCGTACATTGTATTTTTAACACCGGGTGTTTCAACAGTTAACGGTAAAACTTCTGCCGCTATTTTCATAAAGTATTTTTATCGTTTTCTCAATTCGACAATAATTCTGTTGTGGGGTCCACCAATGATTGTGCCGTTGTACGAATATTCCCTGTTAAAATGAATATTCCCCGACCAATCGAATATTATATGACAACTTGCATACTTTGCAAAATTTATAAATATTACCCACAATTATAACATTATATCAAATTCATTCCATAATATTCAACTTATTATAAATAAAATTGAATTTTCCTCTATTCATTATTCTAAATTAATAAGGTATTAATTTGATATAATGCTTTGGTTATATGGGTGAAATGTGAAAATTTTGCAAAATAAGCAAGTGGTTATAAAATATTCATTTTGTGGGGAATATTCGTTTGGTCGTGGAATATTCTTTTTGTGGGGAATATTAAATGCGACGGCCTTGATCCATTTATGGGCCCATAACGGAATAAGCGGTCGGATGAAAAAGCGACAAAGTTTGAGTTTTTATAAATAACTTGGCGTAGTTATTCTGAATTAACTTTGTTGGAATACACGGTGGTTAAAATCTGATAATCTGGCGTGGTTGCCGCGATAGCTTTACGGTATTGCGCAGTATTGTTGAATTATTGATTAAATGCGTAAAAGGCACTACTCGATAATTATTACGGATAATTCTTTATTCGATATTTTATTTTATTGATTCAATAATTCTTTGCGTTGATATTTTATATTATTGTTGTTTGATAATTATCCTTTGCTGATATTTTCCATTATCGGATCAATAATTCATATTATTTGAATAATATTATTAGATAGCATTATTGGCAATGTCTAGAAAGTTACATCGAGGAGAGGTTTGGTCACCTAATTCTTGGCGCTTGATGAGGAGAAATTCTTATTGGAAAGCCCCTCTTTCACAGGAGCGGCTTTGGTTGTCATAATTGTGATTACGTAATATTATTTGTGAATAATTAATTATTGATTTATATGATAAGAAATATTTATTTGATGTGGATATAAATGATGGATATATTTATTTTATGTGGATATAAATGAAGGAATTAATCTTTGAGGTGTTTTATCGATTATTTTGTCGGAATAGAGGTATTAAAAATCATCCGTTTGTGGATTTTGGATATTTTATGTTTGGAATTTGGAAAAACTCAAAAGCTACAAAGTTGTAGAGAATTTGATTTAAGTATGAGAATGGACATAAAATTCGTATTTTTACGATAAGCGGGCTATTTTCTATGAATTGTTGAAGTTTGGAAAATAAAATAATTTTTATTAATTTATGGGTGGGACCCACTTTTTTGTTTTGAAAACATGTGAAATTTCTTTGAATTTTTTTCAAAAAATTGGGTGGTAGCTTTTTTAAATTAATGGCGTGCGTGCGTAGAAGAAAAAAAAGAAATAATATTATTTTATTATTTTAGTCTCTATGGCGTTCTAGCATTTTTCTATAAATAGAGGCTTAGGTTAGAATTGAAAATCACACGAAACAAGTTTTTTCTCTCTCTATATTATCGGCGTATTTTTGTGAGTATTTTGATACTTTGAGAGTTCTTTATTGGTACAAGTTTACATCGACTTTATATCGAAATTCGATCGAAATGCGGTTATTTTGAGGTAAGGGATGTTATTTTCTTCTTAAATGATATTATTTTCTTGATATCATTATCTTTGAAATATTGGTTTGAACTTTTTATCAAATTTGGAACTTTTTTTGTGGAGTTACTATTCACTTATTATTCACGTATCGACCTTTATTCACGAATCTGACCTTATTTCATAGAAAAATAAAATTTTCTTCTTTTTGTCAAGATGTCTATTATGGTTACTATCTTTGATTGTATCCATGTTTTGATCTTTATTTTTGAATTTTGCTTCAAAATTGGTTATTATGGAGTATTATTGATCTTGGATAAATTGTTATCTGAATCCCTAATATTTGTCCTTACATCTCCTTTGGATTCGTTTTCTTTAAAATATTTTTCATCATCCTCGGTCCTAAATGATGATATTCTTGAATATCTTTGGCTTTTGTAGTGCAAAGATGAATGATTAATTGATGAATATCTTTGGCCGTAGTGCAAAGATGAGCAGTGTTGAGATGAACATGACCATTTGGTGATACAAATGAATATCTTTGGCACTGTAGTGCAAAGATGAATATTTGATTAAAGATGTATATTGATTGTTATTCTGGGGATAAAATATTGATGATGGACTTTTAAATCTTAGAAGATAGTAGAACTCATTCTCTACTTGACTCTTACAATGGATTGTTATTCCATTGCGTTGTTGATCTAAAACTTGTTGTCTATTATATTTTATCAGATTTTTTCCTGTTGAAGACTAATGATAATTTGTTGTATATTATCTTAGTCATAATATTCTTTCTTGGGCTAGTTGAGCTCACCCTTTTTCTTTTTGTTCATTTTTTTCTTCTCGGGAGGTGAGAACATAGCGAGGATCTGAGTCGGGGTATGGAGTGATGGTTCTAGAAAGATGTTTTAGCGATCCTCACTATTTACGTAAAATAGTGTTTGAATAATTATAATGAGGACTTATTTGAGTGTGGATATTGTCTAGAAGACAATATTTGTATTTAAACTCACGGTATGTGTTGTCGTATTTTTGCACGACAATTGTATTATTGAAGTTGTAGTTTGCTTTTATGTACCATGTATTTGGCGACTTCAGAATGGGTGTTGTATACCTATTTTGGGGGCGTCACGAGTTAGTATCAAAGCTTAGGGATATGGTCTCTGGCGGAGATCGGGGAATAGAACTAGGAGGAGGAGAGATGAGTAAATCCTTGTTAGTGTGTCTATCTAAGCTTATTTGTTGGTGGTGGTCATAATATAGGGATATTATGTGATATATTAATTTGTTTAATTAACCCTTGTTTTATGGCGTATTTAAGAATGGCTGCTTTGAGAGCGTTAACAATGGAGTGTATGAGGCATGTGGAACAACCTTTAGTTACTGAAACGAGGAGAGCGTGCTGACGGGGAAGGCAATATTCCTCTGTAAACAACACTACTAGAAGCAAGCGATGAATGATGGAATGTTTAGGAGCTTTTTGCAGTTCATGCAAAAATCAGGCGAGGAGACTTCGTGTACAAAATCTGGTGGAAAGTGATAATGATGCTTGATGCGATCATCCTGACCAAGCGAGTTCGAGGAGTTGGGACCACGAATTTATTGGAAAAGCGGATCCGATTAAAGGCGGAAACATGGGTCAAACAAATTACCAAGATATTCGATGTCTTGGGATGCGCGGAGAACGAAGGTTCCATTCGCCACCTTTTTATGTTCGCGGTGAGGAAGCGATTCTTGGTGGGAATCGTGAAGCGTACTTGACTGCCGCTTTTCAACATGTCTTGGGAAGATTTGAAACTATTCAATGACAAGTACTTTCTGAAAGTATTCGTCATATGAAGGAGGTAGAGTTTATTCGGATTTGGAACAAAACAACATGGCGGTGTCTCGGTCTGAGGCGAAGTTATTTGAGTTATCGAGTTTGCACCTCATTTGGTAGAGAATGAGGAGCGAATAACGCGGATGTTTTGAGAGGTCTAAAACGAGATTCGTCGATACCTTATCTCTCATAAATTTTCTCTGTATTAGGATGTTGTCAATGAGGGCTCAATTATTAGGCGAGATAGTGAGTATGTTCAAAGGGGACCCTGACGAGTCATCTGGGTGGCAATGATCATCAGGCGATGATAACCCGGGAGGAGGGAAAAATGAACAAAAGCGGTAACCACTCGGGTGGTAATCGTGGCCATGATAATAGGAGAGGTGAGTCAGTGGAAATTTGAAAGAAGAGGAGATTCAACAATGGCGGGAAGCATCATGACACTGACACCGGCACAACAACAAATTCTAGGGAGAGAGAGCGGCCTTGGTTAGATGTTACAAATGCGGGGAAAGAGGGACATATCATTAATTGTCACAACAATCAAGGTATGTTATAAGCTTTGTGGAAAGGAAGGCCACATAGCTCGAGATTGTTCTATAGCAAAACCAAGTTCAGCGGGGATGGTGACTCAAAAAACATCCGGATAAGTCGAAATCGGCGGTTCTGGAAGGCGTTTGTCGTGGTGGCCAAAGCGTGAGGAACGAGCGAGGTGATCACGGGTAAGCTAATCTTGAATTCTTTTGAAGTTTATACCTTACTAGAATACCGGTTCTACCCATTCTTTTATCTCTCTCTGCTTGTGCTCAGCGTTTAAACTTGACTCAGGAGAAATTAGACTTTGATTTATCTGTTGAAACTCAGTTGGGTGAAACTTTCGTTACATCTACGGTTTATAAATCTTGCTTGATCCAAGTTGGCACTATCACATTACACATTGATCTTATCTCTTTAAAGATACTTGCTTTTGATGTGATTTTAGGAATTGATTGGTTAACCACTCATCATACCAAAATTGATTGTTTTTTCGTAAGGTTGTTAGTTTTCATATTTCTAACCAACTTTGTCATGCAATTCAAACAACTAAACCACTAAAATCGATCCTTTGTCATATCAAGCCAGCCAAAAGCTATTCGTTTATTGAAAAAGCGGATGTCAAGCTTTCTTAGCCCATGTTATGGATTTGAACAAAGACAAATCGATTTGAATAATATTTACATTGTTAGAGAATTTCACGATGTATTTCTGAAGAACTTCGGTCTACCCCGAGCGTGATGTTGAATTCTTTATTGACCTTGAGCAAGGGTACAAAACCCATTTCTAAAACCCCATATCGAATGGCTCTATTGAACCGGGGAGTTAAAAGTCAACTACTGAGGAGTTATTAGACATCGGTTTCATTAGTCTAGTACATCTCCTTGGGGTGCTCTGTTTTTATTAAAGTAAAGAAGAAAGGCGGGAGTATGCGACTTTGTATTGACTCTACAGGAATTGAACCATGTCACCATCGAGAATAGGTATCCATTACCTCGCATTGATGACTATTTGACCGATTCAAAGAGCACAATTCTTTTCAAAGATCGATCTTAGATTACGGATATCATCAATTTGAAGATTAAAAGCGAGGATATTCAAAAGGCGCCTTGAGAACTCGATGCGGGCATTATGAATTCTTAGTCATGTCTTTTGGATTGACTAATGCTCTCTTTGCTTTCATGGATATGATGAGCAGAGTATTCAAGGAATATTTGGATCGATTCGTTGTTGTCTTTATTGATGACATCCTCATCTATTCAAAAAAGTAGTGAAGATCATGAGCACCATTTGGTGATACTTGAAAGGCCGTGAAAACAAAGCTTTATGCCAAAATTTGAAGAAATGCGAGTTACGGCTTGAGAAGTAGCATTCCTTGGGCGCGTGGTGTCGAAACATGGAGTATCTGTTGACGTGAAGATTGAAGCAATCTGAAGTTAGGAACAGCCAAAGTCGGTGGCCAAAATGTCGTGACTTTACGGGCTTATTTGGTTATTATCGGAGATTCGTGGAAGGATTTTCTCGAATCGCTACTCAGATTAACTTCGGTGACTCGGAAAGATACAAAAATTTGTATGGGCGAGGAATGCGAGAAGAGTTTCAAGAGCTCGAGAGGAGACTCATTTGGCACTGTTACAGCAATACCATCGATGCGGATGGATTTGTTATCTCTGATGATGCTTGAGGCAAAGGGTTAGGATGTGTTCTCATGCAACATGGGAAAGTCATAGCCTATGCCTCACGACAACTCAAAGAATATGAGAGGAATTATCCTACTCATGATCAGAGTTAGCGGCGATCGTATTCAGCGTTGAAAATTTGGAACACTACTTGTATGGGGAGAAAGTGGAGATTTATACGGACCATAAAAGCCTCAAATATTTCTTCACCCAAAAAAAAGAACTCAACATGCGGCAGCGGCGTTGGCTTGAACTATTGAAGATTACGATCACTTATTGATATCATCTGGAAAAGCGAGCGTAGTGGTGGCGCATTGAGTAGAAGATCATATCAAAGTCTGAGTGCGATATTGTCAATACAAAGGCCCATTTTGTATGACTTGCAAAGGATGGAGGTAGAATTAAAGACTCAGGGACCCACATGATGATGGCGAATATCTGAGTAGAAGCAGAGCTTTAATCGATAAAGTTAAAATTTGCTCAAGCTACGGGACAGGGGGCGTCGTATGAAGAAGAAAGTGCTGAAGAAGGAGCTATTCGAAGCGAGAATCGATGAAGAAGGAATACTTAGATTCAACTCCGGACTTTGTGTTCTAACGATTACGACTTGAAGCATAGAATCATGATGGAGGCACACACACACCCGTTTTGCAATCCATCACAGGAGTACCAAAATGTATCATGATATTGACATACATTTTGGTGGAACAAATATGAAGAGAGAGATCGCGGAGTTTATCTCGAGGTGTTTAACTTGTCGGCGTGTAAAGGCGGAGCATCAAGTGCCAAAAGGTCCATTGCAACCACTTGAGATTCCGGAATGGAAGTGGGAACACATTACTATGGATTTTCGTTCTGGTCTTCCCAAAGTTTCTCAAAGGCATAGATGCGATTTGGGTTATTGTTGATAGATTAACCAAGTCGCTCATTTCTTGCCGTCGTGAGACTTATTCCTTGAGCGTCTTGCTGTCGTATGTCGTGAATGAGATTGTGAGATTGCATGGCATGCCGGTATCCATAGTTTTGGATCGTGACCCAAGATTCACTTCAAGATTTTGGGTTAGCTTGCGAGAAAGCTATGAGCGCAGTTCTGATTGATTCGGCATACCATCCTCAAGCAGACGGACAATCGAGAGAGGACTATTCAAACCTTGAAGATCTATTAAGACTACGTGTGTCCTAGATTTCAAAGGAAGTTGGGATAAGTACTTGCCATTGGTGGAATTCTCTACAACAACAGTTATCAAGCAAGTATAGGCATGGCTCCATTTGAGGCGTTGTATGGGCCGAAAGTGTCGTTCTCCGGTATCTTTGGGGCGAGGTGGGAGAAAGCAGCGTTGTTGGGACGAGAATTAAATATGCATGACTACGAGAAAAGATCAAATGATTTGACAGCGTATTCAAACCTCACAAGATCGACAAAAGAGTTATCTTGATCTTCATAGAAAGGGCGTGGAGTTTAATATTGGAGATCATGTCTTTATTACGTGTTGCTCCATGGAAGGAGTTACAAGATTTGGAAAGAGAGAAAGCTCGATCAAGATTTGTTGGTCCATTTGAGATTCTTGATAGAATAGGAAATGTGGCCTATAGACTCGCATTACCTCAAGTATGTCTCGTGTTCATAATGTTTTTCACATATCCATAACCCGTAAATATGTGAAAGACCGAACCATATTATTGAGTTAGAACCGGACAGAGATAGCCCAGAAGATTTAACGTCTGAAGAGGTACTGTTAAGATCTTGGATAGGAAAGAAGCATCCTACGCACGAGGTTATACCACAAGTTAAGGTTTTGTGGAGGAACCATCTTTATTGAAGAAATGACTTTGGGAGTTGGAATCGGAAATGAAAGCGAGGTACCCTCACTTTTTGAAACACACGAAGTGCGTCGTCGATTTCGAGGACGAAATTTTATAAGGAGGGAGGTTGTAAGACCCTGACTTATTATAAATAAAATTGAATTTTCCTCTATTCATTATTCTAAATTAATAAGGTGTTAATTTGATATAATGCTTTGGTTATGGGTGAAATGTGAAAATTTTGCAAAATAAGCAAGTGGTTATAAAATATTCATTTTTGTCGGGGAATATTCGTTTGGTCGTGGAATATTTTTTTTGTCGGGGAATATTAAATGCAATAGTATGATCATTTATGGGCCCCATAATGGAATAAGGTCGGATGAAGAAAATGACAAGTTTGAGTTTTTATAAATAACTTGGCGTAGTTATTCACAATTAACCTTTGTTGGAATACACGGTGGTTAAAATACGATGATGTCTGGCGTGGTTGCTGATGGTAGCTTTGCGGTATTGCAGTATTGTTGAATTATTGATTAAATACGTGAAGAAGCCTTTACTCGATAATTATTTACGATAATTCTTTATTCAATATTTTATTTTATTGATTCAATAATTCTTTGCGTTGATATTTTATATTATTGTTGTTTGATAATTATCCTGCTGATATTTTCCCATTATCGGATCGATAATTCATATTATTTGAATAATATTATTAGATAGCATTATTGGCGATGTCTAGAAAGTTACATCGAGGAGAGGTTTGGTCACCTAATTGCTTGCGCGATGAGGAGAAATTCTTATTGGAAAGCCCCCCTCTTTCTGAGGAGCGGCTTTGGTTGTCATAATTGTGATTACGTAATATTATTTGTGAATAATTAATTATTGATTTATATGATAAAGAAATATTTATTTGATGTGGATATAAATGATGGATATATTTATTTTTATGTGGATATAAATGAAGGAATTAATCTTTGAGGTGTTTTTATCGATTATTTTTGTCGGAATGGAGTATTAAAAAAAATCATCCGTTTGTGGATTTTGGATATTTTTTGTTTGGAATTTGGAAAAACTCAAAGCTACAAAGTTGTAGAGAATTTGATTTAGAGGTAGAATGGACATAAAATTCGTATTTTTACGATAAGCGGGCTATTTTCTATGAATTATTGAAGTTTTGGAAAATAAAATAATTTTTATTAAATTATGGGTGGGACCCACTTTTGTTTTTGAATAACATGTGAATTTTTTGATTTTTTTTCAAAAATGGTATTTTTTGGATTTTGAAATTAGCATGCATGCATGCGTAGAAAAAAAAAAAAAATAATATATTTTATTATTTTAGTCTCTCTATGGCGTTCTAGCATTTTCTATAAATAGGCGCTTAGGTTAGAATTGAAAATCACACGAAACAAGTTTTTCTTTCTCTCTATATTATCGGCGTATTTTTGTGAGTATTTTGATACTTTGAGAGTTCTTTATTCGGTACAAGTTTACATCGACTTTATATCAGAAATTCGATCGAAATACGGTTATTTTGAGGTAAGGGATGTTATTTTTTCTTAAATGATATTATTTTCTTGATATCATTATCTTTGAAATATTGGTTTGAACTTTTAATCAAATTTGGAACTTTTTTGTCGGAGTTCTTATTCACGTATACGACCTTATTCACGTATCTGACCTTTATTCACGAATGACCTTTATTCATAGAAAAATGAAATTTTCTTCTTTTTGTCAAGATGTCTATTATGGTTACTATCTTTGATTGTATCCATGTTTTGATCTTTATTTTTGAATTTTGCTTCAAAATTGGTTATTATGGAGTATTATTGATCTTGGATAAATTGTTATCTGAATCCCTAATATTTGTCCTTACATCTCCTTTGGATTCGTTTTCTTTAAAATATTTTTCATCATCCTCGGTCCTAAATGATGATATTCTTGAATATCTTTGGCTTTGTAGTGCAAAGATGAATGATTAAGCGATGAATATCTTTTGCGCGTAGTGCGAAGATGAGCAGTGTTGAGATGAACATGACCCATTTGGTGATACAAATGAATATCTTTGGCACTGTAGTGCAAAGATGAATATTTGATTAAAGATGTATATTGATTGTTATTCTGAGGGATAAAATATTGATGATGGACTTTTAAATCTTAGAAGATAGTAGAACTCATTTCTCTACTTGACTCTTACAATGGATTCTTTATTTTCATTGCATTTGTTGATCTAAAACTTGTTGTCTATTATATTTTATGATTTTTCCTGTTGAAGACTAATGATAATTTGTTGTATATTATCTTAGTCATAATATTCTTTCTTGGGCTAGTTGAGCTCACCCTTTTCTTTTTGTTCCATTTTTCTTCTCGGGAGGTGAGAACATAGCGAGGATCTAGTCGGGGTATGGGTGATGGTTCTAGAAAGATGTTTTAGCAGTCCTCACTATTTACGTAAAATAGTGTTTGAATAATTGTAATGAGGACTTATTTGAGTGTGGATATTGTCTAGAAGACAATATTTGTATTTAAACTCACGGTATGTGTTTGTCGTATTTTACTACGACAATTGTATTATTGAAGTTGTAGTTTGCTTTATGTACCATGTATTTGGCGACTCGAGAATGGGTGTTGTATACCTATTTTGAGAGTATTCCAACGAGTGTTAACGGTAACAACTACGTCGTTATTTATAAAAATTTAAACTTGTCGTTTTTTTCATCCGACAGTTATTCTGTTATTGAGCCCACAAATTGCTGCGCCATCGTACGAATATTCCCCGACAACAAGAATATTCCACGACCAAACGAATATTCCCCGAAAACAATGAATATTTTATAGTCACTTGCTTATTTTGAAAAAAAATTCATATATCACCCTTAACTTTAACTTTTTATCAATTTAACCATTTACTGAATAGTAATTATAAGAAAAATTGAATACTTTTATTTCATAAAATTCGGGGTGTTATAGTGAGGGTACCGATTTGAACTAAACAAGACTTATAAACACTGGATGTAATAAAGGTTTCTCCCAATGGAGTTTCAGCAGATAAGTCAAAGTCTAATTTCTCCGGAGTCAAATTTAAACGTTGAGCGCAAGTAGGAGAAATAAAAAGTGGAGTAGGCCCAGTGTATCGAATAAGGTATAAACTTCATGAGAGTTTATGATTAGCTTACGTGTGATAACTTCATTTGGGTTCCTCACTTGTTGGGAAGTCATGACAACCGCTCTCCTTGAACTACCGGCTTTGACTTATGCTGGGGCAACATTTGGTGTCATCACTACCATTGAAATTGACTTTTCTATGGGGCATATTCCACCTCGACTACTTCTTCGTACTCACGATTCATGATCCGAATCATCGATCTTGATCCATATCGAATTGAGGTTGGCCATACATCTAAAGTGTAATTCAAAATTCGATGTTGGTTTCTCCCAATTGCTGTCTAAAAAGAGAAATACACATCATCAATTTTAGCCTTTTTGGATCGGACGTCTCTTTCTACAATATCAACACGTCGTACGACTTTTACCCATGCATCCACCATTCTCACTCGTTCAGTTGTTTCTTCTTTCAGCTGATCCTTGTCATTTGAATTCTCAGATTCCAGCTTTAATATCTTACACTCTGCCAAAGAATGCTTCTGTTCAAGCATCACATATCGGGTAATACAATTTTGAATTGTTGCATCCCTTTGCTCCACGACCGCCTGCTGTTCTTCAACCTGTTCTTCTAACTCACGAATACGATCTTGCAGTTCTACATTTTGATCAAAAAATTCTTCTAATAAATTCTCTTCAAGTTCCTCTTCTTCCTCACTCTCAGCTGCTACCTTTGCGACTAGCTCGGGTGCAACTATTAATTCTTTCCTCACCACAAGAATATCTCTAATTCCTTCTTCGCTTGACATCACATTATCCTGGTTGGTGATTAGGGGTGTTTCCACGGTCTCATTCACTCCATTGTTAACATTTCCAGCAGCCATTCTCAAATACTGCCACAAAACAAGGGTTAATTAAAGAAATTGACATGCCACATAATATCCCTATATTCTGACCGACCAATTAAATAACAAATAAACTTAGGTAGGTCATACTAGCGAAGGAATTACCCGTCTCTCCCCCCTAGTTCTAGTCTCGCATTTCAGTTAGGGATCATATCCCTAAGCTTTGATACCAATGTTGACGCCCCCAAAATAGGTATACATCACCCATTCTGAGTTGCCAAATACATGGTACATAATACAAATACAAACTTAAATATACAACAAGAGCTGTGAGTTTTAATACAAATATTATCTTCTAGACAGTATTCAAACTCAAAATAAGTCCTCAATACATTTATTATCACACTATTTCACGAATAGTGAGGACTACTAATGCAAACATCCCGACCGTCACTCGGTTCCCGACTAGTCCCAACTATATTCTCATTTCAAGAGAACAATGAAAGAAAAAGGGTGAGCTCAACTAGCCCAAAGAAGAAATATTATGACTAAGATAATGCGAGAATAAGTTATCGTTAGCCTTCAACATGATGTTAAAGCCCGATAAAATACAATAGACATCAAGTTTAAGCTGCTAAATGAACAAGCGATCCATTAGAAAGAGTCAAGTAGAACATGAAATCTACTATCTTCTATGATTTAAAAAGTTTATCAACAGTTTTATCATTTGAGACTCAACTTAATAAATAATCAACATCATCGAATCATCCCACGCACTATGGCAAGGATATTCATTAGTATCACAACCACAAATTATCCATACACTACACCAAGGATATTCATGTTTTTCATCAATGGCCATGATCATGCCAACAAACATCCATCATTGCACTCACAGCCAATGAGGACTTTTACCACATCATTTGTAACATTACTACCATGATTATCTTAGAATAATCCACAGTCATAATCATACCAAGTCCATCTATGCACTCACTGGCCCTGAGATGACTTTCATCATAATATAAGCATTAGGATGATGGTATGGCGCCCCAAAATAGGTATACATCACCCATTCTGAGTCGCCAAATTCATGGTACATAAATCAAATACAAACTTCTTTTATACAATACGACAACATCGTAGCTTAGAGTTTTTACACGAATATTGTCTCATAGACAATATTTAAACTCAAATGAAGTCCTCATTACATTTATTATCATGCTATTTCGTAAAATAGTGAGGACTAATATAGCCACCATCTCGGACCGTCACTCTGTTCCCCGACTAGTCCTAGCTAAATTCTCGTTTCCTGAAGAGAACAATGAAAGCAAAAGGGTGAGCTCAACTAGCCCAGTAAGAAATATTATGTGACGCCCCCAAAATAGCTATACATCACCCATCTTGGGTCACCAAATATATGGTACTGAATACAAATACAAACTTAATTATACAACATGAGTTGAGAGTTTTTACACGAATATTGTCTTCTAGACAATATCCAAACTCAAATGGAGTCCTCATTACATTTATTGTCACATTATTTTATAGAATAGTGAGGACTACTATAACACCATCTCGGGCCATCACTCCGTTTCCCGACTAGTTACGGCTACGTTCTCATTTCCTGAAGAGAACAATGGAAGTAAAAGGGTGTGCTCAACTAGCCCAGTAAGAAATATTATGACTAAGATAATGCAGAATAAGTTATCATTAGCCTTCAACAATGTTAAACTGATAGAATATAATCGACAACAAGTTTAATTGCAGTGGAATAAGCAATCCATTAGAAGAGTCAAGTAGAGAATGATATCTACTATCTTCTATGATTTAAAAAGGTTTTCATCAACTTTATCGCTGAGACTCAGCTTAATAAATAAACCACATCATCGAATCATCCCTACACTACGAGCCAAGGATATTCATGTAATCATCAATGGTCATGATTATACCGAATAATCCCTGGTCATAATCATATCAATCAACAGTCCATCTATGCACGTAAGCCAAAGATGACTTTCATAATATAAGCATGAGGATGATGAAAATGATATAAGCATTTAATTTAATGAAAGCAAATGATAAATTTTAAAGATTCGTAATTTAATTTATCCAGTATTCAATAATGTCCAAATTGTCAACATGATACTACTTTGTGGAGTAAAATTCAAGAATAATATTCATGTATCAAAAATAATCTTGGACAGAAAAGAAATCAACTTTTACCGTGAATAGTACTACGGATGAATAGTACTCAAGTGAATAGTACCCCGCGAATAGTACCCCAGCATGAAAAGTGTCTCGAATACCCGAGTGAATAATATTTGAATGAATAGTAATTGGGTGAATAGTAACCCGTAAATAGTAACTCGTGAATAATACCCCAGCATGAAAAGTACCCCAAATACCCGAGTGAATAATATTATAGTGAATAGTAACTGGGTGAATAGTAACTCGTGAATAGTATCCTGACATAAAAAGTGTCCCGAATACCCGAGTGAATAATATTATAGTGAATAGTAATCGGAATTGAATAGTAACTTAGTGAATAGTACCCCGGTGAAAATATTGATATTTAATAAGAAAGTTCGGATCAATATTCAATGAAACGATCTTTGGATGAAGCGCAAAACTCAAGGATATTCCACTAATTTCAAGGATTATAGAAGGAATACTTACCATAGTAAGTTTAGATTTAAGAATATGAAAAGAAATAACATCACGAAACTACAAATAGATTTTCACCTGTAAATACGATGCGTAATCCGCATAGAGCGAAGTTATTAGGCATATTAAAGGATGAATACAAAAAATAGTGTTTCTTATGAATACGAAGAAATAATACCCCCTTAACTTAGTAGAAGGGTGGCTCTTTGATAGTGAAGTAAGTAGAATACTCTTCTTCTTTACTATCTATAGTTTCTCTCTATAGTGTCTCTTGTGAATCTCGGAGAATTGGTGAGAATGAAAGAAGAATTAAGCTTCTATTTATAGGAGAATGGACTAAATAGTAACTTATTCACGAACGGTTCATATTGATTACTATTAGAACCACAATCGACGGTCCAGATTGATTTACTTTTAAAACCACCATCGACGGTCAGATTGATTACTTTAAAACCACCATCAAGCGGTCCAGGATTGATTTACTATTAAAACCACCACCAAGCGGTCCAGATTGATTTACTATTAAAACCACCACCGACGATCCAGATTGATTTACTATTAAAACCACCATCAATGGTCCAGATTGATTTACTATTAAAACCACCACCAATGGTCTAGATTGATTTAACTTATTACACTTTGGTACCCCTAAAGTTTTTTCAAGTTTGCATTATTCCCCTCTAACTTTTGTAATTCACTTATCTTCAATAAACACATTCTTAATACTTTAACAATTATTCATCACTAATATTATAACTCACAATATTTAATAACCGTGATCATTCCCGGAAGAGGGATTTCAATAAAGATTTCTCCCCATTGACGCCGCAATTAAGTGATCAAACCTCTCTCGTGAACTTTCTGACATTGTTAATATTGCAAATAATAATATGAATAACTTTGTTGTCTCAATTATTGATTTAATAATATAAAATATTATGCGAGATAATCGTGACAATATTTGAATCAAATAACATGAGATACTATGCAACAATTATTTGTAGCAATAATTGAGTAAACTAAGGGCTTCTTACATAAGCATCAATAATCAATAGTAATATGCTACTATGCAACCACGCCGACATTCGTATTTTACCACTGGGTATCTCAACGGTTTAACGGTAAAACTTTTTCGTAGTTATTTTTATAAAAGATATTTATGTCATTTTCTAACTACGACAATACTTTCGTTGTGGGGTCCACCAATGGTTGTACCGTTGTACGAATATTCCCCGACCAATCGAATATTCCCTGACACAACGAATATTTTATATCAACTTGCTTACTTTACAAAATTTTCAAATATCACCCTTAACTTTAACCTTTTATCAATTTAATAATTTATTAAATAGAATAATAATTATAAAAAAATTGAATACTTTTATTTCATAAAATTTGAGGTCTTACATATTATGACTAAGATAATGCAGAATAAATTATTGTTAGCCTTCAACAGTGTTAAACTGATAAAATACAATAAACATCAAGTTTAACTGCAGCGGAACAAGCAATCCATTAGAAGAGTCAAGTAGATCATGATATCTATTATCTTCTATGATTTAAAAAGTTTTTCATCAACTTTATCGTTGAGACTCAGCTTAATAAATAAACCACATCATCGAATCATCCCTGCACTGCGGGCCAAGGATATTCATGTAATCATCAATGGTCATGATCATACCAACAACTATTTTCTACGCTCAAAGCTTTCTAAAACTCGAAAGAAATACGTTCAAAATTATAGAAGAAGAATTCTCTGATTCTTGTGTGATTTTCTATTCTAACTAAGCATATTATTTATAGGAGAATGGAAGGATACTATTTAGAAACGGACTGCACAGTAATTTCAAAAAAAATCATGGGCGTCTGCCGATTTTTTTTTTAGAATTTTGATTTTACTATACAAACACTATGCATAATAAAATATAATATATTCTATTTTTCATAAAAAACAAAACTAATAAAACAAAACATCCTTATCACCTAAAACCATCCATGAATTCTCCCCTGAGAATTCATTTTCAACTTTCGTGGGCCCCACATGTGGTCCCCACCTTTATTATATAAAATAAATTTCTACCGATTATTTTAAAAAATAGGTAAATGGGGGTCCATAAAATAAGGAAAATTTATATAAATACTTCATAAAAATCCCCTCAATATTTTTAACAACGTTTATTCATATTATTATAACAAACAATATTAACAACCAGGTCGTTACCAGGAAAGAAGGGGCTTTCCAATAAGGATTTCTCCCTATTGGCGCGCAATTAGGTGACCAAACCCCTTTACTTGACAGAACTTTCTAAACATTGTTAATTATGCATATAATAATATAAATAATTTGTCATCTCAATTATTGATTTAATAATATAAAATATTGACAATAATTAAATCAAATAACGTGAGATACTACGCAGCAATTACTGTAGGAATAATTGAATAAAATTGAGTAACTTCTCACGTAAGCATCAATAATTAATCTTTGTATGCATTATGCAACCACGCCAGTACATTGTACCTTTATCATGGGTATTTCAACACTTAACGGTAAAACTTCCGCCGTTATTTTCATAAAAAGATATTTCTGTCGTTTTCTCATTCCGACAATAATTACGTTGTGGGGTCCACAAATGATTGTGTCGTCGTACGAGTATTTCCTGTTAAAACGAATATTCCCCGACCAATCGAATATAATTTAACAGCTTGCATACTTTGAAAAATTTATAAATATTACCCACAACTATAACATTATATCAAATTCACTACTTAATATTCAAAAATGATATTTATAGAAAATTCATTTTTATTCATAAAAGTTGGGGTCTTACATCAGTACCTAATGTAAGTCAAGGCAAGCAGAAGTGATGAAGCATTGCACGAGTGGAGTAAGAGAGGTTTCTACATTGCAAATCTAAAGAACACTCTCAAAATCGTAGTGTTGTCTCAGAATCGTAATGTTAAATTCCTCTATTTATATCAAAATTGAACCAATATTCACCACATAATAATTATTCGCAATTAATATTATAAGTTTACAGTATTGATAACCAGATAATTCCTAGGAAAGATGGGCTTTCCGGTAAGGATTTATCCTTATTGGCGTGCAATTATATAACCTAACACATTTCCTCGACAGAACTTTTTAGACATTGCCAGTAATGCTAACTAATAATATTATTCAAATAATATGAAATATTGTGCAGATGTTACTGTAACAATCATTGAATCAATGATATGAGATACTATGCAACAACTACTGTGGCAATTATTGAATACTCAGTGACTTCTTACGTAAGAATCAATAATCAGATATACTGTGCAATACCGTGTGCTACTTTGCAACAATGCGTATTACTGTACTTTTATCACCATGTATTTGAACAGTTAACAATAAAAGTTTTGCAGTTATTTTTTTATAAAAATTATATTTTTGTCTCTTTCTATATCCAACAGTTATTCCGTTATGTGGTCCACCAATGATTGCGTCGTCATAAGAATATTTTCAAATGAAAAGACCCCAAATTATTAATAAATGAAATTTATTTTCTCTTTATTATTTTGAAATAGTAAGGGTTGATTTGATTAATGTGGATAGTTATGGGTAAAATCATAAATATTTTGAATAAGCAAGTGGTTATAAAATATTCATTATTTGTCGGGGAATATTCGTTTGGTCGTGGAATATTAAATCTTGTCGGGGAATATTAAATGCAATGATGCGCTTGATCTTTTATGGGCCCCATGCGGTGAAGCGATTGGATGAAGAAAAGCGACAAATATAAGTTGTTTATAAATACTTGGCGTAGTTATTCAGATTATCTTGTTGGAATACCGGTGGTTAAAACACACTGTCTGGCGTTGTTGAGCAGATAGCGCTTTGCGGTATTGCACCAATTATTGATTCTTACGTGAAGGCCTTTACTCGATAATTATTACGATAATTCTTATTCGATATTTTATTTTATTGATTCAATAATTCTTTGCATTGATATTTTATATTCTTTGTTGTTTGATAAATTGTCATTCTGCGTATTTTCCATTATCGAGACAATAATTCATATTATCTGAATAATATTATTGGATAACATTATTGGCGATGTCTAGAAAGTTACATATCAGGAGAGGTTTGGTCACTAATTGCTTGGCTTGATAAGGAGAGAGATCTTATTGGAAAGCCCCCTCTTTCACAGGAGCGGCTTTTGGTTGCGATCTTGTGATTACTGTAATATTATTTGTGAATAATTAATTATTGATTTATATGATGAGGAAAATATTGATTTTATGTGGATATAGATGGAGAAAATTTTTAATGTGACAATTGTTGAAAATTAATATTTTATCTTTTTACGATAAAATAATTCATTTAAATATATTATTTTAATAATATATTAATGGTGATATTTTATAATGAATGTGGGATATATGAGTATATGAGGAGGAAGAGTATTTTTGTGGCATTAAATGTTTTAACACATATTTTTTGTGTGTTGGTGGACACAATTATGGTAGAAATTTGATTATAGCTTTTGTAAAATCGTTGGTTTATGGATTTGGTCAATTTACATTTGGAATTTGGAAAAACTTTCTTACGCAAAGTTGTAGAGAATTGAATTTCCTATAAAAAATTGCGAGATTGAATTTTTACGATAAAAGGGCTATTTATTATGAATTATTGAAGTTAGAAGCTCTCGAAATAATTGATTTTGGAAGTTAAAAATATTTTAAATAAGAAAAACGTTTTTTTTTATTTTTGTGGGCATCTTTAACATGTGATAAGATTCTTTGAATTGAGATTCTCAAAGTATGGCGTAGAAAATTAATATATATATATATTATTATTATATTAAATTTTCTACTTTGGTGTTAAGCATTTTCTATAAATAGGGTCTTGGGTTAGAATTGAAAATCACACGAAGCTGAAGTTTTCTCTCTCTATATTATCGGCGTATTCTTGTGAGTATTTTGAGTATACTTTGAGTATTTGCTATCTGGTCTGAAGTTCAAGTCATAGCTTTATATCAGGTGTTTTATTTAAATCTTGTCTTTCGAGGTAAGGGATGTTATTTTATTTGAAAATGATATTATTTCTTGATATCATTATCTTGAAATATTGGTTGGAAATTTTTATCAAATTTGGAATTTTTTTCATATCGGGAGTTCTTATTAAGATGAGATTCTTATTCATGAGTTCTTATTCATGATTCTTATTTGATTCTTATTCATGATTCTTATTCGATTCTATCTTACGAAGCGAAGCGAGCGTGAAGATTTTTTTGTGAAATTTCTATCTTTTGGTGTCGGAGATTCTTATTCGTATCTCGACCTTTATTCACGTATCTGACCTTTATTCACGAATCGACCTTTAGAAAAAATGAAATTTCTTCTTTTTGTCAAAATATCTATTATGGATACTAGCTTTGATTGTATCCATGTTTTGATCATTCTTGAATTTTACTCCACTACGATTACTTATGAAGTATTTTTGAACTTGGATTGTTTTAAAATACGAATCCTTAATATTGTTCTTTTGTTTCTTTGGATTCGTTTCCTTTAAAATATTTTTCATCATCCTCGGTCTAAATGATGATATTCTTGAATATCTTTGCTTTGTAGTGCAAAGATGAATGATTTCTTGATGAATATCTTTGGCCGTAGTGCTGAAGATGAGCAGTGTTGAGATGAACATATTGGTGATTAATATCTTTGGCGTAGTGCAAAGATGAGCAGTGTTTAGATGAACATGACCCAGTGATGAATATCTTTGGGCTGTAGTGCAAAGATGAATATTTGATTCGAGATATATATTGATTGATGTTCTGGGGATAAAATATCGACGATGAACTTTTAAATTCATATATAGAAGATAGTAGTTTGCATTCTCTCTTAACTCTTACTAATGAATTGTTGTTTCCATTGCGATTGTTGATTTAAAAGCTGGTTGTCTATTGTATTCTATTAGATTTTTTCCTGTTGAAGACTAACGATAATTTGTTGTATATTATCTTAGTCGTAATATTCTTCTTGGGCTAGTTGAGCTCACCCTTTTTCTTTTTTGTTCCATTTTTTTCTTCTCGGGGAGGCGAGAATGTAGCGAAAGTCTTAGTCGGGGTATGGAATGAAGAAGGTTAGAGAGAGTTGTTTAGTAGTCCTCACCATTTTTGTAAAATAATGTATCAATAATTATGATGGGGATTTATTTGCGTGTGGATATATGCATGCAGATGGCATATATCGTATTTAAACTCACGGTTTATATGTTGTAATAATAAAGTTGTAGTTATTTACATACCATGTATTTGGCGACTCGAGAATGGGTTGGATGGAATGGACCTATTTTGGGGGCGTCGCGGTTGGTATCGAGCTTAGGGATATGATCTCTGGCGGAGATCGGGGAATAGAACTAGGGAGGGAGGCGAGTAAATCCTTATTTAGTGTGTCTACTAAGCTTATTTGTTAGTTGGTTAGTATATAGGGATATTATGTGATATATTGATTTCCTTAATTAACCCTTGTTTTATATGCGGTATTTGAGAATGTCATTTGAGAATATTATGATGGAGTAAATGAGGCCCAGTGGAGATGCTGTCTTTACAGCGAGGAGAGCGTCTGACAGACAGTGGCAATGTACCTCTGTGAACAACACCTTTGGCGAGATGATGAGCGAGGGATGTTTAGAAGCTTTTTGCGGTTCATGCAAAATCGACGAGGAGACTTCGTGTTCAAAATCTGAGGAGAAATGATAGCAATTCAGGGTGGTCACGGCCAAGCGAGTTGAAGTTGGGACCACGAGTGCAGGAAGCGGATCCGATTAAAGGCGGAGGCGTGGGTCGAACAAATTACAAGATATTCGATGTCTTGGGATGCGGAGAACAGAAAGTTCCATTCATTTACTTTTATGTAAAGTAATGAGGTGATTCTTGGTGGGAATACGTGAAGCGTACCCATCCATTTACTTTCGGCATGTCGTGGGAGCGTTTGAAGCAGTTCAATGACAAGTACTTCCTGAAAGTATTCGTCGTATGAAGGAAGTGGAGTTTATTAGTGGGGGCGAGAATAACATGGCGGTGTCGATCTGGCGAAGTTAGCGGAGTTATCGAGGTTTGCACCTCATTTGGTGGAGAATGAGGAGCGTATATGCGCGGATGTTTACGAGAGGTTTGAAACACGGCGTCGTCGATATCTCATTTCTCATAAATTTTCTCTCTATTGACCGGATGTTGTCAGCGGGGCTCGATTGTTAGGCGAGATACGAAATACGTTCAATAGGGGACCATAACGAGGATCATCACAAGAAGATAGCGGTCATCGAATAGCGATAACCGGCGGAGAAAGAAGAATACGGACAAA
This sequence comes from Panax ginseng, assembly GCA_020205605.1. Taxonomy (NCBI): domain Eukaryota; kingdom Viridiplantae; phylum Streptophyta; class Magnoliopsida; order Apiales; family Araliaceae; genus Panax; species Panax ginseng. The sequence continues at coordinate 13,064,828 of CM035146.1, forward strand.
AGCGGTAACCACTCTGGTGGTAATCGTGGCCATGAAAATAGAAGAAGCGAGTCGGGAGGAGATTTTAAAAAGGAGATTCAATGACGACCATGTGAAGGCGTCGGCGCCGATGATGTTGGGTTTTCGAGGGAGAGAAAGACCACCGGTCGTATGTTACAAATCTTGGGAAGAGGACATATCATTTAAGCGCCCTAGCAGTTTAAGGTATTTATAATTGTGGAAAAGAAGGACATATCGCTCGAGTTATGCGGTATCGAAACCCGATCCGGTAGGAATGGTGACTCGAAAAGGATGTCAGAGAAAAGTCAAAGTCAGCGGTTCTGGAAGAAGCGTTTGTTTGTCGTGGCCGGTCAAAATCTGAGAGAAACGACGAAGTTACGCAGGTTAGTTAATTATAAATTCTTGCGAAGTTTATACCTTACTGAATCTGGGGTTCTACCCATTCTTTTTTCTCTCTCTTGCTTGCGCTCAGCGTTTGAACTTGACTACGGAGAAATTAGACTTTGACTATTTATGGAGACTCAGATTTAGGAAAACTTTCATTACATCAGTTGTTTAGAAATCTTGCTTGATTTGAGGTTGGCACTTTATCACATTACACATTAACCTTATTTCTATAGAGATATTTGCTTTTGATGTGATTTTAAGGTTAACTACTCATCAATGCAAGAAATTGATTACTTTCGTAAGGTTGTTAGTTTTCATATTCTAAGCAACTTTGTTATTGAATTCAAACAATCAAACCATTGTAGTCAAACATTTTCATATCAAGCCATGAAGTCATTCGTTTATTACGGATGTCGAGTTTTCTTAGTCCATGTTATGGATTTGAATAAAGACACGTCGATTTGAATAATATTCTGTTGTTATTGATTTTTTTCTGGCGTATTTCTGAAGAATTTCTTGGCTTACTCCCAAGCACGATATTAAATTTTATATCGACTTTGAACCGGTACAAAACTCATTTCTAAAATCTCATATCGAATGGCTCTATTGAACTTGAGGAGTTAAAAATTCAACTATAAATTTGGTACTGAGCCTTTATCTGGTGACTTCCTTTGTGGAAATGCAAAAGCGGAGACTCTCGTGGGGACACCATATTAGATGCGATAGTAAGCGATAGGTGTCATTGTAACGTCTTATCAAGGTTGGGATATGAGTCGCGATTGAGAACAACCTAAGTCGGTCGATAATCGAAATCGTAGCTTTCTAGGCTTAGTTGGTTATTATCGGAGATTCGTTGAAGGATATTCTCGAATCATTTATTCCATTACTTGTGGTGACTCGTAGAGATACAAAATTCGAATGGAAGCGAGGAATGTGGGAAGAGCTTGAAGAACTCGAGAGGAGACTCATTTTGACACGTATTACGACCATGCCATCTGGAAAAGCGAGCGTGGTAGGTGGCGTGTTGAGTAGAAGATCGTATACAAATCTGAGTGCGATATTGTCAAAGACTCATTTAGTATAATTTACAAATAATAGAGATGGAGATGAAAACTCTAGGTACCGCGTGATGATATCTGAGTATAATCGACTTTAATCGATAAAGTTAAAAAGTTATTTCAAGCTACACTACGGGTGATGAATTTGAAGAAGGAGGTGCGAAGTTGTTATTTCAAAAGCGAGAATCGGTGAGGTGAGGAAAGCTCGAACCTTGATTTATTAATCCATTTGAAATTCTCGATCGAATAGGAGCTGTGGCCTATAGACTCGTTTTCTGCTGTAATATATGGCGTGTTCATAGCGTTTTTCACGTGTCGATGTTACGTAAATATGTGACGACCGAACCACGTCATTGAGTTAGAAGCCAGGACGAGATAATAGAAGACTTAACGTCTGAGGAGGTACTGTGTCAAGATCTTGGATAGGAAAGAACATGTCTATGTCTGGGGTTATACCACAAGTTAAAGTTTTGTGGAGAAACCATCTTTATTGAGGAAATGACACGGGAGTTGGAAGCGGAAATGAAAGCGAGGTATTCTCATCTTTTTTGAAACACACAGTCGTCGTCGATTCGAGGACGAAATTTCATAAGGAGGGAGGTTGTAAGACCCCAAATTATTAATAAATGAAATTTATTTTCCTCTATTTATTATTTTGAAATAGTAAGGGTTGATTTGATTAATGTGGATAGTTATGGGTAAAAATCATAAATATTTTGAATAAGCAAGTGGTTATAAAATATTCATTATTGTCGGGGAATATTCGTTTGGTCGTGGAATATTAAATCTTTGTCGGGGAATATTAAATGCTGACAGCCTTGATCTTTTATGGGCCCATATTGAAGCGATTGGATGAAAGAAAGCGACAAATATAAGTTGTTTATAAATAGCGGCGTAGTTATTCACAGATTAATCTTGTTGGAATACCGGTGGTTAAAAACACTAATGTCTGGCGTTGTTGAGCGCGATGCGCTTGCGGTATTGCACCAATTATTGATTCTTACGTGAAGGCCTTTACTCGATAATTATTCTGATGATAATTCTTATTCGATATTTTATTTTATTGATTCAATAATTCTTTGCATTGATATTTTATATTCTTGTTGTTTGATAAATTGTCATTTTACGGTATTTTCCATTATCAGACAATAATTCATATTATCTGAATAATATTATTGGATAACATTATTGGCGATGTCTAGAAAGTTACATCTAAGGAGAGGTTTGGTCACTAATTGCTTGGCTTGGTAAGGAGAGATCCTTATTGGAAAGCCCCTCTTTCACAGGGAGCGGCTGGTTGCCCGATCTTTGTGATTACTGTAATATTATTTGTGAATAATTAATTATTGATTTATATGATGAGGAAAATATTGATTTTATGTGGATATAGATGGAGAAAATTTTTAATGTGACAATTGTTGAAAATTAATATTTTATCTTTTTACGATAAAATAATTCATTTAAATATATTATTTTAATAATATATTAATGGTGATATTTTATAATGAATGTGGGATATATGAGTATATGAGGAGGAAGAGTATTTTTGTGGCATTAAATGTTTTAACACATATTTTTTGTGTGTTGGTGGACACAATTATTGGTAGAAATTTGATTATAGCTTTGTAAAATCGTCTGGTTTTGTGGATTTTGGTCAATTTACATTTGGAATTTGGAAAAACTTTCTTACGCAAAGTTGTAGAGAATTGAATTTCCTATAAAAATTCGCTTGAGATTGAATTTTACGATAAAAGGGCTATTTATTATGAATTATTGAAGTTAGAAGCTCAAAATAATTGATTTTGGAAGTTTAAAATATTTTAAATAAGAAAAACGTTTTTTTTGTGTTTGGTGGGCATCTTTAACACATGTTAAGTTCTTTGAATTCAGATGATTCTAAAGTAGGCGTAGAAGTTGTGGATTAATATATATAATATTATTATATTAAATTTTTCTACTTTGGTATTTAAGCATTTTTTCTATAAATAGGGTCTTGGGTTAGAATTGAAAAATCACACGAAAGCTGAAGTTTTTCTCTCTCTATATTATCGGCGTATTCTTGTGAGTATTTTGAGTATACTTTGAGTATTGCTATACGGTGCAAGTTCAAGTCATAGCTTTATATCAGGTGTTTTAATTAAAATCTTTGTCTTTCGAGGTAAGGGATGTTATTTTATTGAAAATGATATTATTTCTTCAATATCATTATCTTTGAAATATTGGTTGGAAATTTTTATCAAATTTGGAACTTTTTTTTCATGTGGGAGTTCTTATTCATGAGTTCTTATTCACGAGTTCTTATTCATGAGATTTTATTCACGATTCTTATTCACGATTCTTAATTCTTATTGAAGCGTGAAGATGTTTTTTGTGAAATTTCTATCTTTTTGGTGTCGGATTCTTATTCACGTATCGACCTTTATTCATTATCTGACCTTATTCACGAATCGACCTTTATTCATAGAAAAATGAAATTTCTTCTTTTTTGTCCAAAATATCTATTATGGATACTAGCTTTGATTGTATCCATGTTTTGATCATTCTTGAATTTTACTCCACTACGATTACTTATGAAGTATTTTTGAACTTGGATTGTTTAAAATCTGAATCCTTAATATTGTTCTTTTGTTTCCTTTGGATTCGTTTCCTTTAAAATATTTTTCATCATCCTCGGTCTAAATGATGATATTCTTTGAATATCTTTGGCTTTTGTAGTGCAAAGATGAATGATTTCTTGATGAATATCTCTTTGGCGTAGTGCAAAGATGAGCAGTGTTGAGATGAACATGGCCAATGGTGATTAATATCTTTGGCGTGGTGCAAAGATGAGCAGTGTTTAGATGAACATGACCCGGTGATGAATATCTTTGGCTGTAGTGCAAAGATGAATATTTGATTCGGATATATATTGATTGATGTTCTGGGGATAAAATATCGACGATGAACTTTTAAATTCATATATAGAAGATAGTAGTTTGCATTCTCTACTTAACTCTTTAATGAATTGTTGTTTTCATTCTTGATTGTTGATTTAAAAGCTGGTTGTCTATTGTATTCTATTATTAGATTTTTCCTGTTGAAGACTAACGATAATTTGTTGTATATTATCTTAGTCGTAATATTCTTTCTTTGGGCTAGTTGAGCTCACCCTTTTCCTTTTTGTTCCATTTTTTTCTTCTCGGGGAGGCGAGAATGTAGCGAGTCTTAGTCGGGGTATGGAATGAAGGTTCTAGAGAGAGTTGTTTAGTAGTCCTCACCATTTTTGTAAAATAATGTATCAATAATTATGATGGGGATTTATTTGCGTGTGGATATTATGCAGATGGCAATATCGTATTTAAACTCACGAGTTTATATGTTGTAATAATAAAGTTGTAGTTATTTACGTACCATGTATTTGGCGACTCGAGAATGGGTTGGATGGAATGGACCTATTTTGGGGCGTTTTAAGGAGAGGTTTGGTCACCTAATTAATTGGTAGCGATGAGAGAAATTCTTATAGGAAAGCTCCCTCTTTCACAGGAGCGGCACAGTTGCGATCTTGTGATTCTGTAATATTATTTGTGAATAATTAATTATTGATTTATATGATTAGGAAAATATTGATTTTATGTGGATATAGATGGAGAAAATTTTTAATGTGACAATATTTGTATTTAAACTCGCAGTTTTTATGTTGTATTAATAAAGTTGTAGTTGTTTACGTACCTGTATTTTGACGACTCAGAATGGGTGTTGTATACCTATTTTGGGGGCGTCACAAAGATACTGGATGAAGCGCAAATATCAAGGATATTCCACTAATTTCATGGAGTATAGAAGCCAAAACTTTAACCAATGAAAGTCTGATAGAATATATGAAACCGCAAATGGATTTTAAATCGCCGTGCGGTAATCCACTTAAACAGATCATTTCCACAATTTAATAAGGAATGAATACAAAAGGATCATTCACCGTGCATGTGATAATCCACATAGGCGAGTTATTCCAACGAGAATAATAAAGAATGGAATAACATAAGAAATCACCATGCATGCGATAGGCCATGCATACATATTATTCAGCAGAATAATAAAGAATGGAACGGTCATGCGTAATCACTTACGAGATAGGATGTTCCAACGAGAATAATAAAAAACGAAACCGGGTCATACGTGGCAAAATGCAGACGGGATGTTCCAGCGAGAATAATAAAGAAGCGGAACGGTGTCGTGCGTAAGCGTTGTGACGCGGATGTTCAACGAGAATAATAAAAAGCGGAACGGTCGTGCGTAAGCCTTGAGCGGGGATGTTCAACGAGAATAATAAAGAATGGAATAACAGAAGAATTTCACCATGTATGCGGTACTTCGCATAGACAGGTTATTCTAACATAATGATAAAGAAAGGAATAACAACCCTTATCAGTATTGGAAGAAAATAACTCTCTTCATGAATACGAAAGAATAATACCCCTTACGAGTACAACAACTAATATCCCGACTGGTGGGGCGAGGATATTCTTGAAAAAAACTTATATTATTTTTCTATGCTCAAAACTTCTGAAAACTCTAAAGAAATACGCTTTCAAGATTATAGAAAAAAATTCTACGAATTTACGGTGTGATTTCAATTCTAACCAAGCATCTATTTATAGGAGAATTGAAAGGACACTATGCGATAAAATATAATATATTCTAAATATATATATATATATATATATATATTTTATTTAAAATCTAATAAAACAAATAACTTTATAAAAGTATTACATTTTATATAAAAAGATTTACTATGCAAAAAATACTATCATTACCTTTATAAACGATACTATGCATAATAAAATATAATATATTATTTATAGTCTAATAAAACAAATAACTTTATAAAAATAATACATTTTATATAAAAAGATTTTACTATGCAAAATACTATGTCATAATAGAATATAATATATTCTATTTATAGTCTAATAAAGCGAGATAACTTTATAAAAGTATTATGTTTTTATATAAAAAGCTTTACATTTTATTACATTAATAATACTAATAAAAATTTTTATCATCATTATTATAATTCACAATATTAATCGACCGGATCGTTCCCGGGATAAAGGGGCTTTCGATGAGATTTATCCTATTGGTAGGCATGATTAGGTGACCAAACCTCTCCTTAATGAACTTTTAGACATCGTTAATATTACAAATAATAATATTAATAACTTTATCATCTCAATTATTGATTTAATAATATAAAAATATTGACAATAATTGAATTAAATAACGTGAGATCTTGTCGACAATTCTTTGTAGCAATAATTGAACAAAAATGGTGACTTCTCGCGTAAGCATCGATAATCAATCACCAGGTGTATTACTCTTTGTCACGACCATGCAGCGTATTCTTATACTTTTAACAACGGGTGTTTCAGCGAGTTAACGGTAAAACTTCGCCAGATTATTTTCATAAAGTATTTTGTCATTTTCTCAATCAGGCAATAATTCCGTTGTAGGGTCCACTGATGATTGTGCTGTGGCGCCCCAAAATTAGGTATACATCACTCATTCGAGTCGCGCCGGATACATGGTACAAAATTCAAATACAACTTTATTTATATAATTGTTGGTATCGTATAGAATACGACCACGATTAACTTTAATGAATTTTAATACAAATGTATGTAACTCTCATGGTGCCTCGACCACAATCTTACAATGGTACTTTACATAAAAGTATAGTCAAAAAGCATTTTAGAAATTAAAATCTTTGGGAAGTGCTCAAAGAAACCTTTATACATGAGAGGCCGTAAATGCAGGATATAATAGATATCATATAATGCAGAATTATCCTTAGTTGACCCGATAGACCCCAAAGAAAAACAAAGAAGATTACTATCATCTTCTTTCCGATGGTGAGTCTTCTCTTGACATATAACTATCTCCCTTTGTTTCCAGTGAATATTATATTTCAAATAAACTCGAGATCATATAGGTAGTGCGGTTGATATACTCGATGAAGTGGATGTGCATAATAACTGTCTTATGATAACACGAGGTTATATGTCATTAAACATCTTGTATGATAGTGGCAAAACACCCTTCCAAAGTTGGGTTCACACCATACTATTTGATTCACCAAATATAACTACTAAATGTTGTATAGAATCTGACACACTTTTCTATCTTGTTTTGGGGAGAACCTCCATAGCTAGAGACCACATTCTATTCACTGTTATCCACACTTTCGACGTGCAACATTTTTACGGCATTACTCTTATTACACGAAAGGAATTGTGAAAGCGAAGAAAGGGTGAGCACAACTAGCCCGATAAAGAATATCATGACTAAAGATAATTAAATTATCAATAGCTTTCATCAATAATAAATCGGAGATTTAGAACATATGGTAGATGATAAAACTTTTCAACCATAGTTTTATTGAACGAGCGATCCATTAGAAGAGTCGAATAGACCATAAGGTCTATTATCTTCTCTATGTTAAAAATCCACCAATAATATTTTATCCATGTAAAATAAATCAGCAGTTCTATCCACAATCATATGAATAACTCATAATCATAATTGTGGTTCTAAATTCCTCTTCGCAACCAGGACGAAGATAATTTTCAGCACCTAACTTCACCTAAAACATCAAAAATCATGGTTATACCAAATCACAATTCTTGCTCGTAATCATTAAATCATCTTTGCACTATGGCCAAAGATATTCATTATTATCACATCCATGAATTAATATTTCATTCTTTGAGACTCGACAATAAATAATCACATCATCGAATCATCCACACGCTACTGAATGGTCGAGGATATTTTTAGTATCACGACCACGAATTATCCATACACTACGGGCCAAAGATAATCGTGTTTTCATCAACCAGTCTGATCATGCTTTATAAAACAATTCATCTTTGCACCCTTGGTGAAGAAAATCCATAGACATAATCATACCAAAAATTGTCCATCAATACTCTACGGTCCAATAGGGACTTTTCCACATTATTTGCAACATTACGGTTGATTATCTCAAGAATAATCCACAGTCGTAATCATACCAAGTCCATCTATGCACTACTCGAATACAGATGACTTTCAACATAATATAAATATGAGGATGATGACAATATTATAAGCATTGGTCAAACTAAATCAAGGATAAATATTAAAGACTTTAAATTTATCTAAACATTATCAATTACTTAATAAAATCATAATCTAATATTGTTAATATTATAACAATATTTTAATCACTCCTTAAACTTATAAATAATTTAATTTAATTGTTTACACTTTTTCAAATAATGCATTTAATCATTCAAAATGCCATACTCATAAGATTTCATCACCAATAATCAATTTACTCATCAAAAATCTGCATATACCTTATATAGGATTTTCAAGCCATAAAATCCTATTTACGATTTTCAACTTCACATAACATATTTAATCCATATATTTAAGTAACTAAATTATTTTCATGAAAATAACAAATCAGTCCCAAAAATTATTCTTTTACAGGATTAAGCGAATATAGTCCCATATTGAACATATATTTTTCTCGGAATTTTAAAATTCATTTATTATTTTTATAAATTAATTTCTAATTAATTCCTTAAGAAATTAGTTACCTCAAGGTTAACTCGAGAAATTCCCAAATCTTGTGCGGGATCTTACACATGTTAGCGTGAGCTTCCGGTTTAAATTTCATGGTCATTGAGTTATAGAACTCGATTATAGCATTTTTGTTGAAAAAAACCTAAATATTGAAATGGTCATAACTTGCTCATTTTAAGTGGAATGAGCTCATTTTTTGGACATGAGGTACTTTATACCATATACTTTCATGTCTCAAAAAGGCTAGAATTTTTCTCACAAATTAAGTGGCGAAACAACCCTTTTAAAATCGTGGCGTGACCTTTTTCATATTTTGCAGATTTTTAGTACTTTTTAAAATCGGTCCACACAAAAATCTACAACACTTTTCGGTGATTCCACTTGGATAAGTTACAAAACTCATAGACCTAACTCTAGAACTTGACCACACTCAAAAATTGAAATATAATAGGAGATATGGTCGATTGAATTTCATGTTCTATTTTTACTTTAAAATCTAATTTTTAAACCCTTTGTGATTTCTAAGAAACTTTCATGTTTTCACATAATAACCAACATAACTCATCATAACACTTACTAATACCACATATACCCCATGATTTTCATTAGTCAATGCTTTTATTATGACTTTCAACATAATCCACGTAAGCAGATCATTCCATAATTTAATGAGGAATAAAATACAAAGGATGCGTTCACATGCGTCGTGTGGTAATCCACATGAGGCAGGTTATTCAGCAGAATAATAAAGAATGGAATATGAAGGATTCACCATGCATGCGATAGAGCCGCCTGACGGAGTTATTCAGACGAGAATAATAAATACGGAACCAAGTCAAAGGCGTAAAAGCAGCGAACGGTATATTCAATGAGAATATTAAAAAGGCGGAACCGGTCGGGTCGTAAAAGCATACCAGAACATGATATTATGCGAATAATAAAGAATGGAATAACAGAAGTTCTCTTCACGAATAAGAAAGAAAGAATACCCCTTACGAGTACAACAAATAATATCTCTTACCTTTGAAAGAATAGTATTTCGACTGGTAGGGTGAAGATATACTCAAAGAAAACTTGTACTACGCTCAAAGCTTTCTTAAACTCTAAAGAAATACGCTCAAGATTATAGAAGAAGAATTCTCTCTATAGTTTCTCTCTCTAGAGTTTAGGTGAATTCGTAAGAAATAATGAAGGAATGAGCTTTATTTATAGAAAAATGAATTGCATAGTAACTAACTCATGAGCGGTCAGATTGATTTACTTTAATCTAACGGTCCATATTTAAAGCAAAATCTTTTAAATAAAATATAATATATTCTATTTATAATCTAATAAAGCGAATAACTTTATAAAAAGATTTTACTATGCAAACACTATCTGAGCCTTATGCAAACACTTATACATAATAAAATATAATATATTCTAATTATTGTCTAATAAAATAGATAACTTTATAAAAATATTACATTTTTTATATAAAAGATTTTATTATGCAAAATACTATGCGTAATAGAATATAATATATTCTATTTATAGAATAACTTTATAAAAGTATTACATTTTTATATAAAAGCTTTTACATTTTATTACATTACTAATACCAATAAAAAAAAGTGGTGACTTATCACATAAGCATCGATAATCAAAAGCAGGTGTCTTCTTATGCGACCACGCGTATTCTTTGTACTTTACTACTGAGTAGTTCAGCGGTATTAATGGTAAAACTTAAAGTCGTTATTTTTAATAAAATATTTACATCGTTTTTCTCAATCAAACAATAATTTCGTTGTTAGGGTCCACCAGTGATGATTGCCGTCGTACGGATATTCCCCGAAAAAAAGAATATTCCCCGACTTATCGAATATTCCCCGACACAACGAATATTTTATATCAACTTGCTTACTTTGCAAAAAAATTTTTTACATATTACCCTTAACTTTAAACTTTTATCATTTTAACTATTTACCAAAATAGAAAAATTGAATACTTTTATTTCATAAAATTCGGGGTCTCACAGTGCCGTTGTACCAATATTCACTGTTAAAACGAATATTCCCCGACCAATCGAATATTATATAACAATTTGCGTACTTTGCAAAATTTATAAATATTACCCACAACTATAATATTATATCAAATTCATTCCATAATATTCAAAAATGATATTTATAGAAAAATCATCTTTATTAAAAAAATTGGGGTCTTACAGTGGGGGTATTTTAGAAATTTCTCATGGCCTCTACTCCCTCCTGTGGCCAGCAAAAACAAATCTCTTGGCCGTTAGAGTGAGTAACGGCCAGCAAAAAAAAATTTATAGCCACTAGTGGGAGTAGCGGCTAGACACTCACCTTAGTCATTCACTATATTGTAAAATAGTGTGATAATAATTATAATGAGGACTTAATTTGAGTTTGGATATTGTCGAATTATGTACGGTGTAATATTTGTATTAAAACTCACAGTATGTGTGGTCGTATTTTGAACGACAATTTAATAGTTGTAAATATGAAAGTTTGTATTTAAATTTTGTAGTATATATTTGGCGACTCAAAATAAGTTGCATGAATCTATTTTTGGGGGCGTCACAAATATATTTCGTACAATACATATATTTAGTAGTATATGCTTTTTTTATGAAAAATGAAATACCATTAAAAAGAATACTACTTAATTTTTTTATAATTTTTGAATAATTAATGAACCAATATAGACTTGGGAATTGTTGGGAAAATTCGATTAAATTTCATATTTTTATATAAGTTAATAAGTATGGTATTGATTAATCTAATATGTTTGTTAAATCGATCTACATAAATTTAAGTTATATTGATGATGAATTGATACGAGAAATATAATACAATTCCACCGCAGAATGTTGCCCGTTGGATATATTTTTATTGCAGTATTAGTCCGTACTAGTTATTGACTAATCTTAAGGCCTAATAATTAATATCTCGAAATTCTCAACTAAATTTGGATTTATCTACTAAACGACACAACTTTGGGTATTAATTGGAAAGAGATGCACCGATTTGCAGATGAGTTTGAGATCGTGTTTTCTGAGGAAATTCCTTATTATCATTTTATATTACTCACTCCATACTCAGAATTCTGATGATTAAAAGTATAAATATTTTTGTTTAAAAAAAAATAAGATAAAATACTTAAAGTAAATGATAGTTAAATCATTTAATGAGGTCTATTAATATAAAAAAACACTAAATTATTTTATATAATTTTATTGGGCCACTGAGAATAAATTTAATTTTTTTTAATGTGTGTATAAATTGTATTTTGTTTTTATTTTTAGGGACGGACGGAGTAGTATTTTTAAGAGTTGGTACCCTGAATACTTCACCTACAAAATTACAAAATCGAGCGTATTATGCTGCATGTCATGCATGCTATTAATTTAACATTGAAAATAACATCAGTGTGTCATGTGTGAGAGAAATCTTGGCGGGATTGTGTGGCCGAAGGAGGAGATCTCTCCTCAGGGATAGCAACAAAAAATAGAAGACTTTTCTTTGTGTGCAGTGCCCAACGGAAGGAAGATGGAGAGGATCATCGTTGGAGTATTTGTCGCTTTTCATTTCGAATGAAAGTTTGAAAATTGGAATGTTTTAAATGGTGAAGTTAATTAAGTTTCTTAATATAATTAAAGATAAATTTATATTCTCTTAATCTATTGTATAACCTCTAGTTTTATGGCGTAAAATTAAAGAGAATTATTGTAAGTTCGAGCTGTGATTTTTTATTTTAAGGGTTTTTCACGTTAATATTGTGTGGATGATTATTTATTATTTTTGTTCTAATAATTTGGTTTATTAATTTCCTATTTAATTGTATAATTGGGTTTATTAATTTTCTATTTTTGTCCTCATATTTTATTTCTTCTGTACAAGTAGAACTGGAGTCTAGATCTTGTACACTCAGGATACAGCCAATTTAGCCCACAATATCATCAAACTCAAAACCACCTTCCCTCCCCCTCAAATGTCTACAAACTTAGTTACATAATGTGACAATTTGGGTCAATTCTGAGTTCAAATCAAATTATAACATAGCATCTCATAAGACAGTAAGATCCAATTTATAATCTCAATAATATATTTTTATATTATCTTAGTCTCAAAATGTCACAACAGATCGAATCTACTATTGATATTAACTTGGAGCTTATAAGTATATACAAAATTATTGTAAGTATATTTTGATATGAGACTGATATGTTATACGTAACATTCGAATACCACCATCTATAATTTGTCAAGCTAATAAAATGGTTATGGGATCACGGAAATGCGGTCACAAACCCGTATAAAAAGTATGATCCGTTGAACTGCGGACTGAATACTCCACGTAATCAAAAAAAAAAAAAAAATGTTACACATCCTTCAAAACAACAAATGCCAAAAAGTAAAATATTTCTAATTAAAAAAAGTAATGAGAAGAAGCCAAAATAAACACTAAAATAGCTGAGTCTAATTAACTGAAGGAAACTGTTAAATTCACAACATAAAATATTATTTTCATAATAAAAGTGTCGCTATAGATCTTATAGCGACGGTTTTCACCGTCACTATACATCTACAACGACACTTTTGTTGTATAATTACAAAAAGTGTTGTGAATTTAACAATTCCCTTAACTGAAAACAAGATGACAAAAACAATTGTAAGAAAAATAAAATAAAAGCTTACAATTAATTATAAAATAATTAGTTTGTTTACGTTAACTTTATAAGTTAAATAAATAAATTGTGTTTAAATGCATTATACAAATAAAAGTGGATAAATGCACTATACAAATAGATATTACGGAAATAATATATATGTCAATATATATATTTATATATATGTGACAAAATTAAATTGTGATCGACGTGAAACACTGTCTCACAAAATAAAATAAATTAATTAGGGTGAAATCATTCTTAATTTTTATTTATCTCGTCGCAATTATAATTGAACTGAAGATTTTCACAATATAAAACATGACTCATAATATTATATTCTTATTAATATTTCCACTATAATTACCATGTGATTATCAACAAACTGTAGATCACTATAGACAGTATCGATAAATATGTCTAAGCCTTGTTAAACCCAAAACAAAAGAAAGATCAAGTTTCAGTCCGTGACTATTGATTTATTACAAGAAAATCAGGGATGCCCAAATTTATTGGGAGTGGTTAGCATGAACTTAATTTTGGTGGTTGGAGCTAAAGATCGATGTTAACGACCGGTACCCGTGTATTTTTTTTTTATTTTTTTTTAACCACAATTATAAGATTAAAAAATAAAAAATAATAGAGCAAGTTTGAAAAAAAACTGTAAAAGAAATACAGTGTCTCTGCGTGTCAATTGATCAATCTGATTGTCTCTACGTTTGTCAACGTTGTATTGGTCGATTATTGAAACTTACAATAAAGCGTAAAGTTAAACTTAAGTGATAAGCGAATCCAGTATTTATTTTGTGCACGAAAATTATTAGAGATGCATTTATTTTTGTGTCTCATACTATCCGTCTTGCTCCTATTTATTTTTATTTAAAAGGTAATGACGTGGAATTAAAAAAATAAAAAAGAAATCCACGGTATCTCTTTCATTGAAATATTCGACTCATATATGTTCATCTGAAATCACATTTGGACCCAAAAGATTAACATATTAGGTCTATAGTCTATTACAGTATATATATATATATATATATATATATATATATATATATATATATATATATATATATATATATATATGTCCTCAATTTTTTACTTTTATTTAAATGTAAAACTTTACTAGCGATATCTCAATAAAAACTCACAAATAATTTATTTATTTTTTCCTTCTTTCTCCTTTTTTTTTTTCCTCCTTTTTAAAACTTACAAACACAGTGTTGTGTTAGTAATACGACAACATGCATTAGTGTGATCAAAAGTCGCAGTTGGCGTTCTAATGTAACTTTCAGCCACTGGTTTGTTTGTTATTGGACGAAAACAATAATTTGGCCTTTTGTAAAGGCAAAAACTAGACTATAAATTAGTTAAAATATTTTATGAAACATAATTGTAAACAAATTAACACAGTCCTAATATTTTAATTAATATGCTATTTTTGGATTATATCAGTGGTTGATATCTAAATAAGCTTACTAAGGTGGTAGTTGATTGCATCTTAACAGTCCACTTTTTAATGTCTTTTAAGAGCTCACATATTTATATTAAGAGGTCCTCTGAATAGTTAAGATATAAATATGAGTCTAAACTATTCAGATGACCTCTTACTACAAAAAATGTGAGCTGTTAAAATGTATTAAGAGATGTGTTGTTAAGATGTATTAAGATACAATTAAACACAACCTAAATAAGTCTCACATGTATCTTCAGATCAATACATTATGTTTTTATTTAGCAAAAAAAATACATTATGTTTTTTTCAAGCTTTTTGAAGCAAACTAGGGTTTTGTGTGTGTGTGTGTGTATATATATATATATATATATATATATATATATATATATATATATATATATATATATATATATATAAGTAGGAGATCGAGTAAGGACTACTTACGAGACTAAAATGCGGACTTTTTTTTTGTTTTTTTTTTTAAAAATAACTATAAAAAAAAGTTTAATATTTTATACAACTGAAATTTTTCCATAATACAGTATTTTGGGTGTGATTTGGATACATAACAAAATAGGTCTGTACAGTCTGTGCAGACTGTACATATATTTTTTGGTATAGATATTCAAATCACGCCCAAAACATTGTATTACTTAATAACTGTGTGATAATTCAATACTACAGTTGTTCAATGCATCTTTTCTTTTATGAGTTTTAATTAATTTTGGAAATTTAAACCCATTAATTAGTTGAATTTAAATTAAGTGCATTTGATAGTCTATAATAAGGAGATTTAGAGAGGACAATATATGATTTAAGTAAAAATTATATATTATATTTTAATTGTATTCAAAGTGTGGTATATGAAAAGGTGCATTGTTGTTTGAAAAACTATTTCCTTTAAGTCCTACATTGATAAGAAGTTAAACTATTTAATGATTTATAAGCATAAGGAGAATAGTTAAATTTATTTGTGGTACTAAAGGGAGTTAAATTATTTCTCGGTTGTGGGTCGCAAAGCACACTTTTAAACTGTGAATTTATGACATATATCCTGGAGATATATTATCTTTCGCAAAGCGCACTTTTAAACTGTGAATTTGTGATATATCCTGGAGATATATTATATTTAGCAAATCTTTTTGCGGACAGAGACTATCTGTGTCAATTCCTTGTTCAAATTGTACCGTGTCTATTTTATTTTTTCCAGTTTATATTATGTGGTCTAATTAATCCAATATTAAACTTCTATGAAAATTATAGTTTATAATCCGCTTTAGCAAATACAGGCCAAAGCTAAAAGCGAGGTGCCTTGAACTTTAGGCCCACAAATTTTTAGGGCCCCCTTTAAATATTCTCTTCTTCCTTTCATTACTTAAATAGAATACTTAAATCAGAAGGCTAAGTGTTAAATGTTATTCCAGTATTCCTTCTCATAAATTTCAAGCTAATTTCAGGTATTAATTCTATTTTTTAGGGTTTTGAAATTAATTGTTTTGTTTATGAGATTTAGAAGCATTGTTTAATTTAATTGGGCTTGATGACTGATTGAGTAGATTTGTTTATGCTATTATGAATCAAGTGAAAATTTTAATCTCTTTTGAGTTTTTATAATTGTTTGGGAGTAGTGTTAGACTCTTAATAATTATAAAGGAGGCCCTATTTGATAATTAATTTATAGATAATCACGAGATTATGCTAGAATTTTGTAAATTTTTAAATTTTAATTCACCATGGCTCCTAAAAAGTATATGTCTGGATCTGAAAAAAGAAAAAGAAAGAAAATATTGAAATAGTCGGTTATTATATTTGGTATTCTTTCGTATTGATGTTCTTTTGTTCAGAAAAAGTTTTTAGTTTTTTTATACCTATCTTAATAGCAATTCGGCTTCTTTTTTTTTTGTCGCTTTAGGCCCTGAAAAACTCAGGGCCGGCCCTGCGCTTCAGTTGCAATTGAACTAAATAAATAAATAAATAAAATTGTTTTTTTATTTAATTAATAAGCATACCAATATTCTAATTAAGAATAAGCCAAAGTGCAGATTTGATAATTGATTAATTTGATTGAAACTAATTTTAGAACATACAACTTGAAATTACTACCAATATATATATATATATATATATAAGCTCTTAAGTTTATGTTTTTAAATGAAACAGAATCTGATTTTTGGCTTCTTCGAGAAATTAGGGTTGCCATTTTGAAATTTAACTATTAACTAACCTCTTTTTCTTGCTTGCTTGCTAGCTAGCTGCATATCTACAATAAAAATAAATTAAATTGTATTCGTATTCGTATTCGTATTAGTATTGGAAGGCATATATAAG
This sequence comes from Panax ginseng, assembly GCA_020205605.1. Lineage (NCBI taxonomy): Eukaryota > Viridiplantae > Streptophyta > Magnoliopsida > Apiales > Araliaceae > Panax > Panax ginseng. The sequence goes on from CM035146.1 coordinate 13,082,346, forward strand.
CAGCATATTACAGTAGAATGAAGTCAAATATATAAGGGTGGGACATAATTTAACTTTAAAAAGAAAAATGAACACCCATATATTAGATTTAAAAAATAAATCAAACTACAAGATTGTGTTTAGTTTGGATGAAGGTTATATTAATTAGATGTTAGAAATATTTCAAAGAAATTAATTAATTAATTAGATCGTGGGTGGTGCTAATGAGGTATTGATGTCTTAGTCTAGTGATTAAGATTCAAGTGTTGTGACTTTTGGTTTAAGTTTAATTTTCACTTGCATGAGTTTATTAAAATATAATTAATCATACAAAAAATACCAAATAGAAATATATATATATATATATATATATATATATATATATATATATATATATATATATTACACAATGTACTTTAGTCTTTTTTTATATATATATATATATATATATATATATATATATATAAATTTTCTTCTTTCTACAAAAAGAATATTTTTTTTCTTAGTCAATTTATGAAATTAATTTTAAAATAATGTAAAAATGTGTTTGATTTTAATTAATGAATATTTAATATTATAAACTACTTAAAGAGTATTACAAAGTACAAATTCATTATTTAAAATAAATTCACATAACAATTTAAATTTGAAAATCTCACAAATTAATTAGGGGATAAATAACTTTTTGGTCACTGTACTGAGGTCCGATTTTCATTGTGGTTACCGAAACTTTTTTTGTTACAATCGAATAACTGTACTCTCAAAAACTTACAAAATGGTAATTACTTAAAATTTCCGTCCGAAAAAACGGACGGAAAAGCTGACTATGCAAGTTAGACTTTTTTTTTTGCTTACGTGGAGGCTAGAGCACAAGTTGAAATTTTTTTTTGCTTATGTGGACTTGGAGGCCGGAGCACAGAACTTATAATAGTTATATCACTTCTATTCTCTTTTATTTTAAACAAAGTGGAGTGGTAAATTTTATTATCTTTAAATAATAGTAATTATAATAATAATAATAATTTCAAAATAATAGTAATAGTAATAATAATAATAATAATAATAATAAAATATTAATAATAATTTTTAAATAATAACAATAAAAATAATAATAATTTTAAAATTTTTTAAAATATTATATAAATTATAAAAAAATATTTTATATGAAGTTGATGTGTATTTAAAAATAATATTTTATTATTTAATTAATTTAAATTATTTGAGCAAGGGTTAATTTGACAAATTATTTTTTATTCTCCATTAAAATAAAAAAAACAAATTTCATACAAATTTGTAGGAACAAACCCCCAATACAATTAATTTTATAAAATTATAATTTTATAAAATTAATTATTAATAATATTAAAATTATTATTAATATTATTTTGAAATTATTATTAATGCTATTATTATTAAAATTATTATTATTATTTTAAAATTATTATACAATACTATTAATTTTACTCTGAAGTTCTACATATTATTAAAATTATTATTATTAATAGTATTTTATTATTATTATTATTTATTATTATTATTATTTTACAATTATTATTATTAATAGTATTTTATTATTATTATTATTGAGTTAATAATTTCAACCTTTTTCTTGTTTTGATAGGCAAATAAATTTTTTATAAATTAACATGTCAAAGCTGTGTGAAACAAATTTATTAATAATTTACAAAGAAATGACTCAAAGCGAAGCTACTCTTTGCTATAGCGACAAATTCATATTAATTTAAATATTTGAAATAAAAGAGTTTAAAATTTTATCTTAATTATTATTTATATTTAATATTATTATTATTAATAGTATTTTTTTATTATTAATAATATTTTAAAATAATAATAATTAATAGTATTGTATTATAGAACTTGAGTAAAATTAATATTTTAAAATATTAATAATAATAATAATAATAATAATAATAATAATAATAATATAATACTATTAATAATAATAATTTTAAAATAATAATAATAATAATTTTTAAAAGTAATTGTATTTGGGGTCTATTTCCTACATATTTGTATGAAATTTGTTTTTATTTAATTTTAATGGAGAATAAAAATGATTTGTCAAATTTACCATTGCTCAAATAATTTAAATTAATAAAATAATAAAAATATTATTTTTAATACATTAACTTCATATAAAAATATTTTTATAATTTATATAATATTTTTAAAATTTTAAAATTATTATTATTATTATTGTTATTATTTAAAATTATTATTATTATTATTATTAATATTTTTATTATTATTATTTCAAAATTATTATTATGACTATTACTATTATAAGTAATGAAAAGTCCAACTAAGTTGGTGATGTACTATTATAAGTCAGTGTACTATTATAAGTTTTGTGTTCCAGCCTCCACGTAAGCCAAAAAAAAGTCCAACTTGCACAGTCAGTTTTTCCGTCCATTTTTTCGGACGGAAATTGAAGATAATTATCATTTTGTAAGTTTTTGAGAGTACAATTATTTGATTGTAACAAAAAAAGTTTGGATAACCACAATGAAAACCGGATCTCAGTACAGTGACCAAAAAGTTATTTATCCCAATTAATTAGTATCAAAATAAAATAGGAGTCTTTTGACAAAAATATATTAATTAAAGAAATTCTTTGATCCTTCTACAAAGCAATTCCTTGATAATTGGGGGCAACTAATAATTGAATTACTGTGAAGGATATGGATCCAGCTATTTTTCTGTTTTTACACTTAATTTAATCAAACCTCTCTCTCTCTCTCTAATCAAGTTTATTCTATATAATTATGGCAAACTTGAATATGACCACCAAAGCTGTACGTACCTATCATGCATACAATCACAAAGAACATCCTTTATTCTGCATGCAATGTAATCACGTCACGTATATTTTGGTTGTCTTTAATCAGAAATTTAACTTCATTTACCCATACTTAAAAGGAGGTCTTTATCACATGTCGGTATAACTTTTTTGTTTTCTATTTAATCATAAATAAGGTGATGTTTGATTATATATATCTTAATATATTTTAACAGCCCATCTTTTAATACATCTTAATAATTTATATTTTTATATATAAATATGAGTCTAAAATATTTAAATAACCTCTTAATATAAATATGTGGGTGTGTTGTTAAGATATATTAAGATACAATTAAACACCAACTCTAATCCGATTTTTTTAAAAAATTTTTTTACACACATTACAGAAATATGATAAATGGATTTTACTTTTATTCATTTGTATTTTATCGTAAAGTTAAAATAAAATAAATTTAATTCTATCATTACATTTTTTGATATTTTTACTGAGTTTCTTCTCATATAAAAGTAGGATCCATTTGTATCTTCGGTGAGATAAAACTATATGAAAATATCATATATATATATATATATATATATATATATATATATATATATATATATCAGTTCCCAAATCTAATATGCCATTTGAAAGAATGAAAAGCCCAAAGGCATGATCATAAATTCATAGTGATCAATTCATCTTATACCATCAACTATAAATATTAACCCAATTCTATATGAGCCTATGGAGCTGATTTAGTTGTATATGGATGATACTATTTAAAAGTCCATTAATCTGAAAACCCAAATCAATGTGAACTTAAAAGTGGATATATAGTGTGATATAAAACTTAAGTACTTACAACTCAAACTCTCAAATGGCTTTTTCGGCCCAGCTTAAATCTTACTTCTAACTTATTTCTATGAAATCACCCTATATCTAAAACTACGACGTTCAATCAATTGAGTCACTACAAGAAAATGGCTTAAGACCAGCGAAAATATTATCGACGGAATATATTAGGTCGGTAGTATTATAATTTTTAGAATATTATTGGTCGATAGTAGTTCCTCGAAATATGTTATTTGCGGCGTGAATTTGATCGAATAACTTTGGTCCAAGGGCGCCAACATTTCGCGCTACGTGAATTATAAGTTCGACGGAATCATATTTATAGTCGACGAATTATCCGTCGAAAATATAGTAATCTCGAGGGAACCAATTTCGACAGATATTCCGTCGAGAATAGTCGATTATAAACCGTTCAGCTCCTTCTTTCTCTTATTTTATTTTCGATCTCTCTCTTCTCTCTCTACCGCGTCTTTCTGTCTGGTCTCTCTCTTCTCTCTAGCGATGACAAATGACTCATACCCTCTCTCCCGGCCATTGACTCCTCCCCTCTCTTTGTATTCTCTCTCACATGTGTATATATTGATTCAGAAGGGAAAACCCTTGTCCTCACACTTCACCTCCTCTATCTCTCTGTCACGGTTAGTCGGCTTTCCGACGACGTCGTGGGTGTCGGTGGCGGCCTTGTGGTATATCGTCTCTCCTATTTCTAGCATTCAAATCAATTGAGGTACACAATTAATTTCTATCTTTAGTTAATACCATTAAGGTTTGAATATTATATAGGCTATATATGCAATTGATTTTGGGGGCTTAATTTAGGCTTTAATTTGTCTTGTTATATATGAAACTGATTGAGGTTGAATGTTCAATTTTAGTTTTATATTTAATTTAGGTTTAATTTAGTTTGGTATAAAACTGATTTTGGGACTGTGATGCTCGGTGTTTACTGATATTTGTTTACTGATATTGTTTTACTGTATTGGTTTACTGTACCCTTCAAATTAGTGTTTAATTTATGCCCAGTCAGTTATAATGTCCATAATCAATAGTGTGTTTAATTTGTTATTGATATTGAGGAGTTATAATGCAATGTGATAAACTTAATTTGCAGTGTTCTGATTTCTGCCTTTTCCCGCATGTTGAATTTTAATTTGTGAATCAATTGAAGACTTCCCTTATTTTGGTGTTAAGTATTAATTAAAATGAAATTTTATTTGAATTTACATTAAATAAATATTTAATTAACTATATAAAAGACAATTAGGACTTAGTTTGCCACTAAAACTAAGTAGTAATAAATTTACTTTATTATTTAATATAATATAATTAAAAATAAAATAAAATAAATTTAATTTAATTTAATTTAATACAATAAAATAAATTTACTTTATTATTTAATATATTATTATAAAAATAAAATAAAATAAAATAAAATAAATAAATAAATCTAAATAAATAAATTAATTTAATTTAATTTAACTAAATTAAATTAAATTAAAGTAAAACTATATAAATAAAATAAAATAAAATAATACAAAATAAATTAAATTAAAACCGAAAACCGCTTTCAATTAAAAGCCAAGACACTTTTACTTTTAAAACCGCACCACACCAATCATGTTTGCGTTTTAAAAGTGCTTTTGAATTTTTTCAAACCTTGCTTTTAAGCGGTTTTGGTCTTGATTTGGACTTCAAACCGCTTTAAAGCGCACTATGCTCACCCCTATTTATTATTAACGAGAATTCTTATTCATAGAATACTATTACCATAAAATATATTTCTTTTCGGTCCAAATTATTTTTGGGTGCAATATTATTCCATGAGGAGATTTGCTAATTTTTTAGACCGTTGGTTGAAGATATAATAGTAAATCAAAATGGATCGTTGGTTTAAAGTTTTAATAGTAAATCAATATGGATCGCTGGTTTAAAGTTTTAATAGTAAATCAGTATGGACCGTTGCTTTAAGTTTTAATAGTAAACCAATATGGACCGTCCGTTTAAAAAGTAAATCAATCTGGAATAGTTCATGAATTAATTCTTTATATAGTCCATTCTTACATAAAAATAAGCTCATTCCTTCATTATTTCTTTTAATTCCTTTGAAACTCTAGAGAGAGAAATTATAGAAACTATAGAAAAGTATTCTGCTACTTCCCTACTCTTATATTCAGTTTCTTTTATGGTAATTGTGAGACCCCAGATTTTACGAATAAATATTTAATTTTCTCGAAATAATTTTTTTAATATTATGGTGTTGATTTGATGTAATGTTATAGTTGTGGGTAATATTTACAAATTTTGCAAAGTAAGCAAGTGGTTATATAATATTCGATTGGTGGGGAATATTCTTTTTGTCGGGGAATATTAAATGCGGCCAATTTACAATTATTGGTGGACCCCTAATGGAATTATTATGCGATTAAGAAAGCGACAAAAATATTTTATGAAAATAATAGCGGAAGTTTTACCATTAAGCTGTTGAAACACCGGTATTAAAGTATAATGTCTGGCGTGGTTTTATAGTAGCACACGGTATTGATTATTGATCTTTACGTGATAAGTCACTCGGTTTTGTTTTATTGGTATTATTAATGTAATAAAAGCGAATACTTTTATAAAGTTATTCTATAAATAGAATATATTATATTCTATTATGCATAGTGTTGCATAATGTCTGCGCATAGTATTTTGCATAGTAAAATCTTTTTATATAAAGCAGAATACTTTTATAAAGTTATTCTATAAATAGAATATATTATATTTTATTATGCATAGCGTTGCATAGTACTGCGTAGTGTTTTCGTGATAGTAAATTTTTTTTATATAAAAGCTGAATACTTTTATAAAGTTATCTACATTTTATTAGATAATAATTAGAATATATTATATTTTATTATGCATAGTGTTTGCATAGTGCTGCGTAGATAGTGAAATCTTTTATAAAGTTATTCGTTTTATTAGATTATAAATAGAATATATTATATTTTATTTAAAAGATTTTGCTTTAAATATGGACCGTCAGATTAAATAAATCAATCTGGACCGTTCATGAGTTAGTTACTATGCAGTCCATTTTTCTATAAATAGAAGCTCATTCATTTCATTATTTTTACTTAATTCAATTTGAAAACTCTAGAGAGAGAAACTATATAGAGAAAAGAAGAAAAGTGTTCTGCTTACTTCACTACTTCTATATATTCAAGATTCTTCTTTCTAAGGTAGGGAATATTATTTGTTGTACTCATAAAGGGGTATTCTTTCTTTCTTATTCATGAAGAGAACTTACATTATTCCATTCTTTATTATTACATTGGAATAAACTGTATCTGCTGGATACCCTATACTTGGTGAAATTCTTACATTATTTCATTCTTTATTATTCTATTGGAATATCACATGCATGCGTTTACTTGGGACTGGTTAAAATCTTTATTATTATTTTATTTGGAATCACATGCATGCGTTTCTGTGGGACTGGATTACATCTTTATTGGTATTCTATTGGAATAACTTTATCATACATCTGAAATCTGCATGCATGGTGATTTACATTAATATTTCATTCTTTATTATTCTATTAGAACATCTCGTCATGCGTGCTTTTACGCATAACTTTGGTTAGATTAATTATTATTACATTGGAATAACTTTGCATACATCTTGATCCGCATACATGGTGATTTCTTTTGTTATTCCATTCTTTATTATACTCAATTGGTTAAAACTTTGACTTCCATACTCTATGAAATTAGTGGAATATCCTTGATATTTGCGCTTCATCCAGTATCTTTTTATGGAAATATTCTTCTGAGCATTATTGAATTTTACTCTACAAAGCAGTATTATGTTGACAATTTGGACGTTATTAGTTCCTGGATAAATTATTTCTTGAACTTGTTTTATTGAATTCTTATATTATTGTCATCATCCTCATGCTTATATTTTGTTGAAATTCATCTATGGCCTGTAGTGCATAGATGGACTTGGTATGATTATGACTAGGATTATTGGTGTAATCATGGTCGTAATGTTACAAATGATGTGGAAAAAAGTCCTCTTGGCCCGTAGTGCATTGATGGGACGATTTTTGGTATGATTATGGCTATGGATTCTCTTGACAAGGGTGCAAAGATGAATTATTTTATGGCATGATCGGGGCCAGATTGATGAAAATATGATTATCTTTAGTAGTAGTGCATGGATAATTCGTGGTCGTGATCTTAAAGAATATCCTTGGCCATAGTGCACGGGGTGATTTGATGATATGGATTATTTATTAAAAATTTGAGTCCCGGTGATAAAAGTGATAAAAAAACCTTTTAAATCATAAAAGATAGTAGATTTTATTCTCTCTTGACTCTTTTAATGGATTGCTTGTTCCATTGTAGATTAAACTTGATGTTTGTTATATTGTATCGGTTTAACAACTGTTTAAAGGCTAATAATAATTTATTACGCATTATCTTAGTCATAATATTTCTTCTTTGGGCTAGTTGAGCTCACCCTTTCTTTCTTTATTTCTATTAGGAAATGAGAATATAATTTGGGACGAGTCGGGAAGCGGAGTGATGGTCCTAGATGGTGCATTAGTAGTCCTCACTATTCTGTGAAATAGTGTGATAATAATTGTAATGAGGACTCCTTTTGAGTTTGTATACTCTCTAGTAGACAATATTTGTATTCAAACTCATAGTTTATGTTTTGTCGTATTGTACACGACAATTGTATTATTAAGTTGTATTTGAATTCTGTACCATATATCTGGCGACTCAAGATGGGTGATGTATACCTAATTTTGGGGGCGTCACAGTTGGTATCAAAGCTTAGGGATATGATCCCTGGATGAGATGTGAGACAAGAACTAGGAGGGAGGACGGGAATTCCTTTCGCTAGTATGACCTACCTAAGTTTATTTGGTATTTCATTGGTCGGTCAGAATATAAAGATAATATGTTACATGTCAATTAACCTTTGTTTTGTGGCAGTATTTGAAAATGGCATCTGAAAATGTTGAGATAAGCAATGGAGCACAGGAGACCGTTGATTCTCCAGATCAATAATCGAGGACAATGTGCAACGGGATGGCGATAATCCTCCATAAACAACAAAACCGATCAATTGTGAGCGACCAGTATGTTTAAGAGTTTTTAGAATTCATGCAACATCAGACGAAGGCGGCTCCTGTTCATAATGCGAGGAGAAAACAATGGCAACCCACGGTTGGTCACCCATTAAGCAATTCAAGGAGCTAGGACCCTTTGGAGTTTTAGGAAAGCGAGAACCACTTAAAGGCGGAGACATGTTTAAAGCGGATCACCAAGATATTTGATGTCTTGGGATGCTCCAAGGAGCAAAAGGTTCCTTTGCCACCTTTATGTTGCGTGAAGAAGCGGATCCTTTGGTGGAAATCAGTAAAGCGTTACCCACTGGACGCAGCTTAAGATGTCTTGGGAGAAGTTACAAGAGCTGTTCAATGACAAGTACTTTCCCGAAAGCATTCTTCACATGAAGGAGGTGGAATTTATTAAGTTGGAGCAAAACAACATGGACCGTGTCATGTCTGAAGCCAAGTTTGTCGAGTTGTCCCGATTTGCGTCCCCACTTGGTTGATAATGAAGAGAGAATGACGCGGATGTTTTTAAGAGGTTTGTCGAAGATAAATCAATATCTTATTTCTCATAAAGCGTGTTTGTATTCGGATGTTGTAAATATGGCTCGATTAGTGGAGCACGATAACGAGTCAACGCAAACCAAAAGAGAAAAGCGGTAACAAAATGATAATGTCGGTGGTGATAATGACCATCAAAGCGGTGACAATAAGCATGGATGGAATCAACATGCGAAATGGTAACCACTTCGGTGGTAATCATGGTCCAAACAATAAGAATGGACATTTCAAGAAGAGAAGGTTCAACAATGGCGTGAAGACGCGTCGGCACCAAAGAACCGCTTCAAAGGAAGAAGAAGCGACCACCCGGTCGTATGTTTCAAATCTTGGACGGGAGGACACATCCATCCAAACATGTATGCTTGACCATCAAAAATGTGTTTTAATTGCGAAAGAGAAGGTCACCTAGCTCGATTTTGTCGTATGGTAAAGTCAAGTCCATTTGGGATAGTGATGCCAAAGGATGTCCCGGACAAGCTTAAAGCCAGTGTAGTTTAAGAGAGTTTTTTTTTTGTGACAAGGAAACTGAATAAAATTATCACGGGTATGTTAGTCATAAACTCTTGCGAAGTCTTTACGTGTTAGAATCTGGGTTCTACTCACTCTTTTATTGCACCTAGTTGTGTTCAATGTTTGAAGTTAACTCAGGAGAAGTTAGACTTTGATATATCTATTTAAACTTCGGTTGGGAGAAACCTTCGTTACCTCCATTATTTATAAATCTTGTTCAAATCAACACTTTCACGTTACTTGTCAATCTTATCTTTTTGAAAATACTTGCCTTTGATGTGATTTTAGGAATCGATTGGTTAACTACTCGTCATACTTTTCGTAAGGTTGTTAGCTTTCATACTCCTAACCAACCTGTTATGCGAATTCAAAGTAACCAAACCACTAAAGTCAATCATTGTCATATTAAGCCATAAATAAAGAACCCCGATCCTTTCGTTGTTGACTTTCTTGTGTGGAATGCGCAGAAGCCGGACTTTTACGTAAGCAACGCCGTGAATGACGGTGGCAAGTTGATAGTATCAATGTGACGTCTTATCCAAGTCTTGGATGAGAGTCACGATTTTAAATGATATTTTTATTGTTAATAAATTTCCTGACGTATTCTTGAAGACTTCTTAGCCTACCCCTAGAGCGTGAAATCAAATTTTGTATTGACCCCAGTACAAAACCCATTTCTAAAACTCTCAAATATTTTCTTCACCTAAAATGATCGTATAATGTGCCAAAGACGTTGGCTCGAGCTGTTGAAGATTACGATCGTATCATTCAATACCATCGTAGGAAAAACGAACATGGTAGTTAATGCGCTGAGTAGAAGATCGTATGCGGTTACAAGTGCGAATATACGAACCCACATGAAGATAACGAATATACGAGTAGAATCGACTTTAATCGATAAAGTTAAAGTCGCTCAAGCTACACATCCGGAGCTGATGAATGTAAAGAATTAAGAAGGTTCAAGAGGGCGTTATTCTAGAAGCAAGAATTGACGAAGAGAGGAAATCTCAACCCTCGATTTTATTGGCCCATTTAAAATCCTTGATCGAAAGTAGGGCGTGGCCTATAGACTCGTTTTACCGCCAAGTATGTCGCGTGTTCATAACATTTTTAACATATCGATGTTACGTAAATATGTGGACGGCTCGAACCACATTATTAATTTAGAACCGGACGAGATAGCGAATGATTTAACGTTTGAGGAGATACGTGTTAAAATCTTGGATAAGAAGAATCGTATTCAACACTCAAAGGTTATACCTCAAGAGTTAGAATTTGAAATGAAGTCGAGGTATCCTCACCTATTAAGCATACCAGGTACGTACGTAAATTTCGAGGGCAAAATTCCATAAGGAGGGGAGATTATGAGACCCCAGATTTTATGAATAAATATTTAATTTTTTCGAAATAATTTTTTTAATATTATGGTGTTGATTTGATGTAATGTTATAGTTGTGGGTAATATTTACAAATTCTGCAAAGTAAGCAAGTGGTTATATAATATTCGATTGGTCGGGGAATATTCTTTTTGTTGGGGAATATCCGTACGACGGTATAATCATTGGTGGACCCCACAACAGAATTATTGACTGATTGAGAAAATAACAAAAATATTTTATGGAAATAACGACGGAATTTTTACCGTTAACTGTTGAAACACCCGGTGTTAAAAGTACAGTAATACGCGTGGTTGCATAGTAGCACACAATATTGATTATTGATGCTTACGTGATAAGTCACTCAGTTTTGTTTTATTGGTATTATTAATGTAATATAACAAAATACTTTTATAAAGTTATTCTATAAATAGAATATATTATATTCTATTATGCATAGTGTTGCATGTCTACATAGTGTTTTGCATAGTAAAATCTTTTTATATAAAACAGAATACTTTTATAAAGTTATTCTATAAATAAAATATATTATATTTTATTATGCATAGTGTTGCATAGTGCCTGTATAGTGCCTGCATAGTGTTTTGCATAGTAAAGTCTTTTTATATAAAACAGAATACTTTTATAAAGTTATCCATTTTATTAGATAATAATTAAAATATATTATATTTTATTACGCATAGACGTAATTAATACATTTAATTATCCTAATTTTGTCCTTTTAATTATATTAGTTTATTAAATTAATATATTTTATTTTATTTTGTAGGATTTAATATTTATTGCAATAAAGTCAAAATCTTGGTGATCAAGCGATATTTAATGCTCTTATTCATATAAGGAATGTCATGGAAAAGAAGAATCTGAGGAGAAGGAAAGAGGTGGAACAATCTTGGTGTGCATGTGATTCAAATCCAACGAGAGAGAAAGAAAAGTCTATCTAGAAGATCTTTTTGAGAAGTTGATTGCTACTTAGGAAATTGAATCCTACATGGAAAGGGAATCAAAGTGTCCAAGTTGATGAATCTAAATTAGGGTTCAAAGTTATTTTCCTATAAATAGGCCTCTTGTTTTTAGAGAAAGGCACCACTTGTTATTTTCTTTTCTAGTTTTTTCACTAGTGTAGGAAGGAGTAAGATATTTAGAGTTTGTCCTTTCTCTTATTTCAATCGGTTGTGGTACTTCTTGTCGGGGAGTATTTGTCACTTTCTTTTATTTATATAATAGAAATTCTCTTTTTAATTATTGTTCTTATTTCATGCGAATAGTAGTACTAATATTATTTGTTTTTTTTTTTTAATTCCATGGCTAGCTAAATTTCTAATACCTAGGATTATGATGAAACTAAGTATTTCATATAATATTTTCTTTTTAGTTCCAAAATTAATGCCTAATTATTCTCACCTTCATATTTTCCTCGTATAAATTGCATATGATTTTTATATTGATTGCGAGGTTTTGATAAGTTATAGTTAATCTGTGAATTTTTCATAACTTATCTTTGCCCATATTAATTATATGAATCATTTATTTTTAAAGGGAAGGAAATAATTTGGGAATTGATTTAGAAAATAAGAAATTATTTATTATGTTAATATTTGGTGGATTCTAATTTCTAGGTATCTTTTCTCATTAATAGTTTTCGTTATTAATTAATAGTTTGCATAATTTAGTTAAAAAATCTTCTCCACCATTTTTATTTCTAATTTGCCTAAAATATTAATTAAGGATATATAAAAAATTAATCTAGTCTCTACGTGGGTTCGACTTTTGTACTTGCGAGTTCTTGATTCGACCTTTGTGCACTTGCGATTACATATTTTATCACATCGAGTTTTTTTGGCAGATTTGCGGGGACTAGAATTAATTTTATTTATTCCTTAATTTTATTTATTGAATTAGTTTTAACTCATTTTTTTTCGGGATTATTGAAGCGGATCGAAGAAGCGAAAAGATAAAGATTTTGTTCTTTGTGCTTTCTTGATTGCCCGTATCTCCATATTTTTTTTGAAATAAAAAAAAAAAAAAATAATAGTTTAGTTTTTTTTTTATATATATATTTTTTTTTTTCGCATTCATGCATTTCACTCACGTAGAGCACATCTGTTAGGTTTTATTTTTTATTTTTTTTTTTTTGTCAAATATAAACTATGGTGATTCTTTGGAGGATTGAGAGTGCGTCAAAATTTCTCCTTCTTTCGTAATTCACATAGTTTTAGGACATTTTATTTGTTTATATTTTTTTTTATTTGTGCATTTTCATCTTTAATCTAACATTAAGGGCACACACTTTGTAACAAGATAAGGTGGGGATTTCATCACCCTTGCAGCCCTAAACAACCCGATTTGCATTTTGCATGACCATGACCTAATAAAATCAAGTAGGCGTTGGCCCTAGGACTCTCGAGCTCAATTAGGACAAGAAACTCCAAGAGAGAGTGCGAATTTTAAATTAATCAAACTCTTGGTGTGTGCAGGCGAGTGGTTCAAAAGGTATATCGCCTAAAGATTGTGTGGTTATTTAATTAGTCACCGTATCTGGGGAGACTCACCTTTCTTTACACTTACACGGCTAGTGGTATGATTAATTTGAATTTGGTGGACCTTGCGGTGTAACTTGGAGCAGTTAGGGTACATGTCTAGATTTTATTTAGGTTAACCTTAGAAGTAATTTTTTTTATTTATTTTTTTTTTTTTTTTTTTTTGCTTATCGATTATTTGTTAATTTAATTAGTGTATGCAAAAAAAAGTGTGGATTAGGGACGAAACATCACGATTAGTGAGAAAACTTGATTTTTGGATTTCACTTTAAAAGATCTCACTTTAACAAAAATGGGGCGTATTTGTTTCTTTAAGGGATCGATGTTATCCTTCCTTTCTGCCCAACCTTCATGTATTAGTCTACCATGTGGCTTGGTAATAATTTTGAACTTAAGCCACATTTTATAAATATGTTACCTAGGGTTTACGGGGATAGAAGATGCATATTTATTTATTCGAGGAATTTGAGGAAGTTTGTGCCTTAATGAAAATCAACAATTGTCGATGACTCAATTAGGCTAAGATTTATAACATTTGCTTTAAAAGATAATGCTAAAAAGTGGTTATATAGCTTACAAATAATTCCATATCAACACAGGGAGGATTTGTCGTTACATTTCTAAAAAATATTTTCCAAATCATAAAAGCTGCTAAAATTAGAATTTGCTGATTCATCAATTTTGCTGACTTGAAAAAGAGTCCTTTTGGAAATATTTTGATAGATTTAAAATTTGTTATCGAGTGCCCACACCATGGAATTGAGAAATGGAGATTGTGTCAAATTACTATGAAGGTTTAGACTATCCCACTAAAACAATGTTAGAGTCGATGTGTCGAGGGATTTTTTGAATAATGATGAGGAGAAGGCTTGGGAGTTTTAGAAGACTTAGCGAGAAAAAACCATGCGATGGGAAACCACAGAGAGGCAGATAAACCTAGTTCATCTAGGGGTGTTCATACAATTGACAATTCAATTACTCTCTGAAGTTAAGTTGGTGGTGTCTTAAAAGACTTGAAGATTTAGAAACTAGGGGATCACGCGTGAACAAGTCTCAACACCTACACCTTTGTGTCTAAAGTGTAATTCACCAAGCCATGTGATTGAGGAATGTCTAAAGTGTGTACCCTGATTTGAAGAATATGAACAAGTCGATCTGATGTTTCAACGACCTAGGAATGAATGACCCATTTACCCACTTATAATCTGGTTGGAGGAATCATCCTAATTTTGCATGGAAACAAGGACCCTACCCAAATAATTCTTCAAATCGGTCGATCGGTCTCTAAATCAATCTTTTCAACCTTACCAAAAGTCGAATCACTGGTCGTACCAAAATTCAAATTCGACACCTCAATATCCACGGGTTTTTTAATGAAAGTGAGAGGAGACTTAACACCTTAGAGAAGAGTGTGAGCACCTTAGAGAAGAGTGTGGAAACTTTAATAAAATCTCAATGAAAGCACTTAACCAAGCCATTTCTCGCTTAGAGATCCAAATGAGTCGATTGGCCGCTGCGGTTAGTGAAAGAGAGAAGGTAAACTTCTAGTCGACAGAGACCAATCAAAATTTTTAGTCCTACTCAAAAACCTTATCATGTTAATTCACTTGAAAACAACCAAGTCGATCATGTGAATTACGTAATTTCTTTAAGATGCGGAAATTATTTTAACAATCATCTTTGGAATTGATAATGAAGAGAAAAAATTAAATGTTGAATCTAACGATCCATCTTGAAAGTCGACCCATTGACTGAAAATCCCACAAACTACGAGTCGATGAGGGCCCATCCACTAATCATGTTTCAAAACTGATTCAACCACACCTTATGAGTCGACTAAAAAAGTCTTGAACCAAAAGCTCCATTCCTCAAAGACTTATTTCAAACAAGCGATCGGCCCAGTTGGACAAAATTCTAGAAGTGTTCAAACAAGTGAAAATTAACATTCCTCTTACTAGATGCCATTCAACAAGTTCCCTCGTATGCTAAATGTCTAAAAGATTTGTGCACACATAAAAAGAACCACTCGTGTTCTAAGAAAGCTTTTCTAACGACCCGTATGAGTTCTATCTTGTCATGTCAAGTCACATGAAATATAAGGACCCCGGTTGTCCTACTTATTTCATGCATCATAGGTGACACATTAATTGAAAAGGCTTTGCTTGATTTAGGAGCTAGTGTGAACTGTTACCATTTTTACGTGTATGAAACCTTAGGCTTAGGAGAGTTGAAAAAGACAAGTGTCACCTCCAACTAGGTGGCCAGATTCCATTAAAGTGCCAAAAGGAATAGTTGAAGATGTACTTATTAAGGTTGGTGATTTTGTCTTCCTGTTGACTTTGTTGTCCTTGAAACCCGACTGTTGTCGATCCGAGGTCAAATTCCTCTAATTTTAGGTAGACCATTTCTAGCAACTTCTAATCGTTAATCATTGTAGAAATGGACTAATGAAATTAACATTTGGGAACATGACAATTGATTTAAATGTGTTTAATGTGGGAAAGCAACCTTGTGATTTTTACGACCAACCCGTTGAAGTGAACATGATTCGGGACATGTCAAATGATGAACTTCTGAGGAGAAGGCGAAATTTTTATTTTTGTCTAAATCATTAGTCAAAATTGGGATGAAAGCAGAATATGTAAATGAGGTTAATGAAATGCTAGAGTCATCGACATCGATGTCTTACTCTAAATGGGAACACGAGGTGAGCCCGTTCTTGCGATCTTGAACCTCTTGAAAAGAGTCCACGGAGTTAGAACTCGAACCTCTACTTTGATAATCTTAAATATGCCTATTTAGGTCCCTCAAAACTCTTCCTGTAATCATTGCTTGATTTAACAAACACACGGGAGGAAGAGTTATTGACCATCTTGAGAGAAAAAAAGGAAGCCGTAGGATGGAGTATAAGCGATATTAAGGGGATCGGTCAACAATTGTCAACATAGGATCCACTTAATAGATGATGTTAAACTTTGTGAGAGACCCACAAAGGCGGTTAAACACGGTTCTAAAAGAGGTTGTTAAGAAAGAAATTCTTTAAGTGTCAGATAACGGGATCATTTATCCCATTTACGATAGCTCGTGGGTAAGTCACATTGAATTGGTACCTAAAAATGCGGCTTAACGGTGGTTCAAAATGAAGCTAATGAGTTAGTTCCACTCGTGTCAATCTGGTTGGAGGGTTTGCATAGACTATAGAAAACTCAATCTTTGCCACAAGAAAGGATCATTTTCCTTTACCCTTCATAGACCAAATTCTAGAAAGATTATTTGGTCATGCTTATTATTGTTTCCTTGATGGTTACTAAGGGCTACTTTCAAATTCCCATAGCCCGGGAAGACCGGGAAAAGACCACATTCACTTGTCCTTATGGAACCTTTGCATATAAATCGTCTACCCTTTGGGCTATGTAGTGCCCCCTGCCACCTTTCAAAGATCGTGATGAGCATTTTTTTACGACATGGTAGAGAAATTTCTAGAAATTTTCATAGATGATTTTTCCATATTTGGGTCTACATTTCATGAATGCCTTCACCACCTTGACTTAGTTCTAAGGAGATGTAAGGAAACAAACTTAATCTAAATTGGGAAAAATGTCATTTCATGGTAAAAAAAAAAGGAATTGTTCTTGGTCACATCATATCGAAAAGGGAATTGAAGTAGATAAAGCCAAAATCGACCTCATTTCCAATCTTCCACCACTAGGACGGTCGAAAGAAATCCATTCTTTCCTAGGGCATCACGAGGCTTTTATAGGCGATTCATTAAAGATTTTAGTAAGAAAGCAAGACCCTTGACCGATCTTCTAGGTAAAGATGCAAAATTTGAATTTAATGAAAAATGTCTTGATCCTTTGAACAACTCAAAAAGGAGTTAACCCGGCTCTATCATCAAATCACTGATTGGAGACAACCATTTGAGTTAATGTGTGATGCATCGACTATCACGGTTGGTCTTTGTTCTAGAAGGGCAAAGAATCAACAAGATTCCCCATGTCATATCTATGCTAGTAGGACTTTGAATGATGCTCGATTGAACTATTCAACTCTTGAAAAAGAACTTCTAATTTGTAGTTTTTGCCCTAGAAAAGTTTTGATCTTATCTTATTGGGTCTAAAATAATTGTTTACTTGACCATGCTTTGCTCTCGAACATCTTCTTTCAAAAAAGATTCAAAAAGCTCGTTTAATTCGTTGGGTCTTATTGCTCAAGAATTTGACCTAGAATCTGAGACAAAAAAGTGCGAAAGCGTGGTAGGTGATCATTTGTCACGTTTAGTAGTGGAGTCAACTTTGACACGCCCTTAAATGAATCTTTCCCGGATGAGCGACTTTTCTCTATATCTGCTACACCTTGGTTTCTTGATATTGTGAATTACTAGTGACTAGTGAGATTCCTTCCCATTGGTCCAAACAAGGCCAGATCAAGTTTCTTTCACAAGTCGAACACTTTTATTGGGATGACCCTATTTGTTCAAATATTGTCTGATCAAATCATTAGGAGGTGTGTGCAGAGCCACGAGTTTAGAAGTGTTACTGTCATTTTGTCATGACCAAGCTTGTGGAGGACATTTTGGAGGCAAAAAAGGCGGTAGCCAAAGTCCTCGATGTGGTTTCTATTGGCTAGTCTATTCGAGGATGCCACATCATTTTGTGCCAATTCTGATAGGTGTCGACAATTAGGGAGGATCACTAGGAGGAATATGATGCCAATCTGACCTATTACGGTCATTGAATTGTTTGATGTGTGGGGAATCGATTTCATGGGCCCATTTCCAAATTCTTTTGGAAATCTGTACATTTTACTTGCGGTGGATTACATGTCTAAGTGGGTAGAAGCTATACCAACCAAGACCAATGACAACAAGGTTGTTGTCAAATTTTTGAAAGAGAATATTTTCTCTCGCTTTGGTACCCCTAGGGCCATAATCAGTGATCAAGGCAAACATTTTACATAATCGGCCTTTTTCATCCTTGCTAAAAAGTATTCCATCACCCTGAGCTTGCAACATCATATCACCCTCAAACAAGTGGTCGAGTAGAAGTCTCAAATAGGCAAATAAAACAAATCTTGGAAAAAGCGGTGAGTTCTAATAGAAAAGATTGGTCTCTAAAATTGTCGGATGCATTGTGGGGCTTCGTCTTGCCTTTAAGACTAATTTAGGAATGTCTTAGTATAGGCTTGTGTTTGGAAAAGCTTGTCACTTACACATTGAACTTGAACATCGTGCTTTATGGGCCATAAAAGCAGTTGAATTTTGATATGTCCCTTTGGTGGGAGTCATAGACAATTGCAATTAGCTGAGTTAGATGAGATTAGGAACGATGCTTATGAAAATGCTAAAATTTACAAGGAAAGAACAAAAGTGTTTCATGATAAATCAATTTTGAGAAAATCATTTTCCCCTGGTCAAAAAGTTCTCTTGTATAATTCTAGGCTACATTTATTTCCTGGCAAATTGCGTTCTAGATGGGATGGACCTTTTGTAGTGAAGGTAGTTTACTCTCATGGGGCAGTAGATATTGAAAATCCAAAGAGTGGAGAAATTTTCAAAGTGAATGGTCAACGACTCAAACTTTTTAGAAATGCCGGAAGTAGAGGCAGGAGGAGGTGGTATACCTTGTTGACCCACGATTGACATGGTGGTAATGCACTTGTTTTTGTAAGTTTATGCGTATATTCTTCTTTTGTATAATATTGTCATCCGGTTTACGCCTCATCGTCAAGGTATAATTCTTTCATATCTTTGTTCTCTTTTCTTCATTTGCATACATTGAGGACAATGCATGATTTAGGTATGGGGGGGAGTTGTTTGTATTAGATTTTTTTTTTTTTTTTCTGAAAAAAAAACAAAAAAAAAAAAATTAAAAAAAAAAATTTTGTTTGACTTTTTATGAATTGAATTAATTCTAATAAGTGTTGGTGGAGCAAAAGCGCATGAGTGAGATTGAAAGATTTAGAACTCTTGAATTTTTTGATAAGATCTGAAATCTTAGTTCAAAACACCATCTGGATTTAAAATTGATTTCACAAGCATTTTTTGCATTTCACGTTTACACTAATTCTTAGTTGTGGGGTATAAATCATGATTGAGTAATTCAAAAAAAAAAAAAAAAAAAAAAAAAAAAAAGAAGAAGAAGAATGAAAAAAAAAAAAATGAAGTTGAGAAAAGTTGAAAAAAAAAAAAGAAATAAATAAGCGCTTGATGTCCATTAAGCGAAATAAGCTGGGTATCGAGCCTCGGGAAGCATCGATATTATTCATTTGAAAAGTATGATGGATAAAAGCGACTTGACTAGTCTAATTTTGTGGCCTTTGTTACTCGAGTTAGTTAGTAAATCCTTAGGGGTGTCTCTACACTAGTGCCTAAAAGCCATCTGGTTTGGGAGTCATTGGTCAACGCTTCGCTCTACATGGGTAACTCTGAAAAGCCTGAAAATGAGACATTGCACAAGTGAATCGAGAATCAAAAAAAAAAAAAATGGAAAAAAGGAAAAAAAAAAGAAAAGAAAAAAAAAAAAGAGTTTGCTTGATTTTCATGGTAAAAATCCCTACTAAGAGTTACATCACATACACATGCATGCATCACATGAAATTGATTTAATGAAGGATGGTGTCTAAAATGAAGATCGAGTATTTTGATAAGGTGAAAGTGTGATTTTGAATTTAATCTTGCTTATGTATAATGCCCATGGATATTTAGAAGTTTTCTTTCAATTTCATAATTTGTTGAACCCAAAAATATTTTTAAATTTTGTGGGTATATTCTTCTGCAAACCCTCACGAGACCTGACTTCGTCCACTTGGGGTAACCTTGGGGTTTAAAGGCTTGTTGTTGCATCTTTAAGTGCAATCGTGTTTTCTGAAAATGGGGTAGTGTAATTTTTTTTGTTTTTTTTTATTTTTATTTATTTTACTAGGGGCGAGCAAAAAAAGCTAGGTATGGGGGTATTTGATGAAAGCGTAATTCATACATTTAATTATCCCTAATTTTGTCCTTTTAATTATATTAGTTTATTAAATTAATATGTTTTATTTTATTTTGTAGGATTTAATATTTATTGCTGATAAAGTCAAAATCTTGGTGATCAAGCGATATTTAATGCTCTTATTCATATAAGGAATGTCAAGAAGAATCCTACTGAGGAGAAGGAAAGAGGTGGAACAATCTTAGTGTGCAATTCAAATCCAACAAGAGAAAAAAAAGTCTATCTAGAAGATCTTTTGAGAAGTTGATTCTTCTTAGGAAATTGAATCCTACATGGAAAGGGAATCAAAGTGTCCAAGTTTGATGAATCTAAATTAGGGTTCAAAGTTATTTTTCCTATAAATAGGCCTCTTGTTTTAGAGAGAAAGGCACCACTTGTTATTTTCTTTTCTCGGTTTTTTCACTAGTGTAGGAAGGAGTAAGATATTTAGAGTTTGTCCTTTCTCTTATTCAATCGGTTATTGTGATACTTCTTTGTCGGGGAGTATTTGTCACTTTCTTTTATTTATATAATAGAAATTCTCTTTTTAATTATTGTTCTTATTTCATGCGAATAGTAGTACTAATATTATTTGTTTTTTTTTTTTAATTCCATGGCTAGCTAAATTTCTAATACATAGGATTATGATGAAACTAAGTATTTCATAATAATATTTTCTTTTCGTTCCAAAATTAATGCCTAATTATTCTCACCTTCATATTTTCCTCGCATAAATTGCATATGATTTTTTTATATTGATTGCGAGGTTTTGATAAGTTATAGTTAATCTGTGAATTTTTCATAACTTATGCTTGCCCATATTAATTATATGAATCATTATTTTTTTAAAGGGAAGGGAAATAATTTGGGAATTGATTTAGAAAATAAGAAATTATTTATTATGTTAATATTTGGTGGATTCTAATTCTAGGTATCTTTTTCTCATTAATAGTTTTCGTCATTAATTAATAATTTGCATAATTTAGTTAAAAAATCTTCTCCACCATTTTTATTTCTAATTTGCCTAAAATATTAATTAAGGATATATTAAAAATTAATCTAGTCTATTCTCTTCTACCAATGGTGCAAAGATGAATTATTTTATGGCATGATCGGAGGATCAGATTGATGAAAACATGATTATCTTTAAGTCAGTAGTGCATAGATAATTTGTGGTCGTGATCTTAAAGAATATCTTGGTTCAGAAGTGCACGGGGTGATTCGATGATGTGGATTATTTATTAAAAATTTGAGTCCCGATGATAAAAGTGATAAAAAACCTTTAAATCATAAAAGATAGTAGATTTTATTCTCTACTTGACTCTTTTAATGGATTGCTTATTAACCGCAGCTTAAACTTGATGGTTGTTATATTGTATCGGTTTAACCTTTGTTTAAGGCTAATGATAATTTATTACGCATTATCTTAGTCATAATATTTCTTCTTTGGGCTAGTTGAGCTCACCCTTTCTTTCACTTTGTTCTTCTTGAGAAATGAGAATATATTTGGGACGAGTCGGGGAACGGAGTGATGGTCCTAGATAGTGCATTAGTAGTCCTCACTATTCTTTGAAATAGTGTGATAATAATTGTAATGAGGACTCCTTTTGAGCTTGTATACTCTCTAGTAGACAATATTTGTATTCAAACTCACAGTTTATGTTTTGTCGTATTGTACATGACAGTTGTATTATTAAGTTGTATTTGAATCTTGTACCATGTATCTGACGACTCAAGATGGGTGATGTATATCTAATTTTGGGGGCGTCACAGTAAGGGGTATTATTTCTTTTGTATTCATGAAGAGAACTTTTGTTATTCCATTATTTATTATTCTGTTGGAATAACCTGTGTACGCGGGCTACCCTATACTTGGTGAAAGTCTTCTGTTATTTCATTCTTTATTATTCTGTTGGAATATCCTATCTGTGCATTATACGCCGGACCTGGTTCCATTCTTTATTATTCTGTTAGAATATCATGTCTGTGCGTTTACGCCGGACCTGGTTCCATTCTTTATTATTTTGTTGGAATATTCTGTCTGTGCATTTTACGCCAGACCTGGTTCCGTTATTTATTATTCTATTGGAATAACTCGTATCTTGATTCTATCGCACGTACTGGTGATTTCTTTTATTATTCCATTCTTTGTTATACTCTGTTGGTTAAAACTTTGACTTCTATACTCCATAAAATTAATGGAATATTCTTGATATTTGCGCTTCATCCAGTATCTTTTCATGGAAATATTCTTCGGAGTATTCTTGAATTTTACTCCACAAAGTAGTATCATGTTGACAATTTGGACATTATTGAGTTCAGGATAAATTAACTTATAAATCTTTAAAACTTATTCTTGAACTTGTTTTATTGAATTATTATGTTATTGTCATGATGAGTTATGTTGGTTATTATATGAAAACATGAAAGTTCTTAGAAAACACAAAGGGTTGAAAATCAGATTTTAGTAAAAATGGAGTATGAAATTCAATTAACCATATCTCGTATTATATTTTGAAATTTTGAGTGTGGTCAAGTTCTAGAGTTAGATCTATGAGTTTTCTAACTTATCCAAGTGGGATCACTAGAAAAGGTGTTGTAGATTTTCGTGTGGACTGATTTTAGTAAAGGAGTCAAAAACAGAAAGTGCCAAAAAGCTACTGCCAGAAAATTTAAAAGGGCATTTTCGGCCACTTAAATTGTGAAATAAATTCCGGCCTTTTGGGACATGAAAATATATGGTATAAAGTACCTCTGTCCAAAAATGAGCTCATTCAAACTTAAAATGAACAAGTTATGACCATTTCAATATTTAGGTTTTTAAAGCGGAAAATGCTATAATAGGAGTTCTATAACTCAGATGACCATGAAATTTAAAGCTGAAGCTCACGTTAAC
Organism: Panax ginseng; assembly: GCA_020205605.1. Taxonomy (NCBI): domain Eukaryota; kingdom Viridiplantae; phylum Streptophyta; class Magnoliopsida; order Apiales; family Araliaceae; genus Panax; species Panax ginseng. Next base: position 13,105,969 of record CM035146.1, read on the forward strand.
ATGTGTAAGATCCCGCCAAGATTTGGGAATTTACGGATTAACCTTGAGGTAGCTAATTTCTTAAAGAATTAATTAGAAATTGATTTTTGAAAAATAGTAAATGAATTTTAAAATTTAGAAAAATATATATTCAATTTGGGACTATATTACGCTTAATCCCGGAAAAGAATAATTTTGGGATTGATTTGGTATTTTTCATGAAAATGATTTGAATTCTGAACATATGAATTAAATATGTTAGGTGAAGTTGAAAAGTTGGTAAATAGGATTTTATGGCTTGAAAATCCTATATAAAAGGTATATCTTGATTTTGATGAGTAATTTGATTATTGGTGATGAAATCTTATGAGTATGGCATTTTGAATGATTAAATGCATTATTTGGAAAAGTGTAAACAATTAAATTAAATTGTTTATAAGTTTAAGGAGTGATTAAAATATTGTTCTAATATTAACAATATTAGATTATTGTGACACCCCAAAATTAGGTATACATCACCCATCTTGAGTCATTGAGATACATGATGCGTAATTCAAATACAACTTAATAATACAATCGTGTAGCGGTGTACAATAAGACAAAATATAAAGCTGTGAGTTTGAATACAAATATTGTCTACTAGAGAGTATATAAACTCAAAAGGAGTCCTCATTACAATTATTATCACACTATTTCACGAGAATAGTGAGGACTCTTAATGCACCATCTAGGACCATCACTCCGTTCCACGACTTCGTCCAAATTTATATTCTCATTTCCTGAAGAGAACAGTGAAAGAAAGGGTGAGCTCAACTAGCCCAGTAAAAAATATTATGACTAAGATAATGCAGAATAAATTATCATTAGCCTTAAACAGTGTTAAACTGATACAATATAACAAACATCAAGTTTAACTGCAGCGGAACAAACAATCCATTAAAAGAGTTAAGTAGAGAATAAAATCTACTATCTTTTATGATTTAAAAGGTTTTCATCACTTTTATCATTTGGGACTCAACTTAATAAATAATCCACATCATCGAATCACCCTACACTCACGGCCGAGGATATTCTTTTAGTATCACGACCACGAATTATCCATGCACTACTACGGCTAAAGATAATCATGTTTTTCATCAGCTGTCCCCGATCGTGCCATAAAACAATTCATCTTTTCACCCTTGTCGAAGAGAATCCATAGCCATAATCATACCAAAAGCGTCCATCAATGCACTACGGGCCAATGAGAACTTTTTCCACATCATTTGTAACATTACGGTTAATGATTACAAGAATAATCCCCGGTCATAATCATACCAAGTCCATCTATGCATTACGTGCCATAGATGACTTTCAACAAAATATAAGCATGAGGATGATGACAATGATATAGGAATTCAATAAAACAAGTTCAAGAATTTATTTATCCAAGAAATAATAACGTCCAAATTGTCAACATGATACTGTTTTGTAGAGTAAAATTCAAGAATGCTCGGAAGAATATTTCCATGAAAGATCTTTGGATGAAGCCTTGAATATCAAGGATATTCCATTAATTTCATGGAGTATGGAAGTCAATGTTTTAACCAACTGAGTATAATAAAGAATGGAATAACAAAAGAAATCACCATGCATGCGGTACTTCGCATAGACAGGTTATTTCAACAGAATAATAATTAACGGAACCGGTCATGCGTAAAGCTGCAGACAAGATGTTCCAATGAGAATATTAAAGAACGAAATAATAATGAAATCACCATGCATGTGGTACCCAGATAGTATGACGAGTTATTCCAGCAGAATACCAATAAAGAGCGGAACCGGTCCGGCGTAAAGAAAAGCGCCTGAACAGGATATTCCAATAGAATAATAATAAAAGCGGAACCCAGTCCCGTAAAGCCTTGTGAGCAGGATATTACAATAGAATAATAATAAAGATGGAATAATAGAAGAATGTCACTAAGTATAGGGTTATCCGCGTATACAGGTTATTCCAGCAGAATAATAAATAATGGAATAACAGAAGTTCTCCTCATGAATACAAAAGAAATAATACCCCTTACGGGTACAACAAATAATATTCCCTACCTTAAAAACAAGAGTACTGGATATATGAGTAGTGAAGTAGCAGAATACTTTTCTTCTTTCTCTTTATAATTTCTCTCTATAATAATTGCTCTAAAACTTTTGTGAATTGGTGAGAAATAAAGGAAGAATGAGCTTCTATTTATAGGAAAATATAGTTTCGATAATTCCACGTTTTGGGGCTCGAAATATTACAGTATAATACCTTCGTCTTTTTCTTCATTTTTAATTTAGTCCTGCAAGTATTATCAATCTTGCACCAACTCCCCTAATAGTAAATCATGTGAATAAATAGTATAATCATGTGAATAAATAGTATAATCATGTGAAAAAATTAATTACAGTATAGTACCTTCAACTATACCTCCATTTTTAACTTAGTCATGCAAGTATTATCAATTTTGCATCACCACCCCTAATAGTATAAGAATGTGAATCAATAGTACCCCGTGAATAGTAACTCGTGAATAGTACTCCGACACGAAAAGTGCTCTAAATACCCGAGTGAACAATATAACCTCCAGACATCAATTATCATCGAAATAAATGTCAATTTCCACTAACACTAATAATCCCAATACAATGGAACAATCAATTTCATCTTTAATCAACACAAATTATTCATCATTAATATTATAACTCACAATATTTAACAACCAGGTCGTTCCAAGGAAAGAGGGGCTTTTCGATAAGGATTTTTTCCTTATTAAGCCAATTGATTAGGTGACCAAACCTCCTCGTGAGAACTTCTAAACATCATCAATATTGCAAATAATAATATGAATAACTTTGTCGTCTCAATTATTGATTTAATAATAATAAATATTATGCAGATGATACTGTAACAATAATTGAATCAATAATATGAAAGATATGATACAACAATTATTGTAGCAATAATTGAGTATAACTGAGTGACTTCTCGCGTAAGCATCAATAATCAATACAGGTAGTATTTCTTATGCAACCACAGCGTATTCTTTTTTTAACCGGGTGTTTCAGCAGTTAACAGTAAAACTTACGCAGTTTATTTTCATAAATTATTTTTGTCTTTTTCTCAATCAAAAACAATAATTCCATTGCTGGGTCCACCAATGATTGTACCGTCGTACGAATATTTCTCGACAAAAAGAATATTCCCCGACCAATCGAATATTATATAACAACTTGCGTACTTTGCAAAATTTATAAATATAACCCACAACTATAACATTATATCAAATCCACTCCATAATATAAAAATAAAAATTATTTCAAGAAGATTAAATATTTATTCATAAAATCTGGGGTCTCACAATCTCCCCTCCTTATGGAATTTCGCCCTCGAAATTTACGTGCGTACCTAGAATACCGAAGAGATGAGGATACCCTGACTTCATTTCAGATTCTAACTCTTGAGGTATAACCTTTGAGTGTTGAATACGATCATTCTTATCCAAGATTTTAAAATGTATCTCATCATACGTTAAATCATCCTCTATCTCGTCCGGTTCTAAATTAATAATGTGTTTGAATTAGTCACATATTTACATAACATCGATACGTTATGAACACGCGACATACTTGATGACGGAAAGCAGTATATAAGCCACGTTCCTACTTTCGATCGAGGATTTTAAATGGGCCAATTAAATCGAGGGTTGAGATTTCCTCTCTTCGTCGATTCTTGCTTCTAGAATAACGCCCTCTTGAACCTTTTCTTCAAATTCATCAGATTTGGGTGTGTAGCTTGAGCGGCTTTAACTTTATTGATTAAAGTCGATTCTACTCGTATATTCGTTATCTTCACGGGGGTTCGTATATTCGCACTTATAAACGCATACGATCTTCTACTCAACGCGTTAGCTACCACGTTCGCTTTTCCACGATGGTATTGAATGATATGATCGTAATCTTCAACAGCTCGAGCCAACGTCTTTGGCACATTACACGTTCGTTTTAGTTAAAGAAATATTTTAGGGTTTAAGAAATGGGTTTTGTACTGGGGTCAATACAAAATTTGATTTCACGCTCTAGGGGTAGGCTAAGAAGTCTTCAAGAATACGTCAGGAAATTTATTAACAATAGAAATACCATTCAAAACTGTGACTCTCATCCAAGACTTGGATAACACGTTAAATTGATACCTATCAACTTGCCATCGTCATTCACGACGTTGCCTATAGAAAGTCTGGCTTTGGTGCATTCCACACAAAAAAGTCAACAACGAAAGGATCCGGGCTCTTTATTTATGGCTTGATATGACAATGATTGACTTTAGTGGTTTGGTTACTTTGAATTCGCATAACAGGTTGGTTAGGAGTATGAAAGCTAACAACCTTACGAAAAGCATGATGAGTAGTTAACCAATCGTTTCCAAAAATCACATCGAAGGCAAGTATTTTCAAAGAGATAAGATCGGCGAAGTAACGTGAAAGTGTTGATTTGAACAAGATTTATAAATAGTGGAGGTGTGAAGGTTTCTCCTAAGCGAGTTTAACAGATATATCAAAGTCTAACTTCTCCGGAGTTAACTTCAAATATTGAACACAACTAGGTGCAATAAAAGAGTGAGTAGAACCGAGCATCTAACATGGTATAGACTTTGCAAGAGTTTATGACTAACATACCGTGATAATTTTATTCAAGTTCCTCAAATCACGAAAAAAAATGCTCTCTCTTAAACTATCGGCTTTGGCTTATGCAGGACATCCTTTGGTGCCTCCATCCTAGTGAACTTGTCTTTGATGAACGACAAAATCGGGCTAAGTGACCTTCTTCCACAATTATAGCATGCTTTGGGCGGCATCACATGATTTGGGTGATGTGTCCCTCCTCTCGCATTTGAAGCATATGATGGGTGGTCGTTCTCCTTCCTTAACAATGGGTGTTGGTCCGACGTCTTTCCATCATTGTTGAATCTCCTCTTCTTGAAATATCCATTCTTATTATTTTGACCATGATTACCATAAGGCGGTTACCATTTTACGGCATGTTGATTCCCTCCATGCTTATTGTCACCGCTTTGATGATCAAGTATTATCAAGCATTATTATCATTTTTTAATTTGCTCTCTTTTGGTTGCGTTGACTCGTTATCGCGATCCACTAACTGAGCCCTATTTACAACATCTAAATACAAACACAATTGTAATTATGAGTTATTCAAATGATCGTGGACGGGAATTGTTGATTGATGTTATAGGGATAAAACATTATTGGTGGACTTTTAACATATAGAAGATAATAGACCTTATGGTCTATTTGACTCTTCTAATGGATTGCTCGTTCCGCTGCAACTATGGTTGAAAAGTTTTATCATCTACCATATGTTCTAAATCTACGATTTATTATTGATGAAAGCTATTGATAATTTAATTATCTTTAGTCATGATATTCTTTCTTTGGGCTAGTTGTGCTCACCCCTTTTCTCGCTTCACAATTCCTTTCGGGTAATAAGAATGTTCTTTGTAAGAGTGTTCAAAGATTGAATGGGGATAAAGGGGAATAGAATGGTGGTCTCTAGCTGTAGAGGTTCTCCCTAAATAGTATAGGAAAGTTTGTTGTATTCTATACATCATTTAGTAGTTATATTTGGTGAATCAAATTGGGTGAAGCGAACCTAACTTTGGAAGGGTGTTTTGCCACTATCATACAAGATGTCTAATGACATACAACCTTGTGTTCTCATAAGACATGGTTGTGCACATCCACTTGCTGAATATATCTACGAGCACTACCTGTATGATCTTGGAGTTTATTTGAAACATAATTTTCACTTGGAGACAACGGAGATATTTATATGTCAAGAGAAGACTCGCCATTGGAAAGAAGATGATAATAATCTTCTTGTTTTTCTTTGGGGACTTTTGGGTCAACCAAGGATAATTCTGTGGACAAATGATATCTATCATAACCTAGACGCATGGCCTCCCATGTACGAAGATTTCCTTGAGTACTTCCCAAAGATTTTAATTTCTAAAACAGTTTTTAACTATACTTTTATGTAAAGTATCATTGTAAGGTTGTGGTCGAGGTACCATGAGAGTTACATACATTTGTATTAAAACTCATAGTTAAGCGTGGTCGATTCTATCTGACGACTCAACGATTGAATAAATAAAGTTGTATTTGAATTTTATACCATGTATCTGGCGACTCAGAATGGGTGATGTATACCTAATTTTGGGGGCGTCACATAGTCCATTCGGTCCGGCCCACTATAAAAAGTATCATGGCCCAACATTTCCCCATAGTCTTTTATTAAACATAATGTTTAATGAAAGAGTAAAAATGTCACAGGCCTATGATGAAAGGAATTATAATAGGATCAAAAGAGGTCCAAAATGAGACTCACCGAGGCCCAACTGATGAATAACAAATACCAACTCAAATAAAAATCGTAAGCCCATTCCAGAAGCCCACTCATTTTAATATCTTAAGACCAAAACCAGACGCCACCCCTTCAAATTCACCCTCATCATTACCTCCATTTAATGTGCCACATTCATTTTTCGTGAAAAGTTGAAAAGATCGCCTGGTATAAAAGCTGCCTTTCCCCAATTTTGACAGTTTTACTTGCCAATTCAAATTTCATATGCCTCTTGCCTTCTTCTTCCTCCCAATTTCTCTCTACCTGTGTGCAAATATCCATCAATGGCATCCCAAGATTCTGATAACACAATCCCCATCGTCGCCATTCCCATCACCATTGTCCCTCCTTCTCCAAGTCCCACCAAGGTGGCTTCGGGGTCAAACCCCAACCCCACTGCTACTCCAATCAAGAACACGCCGACAAAGCCACTTCCAAACCCTCCAGTGTTCTTCCAAAGCGAAGAACAATTTCCTCATGCTAACACTCCATTGACCCTATCTGAGAAAGATGTTCGAAACGTCTAAGAGCGATACCAAATTCCAGAAACCCACCATCTCCGACGATCGTCCGCCACCGAGAGGATGTACCAATGTCCAGAGGGTTGGACCGCCATGCCCCTCACCCACCTAGAGAAAGGAGTTCACTTCCCTCTCCATGTCTTCCTGGTTACACTACTAGGATTTGTGGGTTTCAGATTTGCCCATCTCGCCCCGAATTCCTATATCCACATATTGGTGTTCATCGCCTTCTATCATGAGGTAGGTGTTGCCCCTACCCTCGACTTCTTCTTCTCCATCTACACCATCACTAAATCCCGAGAGAATGGATTCAAAGCTCTGAGCAAGATAGCCTCGAAGACTGGGGAGAACTTCGAGAGACGTTCCCTGATCAGCACTCCTTCTAGCAACAAAGGATGGAACAAGGAGTGGCTTTTCGTAAAGGGGCCCGAAATCGCTTCTTTGCCAGACTGGACCACTTTGGACAAAGTTTCAGTAGACTTTGGCCTCCGAAGAGCATGTCAAGGAGATGATCGAGCTCCTGGACAACTTTCTGAAGAAGGAGTGGAACCATGGTCTTCTCACCAAGCAAGCATGGTTATATGACCATAAATGTAAGTTCTAAACTTATATTGATGCATAATTTGCTGAATTTTCTTTGATAAATTGTTCTGAATGAAGGTCTTTCTTCTTTGCAGTATCTCTGATTAAACCGACATCGATTGATCAAAGGGATCTAAACAGATTCCTTTCGGGTGCATCTTCGCCGACCCCTACTGATCTACCAACTGAAGAGCCTCCAACTTCTGAACCTCTGGAGGCTGAAGCTCAAACAACAGAATTCACCACTGCCGATGACTCCAACCAACCCCGGTTGAACAAAAGAGCCTCTCAGAAGCCCAGATCAGTCCCTCCGCCAGCATCCATCGCAGTTCCTCCACCACCCTTCAACACAGGTCTACTACATATGCCTCTAGACGAACGAGTTCAAGCTCTTCGCATCAAAAAGAGGAGAACCACTATAAAACCTCTGACTACCGAAGAACTCCTGTAAGAACCCAAATTTTCAAAAATTATTAAAATAAGAGTTTAATAAATAAAATTCTTAAGGCATGAGATGGGTTCGAACAAGAATATATAATTATGTTACGAGGTATGTAATATTGTGTTACATAGGGTAATATGAGCAATGTGATGTTGTGTTTAATAAATATATATAATTATTATATATTTGTTAGAAATTGTAGAGATGAATTTATATGAAGATGGATAAGATTTATCTATCGACTTTAAATAATTTATAGAATTATTTTATTATAGTAAGTTGGTGACATTAAAATATCTTTGATAATCACCAATTTCTTGAGTATTTGTACGAGTGAATATCAAGTCTAAGGTAGTGCAATCTTAATCTTTAATGGTTGACGTATAAGAGTTGGGCTAAACGATTCTTTCAGAGAGCGGAGGTATATACGAATTGGTAACCAATCTAACTCACTGTGAAAACAGTGTAGACGAGACAAAAACTAATTTGTTGGTTGTTTGTGGGAAACCACTCAGTGTACTATATTGAATATTATTAAAGACTCGATTGTGTTAGGTTTGGACTTGTATATAAGTACGTGGTTGACAAGAGAAGAGAATCGATATACATTTAAAGTGGTTAGAGAATTATTGAGTAAATTGATACACGATGAGAAGTAAAGATTAAAGGTATGCATGTATGTGTTATATTCGGGCGTTGTGTTATTGGTGGTATGAAACCATAAAGGTGATGTATAGTTGGTTAAACTAATAAGGGAAATAGAGTTTTAAAACTCGAAATGTAACCCTTGAATTATTAAGGAAAATAGTAATCGATGATGTGAAACCAAATAGATGATTGATGTTAGTCGAGTTAACGTTTAAGGAGATGTGTAAAGTGTTTAGAAGTGTAATGTTTCAGTTCTACTAATGCAGAACTTGTCTGCCTGAGAATTTGGTATGGTATGGCGCAATGTGCCATTATTAATAAGTTTATGACCAGTATGATAGCTATACGGTTTTGTAAAAAAACCGAAGTCGATTTATAAAATGAGATTTGCAAGTCATGTATACTAATAACTCTTATAAAGGTCATGAATGGTGACCAAGTGTTCATGAAGAAATTTAGTTAGCAAAACATGACTTGATTAATTAACCCTAAATAAATATTGGTTAATTAAGTGATATTATAGAATATTATATTCTATTAATTAGTGTTGTATATACTAATTATTGAAAGATAATAAATGAGTAATACTAATTAATCGTTGTGATATTAAAATGTGAGCATGGGTTGGGAATGCCCAATTGAATTAAACTTAGCCCAATTAAAATATTAATATGAACATTATCATTAAAGAGTATTACTATGTGTAATATGGAAAATGTGGGTAGTAGTGATATAAGATATCTATGGCCTAAGAATACATGAAGTGTGACATTTAATTGGGACTAATGATATAAGGTACCAAGTAAGATTTGAAGTTATATGTAACTTTAATACATAAATGATTAAATATCTGTGTATTCCAGAAACTGAGAAAGAAATTAAATGTTTAAAGAAACATTAATATTAGACAATGTTATAATATGGTTATACGAGTAGTAAAAATAATTATGGAGGATACTCGGACAATAATACCTAACAGCGTTATTTTATTGCATGTAACAAAGGTACATGGAGTATATGATGTGAGTTAATAAATAATTGATATTAATTATCATTATGATAATTGGGTATATTTGAAATGATAAATTTTATGGAAAATGATATTAATTATCATTATGATAATTTTATGACCAAGTTGTGAAACTTATAAAAGTTTGGGGTCAGTACATAGATCCTGGAATTGGAAAGAATTTATATTCTAATTTGTAATAAGTAAAGTTATATTCATTAAGTTATGAATGAAAAATATAAATAGTTTGACGATAGTAGTATCGTGGCGGACCGGATCCGTGGTTCGAAGGGACCCGGATTTGGGGGCGTCACAACTCCAAGTACCTCAACCTGAAGTCACTCAACCATCAGTGACTCAAGTCAAGATCAACGAGCCAGAAATCGAAGTTGAGGAGCAAGTTGAACCGATCACTTCCCTTTCTCACAAGAGAAAACAACCTTCGGATGATCAGCCCTGACCACCCACTGGACCTGCTCCTACTCAACCTCCACCACCTCCTGAAGAACCCAAGTCTCCTCCACCTCGACCTTCTTCTCCCGAGGCTAGACCTAAAGTGATGGGGTCTCCCACTTTATGGCCTGAACTCAATGAACCCTTCCCCTTCCAATTGTACGATTATTTTGTCCGTGATACCGATGATCATCGGTTCGGTAACAGCTCCCTCACGGACTTGATCGACGAAGGAATGATGTACCAGGCCAAGGTAACCTCATCAATAACTTAGTCATTTATACCTTTTGATGATTGGGTAATATACCCATGATTTGGATATACTTGGACTTAAATTATTGTATTCTCAAGTCTTTTAGAAGAATTTTTATTGTGTTTATTGATTATTTTACAGATTAAGGAGATGCAGGGACAAGTTGGGGATTTGAGCAAATTAATGGCAAAGCTGTAATTATTTAGATTTCAAATACGGGCGTTACTCTCAAAGAATAATTTCAAAGACCGGCAGGCTGAGGCTTTCTTGAGTGTGGTGGCGTGCACGGGAAGAATTTGATGTGGAATAGGAAAAGAGGCAAGAATTTGATTTGGACTAGGATTGGGGCACATGGAAAAGGAGTATTTAAAGAACAATTAGCTGAGAATTGGGGGGATTCATTCATTGAGAACTGGAGACTAAGCAAATGATTGTGAGAAGAATCCAATTGAAGATTGGAGCTTGGGAGATTTTCTTTTAGAGTTTCTTCTTCTTCTTATTTTTAATTGTGTAATTCTTCAAAGATGATTTTCATAAGATTATTGGTTTTATTATTCGTTATGAACTAATTTATTTATTAAGACTACCAATTGAACCTTTTATGTCTATGAATTAATTATTTGATTTATTTCAATTATTTATGTCAAGCTGAATTGTTTATTATGTCTTGTGCTTATTGATTAATTATTTGGCCATTAATTACCGTGTTACTCTAGAAGGATTCGGGAGATGAAATCTAGGGTTGGAGCTGGACATGATAACATGTATGCTTGATTATTTGCATGAGACGAATAATTAGGGTCGTGAATTGAATAAGAATATCTGTTCACTGCATGTAACAAATTGAGAATTGGAACTTAATGGGTTTGAATATCGTAAGATTAATTGAATTGAATAAAAGTTAACTGATCACTTGGGAAAGGGCTTTTAACACTTAGAATTTCTGTTAACAATTCAGTAGGCATAATAATTGGATTAATTGGATAATTGGTTTATAGTTTATAATTGGGGATATTGGAGTCTTAACCTTTATTTATCTGAATTCATTCGTTGAGATTTAATCTTTATTTATTTATTTGAATTAATTTTAGAGTAATCTAGTTTTAATTGATTAATTTAGTTTTCTTAAATAGAAAAAAATCATATTTTGCAATTGTTTAAATAAAATTGAATTGGTATAGTACTAGTAGTTGGATGTTATTGATTGGAATTCTCTGTGGGATTGACACTTAATTTAATCACTTTATTACTTGTTGACCGTGTACACTTGCACGTATTTATTGATTGTGAAATCGACCAACAAGTTTTTGGCATCGTTGCCGGGGAATTTCTTTATTAATATTAATTTCATATTAGTTATAATCAATTCGGTCTTAATTTAAACGTTATTTATTTATTTTTCTTCTTGTGATTGCAGGAGTTCTTTGAAAGTGTATGTACACTAGATCAAGAGCTAAAAAGAAACTTTTTCCTTATACAAACGATATCGAAAGGAAGTTCTGAAAATTACGATTGACTAGTGAGGTTATACCATTGGAAGAATATCTGACGGCACAAGAAATACCAGTAGACATGGAAGGGGAAGAACAAAAATCACTTAGGGATTATGCCATGCTGACAGTTATAGATATACAATCTAGTATTCAGAGACCGACAATTAATGCAAACAGTTTTGAGATCAAATCGGGAACGATACAGATGCTATAAAATGCAGTTCAGTTTGGGGGTAGTTCGACAGATGTTTCGAACGAGCATATCTTGAGTTTCTTGGAAATTTGCGACACCTTCAAATTCAACAATGTTTCGGAAGATGCTATATATTTGAGGCTGTTTCCGTTTACGTTAAAAGACAAAGCTCGAAGTTGGTTACACTCACTGCCAGCCGGTTCAATCACCGCATGGGATGACTTAGCTCAAAAATTCCTATGTAAGTTTTTCCCACCAGCAAAGTCAGCAAAACTACGGAACGATATTCACACTTTTGCACAGTTCGACTCCGAAACATTATATGAGGCCTGGGAAAGATTTAAGAATATGCTCCGCAAATGTTTGCACAGTTCGACTCCGAAACATTATATGAGGCCTGGGAAAGATTTAAGGCTATGCTCCGCAAATGTCCACATCACGGAATTCCACAGTGGATGTAGGTTGGGATATTTTGTGATGGTTTGCACGCATCCACAAGAGCCAGTATTGATGCAGCAGCAGGATGAGCAATAATGGCTAAGAATTTTGATGAGGCTTATCAACTGTTAGAGACGATGGCCAATAATAATTATCAATGGCTAATGACTAGATCTAATCCTCCAAAAACACCAGGAAAGTTTGAACTGGATGCAGTAATAGCGTTGACAGCACAGGTTTCCGCGTTAACTAAGAAGATTGAAACATGGGGTCCACCATCAGCACCGCAAGTAGCAATGGTTTGTGAGTTGTGTGTTAGGGGTCATGCTACAGATCAATGTGCCATCAATGCCGAATCATCTTAGTACGTGGGAAGCTATAATCGATTAGTCCAACCTTATCCGACTCAAAATGCATATAATCTGGGCTGGAGGAATCATTCGGGATTCTCATGGAGTAATAATCAAGGTCAAGCACCTAAACTACAACCTCCCCGATTTCAAAATTAGACTCAGCAACATCCAGAGAGGAAAACAAGTCTGGAAGAAGCTTTAGAAAAATTTATTGTAGCTACAGAAAAAAGGATAAGTGAACAAGACAAGTTATTGAGTCAAGTAGATATGAATATGAAAAGTCAAGCTATTTCGATCAAGAATCTGGAAAGTCGGATGGGTTAAATTGCACATGCGTTGAATAGTCGTCCACAAGGAACACTCCCCAGTGATACAGAGATAAATCTGGGTAGAGATGAACATTGTAAGGCTGTGACTTTACGTAGTGGAAAGGAATTGCAAGAGAAAATCAAGGACAAGGAACAGATGGATAAAGCAACCGCGGAAAAAGAGGAAGTCTCAAAAACTGGAAACTGAAGATGAAGAGTTAGAGCAGAAAGCACCTGAACAAAGCATTATAATGCCTCCCATACTGTTTTCGCAGAGGTTTCAAAAATCCAAGTTAGATAAGAAGTTCACAAGGTTTTTGGATATTTTAAAAAAACTGCATATCAACATACTGTTTGCATAAGCATTAGAACAAATGCCGAGTTACGCCAAGTTCATGAAAGAGGTTTTGTTGAAGAAGAGAAAATTGGGTGATTTTGAAACAGTGGCGCTAACCGAAGAGTGCAGCGCAATTATCCAGAATAAGTTACCTCCAAAGTTAAAAGACCCAGGTAGTTTTACTATTCCATGTGAAATTGGTAATCAGTTTTCTGGAAGAGCATTGTGTGATTTGGGGGCCAGTATAAATTTGATGCCATTATCCGTCTACACTCAGTTTGGAATTAAGGCACCAAAACCGACAAATATCAGTTTGCTGTTGGCGGACCGGTCAGTTACATATCCACGAGGTATTGTTGAAGACGTGTTAGTAAAGGTGGATAAATTCATCTTCCCGGCAGATTTCGTTATCTTGGATTGTGAAGCAAATAAGGAAATTCCCATCATTCTCGGGCGGCCATTTTTAGCAACTGGGAGAACGTTGATCGATGTACAAAAAGGTGAATTGACGATGCGAGTTGAAGACTAAGAGGTCACCTTTAATGTATTTAATTAATGAGATTTCCGAAAGAGAAGGGGGAATGTCTGCGGGTAGATGTTATGGATGAATTGGTTAATCACAAGTTCAGCGGAAATTATTCAGAAGATCCACTAGAATCTGTTTTGTTCGGGATGGACGACTACAATATTGAGGACAAAATTGAGTATGTCAAATGGCTAGATGCATTACTAGCTGCCAAAAAAGTTAAACAATCATTCGACACTCTTGATCGGCCTGAAACGGAAGAGAAAAAGTTCAAACCATCAATAGAAGAGCCACCGGTATTGGAGTTAAAACCTCAACCATCTCATCTGTAATATGCCTATTTAGGAAAAGATGCTACCCTACCAGTTATTGTTTCGATAAATTTGACATACACGCAAAAAGAAAATTTTGTTAAGGGTGTTGAGAGAGTTCAAAACAGCAATCGGATGGACTATAGCAGATATTCGAGAAATTAGTTCATCATTTTATATGCATAAGATCTTATTGGAAGATGGAGCAAAACCAACCATCGAGCAGCAAAGAAGGCTGAACCCCATTATGAAGGATGTGGTGAAAAAAGAGATCATAAAGTGGTTGGATGTCGACATTATTTATCCAATCTCGGACAGTTCATGGGTAAGTCCTGTCCAGTGCGTACCAAAGAAAGGGGGAATGACTATAGTGAAAAACGAATCTAATGAACTCATCCCCACTAGAACAGTTACAGGCTGGAGAGTATGTATGGATTACCGCACACTGAATAAAGTTACACGCAAGGATCACTTCCCCTTGTCGTTCATTGATCAGATGTTGGATAGGTTGGCTGGACATCAGTTTTACTTTCTATTAGATGGATATTCCGGATATAATCAGATTGCCATAGCGCCGGAAGATCAAGAAAAAATCACGTTCACATGCCCTTATGGTACGTTTGTATTCCGGCGTATGTCTTTTGGCTTATGCAATGCTCCGGCAACTTTTCAACAGTGAATGATGGCCGTTTTCTCATATATGGTGGAACAAAACTTGGAAGTATTCATGGATGATTTCTCCGTGTTTAGTGACAGTTTCGACCTGATGAGTGCATATTATTCATTTATTTTGCTTCCATTATATTTAGTTTTATTGCATGTTTCATGTGTATATGAGTTTATTAAGGTATTTAATGATTTCAGAAAGAATTGGAGCTGAAATGAGAAAAAAAAGGAAAATTGTAGGATTTTTAGCATTAAGTTGGATGCATGGTCTAGGCTTGGAACTTGAATTTTATTGTAGAACTCTTCTTTAGCTTTTCGGAACATCTTGAATCGTCCCAATCGGAGTTCATATGAAAAAATTATGATCTTTTTATTAAACAGACGTTGAACCTAAAAGTTTGGAAGTTGTAATTTACACAACAGTCAGTTGGAGCCTCATTTCGACCTTGATACAGCTAGAATCTGTCAATTCTCAAAGCTTGAAAGTTGTAGATCTCGTCGATATCTTCGTTTTGATAGGTATCAGGCCCCGTAAGTCCTCCCAGATCAAAAGTTATGCTCGTTTTACTAAACGACGTCACAATAGAATATTCAAATTCGCCCCAACGAATTTGAGCGGAAAAATTGGGAAATCTTGGATTTTTGGAAAGTTTCTAAATGCATATTTTGACATATTTCTACATGGAATTGGATTGATATTTCTATTAGAATTAGGATATCTTTAGACAAAGATTTATTTCTAAATTGGATTCTATTTCTTTATGGAACCTAGTTATGATTTGTAATTCCTGTTAGGATTTGGATTTCTACTTCCTATAGTATTTAGGACTTTGTCTAGCACTAATAATAGAGGATGAGAGTTAGGGTTTTATTCATTCAATCATCTACTACATTCTCTCATCTACAACATTGGAGGATTGAAGACATGAGCTAAGTTCTTTTTATTCAATTCTAAGGGATGTTGAACCTTATTTATAATTAATGGTTAATTGAGTATTCATTATTTATTCCTTCTCACATGAAATTCATTCTTGATAATCCGATTTAATTTTCGAATGCTATTTGGTTTAACTAATTTGATTTCTGCAGGATTGAGTTGGTTAACGAATATCATATCTTTAGATCAAGTAATAATATTACGATGTAATTGATATTGTTTCTAATCACAAGTAGTAATTAGTAATACACGATTGTGGACAAGCTTTTGAGTATTGCTATGATTATCGGAAGACAAGTTAAACAATCCGAGCTTATGTGTTTGTTTCTTGGAATAGTCTAATTCCTAGTTCTTAATGCCGCTTTATTATATTAAATCTAGAGAGCTTATTCTAGGTTATATAATTGTTAGAATCTGTGAAGAGCTTGTTTCATTGAGTGACATTCTAAGGGGAGTTTTGCAGTGCAGAGCTTGTTGTTACCTAGGGCTATTAGTTTCATTGAAGGGTAAATAATGTTACACTTGATTAATCTATTATTGTAAAAAGGTGATACTGAACTGAAGAACTGAAGCTTTTTATTCATTGTTTATTCTTATTAGTTTATTCTTGTTAATTTAATTAATTAATTTAAAATCCCTTTTTCATTAGAAATCATAGGATAAAAATAAAATAAATCACTCTCTGTGGGATCGATCCTTGCTAACTACTGTGCTAATTGTTTAAATTTATAAAGTGGAAGTGAGGTTAATTTAGGAGTGTAAACGACAGCTCCCACGACCTATGCTTGAAGAATCTGATTTTAGTGTTGAAGCGCTGTGTGGAGACGAACCTAGTTCTTAATTGGGAAAAGTGTCACTTCATGGTGTAAGAGGGGATAATTTTAGGGCTTAAGGTATCCGTATCAGGGCTAAAGGTTGATAAAGCCAAAATTGGGACGATTGAGAAACTACCTCCTCCAACATCTGTGAAGGGAATACAGAGCTTCTTGGGACATGCGGGTTTCTATAGACGATTTATTAAAGATTTTTCTAAAATATCCAAACCCTTGTGTTCTCTCTTGGAGAAAGATGTGCCGTTTAAGATGGATCCGTTGTGCATCGAGACTTTTGAAATATTGAAGAAGAAATTGGTTTCAGCTCCAATAATAGTAGCTCCCGAATGGTCTTTACCGTTCGAATTGATGTACGACGCCAGTGACTACGCAGTTGGAGCAGTATTGGGACAACGTCGCGATAAACTTTTTCACACTATTTACTACTCCAGTAAGACGTTGGTGGATGCTCAATTGAATTATACGACCACGAAAAAAGAATTACTTGCAGTCGTGTTTGCATTCGACAAGTTCAGAGAATATCTCATCGGGAACAAGGTAATCGTCTACAGTCTACACTGATCACTCCGTCATTAAGTATTTAATTGCGAAGAAGGATACTAAGTCGCGGTTAATACGGTGGGTGCTTTTGCTACAAGAATTTAACTTGGAGATCCGAGATAGAAAAGGCACCGAAAACTGATCATCTTTCACGATTAGAAAATGCAGAGGTTCAGCAAAAAGATAAGGTCGTCATAAATGAGATGTTTCTCGATGAACAACTTTTTCAAGTAACAACAGCAGTGCCATGGTATGCCGATTTTGTGAATTATCTGGTTAGTAAGGTGTTACCTCCTGATTTAAACTCGCAACAACGAAAAAAGTTTCTCCATGATGTCCGAAAATACTTTTGGGAAGAACCATTTCTGTTTAAGGCTTGTGCGGACCAAATAATTAGACGTTGTGTACCACAAGAGGAGATGGATAGAATATTAGGTCATTTCCACTCATCGGATTATGGAGGTCATTATGCGGGTGATAGGACAGATGCCAAAGTGTTGAAATCGGGATTTTTCTGGCCTTCTCTGTTTAAAGACGCATATCTCTACGTGTTAAAATGTGATCGGTGTCAACGCGTAGGCAATATCTCAAAACGCAATGAAATGCAGCTTAACACCATTTTGGAGGTTGAGTTATTCGATGTATGGGGAATTGACTTTATGGGACCCTTCCCATCTTTATTCAATAATCAGTACATTCTGTTGGTGGTGGACTATGTTTCGAAATGGGTAGAAGCTGCAGCCTTACCCTCCAACGATGCTAAGGTGGTACTTAGGTTCTTGAAGAAGAATATTTTCACACGATTCAGAACACCTAGGGAAATAATCAGTGATGAGGGAACTCACTTCTGTAATAAGCAGTTCACTAAATTGCTTATAAAGTATGGGGTCCGTCATAAGATTGCAGTCGCGTATCATCTCCAAACCAATGGTCAAGCGAAAGTCTCGAATCGGGAAGTTAAACGAATCTTGGAGAAGGTGGTCAACCCGTCAAGCAAAGATTGGTCCATGCGATTAGATGATGCCTTATGGGCATATCGAAAAGCTTACAAGAACCCTATCGGCATGTCACCTTACAAGATGGTCTTCGGAAAAGCATGCCATCTACCGGTTGAATTAGAACATAGTGCATATTGGGCCATTTGGAAGCTGAATTTCGATCTACAAGCAGCTGGTGAGAAAAGGTTAGTACATCTAAATGAAATGGACGAATTCTGACATAATGCTTATGAGAACACAAAACTATACAAGGAGAAAGTCAAAATATGGCATGATAAGAAAATCCTTGGTATGAAATTCGAACCGGACCAACGAGTATTACCCTTCAACTCTAGACTGCGTTTATTTCCTGGGAAATTAAAATCTCGCTGGTCCGGACCTTTCGTGGTTGTATCTGTCGCTCCACATGGAAATGTCAAAGTCGAGGAACCTAATTCGACGCGAACCTTTAAGGTGAACGGACAACGACTTAAACATTATTAGAGTGGGCCCATCGATCGACAATTGACGACCATGTACCTCTCTAATCCAGTGGATAATTGAGCAACACAGCAAAGTCGAACTGACGACTATAAACCAAGCGCTATGGGGAGGCAACCCCTGATAGTTTTTTATTATTATTATTATTTCATTTTATTTTTGTGACGCCCCCAAAATAGGTATACATCACCCATTCTGAGTCGCCAAATACATGGTATAGAAACAACTACAACTTTATTAATACAATTATTGTGCAAAATACGACAACACATAAATTGTGAGTTTAAATACAAATATTATCTTCTAGACAATATCCACACTCAAATAAGTTCTTATTAAAATTATTGATACACTATTTTACAAAATAGTGAGGACTACTAAAACAACTGTCTAGAACCATCACTCCACACCCCGACTAGTTCCCGCTATATTCTCGTCTCTTGAGAAGAAAAATGGAACAAAAAGGAAAATAGTGAGCTCAACTAGCCCAGTAAAGAATATTATGACTAAGATATTGTACAACAAATTATCCTTAGTCTTCAACAGGGAAAAATGTGATAGAATATAATAGACAACAAGTTTTAGATCAACAACTGCAGCGGAAACAACAATTCATTAGAAGAGATTAGTAGAGAATGAATTCTACTATCTTCTAAGATCTAAAAGTCCATCATCAATATTTTATCCCTGTAACATCAATCAATATACATCTTGAATCAAATATTCATCTTTGCACTACGGGCCAAAGATATACATTTGTATCACCAGTTGGTCATGTTCATCTCCTCACTTGTTCATCTTTGCGCTACGGGCCAAAGATATTCATCAGTTAATCATTTATCTTTGCACTAAATGCCAAAGATATTCAGTAATATCATCATTTAGCACTGATGATGATGAAAATGTTTTAAAGAAAACGAATCCAGAGAGATAAAAAGACAAAGATTAGGGATTCGTACTTTGATTTATCCAAGTTCAAGAATACTCCATAATAATCAATTGTGGAGCAGAATTCAAAAATAAAGATCAAAACATGGATACAATCAAAGATAGTAACCACAATAGACATCTTAGACAAAAAGAGAAAATTTTATTTTTCTGGGAATAGTGCCATATTCGTGAATAGTGCCGTATACGTGAATAGTATCGTATACATGAATAGTAACCCCGACACAAAAAGGTAGAAATTCCACAATAATATTCATATCAATATTTTGGCATAATGATATTGAAAAAAATAATATCATTTACGAAGAAAATAACATCCCTTACCTCAAAAAATAAGTACTTCCGATTTGGAATAATTAGGGATATAGTTTGAAGCGAAACTTGCAACCAGAGTATAGCAACACTCAAAGTATCAAAATACTCACAAAAATACACTCGATAATATAGAGAGAGAAAACTTCAGATTCTGGTGTATTTTCAATTCTAAGTTAAACATCCTATTTATTGGAAAATACATAGAACACCGAAACAAAAAATTTAATAAAATAATATTATTTTTATTTAAATTTCCTACGCACATCTTACAATCTGAATTCATCATTTACCACATGCAAGTGGGGCCCACCAAAATGAAAAACATGTTTTAAATAATTTTTGTAACAAATTAATTCAGACCCAATATTTTAGAACTTCAATAATTCATAATAAATAGATCTTTTATCAGAAAAATTCGAATCTTATGCCCATTCCATTGGAAATTCAATTCTCTACAACTTTATAGATTTACGTTTTTCCAAATTCTAAGCAAAAATTGTCCGAAATCCATATACGGACGATTTTACAGGCTATAATCAAATTTCAGTCAAAAATGATGCCCACCGACATATATCAAACATTTATTGTAAAAATATCACCATTATTATATTATTATAATATAATAATATATTTAAATGAATTATTTTATCAGAAAAGATAAAATATCAATTTTCAACAATTTTCTAAAAATTCCTCCATTTATATCCACATAAATAAATATTTTCCTTATCATATAAATTAATAATTAATTATTCATAAATAATATTATGAGAATCACAATAATGACAACCGGTAGTTCCGGAAAGAGGGGCTTCCGATAAGGATTTCTCCTTAGTGGCGAAGCAATTAGGTGACCAAACCTCTCTCCTGCATGTAACTTCCTTAGACATTGCCAATAATGCTATCTAATAATATTATTCAAATAATATGAATTATTGATCCGATAATGAGAAATACATGCAAAGTGACAATTATTGAAACAACAATAATATAAAATATCAACGTAACAATTATTGAATCAATAAAATAAAATATTGAGCAAGAATTATCTTGAACAATTATTGAGTAAAGTGCCTTCTTACTTAAGAATCAATAATTGGTGCAATGCGTGTCTTCTTTGTGCGCAACAGCGTATTCATCGTATTTTAACCACCGGGTATTCCAATGAATGTTAACGATAACAACTACGCTAGTTATTTATAAAAAAACTCATACTAAATGCGTTTTCTTCATCCAATCGTTTTTTCGTTATGAGGCCCATATAAGGCGTACTGTCGATGCGAATATTCCCCGACAAAGAAGAATATTCCACGACCAAACGAATATTCCCCGACAACAATGAATATTTTATAACCACTTGCTTATTTAAAATATTTTCGCATTTTACCCCTAACTAATCACAGTAATCAAATCAACCCCTTACTATTTAAAAATAATAATTAGAAAAAATTAAATCTTTATTTATAAAAAGTTGGGGCCTTACAACATCCACTCCTTATGAAATTTCATCCTTGAAATTGACGTGCGTAGGACATGCTCCTTCCTATCCAAGATTTTGAATAGTACCTCCTCGTACGTTAAATCTTCTGCTATCTCCTCTGGTTCTAACTCAATAATGTGGTTTAGGTCGTCCACATATTTACTTAACATCGATACGCGAAAAACGTTATGAACACGCGTCATACTTGGCGGTAAAACGTGTCTATAGGCCACAGTTCCTACTTGATCGAGAATTTCAAATGGACTAATAAATCGAAGGTTTGAGCTTTCCTCACATCGCCGATTCTCGCTTTTGGAATAACGACTTCTTGCATCTTCTTCATATTCATCAGCTCCAGGTCTGTAACTTGAGCAGCTTTAAATTTATCGATTAAGGTCGGTTCTACGCGTATATTTGACATCATCACGTGGGTCCCTAGAGTATTTAACTCTATCTCTATCATTTGTAAGTTATACGAAATGGGTCTTTGTGTTCGATAATATCACACTCGTACCCACATACGATATTCTACTAAACACGTTAGCTACCACGTTCGCTTTTCCAAGATGGTATGGTCAGAACAGGTGCCAAAATGAGTCTCCTCTTGAATTCTTGGAAGCCTTTCTCACATTCCTTGCTCCATTCAAATTTTGTATCTTTTTGAGTTAGCTGAGTTAACGGAGTAGCGATTCGAGAAAATCATTCCACGAATCTCCGATAATAACCAGCTAAGCCTAGAAAGCTACTTATTTCGATTACTGACTTAGGTTGCTCTCAACTGTGACTCATATCCCAATCTTGGATAGCATGTCACAATGGCACCTATCAGTTTACCACCGCACAAATATGACGTCCCCTACAGAGAGTCTGGCTTCGATGCATTCCACAAAAGAAGTCACCAGATAGAGGCTAAGGTACCAACTCCTGTAGTTAGGTTTTTAACTCCTGAAGTTCAATAAGAGCCATTCGATATGAGATTTTAGAAACTGGTTTTGTACCGGGTTCAAAGTCGATACAAAATTCAATATCACGCTCTGGGGGTAGGCCAGGAAATTCTTCAGGAAATACGTTAGGAAATTCACTAACAACAGAAATATTATTCAAATCTGACGTGTTTTTGTTCAAGTCCGTGACATGGGCTAAGAAAGCTTGACATCCGTTTTTCAATAAATGAATAGCTTTATGGCTTGATATGACAGTGATTGACTTTAATGGTTTGGTTGCTTGAATTCGTACAACAGGTTGGTTAGGAATATAAAAACTAAAAACCTTACGAAGACAATCAATTTTAGCATGATGAGTGGTTAACCAATCAATCCCTAAGATCACTTCAAATGCAAGAATTTTCAAAGATATAAGATCAACATGTAATGTGATGGTTCCAACTTGAATCAAGCAAGATTTAGAAACAGTAGATGTAATAAAAGTTTCTCCTAACGGAGTATCAACAAATAAGTCAAAGTCTAATTTCTCAGTAGTCAAGTTCAAACGTTGAGCACAAGTAGGAGAGATAAAAGAATGGGTAGAATCAGTATCTAATAAGGGATAAACTTCGCAAGAATTTATGATTAACTAACCCGTGATAACTTCGTTCGAGTTCCTCGCGTTTTGGGCAGTCACGACAAGCGCTCTTCCAAGAACCGCTAACTTTGACTTGTCCGGGACAGCCTTTGGAGTCACCATCCCCGGTGGACTTGGTTTCGCTACAGGACAATCTCGAGCTATATAACCGTCTTTTCCATAACTAAAACATACCTTGGAAGGTTGTGAACAGTTTGGACTTATGTGTCCCTCCTCTCCGTATCTGTAGCATCTAACTGGCAGTCTTTCTCCTCCCCTAGAATTCATTTCTGGTGTTGGTGCTGACGTCTTCCCGTCATTATTGAATCTTCTCTTTTTGAAATTTTCACTTGACTCACCTTTCCTATTATCTTGGCCATGATTACCACCGAAGTGGTTACCATTTCTGGCATGATAATTTCCTCCACGATGGTTATCATTGTTCCGATGACTGTTGTCATATGTACGATTATCATTGAGTTATTGGTTGTTATTCTTCGGTTGAGCTGACTCATTATCACGCTCCAATAATTGAGTCATATTCACAACATCTAAATATAAACAAAGTTTGTGAGAAATAAGGTATTGACGTATTTCGGGTTTCAAACCTCGCAGAAACATTCGCGTCATTCTCTCTTCATTATAACCAAATGGGATACAAATTGGGACAACTCGGCAAACTTAGCTTCGTACTGCGACACGTTCATATTGTTTTGATCCAGCTTGATGAACTCTACCTCCTTCATGTGACGAATACTTTCGGGAAAGTACTTGTCATTGAACAATTCTTGGAACTTCTCCCAAGTCATCTTCAGTACGGCAGGCTGAGTACGCTTTACGGATTTCCACCAATAATCTGTCTCTCCTTGCAACATGAAGGTGGCGAAAGGAACCTTTTGCTCCTCTGAGCATCCCAAGACATCAAATATATTAGTGATCTGCTTTATCCACGTCTCTGCCGTAAGTGGTTCTGGCTTTCCCAAAAACTCCGGCGGTCTCAACTCCTTAAACTGCTTAGCGGTAACCATCCGTGAGTTACCAGTGTTTCCACCTGCATTTTGAACAGTAGTCTCTCTCATTTGGTTTTGCATGAATTCTTGAAAGTTCCTAAACATACTATCGTTCGTCATTTGGTCGGTGTTATTGTTTACAGGAGGGTTATTGCCTTCCTTATCCGGGGTATTGATCAGTGGTGACTCAACGATCTCATGTGCTCCATTGCTTATCTCAACATCTTCAGATGCCATTTTACTGTCATAAAACAATGGTTAATTGACATGCAACATATTATCCCTATATTCTGACTGACCAATTAAATAATAAATAAGTTTAGGTAGGACACACTAGCAAAGGATTTATTCATCTCTCCCCTCCTAGTTCTATTCCCCGACCTCCGCCAGAGACCATATCCCTAAGCTCTGTACCAACTGTGATGCCACCAAAATAGGTATACATCACCCATTCTGAGTCGCCAAATACATGGTACAGAAACAACTACAACTTCATTAATACAATTGTCGTGCAAAATACGACAACACATAAACTGTGAATTTAAATACAAATATTTTCTTCTAGACAATATCCACACTCAAATAAGTCCTTATTACAATTATTGATACACTATTTTACAAAATAGTGAGGACTACTAAAACAACTGTCTTGAACCATCACTCCACACCCCGACTAGTTCCCGCTATATTCTCGTCTCCTGAGAAGAAAAATGGAACAAAAAGGAAATCTGATAATGACTAAGATAATGTACAACAAATTATCCTTAGTCTTCAACAGGGAAAATCTGATAGAATGTAATAGACAACAAGTTTTAGATCAACAACTGCAGCGGAAACAACAATTCATTAGAAAAGTTAAGTATAGAATGAACTCTACTATCTTCTAAGATTTAAAAGTCAATCATCAATATTTTATCCCTGTAACATCAATCAATATACATCTTGAATCAAATATTCATCTTTGTACTACAGACCAAAGATATTCATTTGTATCACCAGTTGGTCATGTTCATCTCATCACCTGTTCATCTTTGCGCTACGGGCTAAAGATATTCATCAGTTAATCATTCATCTTTGCACTACAGGCCAAAGATATTCAGTAATATCATCATTTAGGACCGAGGATGATGAAAATATTTTAAAGAAAACGAATCCAGAGAGGTAAAAGACAAAGATTAGGGATTCGTACTTCGGTTTATCCAAGTTCAAGAATACTCCATAATAATCAATTGTGGAGCATAATTCAAAAATAAAGATCAAAACATGGATACAATCAAAGATAGTAACCACAATAGACATCTTGGACAAAAAAGAGAAAATTTCATTTTTCTATGAATAGTGTCGTATTCGTGAATAGTGTCATATATGTGAATAGTGTCGTATACGTGAATAGTAACCTCGACACAAAAATGTAGAAATTCCACAATAATATTCATATCAATATTTTGGCATAATGATATTAAAAGAAATAATATCATTTATGAAGAAAATAACATCTCTTACCTCAAAAGAACAGTACTTCTGACTAGAATACCGGATATAGTGCTGAAGGAAACTTGCACCGAATAGCAACACTCAAAGTATCAAAATACTCACAAAAATACGTTCGATAATATAAAGAGAGAAAACTTCAGATTCTGGTGTGATTTTCAATTCTAACTTAAGCATCCTATTTATAGGAAAATACTTAAAACACCGAAGCAGCAAATTTAATAAAATAATATTATTTTTATTTAAATTTCCTACGCACACCTTACAATCTGAAATTTACCACATGCAAGTGGGGCCACCAAAGTGAAAAACATGTTTTAAATAATTTTTGTAACAAATCAATTCAGACCCAATATTTCGGAACTTCAATAATTCATAATAAATAGTCATTTTATCAAAAAAATTCGAATCTTATGTCCATTCCATAGAAAATTCAATTCTCTACAACTTTGTAGATTTAAGTAAATTCTAAGCAGAAATTGACCGAAATCCACATACAGACGATTTTACAAGCTATAATCAAATTTCAGTCAAAAATGAGGCCCACCGACATGTTTAACATGTTTTTAGCATTTAATGCAATAAAAATACTCTTCCTGCTCATTTATTCATATATCACACATTTATTATAAAAATATCACCATTATTATATTATTATAATATAATATATTTAAATGAATTATTTTATCAGAAAAGATAAAATATCAATTTTCAACAATTGTTTCTTTTCTAAAAATTCATCTATTTATATCCACATAAATAAATATTTTCCTTATCATATAAATCAATAATTAATTATTCACAAATAATATTACAGAATCACAATAATGACAACTTCAGTCGTTCCACAGGAAAGAGGGGCTTTTCGATAAGGATTTTCCTTCTTGGTAGCGCAATTAGGTGACCAAACCTCTCCTCGAATGAGAACTTCCTTAGGCATTGCTAATAATGCTATTTAATAATATTATTCAAATAATATAAATTATTGATCCGATAATGGAAAATATTGTGCAGTGACAATTATTGAAACAACAATAATATAAACAATTATTGAATCAATAAAATAAAATATTGAGCGATAATTACCGTAATAATTATTGAGTAAGTGCCTTCTTACGTAAGAATCAATAATTGGTGCAATCTGGTAATGCTTGCAATTGCACAACAAGCGTATTCTTGTATTTTTAACCAACGGGTATTCCAATGATTGTTAACGATAACAACTCTGTGAGTTATTTATAAAAAAACTCATACTTGTCATTTTTCTTCATCCAATCGCTTTCCATTATAGGGGCCCACAAAGGTCACTTGTGGTCGCATTTGAATATTCTCATTAGTAAGAATATTCCATAACCAAACAAATATTTCCCGACAACAATGAATATTTTATAACCACTTGTTTATTTAAAATATTTGCGTATTTTACCCATAACTAACCACATTAATCAAATCAACCTCTTAATATTTAAAAATAATAATTAAAAAAAATTAAATCTTTATTTATAAAAAGTTGGGGCCTTACAATTTTGCTATGGGTTGTTTTCTTTTATTTCAGTTTATTTTATTTTATTTTTAGTTTAGTTGCAACAAATTAATTCTTATTGTTATCTTTAATATTTTGTAGCATGAATTTTGGTAAAGTTACAATATTAATAATGTCGAAGTGTTTGTTTGTTTTCTGCCAGACTTCAATGCTAAAGAAGTTATGCAATTAAAAGAAGTGCAGTGTCAGCGCCCCGGCGCCCCAAAATCAATGCATTTCGGCACCCCCGGCGCCCAACATCAGTAGCTCTCCTTCCCATCTAGCGCCCCGGCGCTAGGAATGCTCATCAGACACTGCCAAGCAGCACCCCGGCGCTAGTGACATACTACAACGGAGCGCCCCGGCGCTGGGATCAGGTGGGAGATTCCAAGTCATGCCAACCGCCCACTTAAGTTAACCCATCTCATTCTTTTTAACTTCTTCACATGTCTCTACCATTACCCCTCCCCTTCCCTCATATGGTAACCGGTCCTTTATTTTCTTATATACCTGCATAATTTCTGACGCCACTCCATATCTCGCATCCGTTTCATCACTTTGTTAAGTAATTTTCGCCTACTATCTACATCTCCAAGGTATGTACTGCATTACATTTAACTCTGTGTAGCACCAAATCTTCTGACTTGCATGTTGATGATTGCTAAATTGTGGGTCAATATGCACCTTGATTCAATTTTTTTTTCATGTCTATAGTGCATACTATCGTCTTCTGTTTGACTATTCCCTTTTGCATGCGTGAGAATCACTTCCGATTGGGATGTCACGAATATGTTGTTGTAGTCATTGATGATTGAATGCTTGGGTTTGGATTGATATGATCATAGTGGTGTTCACAAAGAATTATACACTGCCCATAAGGTGTTCAATATTTTGCCTGAATCAATTTTCTGGGTTACTTTTACACAATGACATACCCAACACGGCAGTTCCTTGCATACTTGTCATCCCAATAACATAGGATATTGTTATACTGGTAAATCATTAGCGTGTGGGCTAAACTGTAATGCTCCATATAGTTTGTTATCCATGTCACGGCTTTTAGGCGTACCTTGTTCTTCATTTGCTAATTATGCTATTTGACAATGAACTGAGGCCACTCAGTCAATTTTGTACTTCCATGCTATTATGAGCCTCACCACACCCTCAACCATCCCACTTAAAGAGATCCTAATTTGATGTTTGGGGGTCGTGCTATTGGTAAGTATGTCCATATCAGATTTTTGCCCAATTCTAATATATGTGCATGTGATTTCCCTGCAGAATACTCATATGGCTTCAAAGCGACAACGAGGAGAAGGATCTGGGTCCGCCTCGGCCCCTCTAAAATTTGACAACCGTCGGTTCGTGAGTGCCGCAGCCCAAGAACGCTATAACCGCATGGCCACCCGATCTCTCGTTCTCGAACGCGATTTAAGGCCCGATCAATCCAAGGATGGGGAACTAGCGGTCATGATTGCTGAGAGGAACTGGTTCTCCCTTACCGAACAACCTGACCCAGCGGTTATTGTAGTCGTTAAAGAGTTCTACGCTAACGTTTCTGAGCACTACCATTATAGTGTGTATGTGAGAGGCAAGATAGTGGAATTCGGTGAAGAGGACATCAATGGTTGTTACCAGCTGCATTTGGAGTGTCAAAACAATGAATATGCCAGTTTTGTGAGCCAAGGACCTGACTATGAAGTGATCATTCGCGAGCTTTGTCAACCAGACACCACGTGGACAATGCATGAACGTGGCAGCATAACTTTCCTGCATTCGCACCTCAGCTTATATGGAAAGGCTTGGTATGCCTTAATCTGCGCAAAATTAATGTTGTGCACACATATTAGCCATGTTACCAAGGAAAGGGTCGTGTTGCTGTATTCGATCACTCAAGGATTGAAGATGGATGTGGGTCTTATTATTCAACAATCAATTCTGAGGGCAGCACGAGGAGGTACCACGGGAGGATTAACACATCCCTCTCTCATTTGCGCTCTGTTCTAAGTTTGGGGTCAAATGGAAGTCCGATGAAATGATTTAGCCCCCAATGCCGGTTTTGGACCATAAGATGCTTATCCAATACAGGGTGTGGACTGGTGGTGCAAATCAACCACGTAGATAGGGCTTTATAATTCCTCAAGCTGCTGCTCCACCTAGTCCACCAGCTACAGCTCCACGTAGTTATGGGTCCTCCTATGCTGCTCAACGTGGTGTTGTTCCTGATGTCGTCCAGCGCGAAATTGATGGTTGGTTCTACAATCTCGAATCCTAGAATGTCCGCCTGTTTGAACGTCAAGATGTGATATACAAATTTTTAGTCGACCAATTCACCGCCCAGAATGCCATGTATGCTCAATTGTACCAGGGAGTTAATCTTAGCCATTTCCCTACTTGTCCTATTCTGCCCGTGTTTCCCCCTTCTAATCAAGAGATGAGCGAGGATGATGCTGATACGCCCGAGGAATAAGTTCATCAAGGAAGTCCTCTGTTTATATTGTTATATTTTTCGCATAAAGACATTGCTCTTTATAAGTTTGGGGGTAGTTTAGTTTCTATTTGCATTAGTAGATGCCATGTTTCTATTAGTTTGTGGATAGTATGTTTTTACTTTTTGTTAGGTGTTGCATTTAGGATGTCACATTAATTCCAGCTGTTTAATAGTTAAGTATATTTGGGGCCAATGATGAAACTGAATTTGCATAAACAATTCTAGTAAGGATTATTAAGTTGTGATGTGCTTTCTTGACATAAATTAAATTTTTATATGTTTGAAACTGATATTATCATGATAGCACATGTTAAGAAACAACTATGTTGGTTGAGTAAGTTTAAATGGAGAGATAATAGATTTCTAAAGGAAAAATACTAGTTGAATGAAAGAATAACATGATTAGCTAATGATGGTTGAAGCAGACATGAAATTAAGTTTGGGGGATATATATGGAGTATATAAGCTTTAAAAAAGAAAAAAAGAAAAAAAGAAAAAAAGAAAAAAAGAAAAAAAAGAAAAAATGGAAAGATCGTGGCTAGTTTTGTTTCAGGGCCTTTGTTACTTGAGCAAGTAAATCCGAGGGAGTGTCTCTACAACTAGCACCTTAAGGTCTTATATGGTCTGGGAGTCGTTGGTCGAAAGCTCGCTAAGAAGTAGCACTGTTAGCCTAATGGAATGAGACATTGCACAGTCGAAAAAAAAAAAAAATATATATATATATATATATATATATATATATATATATATAACGGGAAAAAGTGCAAAAAGCCCCCGTTAAAAAAAATAAAATAAAAATAAAGCATAAGTATTCCATTTTGACCCTTGTACTTTGGTAATTGTTTGATTTTAGCCGAATCTAGTTTATTTGAGGAGTTCTCGAGTTTATAATGTATGATGCCTTTGAAGAAATCTATTATGTTTCGTATTTTGCTTTTCATCAGTTAGCATGGTTGTTGAGCACACACGCATAATATCAATAATAACAGGTTTTGATTTGTTGATTGTTGGGATATTATTGATCTGTCTTGATATGATGTACTATCAGGTTATTGTGATTTTTTTGAGGCCTAATGAATATACGGTGTTCTATTCGATTGCTGGAATTACAAACATGTAGATAGTTATAGGTGCATTTGTATGGTTTATTTAGTTTTTCATGTTGCATTATGTTTTGTCGCTTGAGGACAAACAACGATTTAAGTTTGGGGGTATTTGATGATTGGGTAATATATCCATGATTTGGATATACTTGGACTTAAATTATTGTATTCTCAAGTCTTTTAGAAGAATTTTTATTGTGTTTATTGATTATTTTTCAGATTAAGGAGATGCAGGGACGATTTGGGGATTTGAGAAAATTAATGGCAAAGCTATAATTATTTAGATTTCCGACTTGGTATTATTCAAATGATAATTTTAGCGCTTGAGGCGCCGAGGCTTTATCGAGCGTGGCTTTCATGCGTGCATGGGAAGAATTTGATGTGGAATAGGAAAAGAGGCAAGACTTTGATTTGGACTAGGATTGGGGCACATGTAAAAGGTGTGATGCCCCCAAAATAGGTATACAACACCCATTTTTAGTCGTCAAATATATGGTACAGAAACAACTACAACTTTATTAATACAACTGTCGAGCAAAATACGACAACACTTAAACTGTGAGTTTAAATACAAATATTGTCATTTAGACAATATTCACACTCAAATAAGTCTTCATTACAATTATTGATACACTATTTTACAAAATAGTGAGGACTACTAAAACAACTTCTAGAACCATCATTCCACACCCCGACTAGTACTCGCTATATTCTCGCCTCCTGAGAAGAAAAATGGAACAAAAAAGAAAAGGGTGAGCTCAACTAGCCCAGTAAAGAACATTATGACTAAGATAACATAGAACAAATTATCGTTAGTCTTTAACAGGGAAAAATCTAATAGAATACAATAGACAACCAATTTTAAATCAATATTCGCAGCGGAAATAATAATTCATTAGAAGAGTGAAGTAGAGAATGAAATCTACTATCTTCTATATATGAATTTAAAAGTTCATCGTCGATATTTTATCCCTGTAACATCAATCAATATATATCTGGAATCAAATATTCATCTTTGCACTACAGGCCAAAGATATTCATCAGTTGGTCATGTTCATCTATAAACACATGTTCATCTTTGCACTACTGGCCAAAGATATTCATTAGAAATCATTCATCTTTGCACTACAGGGCAAAGATATTCAGTAATATCATCATTTAGGACTGAGGATGATGAAAAATATTTTAAAGGAAACGAATCCAGTGAAACAAATTAACAAATATTAAGGATTCGTATTTCGGTTTATCTATGTCCAAAAATACCTCATAAGTAATCATAGTGGAGTAAAATTCAAGAATGATCAAAACAGGGATACAATCAAAGCTAGTATCCATAATAGATATTTTGGAGGAAAAATAAAAATTTATTTTTTTACGTGAATAAGGCCAGTATTCGTGAATAAGGTCAGTATACGTGAACAAAGGCCAGTATACATGAATAGTAACCCCGACACTAAAAGATAAGAATTTCACAAGAAATATCTTACCAATATTCCGGCATAATGATATTGAAAGAAATAATATCATTTTTTTATAAAAAAAAATAATATCTCTTACCTCAAAAAGACAGTACTTCTGACTGGAATACTGGATATAGAGCTGGAGGGAACTTGCACTGTATAGCAACACTCAAAGTCTTAAAATATTCACAAGAATACGCTCAATAATATAGAGAGAGAAAACTTCAGTTTCTGATATGTTTTTCAATTCTAACCTAAGCACCCTATTTATAGGAAAATGCTTAGAACACCAAAGCAGAAAATTTAATAAAATATTAATATCTATTTATTAAATTCTTACGCACACATAATCTGATTCAAAATATCAGCCACCAAGAGTGACCCACCTCACCTAAATAAAAAAAAAATGTTTTTCTTATTAAAAATATTTAAAACTTCAAAAATCAATTATTCTGGAATTTCAGAACTTCAATAATTCATAATAAAAAGTCCTTTTGTCAAAAATTCGAACCATATGTCTTTTCCATAGGAAATTCCATTATCTACAACTTTGCAGAAGAAAAGTTTTCCAAATTCTAAACAAAAATTGACCAAAATTCACATACGGACGATTTTACACGCTATAATCAAATTTCAGTCAAGAACTGGGTCCACCAACATGAAAAACATGTTTTTAACATTTATTACAACAAAAATACTCTCCCTCCTCATATACTCATATATCCCACATTCATTGTAAAAATATCACCATTATTATATTATTAAAATATAATAATATATTTAAATGAATTATTTTATCAAAAAAGATAAAATATCAATTTTCAACAATTGTCACATTAAAAAATTTTCTCCATCTATATCCACATAAAATAAATATTTTCCTTATCATATAAATCAATTATTAATTATTCACAAAAAATATTACAGAATCATAGTACTAGCAACCAGGTCATTCCCAGAAAAGAGGGGGCTTTCCAATAAGGATCTCTCCTTACTAGCGCGCAATTAGGTGACCAAACCTCTCCTTAGACAGAACTTTCTAGACATTGTCAATAATATTATCTAATAATATTATTCAGATAATATGAATTATTGCTTCGATAATGGAAAATACTGTGTAGTGACAATTATTGAAACAACAGTAATATAAAATATCAACGTAGCAATTATTGAATCAATAAAATAAAATATTGAACAGTTTCTGGTGTGTTTTTCAATTCTAACCTAAGCACCCTATTTATAGGAAAATGCTTAGAACACCAAAGCAGAAAATTTAATAAAATATTAATATATATATATTAAATTCTTACGCACACATAATTTGATTCAAAACATCAGCCACCAAGAGTGACCCACCTCACCTAAATCAAAAAAAACGTTTTTCTTATTAAAAATATTTAAAACTTCAAAAATCAATTATTCTGGAATTTCAGAACTTCAATAATTCATAATAAATAGTCCTTTTGTCAGAAAAATTCGAAACTTATGTCTTTTTCATAGGAAATTCCATTATCTACAACTTTGCAGAAGAAAGTTTTCCAAATTCCAAACAAAAATTGACCGAAATTCACATACGGACGATTTTACACGCTATAATCAAATTTCAGTCAAGAACTGGGTCCACCAACATGAAAAACATGTTTTTAACATTTATTGCAACAAAAATACTCTTCCTCCTCATATACTCATATATCTCACATTCATTATAAAAATATCACCATTATTATATTATTAAAATATAATAATATATTTAAATGAATTATTTTATTAAAAAAGATAAAATATCAATTTTCAACAATTGTCACATTAAAAAATTTCTCCATCTATATCCACATAAAATGAATATTTTCCTTATCATATAAATTAATAATTAATTATTCACAAAAATATTACGGTAATCATAAGACTTATGAACTGTGTCATTCCCGTAAAAAGGGGGCTTTCAATAAGGATCTCTCCTTACTGGCAGCAAGCAATTAGGTGACCAAACCTCTCCTTAGAGCGAACTTTCTAGACATTATCAATAATATTATCTAATAATATTATTAGGATAATATGAATTATTAGCTTCGATAATGGAAAATCATCGTAGTGACAATTATTGAAACAACGATAATATAAAATATCAACGTAGCAATTATTGAATCAATAAAATAAAATATTGAGCAAGAATTATCGTAACAATTATTGAGTAGTGCCTTCTTACGTAAGAATCAATAATTGGTGCAATACCGCTGGTGCTTCTTACGCAACAACGCGTAGACATCGTGTTTTAACCAATAGGGTATTCCAACAAGATAATCTGTAACAACCACGTCGTTATTTATAAACAACTTATACTTGTCGCTTTTTTCATCCAATCGCTTTTTAGTTATGGGGCCCATAAAAGATGCTACCAGTCGAGACGAATATTCCACGACCAAACGAATATTCTCCGATAAAAATGAATATTTTATAACCACTTGCTTATTTGAAATATTTGCGCATTTTACCCATAACTAACCACATTAATCAATTCAACCCTTACTATTTCAAAATAATAAATAGAGAAATTCAATTTCATTTATAATAAGTTGGGGTCTTACAACCTCCCTCCTTATGAAATTTCGTCCTCGAAATTGGCGACGCACGATACTGTGTGTTTCGAAAAGGTGAGGATACCTCGCTTTCATTTCCGTTTCCAACTCCCATGTCATTTCTCTATAGCATGGTTCCTCCACAAAACTTTGACTTGTGGTATGACCTTTTGTCGCGTAGGGACATGCTCTTTCCTATCCAAGATCTTGGCAGTACCTCTTCGTGACGTTAAGTCTTCGACTATCTCGTCCGGTTCTAACTCAATAACGTGGTTTGGGTCTTTCACATATTTACGTAGCACAGATATATGAAAAATATTATGAACACGAGACATACTTGGAGGTAATGCGAGTCTATAGGCCACATTTCCTACTCGGTCAAGAATCTGAAATGGACCAAAAAATCGTGGATTGAGCTTTCCTCTCTTCCCGAATCTTGTAACTCCCTTCCATGGAGCAATACGTAACAATACATGATCCCCAATGTCAAATTCCATGTCCTTTCGATGAAGATCTGCATAACTCTTTTGTCGATCATGTGCCGTTTGTATACGTTGTCGAATCATTTGGATTTTCTCTATAGTCATTCGTACCAACTCTGGTCCCAACAATGTTGCTTCTCCCACCTCATCCCAACATACTGGAGAGCAACACTTTCGTCCATACAATGCTTCAAATGGAGCCACACCTATACTTGCCTGATAACTATTGTTGTAGGAGAATTCCACCAATAGTAGGTACTTATCCCAACTCCCTTTAAAATCTAGGACACAAAGTCGTAATAGATCTTCAAGAGTTTAAATAGTCCTCTCTGATTGCCCATCCGTTTGAGGATGGTATGCCGAACTGAATCGTAAATCTGTGCCCATAGCTTTTTACAAGCTAATCCAAAATTGTGAAGTGAATCTTGGGTCACGATCCGAAACTATGGTTACTGGCATGCCATGAAATCTCACAATCTCATTTACGTACATACGAGCAAGACGTTCAAGGGAATAAGTCTCCCGTATCCGCAAGAAATGAGCAGACTTGGTTAATCTATCAACAATAACCCAAATCGCATTTATGCCTTGAGAAACCGTGGGAAGACCCGTAACAAAATCCATGGTAATGTGTTCCCACTTCCATTTTGGAATCTCAAGTGGTTGCAATGGACCCTTTGGCACTTGATGCTCCGTCTTTACACGTTGACAAGTTAAACACCTCGAGATAAACTTCGCGATCTCTCTCTTCATATTGTTCCACCAAAATGTATGTCGAAGATCATGATACATTTTGGTACTCCCACGATGGATTGCAAACGGTGTGTTGTGTGCCTCCATCATGATTCTATGCTTTAAGTTAGAATCGTTAGGAACACAAAGTCTGGAGTTGACTCGAAGTATTCCTTCTTCATCGATTCTTGTTTCTGGAATAGTACCTTCTTGCACTTTCAACTTCATACGCATCAGCTCCATGTCTGTAGCTTGAGTAGCTTTAACTTTATCAATTAAAGTCGGTTCTACTCGTATGCTTAATATCATCACGTGGGTACTTGGAGCCTTTATCTCTATCTCCATCCTTTGAAAGTCATACAAAATGGGCCTTTGTGTAAACAACATTGCACTTGTACCCGCATATGATCTTCTACTCAATGCGTTAGCTACCACGTTTACTTTTACAGGATGGTATTGGATGGTATGATCGTAATCTTTCAATAACTCGAGTCAACGTCGTTGCCGTATGTTGAGTTTCTTTTGGGTGAAGAAATATTTGAGACTTTTATGGTCTGAATATATTTCCACTTTCTCCCCATATAAATAGTGCCTCCAGATCTTTAGCGCGAAAACGACTGCTGCCAATTGTAGATCATGAGTATGATAATTCCTCTCATACTCTTTAAGTTGTCGCGAGGCATAGGCTATGACTTTCCCATGTTGCATGAGAACACATCCTAACCTTTTACCTGAAGCATCGTTGTAGATAACAAATCCATCTGAACCAGATGGTATTGTCAGAACAGGTGCCGAAATGAGTCTCCTCTTGAGATCTTGGAAACTCTTCTCGCATTCCTCGCTCCATACGAATTTTGTATCTTTACGAGTCAGCTGAGTTAACGGAGTAGCAATTCAAGAAAATCCTTCCACAAATCTCCAATAATAACCAGCTAAGCCCAAAAGGCTCGTACTTGATCCACCGATTTCGATTGTTCTAACTTTGTATTGCTTCAATCTTTCACGGGTCAGCAGATACTCCATGTTTTGACACCACGTGCCCAAGGAATGCTACTTCCTCAAGCCAGAACTCGTATTTCTTCAGCTTGGCATATAGCTTGTTATCACGAAGCCTTTACAGTACCAGCTTCAAATGATGCTCATGATCTTCACGACTTTTGGAATATATGAGGATGTAATCAATAAAGACGACAACAAACTGATCCAAATAATCCTTGAATACTCGGTTCATCATATCCATGAAAGCCGCAAGAGCATTAGTCAATCCGAAATACATGACTAAGAATTCATAATGCCCGTACCGAGTTCTGAAGGCAGTCTTTGGAATATCCTTAGTTCTAATCTTCAGCTGATGATATCCAGAACGAAGATCGATCTTTGAGAAGAATTGTGCTCCTTGCAACTGGTCAAATAGGTCATCAATACGAGGTAGCGGATACTTATTCTTGATGGTGACATGGTTCAATTCTCGATAGTCAATACAAAGTCGCATACTCCCGTCTTTCTTCTTTACAAATAAAATAGGAGCACCCCAAGGAGATGTACTATGACGAATGAAACCGATGTCCAACAACTCCTGTAGTTGGACCTTTAACTCTTGAAGTTCAATAGGAGCCATTCGATATGGGGTTTTAGAAATGGGCTTTGTACCAGGTTCAAGGTCAATAAAGAATTCAACTTCACGTTCTGGGGGTAGACCGGGAAGTTCTTCAGGAAATACGTCAGGAAATTCACTAACAATAGAAATATTATTCACATCTGACATGTTTTTGTTCAAGTCCGTGACATGGGCTAAGAAAGCTTAACATCTGTTTTTCAATAAACGAATAACTTTATGGCTTGATATGACAATGATTGACTTTAGAAGTTTGGTTGCTTGAATTCGCATAA
This sequence comes from Panax ginseng, assembly GCA_020205605.1. Classification (NCBI taxonomy): domain Eukaryota; kingdom Viridiplantae; phylum Streptophyta; class Magnoliopsida; order Apiales; family Araliaceae; genus Panax; species Panax ginseng. Next base: position 13,143,764 of record CM035146.1, read on the forward strand.
CAGGTTGGTTAGGAATATGAAAACTAACAACCTTACGAAAACAATCAATTTTAGCATGATGAGTGGTTGACCAATTAATCCCTAAAATCACATCAAATACAAGTATTTTCAAAGAAATAAGATCAACAGGTAATGTGATGGTACCAACTTGGATCAAACAAGATTTATAAACAGTGGATGCAATGAAAGTTTCTCCTAATGGAGCCTTTTGAGTCACCATCCCCACTGGACTTGGTTTCGCTACCGTACAATCTCAAGCGATATGTCCTTCCTTTCCACAATTATAGCATACCTTTGAATTGTGGGACCGGTTTGGGGTAATGATGTGTCCTCTTTTCCACATTTATAGCATACGACCGGTGGTCGTTCTCCTCCCTTAAAACCGATTCTTCTTTGGTGTTGGCGTCTTCACAAATGTCATTGTTGAATCTCCTCTTTTAAAATCTCCCTCGACTCGCTTCTTTTATTTTCATGGTCACGATTACCACCAGAGTGGTTACCGCTTTTCAATCGAATGTTTTCCTCCCCATTTGGTTTTCATTGCTCACGATGACTGCCGCCACTTGCATTTATGACCACAGTTGTGGTCCTCGGTTGAACATACTCATTATCTCATTTCGAATAATTGAGCCACGTTTACAACATCTGAATATAAAGAAAATTTATGAGAGATAAGATATTCCCGAATCTCGGGTTTTAAACCTCTCAGAAACATCCTCGTCATTTGTTCCTCATTCTCTACCAAATGAGGTGCAAACCTGGATAACTCTGCGAACTTCGTCTCGTATTGGGACACCGTCATGTTGTTTTGTTCTAGTCTAATAAACTCTACCTCCTTCATATGACGAATACTTTCAGGAAAGTACTTATCGTTGAAATGTTTTTGAAATGTTTCCCAAGACATGCTGAATGCGGCAGGCTGAGTACGCTTCACAGACTCCCACCAGTAGTCTGCCTCACCACGGAACATAAAGGTGGCGAATGGAACCTTTTGTTCCTCCGTGCATCCCAAGACATCGAATATCTTGGTAATTTGTTTAATCCACGTCTCTGCCTTGATCGGATCCCACTTTCTAATAAATTCTGGTGGTCCCAACTCTTTGAACTGCTTGGCTGTGATAAACCGTGAATTGCTATCATTTCCTCCTGTATTTTGAACACGAGTCTCCCTCGTCTGGTTTTGTATGAATTACAAAAAGCTTCTAAACATTCCGTCGTTCATCAAATACGCTTTCAAATTGGTGTTGTTCTGGGAGGAATATTGCCTTCTATTACACGTTCCACAGGGTGGTGATTAAAGGTGTCTCCACCGTCTCATTTACTCCCATTGTTAACATTCTCAAATCGACATTCTCAAACATCCGCCATAAAACAAGGGTTAATTAAAGAAATCAACATATCACATAATATCTCTATATACTGACCAACCAACAAATAAGCTTAGGTAGGATACACTAACGAAGGATTTACTCGTCTCTACCCTCCCAGTTCTATTCTCCGATTTCCGCCAGAGATCATATCCCTAAGCTCTGATACCAACTGTGACACCCCCAAAATAGGTATACAACACCCATTCTGAGTCGCCAAATACATGGTACAGAAACAACTACAACTTTATTAATACAACTGTCGAGCAAAATATGACAACACTTAAACTGTGAGTTTAGATACAAATATTGTCATCTAGACAATATCCACACTCAAATAAGTCCTCATTACAATTATTGATACACTATTTTATAAAATAGTGAGGACTACTAAAACAACTTCTAGAACCATCATTCCACACCCCGACTAGTACTTGCTACATTCTCGCCTCCTGAGAAGAAAAATGGAACAAAAAGGAAAAAGGTGAGCTCAACTAGCCCAATAAAGAACATTTTGACTAAGATAACATAGAACAAATTATCGTTAGTCTTCAAGAGGGAAAAATCTAATAGAATACAATAGACAACTAGTTTTAAATCAATATTCGCAGCGGAAATAATAATTCATTAGAAGAGTTAAGTAGATAATGAAATCTATTATCTTCTATATATGAATTTAAAAGTTCATCCTCGATATTTTATCCTTGTAACATCAATCAATATATATCTGGAATCAAATATTCATCTTTGCACTACAGGCCAAAGATATTCATCAGTTGGTCATGTTCATCTAAACACCTATTCATCTTTGCACTACGGGCCAAAGATATTCATTAGAAATCATTCATCTTTGCACTATAGGCCAAAGATATTCAGTAATATCATCATTTAGGACTGAGGATGATGAAAAATATTTTAAAGGAAACGAATCCAGTGAAACAAAATAACAAATATTAAAGATTCATATTTCGGTTTATCCATGTCCAAAAATATCTTATAAGTAATCATAGTGGAGTAAAATTCAAGAATGATCAAAACATGGATACAATCAAAGCTAGTATCCATAATAGATATTTTGGAGGAAAAACAAAATTTTAATTTTTCTGTGAATAGTGTCGTGATTCGTGAATAGTCCGAGTATCGTGAATAGTAACTTTAACACTAAAAGACAAGAATTTCACAAAAAAATCTTACCAATATTCCTAAGATAATGATATTGAAAGAAGTAATATCATTTTTTTTTTAAATAATATCCCTTACCTCAAAAAAAGATTGATTGCCATTTGGAATAATTGGATAGAAATTTGAAGGAACTTGCAATCAGATATATAACACTCAAAGTCTTAAAATATTAAGAGAGAGAAAACTTGGTTTAGCCGTGTGTTTTTCAATTCTAACCTAAGCACCTATTTATAGGAAAATGCTTAGAACACTGAAAGCGAAAATTTAATAAAATATTAATATATATTTATTAAATTCTTACTTACACATAATTTGATTCAAAACATCACCACCAAGAGTGACCCACCTCACCTAAATCAAAAAACGCGTTTTTCTTATTAAAAATATTTAAAACTTCAAAATCAATTATTCGGAATTTCGAACTTCAATAATTCATAATAAATAGTCCTTTTGTCGGAAAAATTAAAACTTATGTCTTTTCCATAGGAAATTCCATTATCTACAACTTTGCGTAAGAAAGTTTTCCAAATTCAAACAAAAATTGATCAAAAATTCACATACGGACGATTTTACACGCTATAATCAAATTTCAGTCAAGAACTGGGTCCACCAACATGAAAAACATGTTTTTAACATTTATTGCAACAAAAATACTCTTCCTCCTCATATACTCATATATCTCACATTCATTATAAAAATATCACCATTATTATATTATTAAAATATAATAATATATTTAAATGAATTATTTTATTAAAAAAGATAAAATATCAATTTTCAACAATTGTCACATTAAAAAAATTTCTCCATCTATATCCACATAAAATGAATATTTTCCTTCTCATATAAATTAATAATTAATTATTCACAAAAATATTACTGAGAATCATAAGACTTAGAACGAGGTCATTCCAGGAAAGAGGGGCTTTCAATAAGGATCTCTCTTACTTACTAGCAAGGCAATTAGGTGACCAAACCTCTCCTTAAATGCAGAACTTTCTAGACATTGTCAATAATATTATCTAATAATATTATTCGGATAATATGAATTATTGCTTCGATAATGAAAAAATTTGTGTAGTGACAATTATTGAAACAACAAGTAATATAAAATATCAACGTAGCAATTATTGAATCAATAAAATAAAATATTGAATAAGAATTTTGTAACAATTATTGAGTAGTGCCTTTCACGTAAGAATCAATAATTGGTGCAATATCTGCGTGCATCTTGTGCAACAACGCGTATTACTATATTTTAACCACGGGTATTCCAACGGTAGATAACGGTAATAACTACGTCGTTATTTATAAACAACTTATACTTGTCGTTTTCTTCATCCAATCGCTTTTCGTTATGGGGCGCACAAAAGACTGCGCCGTCGTACGAATATTCCCCAACAGGAAGAATATTCCACGACCAAACGAATATTCTCCGATAAAAATGAATATTACAAAATAATAAATAGAGAAATTCAATTTCATTTATAATAAGTTGGGGTCTTACAAAAGGAATATTTAAAGAAAATTTAGTTGAGAATTGGGGGGATTCATTCATTGATAGCTGGAGACTAAGCAAGAGATTCTGAGAAGAATCCAATTGAAGATTGGAGCTTGGGAGATTTTCTTTTAGAGTTTCTTCTTCTTCTTATTTTTAATTGTGTAATTCTTCAAAGATGATTTTCATAAGATTATTGGTTTTATTATTCGTTATGAACTAATTCTTTTATTAAGACTACCAATTGAACCTTTTATGTCTATGAATTAATTATTTGATTTATTTCAATTATTTATGTCAAGCTGAATTGTTTATTATGTCTTGTGCTTATTGATTAATTATTTGGCCATTAATTACCGTGTTATTCTAGAAGGATTCGGGAGATGAAATCTAGGATTGGAGCTGGACATGATAACATGTATGCTTGATTATTTGCATGAGACGAATAATTAGGGTCGTGAATTTAATAGGAATATCTGTTCACTGCATGTAACAAATTGAGAATTGGAACTTAATGGGTTTGATTTATTTATTTTGCATAGGAATATCGTAAGATTAATATAATTGAATTAAAGTTAACTGATCACTTGGGAAAGGGTTTTTAACACTTAGAATTTCTGTTAACAATTCAGTAGGCATAATAATTGGATTAATTGGATAATTGGTTTATAGTTCATAATTGGGGATATTGGAGTCTTAACCTTTATTTATCTGAATTAATTCGTGGAGATTTAATCTTTATTTATTTATTTGAATTAATTTTAGAGTAATCTAGTTTTAATTGATTAATTTAGTTTTCTTAAATAGAAAAAACCATAGTTTGCAGTTGTTTAAATAAAATTGAATTGGTATAGTACTAGTAGTTGGATGTTATTGATTGGAATTCTCTGTGGGATCGACACTTAATTTTATCACTTTATTACTTGTTGACCGTGTACACTTGCACGTATTTATTGATTGCGAAATCAACCAACACCTTTACTTTATACTATGGAACTTTTTGACTAATATTGAATATGTGCAAGAAAACGCTGTCTTCGGGCGGCCGTCCCATATATAAAGGATCTGAAGCTGAAAAGGATGCCGCCCGTAAAGAGAACGCCATTCTAAACTCGACCTTGGCCCGAGAAAGAAGCCAACACGGAGATATCCTCCTAACCAATGAGGGTCTTCAGAAGGATTTAGCTCTCATCAAGGAGGAGTTAGAGAAGACCAAGGTCAGTCAACGAGCTACAGTCAATATGAACGTCGACTTAGTTTAGAAGAATAATTCTCTTCGGAATCATAATGAAGCTCTTGCCAAGGCCAACCTGAGCTTGACGAGGCAAGTCGACGAAGTCAAGACGAGGGCTCAAGCTGACAAGGAAAAACACTTGATCAGACGTCGTAAGCTTCAAGATAAGTTGTGAGCACTGGAGGAGCTAGGTCCGCCTTTGACCGAAGACCTTCGTAAACAAATCCAAGAAGATTACCAAAGATCTGAGGAGCTGAATGAAGAGGTCGTTTTAATGTTTTCTGAGGGGTATGAGGTCTGTCGAAGCAAGGGCAAGGAAAAGCTTGTCGCTGCCAAGTTAGATCCTAGAATTCTCGACTCTTCAGAAGATGAATATTGAAGATGCTTTTAGCTTTAGGATTTCTGTAAAAATTTATGTCTTTTTTGTAATCAGTTTATATCAATGAAATATTATCTTCGTTCTTTATTACTCCCTTGCAATTATTTATTGTCAATAATTCATCATCAAGCAACTTGAAAAATATACAAGCTCTTTTTCTTTTAAACTTAACTTAAACTGTTTAGTCAATAATTAAGCAAGTCATATAACAGATAAGATCAAGTAATTATGCAACCCGAACTCAACACTTAAACAAAATCAGGTAATAAAGTAATGCAATACTTATTCGTTACCAAAGTGTGAGGCAGATCTGCATCATATGGAATTTGTTTACCACACAGGGCCTAACAAATTCACAGGTCACACCTACCAGATAGGCTACCATCTAATGGTCTGCGAGTTCACCCGAACCTCCGTACGCCATATGGAATTTGTTTACCATGAAGGGCCTAACAAATTCACAGGACACACCTACTAAATAGGCTACCATCGGATGGTCAGCAAGTCCACCCGAACCTCCTTATGCCATATGGAATTTGTTTACCGCGAAGGGCCTAACAAATTCACAGGACACACCTACCAAATAGGCTACCATCGGATGGTCAGCGAGTCCACCCGAACCTCCTTATGCCATATGGAATTTGCTTACCATGAAGTCCTAACAAATTCGCAGGACATACCTACCAAATAGGCTACCATCGGATGGTCAGCGAGTCCACCCGAACCTCCTTACGCCATATGGAATCTGTTTACCACGAAGGGCCTAACAAATTCACATGACGCACCTACAAAATAGGCTATCATCGGATGGTCAGTGAGTCCACCCGAACCTCCTTACACCATATTACTGAACAACAACGAACAGAAGACCAATTGAGAAAAAGAATATTTTATTGATGATGATTCAAATATTTACTGACTCCGGTTTACTGACACTTCTCTACTGAAAATACTTCTGAAATCTACCAGCATGCCATGTATTCTTTATTTCAGATCCATCTAATGCCCTCAACCGATAAGTCCCTGGTTTCGGTACTTAATTAACTTCATAAGGTCTTTCCTAGTTCGTCATTAGCTTTCCCAAATTTTAAGGCGTAAACGCTTCAACTTCCCTGAGGACGAAATCTCCCACTTCAAACCTTCGAAGCTTTACCCTCTTATTGTAGTACCTAGCTACTCTTCGCTGATAGGCTGCCAATCTAATCAAAGCTATTTCTCTGACTTCTTCAAGCAAATCCAAATTGACCTTAATCCCTTCTTCATTGTATATCTCCTTAAACTGACTGACCTAAAGACTTATAGATCTAATTTCAACTGGAACTAAGGCATCAGTACCATAGGCAAGCCTGAAAGGTGAATCTCCCGTCGTAGTCCTCGGTGTAGTCCGACCATAACACGCTGAGCAGCTCTTCTGGCCATCTTCTTTTAGCCTCATCTAGTCTACGCTTGATCCCATTCAGAAGCGTTCTATTGGTTACCTCAACCTGCCCATTAGACTGTGGATGATCTACCGAAGTCCTTCTATACTGGATTCCCAACTCCTTCAAAAATGCTTCAAACTTCGATCCCACAAACTGGCGTCCGTTATCTAAAATCACCACCTTAGGAATTCCAAAACGAAACACTACAGATTCTTTCAGAAACTTCAAACACTCATGTTTCGTTATCAACCTAAGTGGTTTTGCTTTTACCCATTTGGTCATGTAATCAATTGCAACTATAACAAAACTGACCTGACTTTTAGTTTTTGGCAATGGACCCAGTATATCCACCCCCCCAGACAGCAAAGGGTATAGGAGATAAAATCGAGTATAGCTCTTCTGGTGGCTGATGTGGGATCGGACTGTTGAGTTGGCACTTCTGACACTTCTTTATGTACACCGTAGCTTCTTTAAAGATTGTAGGCCAATAGTACCCCTATCGAAGTACTTTATAGGCTAATGACTTCGCAACTATATGGTCGCCACATATGCCTTCATGAACCTCTCGAAGAGCATATTCAACTTCGGATGGAACCAAACATTTCAAAAATGGAGACGAAAAAGCCCTTCGATACAGATCTCCATCAATAAGAACAAAGTTAACACTCTTGTACTTAACTTTTTTAGCCAGCATCTGATCCGAATGAAGGATGCCATCTGCCAGATACTCCAGATATGGAGTAGACCAGCAGTTAGAATGTTTAACATACATCACCAATTCATGTTGGATACTAGGCAGTTGCAGGATCTCCAAATAAACAAATCCATTAAAATTACTCGCATCTGTAGAAGCCAACTTCGATAATGCATCGGCAATAGAATTATCATTACGTTCAACTCCTTGAAACTCATAAGATATAAAATACTAAAGCCGGTCCTTCAACTCTACCAGGTACTTGATCATTCTTGGTCCTCGAGCTTCATACTCCCCTGAAATTTTTTTGACGACTAGTTGAGAGTCACTGTAAATGATTAACTTCTGAACTTTGAGACTCTTCGCCAGTCGTACGCTTGCCAACACCGCCTCGTACTCTGCTTCATTATTCGTTGCTCTGAACCCAAATCTGATGGCCTGCTTCACCTTAAATCCCTCCGGATTTGTCAAAATAATCCATGCTCCACTAATGTTTGAAGTAGAAGATCCATCTGCATACAAAGTCCACGAGCTCTGCTTCTGTTAAAGGACTGTAACTGCTCTATCAGATCCTTTGGCTTCTCTTAAGCTATCATTAGGTTAAGAAAATGAACACTCGACCACGAAATCAGCCAAGGCCTGCCCCTTAATAGCTGTCCGGGGATGATATTCTATGAATAATTGGGATAACTCCATTGTCATTGTATCCAAAACAAGCAACAAGTATGTAGACTCACTAAAAACTTTTGAGCTTACCCAGAACCTTCTTCAGGAGGCTTGATCTGGTGTAGACTCAACTTAACAAACCGACTCTCCTCGCGATGAACTGAAAATATTGCCTAAGCTTAACGACTAGCTATCAAATCAAAGCAAAGGCAAATTTTTCAACGCCTTCGGATTCTTTGGCCCTTTCTATGTATTAAAGAGCGGAAAACATCCCTAAGGACATCGGCTTACATAGTAAATCGGGGAGTCTTTGGTGTTCAAAATTGATCTTACCCCCAACTTCACTCACTAAACAAGAATTTACACTCCTACCGTACAATGAACTAGCCTCAAATTTATATACAAATAAAATGGCTCGTACTATCATGCTCTTCAGCGATCATGGTTTACATACATCTCCATATTCCTCCCCGCTGAATCCGAAATTATCACGATAAGTGGCTTACCAAGACAAACATCATCTTTATGCCGAAACGATGCGTAATGAAGGCTTGGTATATCCTTCATTGAAACTCCGGAAAAAGCATCCATAAACCTAAGTAAAGGCATTGGAGCGTCTTCGATGTGATTCTTTGCAAGCTTTATTTCTATGTATTACGGAAGAACATTCGAAAACAATCTATCTGAAGATGAAATCTGCGAACAAAGAATTTAGACATCAATGAATCTCCTCGAGCTTCTTGATTCTCCCGATTAGGCGTTGAACATTATTAAATGTACCGAAGAATCGATTCGAACTCTTCCGTCTCTCCATTTGGCATGACCAATGGTTCCAACTTTTATGAATAAAGATGAATTTTTTTATAAATATCATTTTTGAATATTAAGGAGTGAATTTGATATAATGTTATAGTTGTGGGTAATATTTATAAATTTTGCAAAGTACGCAAGTTGTTATATTATATTCGATTGGTCTGGGAATATTCATTTTAACAGGAATATTTCAGACGACAACACAATCATTGGTGGACCCCACAATGTAATTATTGTTTTGAATGAGAAAATGACAAAAATATCTTTTATAAAAATAACTACGAAAAGTTTTACCGTTAACTCGTTGAAATACCCGTGTTAAAAGTACAAGAATACGCGTGGTCGCATAAGACACACAGATTGATTATTGATGCTTACGTGAGAAGTCACTCGCTTTGTTCAATTATTGCTACTAAGAATTGTCGTGATAAGATCTCACGTTATTTGATTCAATTATTGTCAATATTTTATATATTATTAAATCAATAATTGAGATGACAAGTTATTCATATTATTATTTGCAATATCGACAATGTCTAGAAAGTTCGTCGAGAGAGAGAGGTTTGGTCACCTAATTGCGCCGCCAATAGGAGAAATCCTTATTGAAAGCCCCCTTTTCCGGGAACGATCCGTTGTTAATATCATGAATTATAATAATGATGAATAAATGTTGTTAAAAATATTGAGGGATTTTTATGAAGTATTTGTTGTAAATTTTGCTTATTATTTGGACCCCATTTACCCATTTTTCAAAATAATTCCAGAAGTTATTATATATATATATATATATATATATATATATATATATATATATATATATATATATATGTAATGGTGGAATATATATAATGGAAATATATATGGGGGGGGAAAATATATATATATTATATATATATATATATATATATATATATATATATATATATATATATATATAGTTTTATTTTTTTATATAATATATATATATATATATATATATTTTATTATTATTATATATTAATTTTATTAAATTGCATAGTAAAGATATAAAAAATCAAATTTTTTTTTTATGAAATTCGCCTGTGAAATTTTTTCAAAATTCTCTGGTAATTCGTGATTTTAAAAAAATTCAAATAGTATCCTTTCCATTCTCCTATAAATAGGATGCTTAGTTAGAATTGAAAATCACACCGTAATCGTAGAATTCTTCTTCTATAATATCGATATATATTTTTTAGAGTTTTAGAAAGCTTTGAGCGTAGAAAAAATAGTGAAAGTTTTCTTCAAGAATATATCCCGCTTATACCAGCTTGGAATACTCTTTTTTCAAGGTAAGGGATGTTATTTTTGTTCAATATTCATATGAAATAATATTTTCTTCCATACTGTAGTATGTAAGTAATATTATTTCATTTCAGATTTCAATTCTATACTCATTTTGTTAAAGTTTTGGCTTCTATACTCCATGAAATTAGTAGAATATCCTTGATATTTTGCGCTTCATCCAAAGATCTTTTCATGGAAATATTATTCGAGCATTCTTGATAAGTTTTAACTTTTTCATGCCGAGTACTATTCACGGGTTACTATTCTCAAAGTTACTATTCACGGGTACTATTCACTCGAATTATTATTCACCGGGGTACTATTCATGATAAAAATTGATTTTTTTTCGATCCAAATCATTTTTGATACAATATTATTCTTGAATTTTACTCCACAAAGCAAAGATCATGTTGACAATTTGACATTATTGAATTCTCGGATAAATTAAATTATAAATCTTTAAAAATTTATCCTTTGCTTTCTTTTTAATTGAATTTTTATATCATTGTCATCATCCTCATGTTTATATTATTATGAAAGTCATCTTTGGGTCAGTAGTGTATGGATGGACTTGGTATGATTATGACTGTGGATTATTCTAGATATAATCATGACCGTAATGTTACAAATGATGTGGTAAAAGTCCTCATTGGCCCGTAGTGCATTGATGGACAAATGCTTGTTGGCATGATCATGACCATCGATGAAAACACACTAATATCCTGGCCCGTAGTGCATGGATAATTTGTGGTCGTGATACTAATGAATATCCTCGTCAGAAAGTGTGGATGATTCGATGATGTGGATTATTTATTGTCGAGTCTCAAACGATAAAATTGATGATAAACTTTTTTAAATCATAGAAGATAGTAGATATCATGCTCTACTGACTCTTCTAATGGATTGCTTGTTCACCGCAGCTTAAACTTGATGTTTATTATATTTTATCGCTTTAACATCGTTCAAGGCTAACGATAATTTATTCTCGCATTATCTTAGTCATAATATTTTTATCGGGCTAGTTGAGCTCACCCTTTGCTTTCATTGTTCTTCTTCAGAAATGAGAATATAGCCGGGACTAGCTCTGGGAACTGAGTGATCATCCCAGATGTTTGCATTAGTAGTCCTCACTATTCTGTGAAATAGTGTGATAATAAATGTAATTGAGGACTTATTTTGAGTTTGAATATTGTCTAGAAGACAATATTTGTATTAAAACTCTCACTCATGTTTTGTATATTTAAGTTTGTATTTGTATTTTGTACCATGTATTTGGGTGACTCGTAATGGGTGATGTATACCTATTTTGGGGGCGCCACAAGCTTGGTATCAAAGCTTAGGATATGATCCCCGGCCGAGATGTGAGACTAGAACTAGAGGGGAGAGACGGGTAATTCCTTCGCTAGTATGACCTACCTAAGTTTATTTGTTATTTAATTGGTCGGTCGTAATATAGGATAATATGTGGTATGTCAATTAACCCTTGTTTTGTGGCAAGATTTGAAAATGACATCCGAGAATGTTGAGAATAGCAATGGAGCACATGAGACCGCTGAGTCACCACAGATCAATACCTGTGATAATGTGCATCAGAAGACAATAATCCTCGTAAAAACAACAACACCGATCAAAATGATGAACGATGGAATGTTTAGAGGCTTTATGCAATTCATGCAACATCAAAGCAGAGAGAGACTCCTATTCAAAATGCAGTGTGGAAACACCGGCAACTCTTGATGGTCACCGCTAAGCAGCTTCAAGGAGCCGGGACCACCGGAGTTTTTGGGAGAGCCAAAACCACTTAAGGCGTGAGACGTGGATAAAGCAGATCACCAAGATATTTGATGTCTTGGGATGCTCCGAGGAGCAAAAGGTTCCTTTGCCACCTTCATGTCATGAGGAGAGGCAGACATCGGTGGGAATCTATAAAGCGCACTCAACCCGCCAGACTCAAGATGTCTTGGGAGAAGTTCCAAGAACTGCTCAACGACAAGTACTTTCCCAAAAGTATTCATCACATGAAAAGAGGTAGAGTTCATCAAGTCGAGCAAAACAATATGACCGTGTCGCAAAGACGGGTTAAGTTTGCCGAAGTTGTCCCTGGATTATATCCCACTTAGTTGATAATGAGGAGAGAATGACGCGGATGTTTCTAAGAGGTTTGAAACCCGAGATACGTCAATACCTTATCTCTCACAAACCGTGTTTGTATTCAGATGTTGTAAATAGGGCTCGCTTATGGAGCGCGATAATGAGTCAACCCAACCAAGAGAGAGCAAACGACAAAATGATAATACCAAAGGTAGCAGCCATCAAGTGGTGACAACAAACGTGGAGGGAATCAACATGCCGTAAATGGTAACCACTTTGGTGGTAATCATGGCCAAGACAATAAAAGTGGACATTTCAAGAAGAGGAGATTCAACAATGATGGAAAGACGCCAAGACCAACACCCGTTGTTAAGGAAGGAGAACGACCACCATCATCATATGCTTCAAATGCGAGGGGAGGGACACATCACCAAATCTGCATGCGCAGCAAATTCAAAAAACGTGTTACAATTGTGGAAGAGAAGGTCACCTAGCTAGATTTTTGTCGCGGCAGGAAGCCAAGTCCATTGGGATGGAGGCACCAAAGGCCGCCCGCAAAAGTCAAAACCAGTAGTTCAAGGGAGAGCATTTGTCGTGACCTCCAAAAAAGCAAAGGAACCCGAACGAGGTCATCACGGTAAGCTTATCATAAACTCTAATAAGTATATACCTTATTTGATACCGGTTCTACCCATTCTTTTATTTCTCCTACTTGCGCCAACGCTTAAATTTGACCGAGAAATTAGACTTTGACTTATCTATTGAAACTCCGCTGGGAGAAACCTTCATTACATCCACTATTTATAAGTCTTGTTTGGTTCAAATCAGCACTCTCACATTACCTCGTCGATCTTATTTCATTAAAAATACTTGCATTTGACGTAATTTAGGATTGATGGTTAACTACTCATCATGCAAAAATTGATTATTTTCGTAAGGTTGTTAGCTTTCATATTCCTAACCAACCTATTATGCTAATTCAAGCAACCAAACCATTAAAATCAATCATCGTCATCTCAAGCCATAAAGCTATTCGCTTATTGAAAAAATGGATGTCAAGCTTTCTTAGCTCATGTCATGGATTTAAACAAAAATACGCCGCTTTTGAATGATATTTCTATTGTTAATAAATTTCCCGACGTATTTCTCAAGAACTTCCCCGCCTACCCCCAGAGCGTGAAATTGAATTTTGTATCGACCTTGAACCCAAGATAAAAACCCATTTCCAAAGCCCCATATCGAATGGCTCCTATTGAACTTCAGAGTTAAAGACCCAACCGCAGGAATTGTTAGACATCTGGTTTCATTCGGCCCTAAGACGCCTCGGGGGGGTGCTCCTATTCTATTCGTGAAGAAGAAAGATGGGAGTATGCGATTTTGTATTGATTATCTGGAGTTGAACCATGTCATCAAAAAAATATATACCCGCTGCCTCCTCGCATTGATGACCTGTTTTGACCAGCTTGTAAGGCGCCAAATTTTTTCAAAGATCGATCTTCATTCCGATATCATCAATTAAAGATTAAAACCGATGACATTCCAAAGATCGCTTTCGTAACTCCCCAGACGGCATTATGAATTCCTAGTCATGTCTTTTGATCGACTAATGCTCCCGCCGCTTTCATGGATATGATGAACCGAGTATTCAAGGAATATTTGGATCATTTTGTGGTCGTCTTTATTGATGACATCCTCATATACTCCAAAAGCCGTGGAAGATCATGAGCAACACTTGAGGTCGACATCTCAAAAGCTTCGTGGAAAACAAGCTTTATGCCAAGTTGAAGAAATGCGAGTTCGCTTGAGGAAGTAGCATTCCTTGGGCACGTGATATCAAATCATGGAATATCTATTGACCAAACAAAGATCAAGCAATTCAAAGTCGGGAGCAACCTAAATCAATGATCAAGTACGAGTTTTTGGGCTTAATTGGTTATTATCTGAGATTCGTAGAAGGTTTTTCTAATCGCTACTCCATTAACTCAAACCGACAAAAAGATACAAAATTTATTGGAGCGAGGAATGTGAGAAGAGTTTTCAAGAACTCAAGAGAGAGACTCATTTCAAAGACTGCTGCTCGACAATACCATCCGCCTTGAGGGATTTGTCATCTACAAGTGATGCTTCGTGCAAAGGGTTAGGATGTGTTCTCATGCAACATGGGAAAGTCATAGCCTATGCTCTCTCGATAACTCAAAGAATATGAGAGGAATTATCCTACTCATGATCTCTAGAGTTGCAAAATTGTTGTTTTCAGCACTTAAAATTTGGAGGCATTACTCAGATGGGGAGAAAGTGGAGATCTATACGGATCATAAAAGCCTCAAATATTTCTTCACCCAAAAGGAACTCAACATGCTAACAACGACGTTGGCTTGAACTATTGAAAGATTATGATCATACCATTCAATACCATCCTCGAAAAGTTTAACGTAGTAGCCGACGATCGAGTAGTAAGATCATACGCAGTACGAAAAGTGTGATATTGTCAACGCAAAGGCCCATTTTGTATGACTTGCAAAGGATGGAGATAGAGTTAAAGACCTGTGGACCCACGTGATGATGGCAAATATACGAAAGTAGAACCGATTTTAATCGATAAAGTTAAAGTCGCTTCAAGCTAAAACACTGGAGTCGATGCGTATGAAGAAAAAGTGCAAGAAGGTGCTATCCCTAAGCAAGAATCGATGAAGAAGGAAATACTACGAGTCAACTCTAGACTTTGTGTTCCTAACGACCCTCGATTTAAAGTATAAAATCATGATGGAGGCGCACAACACACCATTTGTAATCCATCTCGGGAGTACCAAAATGTATCGTGATCTTCTACATACATTTTGGTGGAGCAATAATAAAGAGAGAGATCAATGAGTTTATCTCAAGGTGTTTAACTTGTCAACGAAGTCAAGGTGAGCATCAAGTGCCAAAAGGTCCATTGCAACCACTTGAAATTCCGTAATGGAAGTGGGAGCACATTACCATGGATTTTGTTATCGGTCTTCCCAAGGTTTCTCAAGGCATAGATGCAATTTGGGTCATTGTTGATAGATCGACCAAGTCCGCTCATTTTTACCTATACGAGAAACTTATACACTTGAACGCCTTGCTCAGATATACATAAATGAGATTGTAAGATCGCATGGTATGCCAAGATCCATAGTTTTCGATCGAGACCCAAGATTCACTTCACGATTTTGGGTTAGTTTGCAAAAAGCTATGGGCACGGATTTACGATTTAGTTCAAGCATATCATCCTCAAATGGACTGGGGCAATGGAGAGGACTATTCAAACTCTTGAGGATCTATTAAGACTCTGTGTCCTCGACTTCAAAGGAAGTTGGGACAAGTTCTTACCATTGGTGGAATTTTTCCTACAACAACAAAGCTTATCAAGCAAGTATCGCATGGCTCCATTTGAGGCGTCAGATGGAAGAAAGTGTCATTCTCCAAAGATGTCGGGATGAGGTGGGTGAAGCAACGTTGTTGGGACCGAATTGGTACGCATGACTACTAAAAAGATTCAAATGATCCGACAACGTATAAAAACCTCACAAGATCGACAAAAGAGTTATGCCGATCTTCATCGAAAAGGACGTGGAATTCAATGTTCGAGAACATGTGTTGTTACGTGTTGCTCCATGGAAAGGAGTTAGTTTAGAGATTGGAAAGAGAGGAAAGCTCAATCCTCGATTCATGGCCCATTGAAAAATCCTCGACCGAGTAGGAATCGTGGCCTATAGACTCGCTTTTACCGCCAAGTATGTCTCGTGTTCATAACATTTTTCACATATCCATGTTACGTAAATATGTGGAAGACCCAACCACATTATTGAAGTTAGAACCGATGAAATAATGGAAGATTTAACGTATGAAGAGGTCCCGTTAAAATCTTGGATAAGAAGGAACATATTCTACGCTCCAAGGTTATACCTCAAGTCAAAGTTTTGTGGAGAAACCACGATGTCGAGGAAATGACCGGGAGTTAGAATCAAATGAAATCAAGGTATCCTCACCTCTTCGACATACCGTGTATGTACCCTAATTTCGAGGGCAAAATTTCATAAGAAGGGAGGTTGTAAGACCCCAACTTTTATGAATAAAGATGAATTTTCTATAAATATCATTTTTGAATATTAAGGTGTGAATTTGATATAATGTTATAGTTGTGGGTAATATTTATAAATTTTGCAAAGTACGCAAGTTGTTATATTATATTCGATTGGTCTGGGAATATTCATTTTAACAGGAATATTCAGACGACAACACAATCATTGGTGGACCCCACAACGTAATTATTGTTTAATGAGAAAACGACAAAAATATCTTTTTATAAAAAAATAACTATTAAAGTTTTACCGTTAATCGTTGAAATACCCGTGTTAAAAGTACAAGAATACGCTGTGGGTTGCATAAGTAGCACACAGTATTGATTATCGATGCTTACGTGAGAAGTCACTCGCTTTTTGTTCAATTATTGCTACAAAGAATTGCGCGATAGTATCTCATATTATTATTTGATTCAATTATTATCAATATTTTATATATTATTAAATCAATAATTGAGATGATGATAAAGTTATTCATATTATTATTTGCAATATCGACAATGTCTAGAAAGTTGTCGAGAGAAGGTTTGGTCACCTAATCGCGCGCCAATAGGAGAAATCCTTATCGAAAGCCCTCTTTCTCGGGAACGATCTCGTTGTTAAATATTATGAATTATAATAATGATGAATAAATGTTGTTAAAAATATTGAGGGATTTTTATGAAGTATTTGTTGTAAATTTTGCTTATTATTTGACCCCCATTTACCTTTTTTTCAAAAAAATAATTAGAAAAGTTGAAATATATATATATATATATATATATATATATATATATATATATATATATATATATATATATATATAAATAAAAAAATGAAATGTGTGGGAAATATATATATATATATATATATAGAATATATATATATATATATAATATATATATATATATATATATATATATATATATATATATATATATATATATTTTTTTTATTTATAAATATAGAATATATTATATATATATATATATATTATTATTTAGATAAGATATTTATTATAGTTTTACATAATTAGTAATAGTAAAAAAATAAAAAAAAATTTTTTTCAAATCAATTGAATTTTTTTTAATTAAAATAATCGTAAGGCGTTTGATTTTTTTTTTCAAATAGTATCCTTTCCATTCTCCTATAAATAGATGCTTAGTTAGAATTGAAAATCACACCGTAATCGAGAATTCTTCTTCTATAATATCGAGCGATATTTCTTTAGAGTTTTAGAAAGTTTTGAGCGTAGAAAATAGTGAAAGTTTTCTTCAAGAATATCCCCGCTTATACCAGCTTGGAATACTCTTCTTTTCAAGGTAAGGGATATTATTTTTGTTCAATATTCATATGAAATAATATTTTCTTCCATACTGTAGTATGTAAGTAATATTATTTCGCTTTTCAGATTTCAATTCTATACTCATTTTGTTAAAGTTTTGGCTTCTATACTCCATGAAATTAGTAGAATATCCTTGATATTTGCGCTTCATCCAAAGATCTTTTCATGAAAATATTATTCGAGCATTCTTGATAAGTTTAAACTTTTTTCATGCCGAGTACTATTCACTGGGTTACTATTCCTAAAGTTACTATTCATGGGTACTATTCACTCGGTTATTATTCACCCGGTACTATTCATGATAAAAATTGATTTTTTTTCATCCAAATCATTTTTGATACAATATTATTCTTGAATTTTACTCCACAAAGCAAAGATCATGTTGATAATTTGACATTATTGAATTTCGGATAAATTAAATTATAAATCTTTAAAAATTTATCCTTTGCTTTCTTTTTTAATTGAATTTTATATCATTGTCATCATCCTCATGCTTATATTGTTATGAAAGTCATCTTGTGGGGGTAGTAGTATGATGGACTTGGTATGATTATGACTGTGGATTATTCTAAGATAATCATGACCGTAATGTTACAAATGATGTGGTAAAAGTCCTCATCGCCCGTAGTAGTGCATTGATGGATGCTTGTTGGCATGATCATGACCATCGATGAAAACACTAATATCCTCGCCCGTAGTGCATGGATAATTTGTGGTCGTGATACTAATGAATATCCTCGTCAGAAAGTAGGTGGGTGATTCGATGATGTGGATTATTTATTGTCGAGTCTCAAACGATAAAATTGATGATAAATTTTTTAAATCATAGAAGATAGTAGATATCATGCTCTACTTGACTCTTCTAATGGATTGCTTGTTCCACCGCAGCTTAAACTTGATGTTTATTATATTTTATCGCTTAACATCGTCAAGGCTAACGATAATTTATTCTCGCATTATCTTAGTCATAATATTTTTATCGGGCTAGTTGAGCTCACCCTTTGCTTTCATTGTTTCTCTTCAGAAATGAGAATATAGCCGGGACTAGCTCTGGGGAACTGGAGTGACTATCCGATATGTTTGCATTAGTAGTCCCTCACTATTCTCGTGAAATAGTGTGATAATAAATGTAATGAGGACTTATTTTGAGTTTGAATATCGCCTCTAAGACAATATTTGTATTAAAAAACTCACAACTCATGTTGTATATTTAAGTTTATGTACCATGTATTTGGCTAACTCGTATAATGGGTGATGTATACCTATTTCTAACGCCCATGAAAATGTCGTACGATCTGCGGAAAAAAGGAAGGCTGCAGATACTAGCCACCAAGAATGATGATTTTTGAAACTGTTTTCTCTAGTCTCTCTCTAAGAGCGGCTAGGGTTTTAGGTTGTGATTAACTTCCCTCATACGCTGATATATCATATATATAGCAGGAAATCGGAATTAATCAAAACCCTAATCTCATTAAAATAAAATCCGAATTTATATATATATCTTAATTAAGTCTTACTTAATTAATATACCTATATATAAATTATCCTATTAATTTAAATTCGTAATTTAAATACTATCAATCATATTGATATACTTAAATCTTTACAATTTAAATTAATTCTCTTTTTAATTACGTTCTATGGGTGTGACCATATAGGTTATTATTACGTTGGCAATAATTTTAACCTTAATATCCTAGATTAAACTCGAGTCATGGAATGTGTCATACTCTTCATAATTTAATCTGAGTGTTTCTTGATCAATGAGTAGACTATATGAAACAAATCACTATTTGAGCATGGCCATGCATTTCATAGTCCTACTCAATCAAGAGGCCTATGGATATCACCCCTAATATATAGGATGGTTAAATTCCATCTAGATCACTCATATTCCTCACACGATTCATGATGTACCCAATAATCACCCTTATAGTCCACCCTATTAAAGGTGACATTTGATGATATCAAAGTACATAAATTACCGTGTAGAAATATAGTGATTTCGGTGCCTGGAGGACCATTACATCATTGTCACTATGAGAATTGCTAGTGATACTTGCATAATGCCCACACGTAACTCTCATGGTGGAGTGCATCCAAGACATCGTTCTTCAACATGTACCTATGCATTGACTTAATATCTCATATATTTATGACCAATGAGATTTGGTCATCAATCGATCCACATATTAGTCTTAATGCATCATTGTTGTCCCATCAACAATGATACTCGACTAGGGACATTTAAGAACAATGATACTAATTGTAATTATATAATCTCATGTTCAAGTCACATAGTTGAAACTATATAATTTGTATCAATATTCTAAGGATTTTTATTATGTTAACATTTATATAATGCAGTAAATAAAACCATAATAAAATCATTCATTTATTCAATCAAATATAATATCAAAACGTTAAGCAATTATATCAAATAATTGGTCTCTATGGCATAAACTTTAACATGGTAATCACAATACTTGCGAGAATTACCGGCTCCGGGCTTAATGTTGTCACGGGATGGTTAAAAGAGGGGTTGATTTTTATCTAATCCAAAATAACAGCCCTATCCGTGTTCAGTTGAGTGTACGTCATGTTCACCTTCTGGTTCAGAACAGGCGGACGACCTCCTCCATGTCGCCAGTTATTGTTGTACTTCTTGGATCCTCCTTCATAGCGATCATTATTCCCCTTGCCCTTCTTCTAATTGCCCTCAGATTTATCTCGGTCTATCTCCTTCAGCCTGTCCGAAGAAGGAAGCTTCAAGCTATTCATAGCTTCCTTAACCACAATATAGCCTTCAGCCTTATCAAAAGCTTCGGCTAAACTCTTCGGGTGGTGAAACATCAACTTCTTCACCAACTTCTCAGATTTCACCAGATCTAAACCGTTCTGAAACAGTCCAACAGCCTGAAGATCGTTGAGATCAGTCACATGGCCAACTGCTTCCCTGAAACGCTTCATGTATTGGCTTAGAGACTCATTCGAAAATTGTCGAACTTGAGCCAATGAACGTGTTGGTTTTCCGCTTCTTTTGTTGCTCCCAAAATGAGTATGGAACTTACTACAAAGATCCGTCCAAGATGAAACTAAGTCTGAAGGCAAAGTTCCCATCCACTGCCTAGCATCCTTTCGGAGCATCGTAACGAATGTTTGACATTTGGCAGCATCAGTAAAATCGTAATAGTCCATCAGCCTATCAAATGCCTGACTATGGTCATATGTGTTGACTTATGTCACACCCTATGTTTTAATGATGACCAAAATTGCTTACTAATCATGTTTTATAACATTTCAGGAACATCAATGAGGAAAGTCCAAAGTCAAGATGTCTTTGAAGAAAGAAAAGCTAAATTGAGTCCTAAGAATATATATAAGATCCTAGGACTTATTACTTTCCAAAATAAGGCTCTACGACATGCATGGCATATACGTCTATATTCATAATTGGTGTCACATGATAAATTATCTAACACATAATATGCATGACCATTATTTGCTCAACATTTACTAAGGAATCAAAAAAAAACTGTTTGGCATAACAAAAAGATTGACTAAATTAAATTACCCTTAGTTATGCAAAAATTCAAAGTTCACGGTCCCATGATTAAAGGAATTCAATTGGGTGCCATCAACGGCCCAATACATATGGACACTGGCCAGCAGGTAATTATGGTAAGCATAAATCATGACATCATAGATCTTGCATCATAAATCACGCTGCATAGATTGAGTCACATATCAAGGGTCTTAATTCTAGGAAATTAATTAAGGTAACTAGTTGATTGCATATATTACCACATATTTCACATTCATAGCAGAAATCATATATCATTATCTCGTCCCACTTTTTAAATAACTTAAGTGGATAACGGACCAATGCATGTCAAGATATATGGAATCATGCCAGCACATATAAAGATAATATCTGTCAACTGTGCGATTGAGATTGAACAAAATCTGCATCAATTCTTTCTCTTACAAAGGAAATCAATTAAAATACCGATGCCGTGATATCTCCGATAAATAGAATCCCTGTAAACTAAATCATGCTGAGTATAATCATGATTGATATTGAACGGCAAGATTTGTTCAAAGTGTTTCAATCAGTATATCACAGCAGCAAACATGTGCAACGGTAATATCCTAGAAGTGGTCTATATAAACCAAACTCATTAACATATTCAGACACGAAAAACATACACAGAAAATAATAGCATACAAGCTACGAGATTGTTTTTCACTGAGATAGATATTGATTCCATTAAGAACAGAGTTGCAGCTTCGAATACATTCTGGTAATATCCTTCTTGCATATCATTTCATACTAGAGCCTTGAGTTGGTAAGTAATATATTGCTTGATCATTAGACCTCAAGTATTGTATTTTAATTGTCATATCTAAATCTATATTGTATTGGGTAATCTTGTTTGGATTGATAACTTATTACAGTCAAGTTAAAGGAAAGCATAGGTGCTTAAGAGTGCATAGGTGCACAAGGAACAACGGTGTTCAAATTTTATAGAACTTGTATTGTAATTGGAAAAGTTGAATAAAAGTGAGTCTCCAATACTAGTTGGTATTGGACGTGGATTAGGCTACTATTCTAGAGGGTAGTAGTTGAACCACGTAAAAATTCTGGTGTTTGTGTGATTGCATTCTATACTGAATATTCGTTATTTATCCAAAGAACTCGCATTCTATCCATATCAGTAATCCAGCTTGCTGCATTAAACACTCAAAGAATTTTTTGATAAGAAATAAAAATTGGACATAGTTTGTGCCTACACTTATTCAACCCCCCTTCTAAGTGTACCTATTTAAATTTCATTTGGTATCAGATCTTGGCTCTACTTATCTTGGTCTTAAAGGTGACTTGTAGGAAAGATTCGACATGGCACAACTTGAAGCGCCATCACGAAGGACAATCAACCAACCGACCTCCACTACTTTTTGGAACCGAGAACTATAACTTCGGAAATTTCGGATGAGGATATATCTCAAGCGAGACCCATGGGAATGGTGGGTGGTAGAGAATGGACCAAAGAATCCCAAAGAAAGATGATGGTACTCCAAAAACTCTACTCGAGATGGATTCAACAAAAAACATACATGGTGTCATACGATTCAAAAAGCAATGAACACTCTCTCTCAAAGGGCATGGTGCAATCCCAAATAGATAAAGTTTCTTCATGCAACACATCAAAAGAGATATGGGATACCCTAGTGGTAAGTCACGAAGGAACTTCCAAAGTACGAGAAGTTAAGTTTTAAGTATGCTCATGCATGATTACGAAATGTTCAAACTGGAAAGAGACGAAACAATCAAAATGGCTCAAGCACGATTCTTGGTACTTATAAATTCTTTAAAGTTGCTCGACAAGTCAATTCCACAAAGTGAAATCAACCGTAAGTTACTTTGGGCTATGCCCAAAAGGTTTGCATCTAAAATTACTACTCTTCAAGATTCCATCAATATTTCTTCTATGGATACATTAACTCTCTTTGGTGAACTGGAAGAATATGAACATCAATTAAAAAGATATGATGACGAGGAAGAAGTTCCTCGAAAGAAGGTACTAGCTTTAAATGCAGGAATTGAAGAAGAGCTTGAGAATAACTCTGATGATGAAATAGCCATGATGTCAAGAAGACTTAAAGGCCTACTTCAAAGAAAGAATCAAAGGAAAAATACATTCAACGCAAACAAATTCAAAGCAAAGCCAACCGAAGAAACCCGTTTCGAGTGTGGACTACCAGGTCATTTTAAAAAGGATTGCTTCCAATTCAAAAACAAAGGAAAGCAAGGAAATAAGGAGTTCAAAAAGCATAAAGCATTCCTAACATGGAGTGATGATGAAGAATCCGAAGTGGAAATAGACGCAAACGATGAACTGGCTCAAATATGCTTCATGGGACTTGAAGGTGAATCCAAGGAGGTACTTCTTTCTAATGATATTACTTTGAAACAAGAAAATGAAAACTAAAAAAAAAAAAATATGCACTTAAAAGATCTAGTAAACACTTTAATGGACGAAGTGGAGGCACTAATAGATGAAAAGAAAGAATTAGAAAAAGTAACACACACAAATGAGGAAAAGGTATTAGCAGCAAAGAATGGATATTTAGATAATTTCAATAAAATGCTGTTCAACAAGGTAAAACAAACTAAATAATGAAGTTGAAAAACTAAAAATGAGATAAAATGAGAGATGTGTGCATTGATGCATTTGGTAATGAATCAACTAATAAAACACCTCCAACTAATGATCTACAAAAAGAAATAGAATCGTTAAAAATCTCTCTAGCTAAATTTGTTCATGGGGAAGAAAACCTATATGTTATGCTAGGAAAACAAAGACCCAGTTATGATAAACAAGGCATAAGCTACAACCAAATATATAGAAAAGAAGTTAAAATGTTAAAATCTAAGTCATCATTTAAATTAAATTATTGCACGCCTTTTACTTCTTGCAAAAATTGTGGCATTAAAGGACATCTAGAGATAAATTGCCCAAGAAAGAAAAATCGAAGTAAAGCTGTATGGATAAAGAAAAGTGATGTGATTTCAACTAACACAAGTGGACCCAAAAAGATATGGGTACCAAAAATATAAATTATATCTCTCTTATATGTGTATGTTTCAAAGCCAAAGTATCTTTCCAAAAGTGGATCCTCGACAACGGATGTTCACGTCATATGACGGGAGACAAATCTAAGTTCGTGGAACTAAATGTCAAAAAGAAACATGGAACTGTCACATTCAGTGATAATCGGTCATGCGAAATAATTGGGAAAGGTAAAATCGGTAATGGTAAGGTTAACATTAATAATGTTCATCTGGTTAACAGACTAAAATTCAATCTTATCAGTGTTAGTCAATTAATGGATAATGGGCATCAAGTAAAGTTTGAAAAAGATAAATGTACAATTTCACATGGTACTAACAATGCTGCCTTAGTTGCCCAAAGAGAAGGGAATATATATACTCTTGATTTTGAGCGACAGGAGGAAGAATTATGTCTTGCCAACTGTTCAAGATGAAGCGAATTTATGGCATAGAAGAATGGGACATGCTCATATGGACCTCATCAAGAAGTTGTCATCAAAGAACTTAGTAAGAGGATTACCCAAAGTGAATTTCGAGAAGAAAGGTATATGCGAACCTTGTCAACTCGGAAAACAAGTAAGAACATCGTTCATGTACCAAAAACATGGTATCAACTTCTTCTCCCTTACAATTGCTTCATCTCGATTTATTTGGACCTGAAAGGCATGCTAGTCTAAACGGTAAATTCTATGCTTTTGTGATAGTCAATGATATCTCTAGATATACATGGGTACTATTTCTTAGAACAAAAGATGAGGCATTTAAAGAATTTGAAAAACTGATTAAAAATTTGGAAACCAAATACAGTCTTAATCTTATAAGAATCAGAAGTGATCATGGTACTGAATTTCAAAAGGATTTTATCACATTCTATAATCAAAAAAGAATAACTCATGAATTCTCAGCACCTAGAACCCCTCAACAAAATGGAGTGGTAGAAAGAAAAAATCGAACATTACAAGAAACAGCTAGAACACTAATTCAAGAAAGTAAACTCCCAAAGAAATTTTGGGCTGAAGCTGTAAACACATCATGTTACGTACTAAATAGAGTGTTAATCTGCCCAATTCTTTTGAAAACACCATATGAATTATTAAATAAACGACTTCCTGATATAAGCTATTTCAAAATCTTTGGATCTAAATGTTTTATTCTTGACACTAGTGGGAACTTAGGCAAGTTTGATGCTAGATCTTATGAGGGAATATTCATTGGCTATGCACAAAATAGTAGAGCATATCGCATTTATAATGTGCAAAAGTTTGTATCAAGAATCTATACATATCAAATTTAATGAACTTAACCATGATATTCCAAAAGAAAGAGAAGAAGATGCAGGAATTTTAGAGACCACACAAACCCATCATACCACATAAAGCAAAACAAAGAAGACTATGGAACCAATCCAAAGAAGTCGGATTAGAAGAACAAAGAAGTTCAAGACTCTATCCAAATCAAGTCAATACTTAAAATCAGAACATATCCAAAGAAGTGAAATGGATGAACAACAAGACCACAATTCTCAATCTCCATCAAGAAGTAATACATAATGTTCAACTTCCAAAATCAAGAAGATACATCAAAATCATCCTCCCGATAACATCATTGGAGACATAAATGAAGGAGTTACTACAAGAAGAAAAGCACAAAACATGTGTACTTTTCAAAGATTCTATCCCAGATTGAACCAAAGAAGGCCAAAGAAGCCATACTTGATGAAAATTGGCTACTAGCAATGCAAGAAGAGTTACAACAATTTGAAAGATGTCAAGTGTGGGAATTGATGCCTCCTCCCAAAAGATGTATCCATTATTGGAACTAAATGGGTATTCAAAAACAAACTTGACGAAAACGAATAATTACAAGAAACAAAGCGAGATTAGTTGCTCAAGGATATAACCAACAAGAAGGAATAGACTATGAAGAAACATTTGCCCCAAGAGAGTCGCGCTTGGAATCCATTCAGATACTACTAGCATTCGCTTGTTTCAAAAAGTTCAAGCTATACCAAATGGATGTCAAAAGCGCCTTCCTCGGGTACATAAATGAAGAAGTCTATGTAAAAATGTACCACTGGATTTGAATATGACAAGTTCCCCGTGATTACGTATACAAACTCAAGAAGGCACTTTTATGGACTCAAACAAGCTCCAAGGGCTTGGTACGAAAGATTGAGTAAGTATCTCTTATCAAATGGGTTCATACGAGGTAAAATCGACTCCACGCTATTTATTAAACATCAAAATAAAGATATTATTATTGCACAAATTTATGTAGACGATATAATATTTGGTGCTACTAATAATTTTCTTTGTGAGTGGTTTTCCAAATGCATGCACAAAGAGTTTGACATGAGCCTTATGGGAGAACTCAACTACTTTCTGGGCCTTCAAATTAAACAAAATCATGAAGGTATATTCATTCATCAAACCAAGTACACAAAAGAGTTACTTAAGAGATTCGGGTTTGATAATTCAAACTCAAAGACCACACCAATGAGTACATCAATAAAACTCACAGCAGATGAAAAAGGTACGGATGTAGAGGTAACAAAATACAGTGGTATGATCGGATCCCTATTATATTTAATCGCTTCTAGACTCGATATAACATACAAGTGTGTCTATGTGCTTCGGTTTCAAAGCCAAACCCAAAGAATCCCACTTACAAAAGTTGTTAAACTAATATTTAAATATTTGAGTGGTACTACTAATTTAGGATTATTCTATCCAAAATGTGACAATTTTGATCTAATGGGTTATTCATATGTCGATTATGCAGTTGTCAAATAGATAGAAAAGCACAAGCGGTGCATGTACATTTTGGGACAAAGTCTTCATAAATACACAAACAAAAAACAAACGTCACCGCTTCTATCCACCACTGAGGGTGAATATTTAGCAGCAGGAAGTTGCTGCTCCAAAATTTTATGGATGCGTTAAATACTGTGTGACTTTGACATCATATGTGAAAATGTGCCCATATACTGTAATAATACAAGTACCATAGCCATTTCTAAAAATCCAGTACTACATTCTCGCACAAAACACATAGAAGTATGACACCATTTTCTTAGAGACAATGTGTCCAAAGGATTAATAAGATTAATATTTATTCCCACTGAGCATCAACTAGCAGATATATTTACAAAACCTCTCGGGGAAGAAAGATTCAGTACTCTAAGGAGAGAACTCGGCATGTGTGTAATACAAATATGAACCGAGTGGATTAAAGCGATTAGACAGCCAAATTACTGGCGTATCTATTCAGCCATAATTACGCCCATTAAAATATTTTCATATTCTCTTCTTCCCAAGGACGGCTTCACCACTTCCCATATCTAGATACCTTGTCTTATACATAAAGACTAGAAGCCATATTCCTCTCTCTCTCTCTCTGTTTCAGACTCTTCAATCCATCCCATAATCTCAATCGACTCCATTTTTTCTCTGCTACAATGAGAACAAGACGAGGCAAACAGCTTCGTGATGAATCAGAAGACGAAGTCTCACCTCTCTCTCCACCATCTCAACCAACGGTCACTCGAAAACTGAAACGAAGGCCATCCTCTATCACGATAATCTCCGGTGGCTCCTCCCCTGCCGAATCTGAAGCCAGTCTACCTTCCCCACCTCCAATCGAGACATCGACCAGTCATAAACGCCGAAAGCTCACCAACCCCTCACCTGGTTCGCCTCCTATACCGGTAATACCTTTCTCCGTCTCCTTACATGATGTGCCTGATGACTTTTTTAAAGGCCATAATTTCGAACTGCGTTTTAAAACCTCCATTTGTCAGAAATCTTTTGTCTATGAAAAATTGATAGACATGTTCTACTATCAAAACTCCCCCTTCATCGCTCTCTTTGAGTCATGTGGTCTGCCTTCCTTAAGAACCCTCCCCAGAGAGCTACCCCAAATTAGTTCAAAGCAATTTTATACCAATCTTGAAAATAATGGCGATTGCTACACACTCGCTTGTTAAAGGTAAATCCTTGTTCTTCACAAACCATGGATTTAGGGAGTATATTGTCTATCCCATACACCGCCGATCGTCCCTTCACTCTCAAGGGCCAATCTCTACTCCTCTCGTCCCCTAAAGATGACCAGATTGTGTTGGATGACCCAACAGTGTTGTCTGTCACCCTTCCTAAGACCACCGACGTGTCTCCTCTTGCAATTGTTCTTCACAAACTGTTACGATACAATCTTCTCCCTCGTCTCGGTGGTGACGCTGATTTCACGTATCAGGATTTGGTCTTAGTAGCATTAATCATGACCGGTCAACCTTTTAACTTTTCACTCATGATGCTAAAACACATGATTCACTGTGTTAAACATTCCAAAAAATGTCTGCCCTACAGTTGCTTCCTCACCACACTCTTTACCCACTTCCAAATTCCACTCGATGACGAGGGTTGTATCCATTTGACTGATTCTATCGATTCGAACTATCTCAAAAGGGCTCATATCACTCTGCTTAAAGGGAAATTCATTCGTCTGGTTCCAAAAATTCCCAAACCAATACCACCTACTTCACTGCCCCCTTCCCCTAAAATTCTCACTATCCTTCACACTATCGCCAATAATCAAGCCCAAATCACTTCTAATATCAAAGACATCCAACTCCGTCTCTCCGTTCTTGAGAAAAGAAAGCTCCCTATTCGGTGTGATGATCTTAATGTTATGTTTCGCAATGTGGAAGATGAGTTTATTGACCTTCAAGCCGGTTTCGAGTTGCAAACTCGGGCATTGGTTGAAGTCCTGCAATGGAAGATGAACCGCAATGCCTGTCAATTGAGTACTGAGCTCAATTTCATCAGCAACCAAATTGGAACTCTGGGACGCTTTACTGAGCGCCGCATGAATGATCTTAGTGAGGAGTTGCAAGCAGACCAAGTCCAAGCCCGCATACCCGAATGGACCCAATGCAATTGGATGGCCGAATATCAAGGAGACTTTCTGGACCTGCCGTTACCTCCTCCTACCTTCATTGTTCGACCCCCCAGATTTGCCAATACACTGTCCCTGAAAGAGATCATACACCGCAGGCTTCACTGACCCTATTTCACTGCCCGCGAAGCAAATCATGTTAATCTTGAGGAGAACGATGATTAGATGCACTATCCCTTTTGGTATTTTAGACACTTCCTTTTTGATTGATGCCAAAGGGGGAGAAGACTTATGCTTGCTTTTGGGCTTTCCCTTTCCCTGCTCCCAAAGATAATTTTTTTAAACTTTTTTTAACCTGTGATGTTAAGACTATGGTTTAAAATTGTTGATGGATGATGGCTTAATCGTTTCCTATATTTTTGTCTTAAACATATTATGGACTAACCAGGGCTATTTTGAACATGTCAGAAAATAGGGTTGTCCAAACACTGCATATACAGTTAACAGCATACACAAATTAAGGGGGAGTTGTAACTCTCTTGAAATGCATGCTGTTAGGGGGAGCCATAACTACTCTGTTGTCATCATCAAAAAGGGGGAGAATGTTGACTTATATCACACCCTATGTTTTGATGATGACCAAAATTGCTTACTAATCATGTTTTATAACATTTCAGGAACATCAAGGAGGAAAGTCCAAAGTCAAGATGTCTTTGAAGAAAGAAAAGCTAAATTGAGTTCTATGAATATATGTAAGATCTTATCACTTATTACTTTCCAAAATAAGGCTCTAGGACATGCATGGCATATACGTCCATATTCATAATTGGTGTCACATGATAAATTATCTAGCACATAATATGTATGACCATTATTTGCTCAACATTTGCTAAGGAATCAAAAAAAACTGTTCGGCAGAACAAAAAGATTGATTAAATTAAATTACCCTTAGTTATGCAAAAATTCAAAGTTCACGGTCCCATGATTAAAGGAATTCAATTGGGTGCCATCAACTACCAATACATATGGACACCGCCGCCAGGTAATTATAGTAAGATAAATCATGACATCATAGATCTTGCATCATAAATCACGCTGCATAGATTGAGTCATATATCAAGGGTCTTAATTCTAGGAAATTAATTAAGGTAACTAGTTGATTGCATATATTACCACATATTGCACATTCATAACAGAAATCATATACTACCTCCATCCCACAATAAGTGCTTTTTTAGACTTAATAGTTTTTCCCAAAATAAGTGATGTGTTAGAACTCCAATACAATTTTTGCAATATTTTCTCATATATGCCCTTATGCATTCAATGGTATTTATTGCATCTTACCATCACTACAATTAAATGACACTCATTAACTCTTCAACTTCAAAGAAAATATATTAAGGGTATTTTTGCCATTTTAGCTTGTGTATTGGTATGTGTGATTTTACCTAAAAAAGCACTTATTATGGGACGGAGGTAGTATCATTATCTCATCCCACTTTTTAAACAACTTAAGTGGATAACGGACCAATACATGTCAAGATATATGGAATCATGCCAGCACATATAAAGATAATATCTGTCAACTATGCGATTGAGATTGAACGAAATCTGCATCAATTCTTTCTCTTACAAAGGAAATCAATTAAAATACTGATGTCGTGATATCTCCGATAAATAGAATCCATGTAAACTAAATCACGCTGAGTATAATCATGATTGATATTGAACGGCAAGATTTGTGCAAAGTGTTTCAATCAGTATATCACAGCAGTAAACATGTGCAACGGTAATATCCTAGAAGTGGTCTATATAAACCGAACTCATTAACATATTTAGACATGAAAAACATACACAGAAAATAATAGCATACAAGCTACGAGATTGTTTTTCACTGAGATAGATATTGATTGCATTAAGAACAGAGTTCATAGCTTCAATACATTCTCGTAATATCCTTCAGATATCATTTCATACTAGAGCCTTGAGTTGGTAAGTAATATATTGCTTGATCATTAGACCTCTAGTATTATATTTTAATTGTCATATCTAAATCTATATTGTATTGGGTAATCTTGTTTGGATTTATAACTTATTACAGTCAAGTTGAAGGAAAGCATAGGTGCTTAAGAGTGCATAGGTGCACAAGGAACAACGGTGTTCAAAATTTATAGAACTTGTATTGTAATTGGAAAAGTTGAATAAAAGTGAGTCTCCAATACTAGTTGGTATTGGACGTGGATTAGGCTACTATTATAGAGGGTAGTAGTTGAACCACGTAAAAATTCTGGTGTTTGTGTGATTGCATTCTATACTCGAATATTCTGTTAGTTATCCAGCAACCTGCATTCTATCCATATCAATAATCCAGCTTGCTGCATTAAACACTCAAGGAATTTTTGATAAGAAATAAAAATTGGATATAATTTGTGCCTACACTTATTCAACCCCCCCCCCCCCCTTCTAAGTGTACCTATTTAAATTTCAATATGGATCCCCGAATCCATCATAACTCTCCATATGAGGCAGTTTCTTGGTAGGATCAGCCTTCTCCTTAAGAATATCCGCGGAAAAAGGAGACGTTTTCTTTCCCGAAGTATCCTTAACCTGCTGAACTTCGGCCAGCTGCTTCCGAAGCTCCTTCAATTCCTTAACTAGAAATTCCACTCCTTCCTGTTGTGAATAGACTTCTTTATCCGGAGAACCTCTCTTCCTCTGAGTAGACCAGCCCTTATCATTCGAACCCCCCGCTTTCGATGGACTTCTCCGATGACGATTATTCACAGGGCGGTGTGCCCTCAGTGGATTCTCGGGAGTGACTTTTGGATCTACTTCGGTGGGGAGTTCTATCACTATGGTGAGAATAGTCAAGGCGGTGTACCTTCTTTGTATTCTCAGGGGTATACTCTCTAGACCTGCTTCTTCGTCTGCTTCTACCATGCTCCTGAGAACCGATAGAGTGGAGTGCCCTCTTCGATCTCTCATGAGTATGGCTTCTTGATCTCCTTAGATCCCGAGGTCGGCCTCGAGATGTATGACCGGAGTGTACAAGATCTTTTCATTTCCTTATTTGTCTTTGTGTGGACCCACTCTGTCCTTCAGACTGATCATAGCTAGACGCTTCGTCCTTCATCTCCGCCATACAAAGCATCTGTTCAGCAATATCTTCCCTTTGTTTCAAAAGAACTTCTAATGCCTTGTCAGCTTCATCTGCCATCTTGGCCAACTTGGAGGCCTTATCGGTATGACCATCTCGGTGTCGGGTTCTAGGCGGTGTGCTTTCTACCCGTTTATGACCATGGTCAGCTCTTTTCTCAGCAGCAAAAACCAATCTTCTTTTAGCATCACCATGGGCTCTCGAACGAGAACCTTCGGAAACATGCTTAGAAACTGTACTATCATGAGCACTCTTTGAAGGACCTAAACGATCCTTGACAGACACTCGTCAGATAGATGAACTCCACACCATCCATCGGTCCTTCTTGAGAGTAATCGCTTCTACTCTTCACCATGGATTCCGACGTAGAGCAGCTACAATATGTGATTGAAAACTTCAAGAACACTAGCCAATGTTAACGCCAAGATCTTTCCACGAGCACTAATCACGTAAAGCTCTGGCCCAAATCCTCGCAGACGAAGAACACGTCAATATCGAAGCTTGGACGGCTTGGGACCGTCGGGGATAGCCGACGAAGAGTCAAGACAGAAAGCGATCACAAGGTTAACAATGGAGGAAAATAATGTCTAGTGTATTGAGAGAGAAAAATATCAGTTACCTTCCATTTTGTGTTATCCTTGCATCATATACCCAAATTCCGGTTTTTCGTGCCACCGACTCCCCTGACACACACCCACTACCGATAGCTCACATGCTCATCCCATCACCTTTGTCCATCACGCTAATAATACAATACATCCTCATTAATGCCATGCAGAGATGACGTAGATAAAAATCACTATTATCTTCTTCATGATGACATTCCACAAAGTTTCACTCAAGATATTATTTACATAATGGGTCAGCCCACCGAATCGGTCCAACACATTCAAAACTCAATAAATATAATCCAGGGAAAGACCGGTCCACTATAAAAAGTATCATGGCCCAACACATGTGAAAATATAAAAAAAATGCATGAAAATATGGGTTTTTTTATATATAAATAAAAAGGTAGTAGCTTCCGAAAACAGAAAAAACAGTTGGTGTGAATGAGACGAGTAACGACTAGTCGACTAACGGCTCTCCGATTTCCAATCTTCATTGACTGGACCATCGAGGTATGAGGTGCAGGATAAGCCAACACAAGCGGAAGAGATGACAGAAAGAACACAGCGCACCACACAGAGAGACGATACTTCACGCATCTCCCGTGAAACATGAAACCGACACAGATTAATTGAATTTGGAAATAGGGGACCAATTGAAACACGTCGCTTGCAGCCCAATGACAATTCATACTAATTCTACCGCTAATTCCTCCTTATTAATAACCCTAATTCCCTCTTCTGTTTCATTCATAAACAATTCATCACCTTCTTCCAGTTTTAGACTCAATTTACAACATCTCAACTGTTCCTCCATTAATTCCTCTGGTAATACTTTTAGCCCTATTTATGAGTATAGATATGTAGTGGATTGATTTTGTGTTATCTCTGTTCTTATTTTTAGCGGAAAAAGCTAGAAATGTATGCACTACATGCTATGCTGTTCTTATTGACTCGCGTTGACATGTTTGTAATTTCATTTTGATGCACAGATTGTTTGGATTGGTTCATTTCCTTTTGTGTTTGCTATATATTGTTTATTATATGAATGGATTAATATTTACTGTAGCTCATTCTTAAATCTCTTTCTTCTTCTTCTTAAGAGTTGAGACAGAAGTGCTTTAGAATTGAAGGAATATAATTAATGAGGGGATGAAATAAAGAAGGAAATGGGATGGAGAGAGCAATGAATAAAATTCACAAATTTGATTAATGAAAATGATTTATTCCTCCACTTCAATAGAATATCCATTTCAACGGAAACGGTTTAGTCTTGAAAAGTACAAGAATGGGACTTGGATATGCTAATATGCTATTATTCATACTGTTCAAGGTAGCTAATAGAGGGTGCAATCGTGTATAATTGTAGCTCAAAATACTTCTCACGGTTCTGATTCGATGATTTAAATATTCCATTTTTACTTGGTACTTTTCTTAGCTGCCGTGTCTGGAATTCTATATTTATCAACTTTCATGTATGTTCAGTTGCTGGTATGGATTCAACTGCTGCTACAAGTGTATACCCTTTGCATCGGACTAAAACTATTCACCTGGTTTGTTCCCCTTTCATCCCCTTCCCCCATCGTTTAGTGGTAGACTTTAACGCCGTATTACATATTTGATGCTAAAATTGTTTAAGAGTTGAGACCTCCAAGTTGCAACTCAAAGGCACAGCATGTTTTGTTTGTAGGTGAGACATGCTCAAGGTATTCATAATGTAGAAGGAGAAAAGGACCATAGTGCCTACTTATCTCAAGAACTCTTTGATGCACACCTTACTCCTCTTGGCTGGCAGCAGGTAATATCCGTAGAATATGGTTCAATGTTTTAATATCATAATTTACTTTTCTTTTTAAGAACGACAGAATATTTCAATAAGATGTCAAAGATAATATTAGGTTTACTGTTTTTGGTTCTTGATGAGAACACTTGCTGTTCCCATTCAAGATAGATCTTCTTTTCTATAATGAGAACATCTAGTTAATATTTACCTTTATATTTACTTTTATGCATAATTTTTTGAATCCTTTTAGGTTTTAACCCAAAGGAATGGTTCTATTTATCTCTTTGATGCTTTTTAATAGGTAGATAATCTGCACAACCATGTTCGTGCATCCAGACTTTCAAAAAAGATTGAATTAGTCATTGTTTCACCATTGTTAAGGTATGTCGTTGCCGCAATTTTGATGCATGTTGAAATTTTACCAATATCTTAAATATTTCTGTTACCTGGTGAAAAATTCTGATGCTCTCTCTCATTCGGTGTTATGATTTACCGACCAAGAAAACCCTTACATGTTCTCCTGTTACGTTATTAAAAATTACCATATGAGCATTATAACTATGTATCTTCTGGATGTAGGCATACATCAAACGTTGTCATTTCTCACTCACATACGCCTTATCTATGTAATAGTTTCTGTAACATAAAATTAGTAATTTATTACTTTTTAATTTACATTATGATATTAGCGTAGAGCTACAATTTTAAGTGATACAACTTATGAAGTCGACTGGACTAGCCTCATGGGCTAAATGAGTGCGTTAAATATATTAGCTACATATTTTATTGTAAATGCTTGATAAGAAATCAATCCGAACTTGATTTGCCTAATGAGATAAATGAACAGAGTTAAAAGACGCATTGGAATGAGCTCAACTTGAACTTGATAAAAATCTTAAGCACTCGAGTTGACTAGATTGTTACTTGACTTGGTTACATCCCTACTTTGACCAATCCCCATCTTTTATCAGATTTAATTTAATGGCCTCAAGATAAAGATATCTATTAAGGTGACACTGAATGTTGTTTCAAACATCACTTTGCCCGCATCTTATTTTCTTCATTGAAAGCTTAGGGTCACCAGATTAAAGCTTAGTCTGGGAAAATGGCTTTTCATCTCTTAAAGATCAAGCTATATATGAGATACATTTATATATATTGTTAATTTTAGCATGTTTCAATAGCGTAGGATCCTCTTGTTGTTATGATTACTAATGTTTGCATTGTAGAACCATGCAAACAGCAGTTGGAGCTTTTGGGGGTGAAGGTTACGTAAATGGCATAGATGTACCTCCACTAATGGTGGCAAATGCTGGGAATAGCGATCGTCCTGCAATTTCAAGTCTGAATTGCCCTCCATTCATAGCTGTGGAGCTCTGCCGAGAACATTTGGTATATCACATAGAAAAGAGTACCTCCTTTCATTAAATGTTGGCATCTTTTTACTTTTTTTCTTCTTTTCTTCTTAACATGTATAGAACATTTTTTTTGGACAAGTAATGTATAAAACTAGTTGATTTGTATATATGAGAATCAGGTAGCCCTGAACTCACTATAGTTCTGTTATTTTAGTTGTTTCATTTTCTAAATGAAACTATGCTCTAGTTACTTGGTGCTATCAAGCTGGTTACTTCATTGTATTGATTTAAAAGGCTATGTCATGATTTTTAATGAACTGCGGATGTACAATAAAAATTCTGCATGTTAAAAATATTGCAAATGTCCACATTGTAGTTGCCAAGATGTCTGTTTCCCATTTGTGCGATATAGATGCCAGAATTAGATAAATTATGATTGACCTTGGTATATAGTCCCTTGTATTGCATCCATTCTTCTCGCATAAATAAACACTTGGAACACATGATAAGTGGGAGTTTTAACAGATTTTACTTCTTTTTTTCCACTCTTAAAAGACTTTTAGTTCCAAGGTTTCTCATTTAATATATTACATAATGCAGGGAGTTCATCCATGTGACCAGAGGAGAAGCATTTAGTATATAAACCCTATTTCCTGCAATCGATTTTTCACTGGCAAGTTTTATTCTAGTGTTGGTAACCATTATACAATTGTTTGTTTCTTTAGTTAGTTAGAATCAATCTCTCAGTTTTGCTAATTTGCATAATTTGGATTTTTGTGCAGATAGAAAATGATGCTGACGTTTTGTGGAAGGCTGAAATTAGAGAAAAGAACGAAGATGTAGCAGCCAGGGGAATGAAGTTTTTGGACTGGTAACTTCTTAACTCTTAGTTTTATTCTTAACAAAGGATCTATTGTACATCTAAATGCCTTAATTAGATATATTATGATAAGTGTTTAGTTGAATTTCTTTTCCTATCCTCATCAAATTTTAATCGACTTGGCAATTAAGCATCTCATTCAACTTGAACACCACGACAAAAACATTTTTATTGGCTGAAGTACTTCAGTTTATATGTTTCTAATGCTACTCTATTTTGCATTTCCTTCTTTACTTTACTGTTTTGAATTACTTCAAATCAGATCCTTAAGCATTAATTACATGTTGGCCTTTGGATATTAGCAGATGTGGCTTGGCTGGCTTGTCTCTTTTCTGGTTGTTATTTAATTAGTATTTTTTTTTGCCTAAATCTGGTCCAGGTTGTGGACTAGGAAAGAGACAGAGATCGCAGTTGTTACTCACAGTGGATTCCTAGTTCATACTTTAAGTGCATACGGAAATGATTGTGATCCTTCGGTCAAGAGTGAAATGAGCAGATTGTAAGTGTTTAATATTCTTGCTAAGTTTTAATTTTGAGTGAATAGGCTTCTTGCAGTTATTTAGGTTGGTTGTATGATCAATATAAGGTTTGAACCTATTTTCCTCCAGCCAATCTTCTCATAGGTAAGTAGGGGAGAAGTAACTATGATAGGACATTGATTCGAGTTCCTAATCGATTGGTCTACTAAAAAAGCTGAAACAAAAGTTGCAAATAAATAACAGATGGGAAAATAAATAAATTGTAAAAAAAAAACATCCAAGAGCTAACTCCTTTAAAGAGTAAGAAATCAATCCTCCCAAATATACCTCATACCCAAAATAAAAAAGAAGACCAAGCATCAATTACCGCACTTTACAAACTTAAAGCTCAACCCCTTCTGTTTCGTTCCCTCCAAATTGACCACTTAAAGTTCTTTCATTGTTTTCGGCATAAGCCATGCATGACACCCCAAATAATGTTAGCACTATGATCCACAAATCCTATCCAAGGTACAAGGTAAGACGAGGTGATCTACTGTCTATTCATCCTTTTACAAAGGCCACAACCAGTTCATCAATTTCTACCTTCTTGTAGCACACCAAACAAAGAATCCAACTTTCAGGGGGAAACTTCACTTTTAACATTACTAATCAATGATAAAATGACTTACCAGAAAACAGCCTGTTTTCCCATCCCATTCATTGTAAAGAGTCCTGGTGGCCTGTATGGAAATGGACTCCTGCAGGATACCAAACAATACAGCCAGCGGTTCTATTTCTCAGCCATAGAAATCTCTTCCAAAACAATGATTTCAAACCTGAATTACCCCCTCAGTAGTCACAGAATCAGAAACACAATCCAAGCCTCTAACAGCATTTCTGAATAAGTCTGGAAATAAGTAACAAGCCTACTTCTCACACCTTTTTATGTCTTCTCATTTGGGCTTTCTAACTCTTTGTTGTGTGTATGGTGACACCTCTATCTTCAAATTTCGATTGTTTCCCTTGCATTTGAAAATAGATGCATATTTCCAAAATCATAATTCAAGTGTAGCATATCTTCAGGTTTAGCTTTACCCTCGTTTTTCCCCCTCTCACAGTTCGCTGATTATTTCTCTATAAATGGTGGTGGGGTTGTTCGGCTACTGGCGTTTCTGGTGGTAGTGTTTTGTGCGTTTGGTGTCTTGACTCTTGAATTTCTTGACCTTTATAGAAATAAATTTGAAACAATCTTTTGCTGCTTCATATGAGATTAATACTGATCATGATTTGTCATTTTTGGTATGCACTTTACTTCTTATTTTCAATTGTTAGTTGCAAGATCCCTAAAGAATACGCCCTTACCTTCTTTTCCCTTATCTCCCTCCCTATATTTTTGAACAGTGTCACAAAACATGAATATCTATTGTTTTACAAAATATCAAAAGCACTTTTTTGTCAATTAGAATGATATTGAAACATACTCCATGATTTTACACACATGAAATAAAACTCACATTCAGAACTGTAATGATACAAGATCCATTTTGGCAAATACCCGGAGTACCTTCCTTGAATTGTTTTCTTCACAAATACTGAAACGATATCCTCATCTGTGTAGCTTTAACAATTGTGAGCTTCGGTCAGTGGTCATCGTTGATAAAAGGTAAGCATGGCATTTAAATTATTATTTTAAAAAAAAAGAAATATTCAGTTCTGCAGAATATGTTATCTAAGTCATTTTTATGCTCATTTCTGTTCTTTTATTTTGCAGCAACATAGGTTCAGATTCTTCAACAACTGACTATCCTGGAAAAATTCCTAGTGGGGATGCTGCAAAATAAGAGAACTGTTGGACACTGAAGTGTTCAATTACTTTTATCTCAAAAATTCAAAAAATTAGGATATTCATTATATGATGATTCTAAAATAGTTAGTTATGAAGGCAGTTTGTAAGGCTATTACTCCAAAAGATTTAGTTTTGGAAAGGGGCCATATTCAGGCCCTTTTAAGAAATGAAATTTCGAACTTTTTTTTTTTTTTTTTGTGAAGAAATATATTAATGAACATTACTTGACTGACTCTATCAAGCCAACTATTTTTTTAACTAAAAGTTGCTTTATGTGGCTTTATTTTGTACTTGTATGATTTGGGCTCTTCTCATTGTTGTGTATGTTTCATTCTTCCTTGGTTTTTAAGTAATGAAGGAACCTTCTGTCATTACCCTCTAGGGTCTTTACTTAAGGTGATTTACTTATGAATAAATTGCTCTCTTCATTTTAGAATTAGTTATATATCCTTTTTCTCTGTTTAAAATTAGAGTTAAGTTTTTAATTATAAACATTAAAGGCATATAAAGTTTATGTCATTTTTATTACTTATATATGAATACTAACATGCTATCACTACTACTTTTTCTATTCCAAAAAGAACGACTTAACGATAAAATTCACACAAATGAAGGCAGGCAGATAAGATAAGATATGAGAAGAGGGTATAAATTTACTTTTTATTTTGTCATTGTTTCGATATGTATATGTTAATTGTTTTAATTGATTCTTTAGTTTGTGGAGAAAGAGTAAATTAATTTGAGTCATTTATTTGTGATGTAATTAATTTAGTGTTTGACGAAAACGTAATATACCAAGGGTAAAAAAGTCAATATAAAGTTTTATATAGGTGACACTTTAGACATGTTTCTAAGAACAAATTTTTTTGTCACTTAAACCATCCTTTTGATGTTTATACTCCTCCATTCCTAAATCACTAACGTTTTAAGGAGTTTAATTTTTTTAATATTTTTGACATTAACAAATTTCGAGGAAGTAATAATATTTATTTTATTATTACTAAAATTTTGTAATAATATTTATGGCAAGCAACTTGTCTCATTATTACAAAATTACAAAAATAATATTATTTAATATTAATAATAATATTAACTAACTAATAATTTTGTAATAATATTTAATTTAAAAGTTTAAGATAATAATTTTGTAATAATATTTATTTTAAAAGTGGGACAAAAAATATTAGCTAGTTAATATTATTTTTAATATTAATATTAGTTAGTTAATATTATTATTAATAATAAAATTATTTAGCAATATAAATTGAGACAAACAAAATGGGACAAACAAATAAATTGGGTAAAGGCAGGGTAAGTCGCTACTAGGGATAAATAACGTTTTGGTCATTATATTGAGGTCGGTTTTTCGTTGTGATTACCTAAACTTTTTTATTATCGAATAAGCTGTCTTTCAAAAACTTACAAAATGGTCATTAAAATCAGATTTTCCGTCCAAAAAGCGTTAGGAATCTTGGTATGCTGAAGTCAAACTTAATTTTTTTGCTTACGTGGAACACAGAAAAGACGAGCAGGTGGATTATTATAGCACAAATGACCAAAACTATTAACTATTTCACCTAAACAATTCCAAAACTAATAATAATAATAATAATAATAATAATAATAATAATAATAATAATAATAATTTCAAAATAATAATAATAATAATAAATACTATTAATAGTAATAATTTTAAAATTTATTTTTAATTTTTTTTTAAAATCTGTTAATTTTAAAAGTCTTTTTTTTAAAAAAAACTTTTTAAAAAAAAAATTTGTTTTTTAAAATTCAATTTTTTTTTAAAAAGTCAGTTTTTAAAAAACGTTAATTTTATAAAACAGAATTTTTAATTTTTTAAAAACGTTAATTTTTTTTTTTTCTTGAACTAATATTTTTTTAAAAGAAGTTCTGTTTTTTTAAAAACGTTAATTTTTATAAAATAGAAAATTTTAAATTTTTTAGAAAATTAACGTTTTTAAATTTTGTAGAAATTTAACGCTTTTTTTTTTTTAGAAAAGTAACGTTTTCAAAAAAAAAAATTAGAAAAGTAACGTTTTTTAAATTTTTTTAGAAAAGTAATGTTTTTTAAATTTTTAAAATTAATGTTTTTTAAATTTAAGAATTTTTTAAAAAAAATATTAGTTCATTTAAAAAAATTAACGTTTTAAAAAAATTAAAATATTATGTTTTTTTAAAAAGTAACGCTTTTAAATTTAAGAATTTTAAAAAAAGCAGATTTTTTTTAAAAAATATTAGTTTGGTTTAAAAATTAAGGTTTTTTAAAAAAGCATTTTTTGAAAAAATATTAGTTCGATTAAAAAAATTAACGCTTTTTTAAAAATTAAAAAATTATGTTTTATATAAAATTTAACGTTTTTAAAAAAAATGATTTTTTAAAAATTGAATTTTAAAAATAGCTTTTTTAAAAAAAGACTTTTAAAATTAAAAGATTTTTTAAAAAATAGAATTTTAAAATTATTACTATTATTATTATTATTATTATTTTGAAATTATTATTATTATTATTATTATTATTATTATTAGTTTTGGAATTGTTTAGGTGAAGTAGTTAATAGTTTTGGTCATTTGTGCTATAATAATCCGCCTGCTTGTATTTTTTGTGCTCCACGTAAGCAAAAAAGTCAAAGTCAACTTGCACAGTCAGCATTCCTAACGTTTTTTGGACGGAAAATCAGACGGAATGACCATTTTGTAAGTTTTTAAAAGTACAGTTATTCGATTGAAATAAAAAAGTTTTTGTGAACTACAATGAAAACCGGACCTCAAAGATAAACGACCAAAACGTTATTTATCCCGTCGCTACTATGTGTAGCGGTGTTTCTTTTTCTTTTTTAAATTTCAGCCATTCATAAACTTGATCAATAGTGAAGATATTGGTTGCCGAATAGTATTCATGGCAACCGATTGCCATGGATGTATATATATATATATATATATATATATATATATATATATATATATATTGAATGTCATCTATTACAATAATTTATCATAACTTAATTTTTATGGTATTTCTGCCTTCTAGATAAGGCTGTAAAATGAACAAATAGTTCGGGCTAGATTCGTACCTGCTCGACAAAAAAGTTCGATTCGAGCTCGACTCGAAATATAAATAAGTCAAATATGAGTAAATTTTAAATTTCGATAATTTACTCGAAGCTTATCAAATTGAAATTTTCTATTGATACTCATATCATATTCGTTCGAAAAGTTCAAACTGGTCGAGCTCGATTCGAGATCGTGCTCGACTCAGTAGTTAAACGAGTTTCAATCACTTATTTTATACTCGATAAATTTTATAAACCAAATCTGAGCAACTTGTTGGGATATTTCATATGAATCCTACATTGAAGTGTAGATGGGTTAATAAGTATGGTAGAATCTCAACCTAATAGGTTAACCTGTTAGGTAAGAAGATAATCCAACATGCTTATTGTGTCAGTCTAATAGGTTAACCTTTTAGTCTACACAGGTGATGAGACCAGACCACGGACACATTTACACCCTTACTTCTAGATGTATCATTACATTTTGCTGTCAAGTAGAATGGAAGCCTCATCCTTTAT
This sequence comes from Panax ginseng, assembly GCA_020205605.1. Lineage (NCBI taxonomy): Eukaryota > Viridiplantae > Streptophyta > Magnoliopsida > Apiales > Araliaceae > Panax > Panax ginseng. The sequence goes on from CM035146.1 coordinate 13,187,036, forward strand.
ATCAATAAAAGTGAGTCATACCACTGGATTAAGTGTCTATCAATCATCTATCACTATATATAATAAGACAAATAAAAATCTCATCTTGAGTCGATTAACAAATTGATTGAGTCATTTTAATTGATTATGAGTTACTTTTTTCTAAGAGTATAATAATATCCAATATACATACAACTCTCAATTTATATTATACTATTTATTTATATTCAAATTATAATACTCCCTCCATTCCATTATATCTGATGTTTTAGAGTGTATTTTTTTTTCCAAAATATTTGACGTTCTACAATACCAAGTATAAGACCCCAACTTTTATGAATAAAGAATAATTTTCTCGAAATATATTTTTGAATATTATAGTGTGGATTTGATATAATATTATAGTTGCGGGTACTATTTATCAATTTTGTAAAGTAAATTAGTGGTTATATAATATTCGATTGGTCGGGAAATATTCGTTTTAACAGAGATTATTTGTACGACGGCACAATCATTGGTGGACCCCACAACGGAAGTATTGTCGTAGTTAAAAAATGACATAATTATCTTTTTATAAAAATAACGGCGAAAGTGTTACCGTTAAAACTGTTGAACTATCCGGTAGTAAAAGTACAGTAATACGCGTGGTTGCATAGTAGCACACGGTATTGATTATTGATGCTTACGTGAGAATTCACTCATTTATACTCAATTATTGCTACAGTAATTGCTGCATCATATCTCTTATATTATTGATATAATTATTGTCACAGTATCATCTGCATAATATTTATATTATTAAATCAATAATTGAGACGACAAAGTTATTCATATTATTATTTACAATATTAACAATGTTTAGAAGTTCTGTCAAAGAGAGGTTTGGTCACCTAATTGCACGCCAATAAGGAGAAATCCTTATCGAAAAGCCCCCTCTTTCCTGGGAACGACCTGGTTGTTAAATATTGCGAGTTATAATATTAATGATGAATAAGTTTGTGTTGATTAAAAATGAATTTGATATTTTCATTGTGTTGGGATTATCAGTGTTAATGGAAATCGACATCTATTTCGATAATAATGGATGTCTGGAGGTTATATTGGCCAATCGGGTAATTGACCGGATAAATGAGCAATTAATTGCTATTATTTCACATGCTTATAACTATGTGTTCACATGTGTGTACTATTGATTCACATTCTTGTACTATTAGGGGTGATGGTGCAAGATTGATAATACTTGCATGACTAAGTTAAAAATGAAGATATAGATGGACGTACTATACTATAATTCATATTTTCATATGTCTAGAACTATTGATTCACATTATTTACTATTAGGGGATGTGATGCAAGTTTGATAATACTTGCAGGACTAAATTAAAAATAAAAAAAAAGAGGAAGGTATTATACTGTAATATTTCAAGCCCCAAAACGTGCAATTATCGAAACTATATTTTCCTATAAATAGAAGCTCATTCTTTCTTCATTTCTCACCAATTCATAAAAGCTTTAGAGCAATTATTATAGAGAAAAATTATAGAGAGAGAAGAAGAGAAGTCCGCTACCTCATTATTCCAAAGATCCGCTTTTTCTAAGATAAGGGTATTATTATTTCGTATTCATGAAGAGAGTTATTTTCTTTCAATACTCATAAGGGTTGTTATTCCATTCTTTATTATTATATTGGAATAACTCGCCTATATAATGGCACCGCATACATGGTAAAAATTCTTCGTTATTCCATTCTTTATTATTACGTTGGAATAACGTCCGTATGTCTTGGTCTATCGCATGCCCGTGAATTTCGTTGTTAATCCATTCTTTATTATTCTGTTGGAATATCCTATTTGTGCGGATTACGCATGACCTGGTTCCATTCTTTATTATTCTATTAAAATATCATATCTGTGCGGGTTACGCATGACCTGATTCCATTCTTTATTATTATGTTGGAATAACCTGTCTATGCGGACTACCGCATGCATGGTGAATGATTTTTTGTATTCATTCCTTATTAAATTGTGGAAATGATCTGTCTATGTGGATTACCGCATGGCGGACAAAAATCCATTTGCAGTTTCATATATTCTATTATACTCAGTTGGTTAAAGTTTTGGCTTCTATACCCCCATGAAATTAGTAGAATATCCTGGATATTTGCACTTCATCCAGTATTTTTTCATGGAAATATTCTTCTGAGCATTCTTGAATTTTACTCCACAAAACAGTATCATGTTGACAATTTGGACGTTATTGATTTTTGGATAAATTAAATTATAAATCTTTACAAATTTATCCTTGAACTTGTTTTATTGAATTCTTATATCATTGTCATCATCCTCATGTTTATAATATGTTGAAAGTCATTTGTGGCCTGTAATGCATAGATGGACTTGGTATGATTATGACCAGGAATTATTCGGTATAATTATAACCGTAATATTACAAATGATGTGGTAAAAGTCCTCATTGGCCGTAGTGCATTGATGGACAGTTGTTGACATGATCATGACCATTGATGAATACACGAATATCCTTGGCCCGTGGTGCATGGATAATTTATGGTCGTGATACTAATGAATATCTTTGGCCGTAGTGCAGGGATGATGTGGTTTATTTATTAAGTTGAGTCTCAACGATAAAAGTAATGAAAAACCTTTTAAATAATAGAAGATAGTAAATTTTATGCTCTACTTGACTTTTCTAATGGATTGCTTGTTCCGCTGCAGTTAAACTTGTTGTCTATTATATTCTATCGGTTTAACATTATGAAGGCTAATGATAATTTATTCTCGCATTATTTTAGTCATAATATTTCATTGGGTTAGTTGAGCTCACCCTTTTTCTTTCACCGCTTTCTTCGTGAAATGAGAATATAGTTGGGATTTAGTCTGGGAAACGGATTGATCATCGGTCCAGATGGTTGTTTTAGTAGTCCTCACTATTCTATAAAATAGTGTGATAATAAATGTAATGAGAACTCCATTAAGTGTGGATATTGTCTAGATGACAATATTTGTATTAAAACTCATATCATATGTTTTGTCGTATCTTACACGACTGTTGTATAATTAAGTTGTATTTGAATTTTATACCATGTATTTGGCGACTCAAGATGGATGTATACCTATTTTGGGGGTGTCACACCAAGAATATTTTGTCTATTTGTTTTCCTTTTCTACCATTCCTTCTCCAGCACTAATGGTCAGATCATGTGAGTGGAAATGATCCAACTAATAATTTGTACAAGGGAACGCCAAAGCAAGAGAGGGCTTATGAACGCCAAAAATTGGCAGATGTACATTGTTGGTTCGCCGTTCTGACAAGGGACTAAATTCAAAAATTGATGGCTTTGTTCAATATTCTGGAAAGCGAACTCTTCTCTCTTGGATGATTGACTCCAGAATTGTTCATATGAGTGACAAAGTGCAAAGATATGAACCATAGAAAGAAAGTTATGCTAGAAGGTTGGATCACGAAAAGATGGAATCCATTGTGGTTCTTTCAGAATGGCATTACTTTTGGCCATTAATGGTAAGATCTCACGAATCCTACCGATAAGAGATGAAGAAGATTGGCCTAATTATTTTTGGCCTTTTAATGGTCGGATCTCACGATCCCATCTGATAAGAGATGAAGAAAATTGGTTTGAATTATTTTGGCCATTAATGGTCAAATCTTACGATCCCATTCGATAAGAGATGAAGAAGAAGAGTTGGGAGTATGTATGTAGACTGGAGAGGAGAGGAGAATAATATTAATGATGACCAATCGGTCAGATCCAGCTGATGAGGAGATGGAGAAGAATAGTTGGGAAGAAGAGACTGAATGGTCAGATCCGACCGGATGAGATCAAAGTATTAATTAGGGGTAAAATAGTAAAATTGCATCTATTCTTAATCTGTGTGAAAATATGTAGAACGTCAGATATAATAAAATGGAGGGAGTATCAAATAATATAATCTAAATTATATATATCATAATTTTAAATGGATCCATTACATTTTTTAAAATAATTACAACAAAAATGCACTCATAAAATATTTACACAATTAATACATTTTTCATATTTATTTACAATATTAGTGCAATTAAGCTTCCTTAATTTAGGGAATTAGTATGCAATTAGGATTCCTTAATTTATGGAATTAGTAATAATTTACTTATTAAATTAAGCAATTAATAAGTAAACCATATAGCATCTCATCATCATCATCATTGTCTTCGTCCTCTTCATCATCTTCGTCTTCATCAATGACTTTCTTCTCTTCGGCAACTGAAGAATTGTTTTCTTCTTCTTCTTTTTTCTTCAGAATTTTACTTCTTTGTTGTTGATTCGCTTCCGTCAATGTCTTTACCTTCTACTGGTAGATCCAATTTTTGCTTCGTAGGCAATGCATGTTCTTTTTCCTCTATCTTCAACTCTGCCATCAATTTTAGGGTTTCAAATGATCAGTAGCAGCAAAACATAACCTTTTTAGATACTCACACAGTCTCGCTACTAGGTGGCTATTGGCATTACCAAAAATCTGTTCAAGCCTATATTGGGCTCGTTTACTACAACTATTATTAAATTGTTGGGCCAGGTAGCGTTCGGACAGTAGAACAACTATTATTAAATTGTTGGGCAAGTACCAACGCAGAAATATGATCTGTCGCCGCTCTATTTCTGCAATTTTTTCATAGTGCAGTTGGTAGCCAAACCTTCATACCAAGGTAACCAATTCTGTTTTATTAAGTTACCAATTTATTTTGAATGTAATGTAGTTGGTAGTCAAACATTCATGCAGTTGGTTGCCAAACTTTCATACCAAGGTAACCAATTCATACTGCAGGTGTGGAGGTAGATTGGTTACCTTGATATAAATGTTTGGTTACCTTGGTATAAAAGTTTGGTTGCCTTGGTACGAAAATTTGGTTATCAACATTATATTACACATCACTCTCTTATCTCTCTCTTTCCTATGCAGTGTTCTTATTTTCTTTTTGACATGAAATTGGGTCTCACCAGCGAAGAGGAGGAGGAAGATGACCGGCGAAGGGGAGGAGAAAGATGACGTTGCCAAACTTTGAATATTTGAATTTGAATTATTATTTTTGAATTTAAATTTATTTTTGTTGTTAGATCCAAGATATTTGAATTTGAATTATTAATTATCGAAATTATTTCTCCTTGATTTTAGGTTTCTTTATTATTATAAATTGAATCATATACTAATTTTTTAAATTGAGGAATCCTAATTGCACTAATATTGTAAATAAATATGAAAAATATATTAATTATATAAATATTTTATGAGTTCATTATTATTATAATTACTTATTAATTGTTATATATTATTGTAAATGACCCTATTTTAAATTGTATGCCCGATTGTCAATCCAGTGTTTCAATAGCGTGTTGGGCCATTCAATTCGGGCTTTAAAAAATTAGTTGTAGCACTTGAAATATCAGTCCTTTCTTTATAAGAATGACAGTAGGTAACGGACTTGAGTGTGAAAGCCTGAAAGGTGTATTACTAACCACTCCTGTAGGTGACCGGACTAGCATCAGGACCCACAATTTCTTTCAAAGTCAACGAACCATCATCAATAATTACTTGCCACTTGCCAACTCCACTAAGCAACAATTATAGATAAAGCAAAGGACAATGACACACAAATTCCAATAAATATGTAGAAACTGCACTTGTCTCCCTTGACATCTAATTCAAATTAAAGATAGTATTTCATTCTTCAAACAACTAGTTCAATCAATAATAGTAATAATAATAGCAATAGCAATAATAATAAATTTTAAAAAAAATTATTTAAATTATAAAAATATTTTTATATGAAACTGATGTGTATTTAAAAAAATATTTTTATTATTTTATTAATTTAAATTATTTGAGTAAGAATAAATTTGACAAATTATTATTATTTAAAATTATTATTATTATTATTATTTAAAATTTATTGTTTTGAATTATTATTAATACTATTATTATTATTATTAATAATAGTATTTTATTATTATTATTATTATTTTGAAATTATTATTACTATTAGTAGTAGTAGTAGTTTTGGAATTATTCAAGTGAAGTAGTTAATAGTTTTGGTGGTTTGTGCTATAATAATTTGCCTCCTTACAATTTTTGTGCTCTATGTAAGCAAAAAAATGGGGCTAATTTGCACAATCAGCATTCTGTCCATTTTTTTGGACGAAAATTTTAAGTAATGACCATTTTATAATTTTTGAAAGTACAGTTATTCGATTATAACAAAATAAATTTTGATAATCACAATAAAAATCGAACCCTAGTACAGTGACAAAAAAATGTATTATCCCCAAATTAAAGATAGTATTTCATTCTTCAAACATCTAGCTCCTTCATTATAGATCAAAAATAATATCTTAACAATAAAAAAAATTTATTTCTTATAAATAGGAGTCTCTCCCTTAATAATAATTTAAAATTTCAAAAGGTAATAAAGTCACAATATGTAGTAACTCTTAATACTATCTCCGTTCTATAATAATAATCGTTTTAACTTCATAAACATAAATTAAAAAATTTATTTAATATTATTACCTCCATTTCATAATAATTAACTTTTTAAAGGAAAAAAAAATTGTTTCATTTTATTTTTTGTTTATAACTTTATAGGAGAATAATTCATTTATTTTTCTGTATCACCCCTAACTTCTCTCATTATCTAAGAAATTTTTTCTTTTGTATTAATAATTTTTAACTTCCCATAAAGGGGAAATGATGGAATTTCATACAAATTTTAATTCTTAAATGATAGTATTAAATAACTTTTTTAATTCATGTGCATGAGGCTAAAAAGACTATTATTATGGAATGGAGGTAGTACTCCCTCGGTTACATAATAACTGTCTTTTTAGAAGAAAAAAAATCCAATTTATTTGTCGTTTATAACTTTCTAGGAGAATAAATTATTTATTTTCTTATATTATCCCTAACTTTTTCATTGTCCCAAGAAATTTTCTCTCTTGTATTAATAGTTTTTAATTTCCCATAAAGGGATAGTGATGAAATTTCCTACAAATTTTAATTCTTAAATGATAATATTAAATGAGTTTCTTAATTCGTGTACATGAAGCTAAAAAGACAGTTATTATGGAATGGAGTCTGTGACGCCCCCAAAATAGGTATACATCACCCATTCTGAGTCGTCAGATATCGCACTATAAAAATCAAATATAAACATTGTTTATACAACTGTTGAACTGAGAGTACGACAACAGATAAGCTGTGAGTTTTAATATAAATATATATAACTCTCGTGGTGCCTTGACTACAAGACCTTACAATGGTACCTTGCATAAAGGTAAAATTAATAATTGTTTTAGAAATTAAAATCTTTGAAAAATACTCAAGGAAACCTTCGTACATGGGAGGCCATGCGTCTAGGTTATGATAGATATCATATGTCCACAGAATTATCCTTGGTTGACCCAAAAGTCCCCAAAGAAAAACAAGAAAATTAATATCATCTTCTTTCCAATGATGAGTCTGGTGGGAGAATGCATATTATGATTTGATATTTTAATATATATGCTTATGATTATTTGTAAAGTCCTTCACGTAAGATATGTACAAGGACTTAGTGATAGATCAAATTTGTTAGGTTGATCTAAGCTCTTAACGTATATCATTCTGTAAAGGAATGTATAGATAGAAAGATCAAAGCTGTTAGGTTGATCTTGAGATGTAATAGATAGGCTTCGAAGAAATCGGAGTGTATAAATCTGATCAACATTGTAGAAGTCAAGGCAGAAACGTAGAGCTTAGAAGATCGTAGTGTGCTTTCCTTGAAGGGCCTCTTCGGGAATCGTAGAGTGACCCCAATGTCTGCTGAACCAACTCAACGATTGTAATGTGCTGAAGGGAACGTAGAGTTTACAAGTCAATGATCATAGAGTGCTCTCGGAATCGTAGAGAGCTACAACTCAAGTAAACGAAGATCGTAGTATGCAAAGGTTTAAGGAGAATCGTAGTGCTCTCGGCTGATAACATCAGACCAGGCACCAAGATGACAAGTAACTACGATCTGGATCGTAGAGCATCTGTCTTGTGTTAGAGAACGTTGAGCCTCATGATTTATGTGGAAGACAGATTCCAACATAAGAGGAATGGATTCTAATGTTGCAGTGAAGACTCATCACCCAAAAAGACACAAGAAAATATCCTTAGTATGCAACACAGAGGCGTGTTGAAGAAGCTAAGGAAAGTACCATTGGTAAGGGGGAAAACACCTTTTCAGGTGTTAGGTGAGAAAGCAGTCTGCATGTCAGTGGGCCAGAATGCAATTTCAGAAGATGTGCAGAAATATCTCCATTAAAGATCAGAAAGGTCAAACACATTTAATGCCTTAACGGATGGATCCAACGGATAGTTTTTAAGATCACATATATGCAAATCAAGCAGATGAGAGAGAAGCAAGCAAGCATTGAAAAAATAACGTGAACAACTCTCAAGCTCAACTCTACGATCTGAGAATTAGCAAAGCTTGCTCAATTTACTCGCTTACGTAACAAGCGCTTAAAAGAATCGAGTAGCAACCATCAAGAACTCAACATCTATCAATCAACTGAAGAAGAGTACCAAGTCTGCTGGACTTGAAGAGTTCTAAGTGAACTGTAAGAGAGCCAAGTCTGCTGGACTTAAAGAGTTCAAGAGTGAACTAAGAAGTTCCTAGACTGCTAGTCTAGAAGGAATCTGTGTGATTCAGAAGTTGTAAAAGACATCCTTAGTGGATATCCTACTCGTTGAGTAGAAGAGTGGACTAGGAGCTTTAAGTGCTCTGAACCACTTAAAATGATCGTGTCTTTTACATTCATAACTATAATCGCTATATCATCTATAAGCGCTATAACCCGCCTCACTCTCATAACTCCTTCGCTTTGTAAAGAAGATTAAAAAAAACATAAATTTCGCTAAGTTTTAATCATCATCAAAGAACAAGTTTAAAGATGAAAAGATTTTTAAATATCTATTCAACCCCCCATTCTAGATAACTATTGTGCCAACTAGGAACTAACAATTGGTATCAGAGCAGGTTCTATTATACATCTTACAAGCTTTAGTAGATCCAATGGCACACGTACCAAGCGAATCTAGAACTGGAGGAGGCAGCAAGCCACCAATGTGCAACAAGGATAAATTTGCAAAGTCAGGATGCAAGCTTACATGGACTCAATAGATGAAGATCTATTTGAGACCGTTCAAAATGGGCCCTATATTCCAACGAAGCTTGCACCAACCACTGATGATCCAAATAGAATACAAATCAAGGTTAAAGAAGAGTGGACATACAACGAGAAGAGAGTTGTCCAACTTGACAAAAAGGCCAAGAACATCCTATTCCAATCCTTAAAAGACGATCTGTTTGAAAACGTTGTCAACAGCAAAACAGCTAAGGAGGTTTGGGAAGCATTGTTGATTATGCACGAAGGAACTGAAGAAGTCAGAGAAAACAAACAATCTCTTCTGACACAGCAGTATGAGATGTTCGCTCATGTTCAAGGAGAGAACGTGACTGCCACCTATGAGAGATTCAACATTCTGCTCAACTCTCTACGAGCATATGGGAAGATCTATCCTAACAAAGATTTGATTATAAAGTTCATGAGAGCCCTACCGAGCAAGTGGGATGCCAAAACCACTGCTATAAGAGAGTCAAAGAATCTTCACGAGATGACAAATCCAACAATTTATATGGAAATCTCCTGACATACGAACTGGAGCTGACTCAATGAGCTGAAACCCTATCAGAAGGAAGAAAGAAGGATAAGGGTGTTGCTCTCAAGGCAACTAAAAGTGCATCAAAGGTCAACACTGAGATTGACTCTGATTATGATGAAGACGATGATGAAGATCTTGCTATGCTGGTAAAAAGACTAAGAAGATTCATGCGTCAAGGCAAAACCAACAAGCCAAAGAAGGTCAGCAACTACAGCAGCCAGGGGCAAATAAATAATCTATGCTACAACTGCAAGAAGCCTGACCACTTCATTGCCAACTGCAACAAACCTCTAAGAGAAGAACTAAATAAGAAACAGCATGCAAAGAAGGAATACAAAGGAAACAAAAGTCCTCAGAAGAGAGACAAAGGCCTGGTAGCTGGAGGATCATGGAGCGATTCAGACAATGACTCCAATGCTGACTCCGGAGATGATGAAGAAGCACAAATGGCTAATCTGTGCTTAATGGCCAAACATGCAAATGACAAACAAAACCTCAACATTCATGACGTAAGTCTCAATGAGGTATTTGACTTCAACTCACCTGATGTAGACATAAATGATTTAAGAACTGCACTGCATGGCATAACCACTAACCTACATCAATACATGAAGTGGTTCAGAGTTTTGTCAAAGGATCATTCACTTCTTCAAGAGGAGAAGAAGAAAGTTCAAGAAGAGCTTGAAACAGCCCTTCTAAGTACTAATCTTCTCTCCAAGCTTGAGGCTGAGAATGAAACCTTAAAACAGATAAACACACTCAATGCACAAAGAGAATCTAATCTAACCTCTAAAATTGAGGAACTAGAAAAGACTATCTCTGCATGGAACAGATCCTCATCATCCATGGACTCCCTGCTCTCTAGTCAGAGGAGCACATTCGACAGAACATGCTTAGGCTTTGGGGAATCCATTCCAGAGCCATGTGTGGAAAAGACAAAGGAAACTAGCACTAGTTGTGAGACACCGAATTTTATGAAATAAAAGTATTTAATTTTTCTATTTTGGTAAATAGTTAAATTGATAAAAGTTTAAAGTTAAGGGTAATATTTGAAATTTTTTTGCAAAGTAAACAAGTTGATATAAAATATTCGTTTTGTCGGGGAATATTCGATTAGTTGGGGAAATTTCTTTTTGTCGGAGAATATTCGTACGACGGTACAATCATTAGTGGACCCCACAATAGAATTATTGTCGGATTGAAAAAACGACAAAAATACTTTATGAAAATAACGGCGGAAGTTTTACCGTTAACTGTGAAACACCCCGGTGTTAAAAGTACAAGAATGTCTGGCGTGGTTGCATAGTAGTACATGGTATTGATTATTGATGCTTATGTGAGAAGTCACCAAGATTGTTCAATCGGGTATTTGGGACACTTTTAGGTTTGAGTACTATTCACTTAATTACTATTCACGATTCTTATTCATGAGTTACTATTCACGAGTTACTATTCATGAGTTACTAATCATGAGTTATTATTCAGAGTCTTATTCAATTAGTAAAATATATTTTTCTTTCAGGTCCAAATTATTTTTTTTGGTACAATATTAGTCATGAGGAGATGTGCTAATTTTTAGACCATTGGTTGAAGATATAATAGTAAATCAATATGGACCGCTGGTGTAAGACCCAAACTTTTTAAATAAAGAATAATTTTCTCGAAATATATTTTTTAATTTTATGGTGTGGATTTGATATAATGTTATAGTTGTGGGTAATATTTACAAATTTTGCAAAAAAACGCAAGTTGTTATATAATATTCGATTGGTGGGGAATATTCGTTTTAACAGGAATATTCGTACAACCAAGACAATCATTGGTGGACCCCCATAACGGAATTATTATCGGATTGAGAAAATGACAAAAATACTTTATAAAAATAACGGCGGAAGTTTTACCGTTAACTGTTGAAACACCCGGTGTTAAAAGTACAGTAATACACGTGGTTGCATAGTAGCACACAGTATTGATTATTGATGCTTACGTGAGAAGTCACTCAGTTATACTCAATTATTGCTACAGTAATTGCTGCATCATATCTCTCATATTATTGATTCAATTATTGTCACAGTATCATTTGCATAATATTTATTATTATTAAATCAATAATTGAGACGACAAAGTTATTCATATTATTATTTGCAATATTCACAATGTCTAGAAGTTCTGTCAAGGAGAGGTTTGGTCACCTAATTGCGCGCCAATAAGGAGAAATCCTTATCGGAAAGCCCCCTCTTTCTTGGGAACGACCTGGTTGTTAAATATTGTGAGTTATAATATTAATGATGAATAAGTTCGTGTTGATTAAAGATGATATTAATAGTTCCATTGTGTTGGAATTATTAGTGTTAGTTGAAATCGACATCTATTCCGATGATAATTGATGTCTGGGGGTTATATTGATAAATCGGATAATTTATCGGATAAATGAGGAATTATTTGCTACTAATTCATATGCTTATATAACTATTTGTTCCAATGTGTGTACTATTGAATCACATTCTTGTACTATTAGGGGAGTTGGTGCAAAATTGATAATACTTGCATGACTAAGTTAAAAATGGAGGTATAGATGGAGGTACTATACTGTAATTCATATTTTTCACATGATTATACTATTGATTCACATGATTGAACTATTGATTCACATTATTTACTATTAGGGGAGATGGTGCAAGTTTGATAATACTTGTAGGACTAAATTAAAAATGAAAGAAAAGTTGGAGGTTACTGTAATTTTTCGAGCCCCAAAACGTGCAATTATCGAAACTATATTTTCCTATAAATAAAAGCTCATTCTTCCTTCATTTCTCACCAATTCACAAAAGCTTTAGAGCGATTATTATAGAGAGAAAGAAGAAGAGAAGTCGCTTTACCTCACTATTTCAATTAGATACGTTTTTTTCTAAGGTAGGGAGTATTATTTCTTTCTTATCCATGAAGAGAACTTCGTTATTCCATTCTTTATTATTCGTTGGAATAACCTATATCATGGGCTACCCTATACTTGGTGAAATTCTTCATTATTCCATTCTTTATCATTCATTTGGAACATCACAGCCGCTGCGTTTACGGCGGACCAGTTCCATTATTTATCATTCTGTTGGAACATCCGTGCATGCGTTCTACTTGGGACCGGGTAAAATCTTTATTATTCTGTTGGAATATTATATTCATGCGTTTTACGTCGGACTGATTAAAATCTTTATTATTTTGTTGGAATATCTCATGCATGCATTTTACGCTACCGATTGATTCCGTTATTTATTATTTTGTTGGAATAACCTGCCTGTGCGGTCTATCGCATGCCTGGTGATTTCCTTTGTTATTCCATTCTTTATTATACTCAGTTGGTTAAAGTTTTGACTTCTATACTCCATGAAATTAGTGGAATATCCTTGATATTTGCGCTTAATCCAGTATCTTTTCATGGAAATATTCTTTTGAGCATTCTTAAATTTTACTCTACAAAGCAATATCATGTTGACAATTTGGACGTTATTAGTTCCTGGAGAAATTAATTCTTGAACTTGTTTTATTGAATTCTTATATCATTGTCATCATCCTCGTGTTTATATTTTGTTGAAAGTCATACATGGCCTATAGTGCATAGATGGACTTGGTATGATTATGAATGAGGATTATTGATTGTAATCATGGCCGTAATGTTATAAATGATGTGGAAAAAAGTCCTCATTGGCCCGTAGTGCATTGATGGGATGAGTTGTTGGCATGATCATGACCATTAATGAATACACAAATATTCTTGGCCCGTAGTGCATGGATAATTGTGGTTAATGATACTAAAGAATATCCTTGGCAGTAGTGTGAGGGTGATTCGATGATGTGGATTATTTATTAAAATTTGAGTCCAAATGATAAAAGTGATGAAAAACCTTATAAATCATAAAAGATAGTAGATTTCATTCTCTACTTGACTCTTTTAATGGATTGCTTGTTAAGATTGCTTGATTAAACTTGATGGTTGTTATATTGTATCGGTTTAACACTTTGTTGAAGGCTAACGATAATATATTCGCATTATCTTAGTCATAATATTTCCCATTGGGCTAGTTGAGCTCACCTTTTACTTTTATTGTTCTCTTCAAGAAATGAGAACGTAGCAGGGACTAGTCGGGGAACGGAGTGACGGACCAGATGATAGCATTAGTAGTCCTCACTATTCAGTGAAATAGTGGAAAATAAATGTAATAATATTGAATTTGAGTTTGTATATTGTCTAGACGATAATATTTGTATTAAAACTCACAGCTTATGTTTTGTCGTACCTTACACGACAGGTGTATAATTAAGTTGTATTTGTATTCTGTACCATGTATTTGACGACTCAGAATAGGTGATGTATACCTATTTTGGGGGCGTCACAGCTGGTGGATAGTTATAATAGTAAATCAATATGGATCGTTGGTTTAAAGTTTTAATAGTAAATCAATATGGACCGTTACTTTAAGTTTTAATAGTAAACCAATATGGACCGTCTGTTTAAAAGTAAATCAATCTGGACCGTTCATAAATTAGTTACTATGCAGTCCATTCTTCTATAAATAGAAGCTCATTCCTTCATTATTTCTTACGAATTCACTGAAACTCTAGAGAGAGAAATTATAGAGAAACTATAGAAAAGTATTCTGCTACTTCCTTACTTTTATATTCAGTTTTTTTTACGGTAATAAGAGTGTAGCTGGGTCAAGCGGGGGTATTAAGAGGATTAGAATGGTGGTCTCTAGCTGTGGAGGTTCTCCCTAAACAGTATAGAAAAGTGTGTTGTATTCTATACATCATTTAGTAGTTATATTTGATGAATAATATAGGGTGAGGCAAACCAAACATTGGAAGGGTGTTTTTGCCACTATCATACAAGATGTCTAATGACATACAACCTCGTGTTATCATACGACATGGTTGTCCACATCCACTTGCTGAGTATATCTACGAGAACTACCTATATGATCTTGGAGTATTTTTGAAATATAATTTTCACTTGGAGACAACGGAGATAATTATATGTTAAGAGAAGATTTACCATTGGAAAGAAGATGATAATAATCTTCTTGTTTTTCTTTGGGGACTTTTGGGTCAACCAAGGATAATTCTGTGGACATAAGATATCTATCATGACCTGGACGCATGGCCTCCCATGTACGAAGGTTTCCTTGAGCACTTCCCAAAGATTTTAGTTTCTAAAACAGTTTTTGACTGTACTTTTATGTAAAGTACCATTGTAAGGTTGTGGTCGAGGTACCATGAGATTTACATACATTTGTATTAAAACTTATATTTAACTGTGGTCGTATTCTATCTGACTGACTCAACAATGATTGTATAAATGAAGTTGTATTTGAATTTTGTACCATGTATCGATTGACTTAGAATGGGTGATGTATACCTAATTTTGGGGGCGTCACATTTTGTATCAGAGCTTAGGGATATGGTCACTGGCGGAGATAAGAGTCTAGAACTAGGAGGGGAGAGATGAGTTATATACTTCGCTAGTGTGTGACTTACCTAAGCTGAAATTGTTCACTTGATAAGTTGACAAATTATGATATGTCAATAAACCTTTGTTTTGAAGCTATATTCTAGAATGATATTTGAAATACAGGAGATGAGAAATGGGAAAATCATGGTAGCGAGGAAATTACCGGAAAGGTACAATCTGAAAAGAAAGCAAGATATTCTCATCTCTTTGAATATCAGGTACGTACGTAAATTTCGAGGGCAAAATTTCATAAGGATGGGTGATTGTGAGACCCTGAATTTTATGAAATAAAAGTATTCAATTTTTCTATTTTGGTAAATAGTTAAATTGATAAAAGTTTAAAGTTAAGGGTAATATGTGAATTTTTTTTGCAAGTAAGCAAGTTGATATAAAATATTCGTTTTGTCGGGGAATATTCGATTAGTCGAGGAATATTCTTTTTGTCGGGGAATATTCGTACGACGGTACAATCATTGGTGGAACCCATAACAGAATTATTGTCGGATTGAGAAAACAACAAAAATACTTTATAAAAATAACGGCGGAAGTTTTACCATTAACTGTTGAAACACCGGTGTTAAAAATACGATGTCTGGCGTGGTTGCGTAGTAGTACGGTATTGATTATTGATGCTTATGTGAGAAGTCACTCAAGATTGTTCAATCGGGTATTAGGGACACTTTTCGTGTCGAGAATACTATTCATGAGTTACTATTCATGAGTTACTATTCACGAGTTACTATTCATGAGTTACTATTCATGAGTTACTATTTATGAGTTACTATTTACGAGTTACTATTTACGGAGTACTATTCATCCGTAAAATATATTTCTTTTCGGTCCAAATTATTTTTTTGGGTACAATATTAGTCCATGAGGAGATATGCTAATTTTTGAATAGTTGGTTGAAGATATAATAGTAAATCAATATGGACCCTTTGGTGGATAGTTATAATAGTAAATCAATATGGATCATTTGGTTTAAAGTTTTAATAGTAAATCAAGATATAGAGCCAATTACTTTAAGTTTTAATAGTAAACCAATATGGATAAAAATGCTTTTTAAAAGTAAATCAATACGGACCGTTCATGAATTAGTTACTATATAACGACCCCAAAATAGGTCCATTGCATCCAACCCATTCTCGAGTCGCCAAATACATGGTATGAAAACAACTACAACTTTATTACAACAATTGTCGTGTGCAAAATACAACAACACATATCTTTGTGAGTTTGGATACAAATATATATCAATCTGTGACTCATGTCCCAACCGTGGATGAGACCTCATAATGACACCTTACATAAAAGTATAGTCGAAAACCTGTTTTAGAAATTAGAATCTTTGGGAAGTGCTCAAGAAAAACCTTCGATATGGGAGGCCATGCGGCCTACAGGTTATGATAGATATCATATGGCCCTGAATTATCCTTGGTTGACCCAATAGACCTAAAAAAAATGAGAAGATTACTATCATATTTTTTTCAATGGTGAGTCTTCTCTTGACATATCATTATCTCTACTGTCTCTAATTGAGAGTTAAATTTCAAATAGACTCCAAGATCATATAGGTAGTGCTGTTAGATATACTCAGCAAGTGGATGAGTACAACCCTGTCTTATGATGACACGAGGTTGTATGTCATTAGACATCTTGTATGATAGTGGCAAAACACCCTTCCAAGTTAAATTCACCTCACCCTCAACATCTATAGACCACCGTTCTATTCCCTTGTTATTCCCCCGCTTGACCCAGCTACACTTTTATTACCTGAAAGGAATTGTGAAGCAAAAGGGTGAGCACAACTAGCTCAGTAAAGAATATCATGACTAAAGATAAATAAATTATCATTGGCCTTCAACAGTAATAAATCAGAGATTTAGAAGATATGGTAGATGATAAAGCTTTTCAATCATAGTTGTAGCGGAACGAGAAATCCATTAGAAGAGTCAAATAGACTATAAAGTCTATTATCTTCTCCATGTTAAAAGTCCACCAACAATGTTTTATCCCTGTAACATCAATCAACAATTCCTGTCCACAATCACATGTATAACTCATAATCGTAATTGTTGTTCTAAATTCCTTTTCTCATTCAGGATGAAGATAATTTTCATCACTTGTCTTTACCTGAAATATCAAGATCATGGTTATACCAAATCACAGTTCCTGTTCATAATCATACTAATAAATTCATCTTTGCACTACGGGCCAAAGATATTCACCAACAGTTCATCTTTGCACTACTGGGCCAAAGATATTCATCAACATTCATCTTTTGCACTACGGGCCAAAGATATTCAACTCTGTGTCATCTTTGCACTCACGACCCAAAGATATTCATCAACAATTCATCTTTTGCACTACGTGCCAAAGATATTCATCAACAAGTCATCTTTGCACTACGGACCAAAGATATTCATATCTCAAAGAAATACATAATCATTTCGAATTTATATAAACCATAATTATAACCATATATGTTGATCAATTCACCTTTTGCACTTAAGCTAAAGATATTCAATTATAAATTCAATGGTCATGATCATACCGGTCAACAATTCAACTTTGCACTCATCGCCAAAGAGAACCTATAGTCACGATCATACCAATAATCTATCCATCTTTACACTCAAGTCAAAGAGAAATATTATCATTAGGGTTATAAGAATGTTATATAAAACAATATAATCAACATATAGATTTAATCTCAAGAGTAAGATTCATAAATCAATGATTTCATAACAACTTAATCAAAATGTTATAAATCACTTAATAATCTCATAATCTAATATTATTAATACTACCACAATATTTTAATCATTTCTTAAACTTATAAACAATTTATTTTAATTGTTTACAATTTACTAATAAATGCATTTAATCATCTTAAAATGTCAAACTCATAAGATCTCATCACCAATAACCAAAACCCTCATCAAAAATCTGCTTATACCTCATATATGATTCTCAAGCCATAAAATCATATTTTCTAATTTTTTTACTTCACATAACATATTTAATTCATTTACTCATAACTAGAACATTTTTCATGAAAAATACCAAATCAGTTTTAAAAATATTTCTTTTCTGGGATTTAGAAGAATATAGTCCCATATTGAAATATATTTTTCTCAGAATTTTTAAAAGTCATTTACTATTTTTCACATGGCCAAAATCACCGAATATTTAAACATTTATCATAAATTGTACTTTTATCCAAAAATTCTAACATTTACACGATATACTGATATTATATAGATGTACTCCCAATAAAAATTTTATCAATTTTGGAATTAACCACAAGGAGTTATAAGCAGTTATTTTTAAAATAGTCTTTTCTCATAAAATCCATAACTCCTAATCTATACATCCAAAAATCGCCATTTTTTGACACAATCAACAAAACTCATCAAAATATCATTTCAAATTTTTCCAGAATTTTTGAAGGTCCGAAAAAAAATACAAAACTGAAAACATAATCACCCTTAAAAATCTCTTATTATCCCTTACCTCAAAAAAGCAAAGATTGATGGAATAATCTTTGAAGCGAACTTGCAATTAGTATAACAATACTCAAAGTATACTCAAAATACTCATAAGAATACGCTCAATAATATAGAGAGAGAAAACTTCAGTTTCTGGTGTGATTTTCAATTATAACCTAAGCACCCTATTTATAGGAAATTGCTTAGAACACCAAAGCAGAAAATTTATTATAATATTAATATATTATATAACAATTCCTACGCACTCATTCTAGAGTTTGATTTCAGCCACTTAGCATTTCTCACATGCCACCTTTTAGAAAAAGTAATAAAAAAAATGTTTTTTATATAATAAATAATTAAAACTTCCAAAAATCAATTCTTTCGGAGCTTCAGAACTTTAATAATTCATAATAAATAGCCTTTTTATCAGAAAATTCGAATCTCGCGAGTTTTTATAGGAAATTCAATTCTCTACAATTTACAAAAGAAAGTTTTTCCAAATTCCAAACAAAAATTGACCGAAATCCACAAATGAGCAATTTTACAGGCTATAATCAAATTTCAGTCAAGAAATGGGGTCCACCGACACATAAAACATGTTTTAAATATTTTTGGTAACAAAATACTCCTCCTCCACATATACTCATATATCCCACATTCATCGTAAAAATATCATCATTAATATATTATTAAAATAATACATTTAATTGAATTATTTTATCAGAAAAAGATAAAATATTAATTTTCAACAATTGTCACATTAAAAATTTTCTCCATCTATATCCTAATAAAATCAATATTTTCCTCATCGTATGAATCAATAATTAATTATTCACAAATAATATTACAGAATCACAATATTGACAACCAAAAGGTTCAGGAAGAGGGCTTTCAATAAGAATTTCTCTCATCTTGGCAAGCAATTAGGTGACCAAACCTCTCCTTGACATGAACTTTCTAGACATTGCCAATAATGTTATCCAATAATATTATTCGGATAATATGAATTATTGCTCGATAATAGAAAATACCTTGTAATGACAATTTATGAAACAACAAGAATATAAAATATCAATGCAAAGCAATTATTGAATCAATAAAATAAAATATTGAGCAAGAATTCTTCGTAAGAATAATTATCGAGTAGTGTCTTCTTACGTAAGAATCAATAATTGGTTCAATACCGTAATATTCTTTGTGCAACAACAGCAGATTCGTGTGTTTTAACCACCGAGTATTTTAACAAGATTAATTGCAGAATAACCACGCCTGGCCATTTATAAACAACTTATATTTGTCGTTTTCCTTCATCCAATCGCTTTTCAAGTTATGGGGCCCACAAAAGATCGCTATGTATTGCATTTAATATTCCCCGACAAAGAAGAATATTCCACGACCAAACGAATATTCTCAAACAACAATGAATATTTTATAGCCCATTGCGTATTTTGTAAAATTTTCATAATTCACCCATAACTTTAAACTTTTATCAATTTAACCATTTACTGAATAATAATTATAAGAAAAAATTGAATAATTTTATTTCATAAAATTCGGGGTCTTACATACTATGCAGTCCATTCTTCTATAAATAGAAGCTCATTCCTTCATTATTTCTTACGAATTCACTGAAATTCTAGAGAGAGAAATTATAGAGAAACTATAAAAAAGTATTCTGCTACTTCCCTACTCTTATATTCAGTTTCTTTTAAGGTAATTAGAGTGTAGTTGGGTCGAGCGGGGTTATTAAGAGGATTAGAACGGTGGTCTCTAGCTGTGGAGGTTCTCCCTAAACAGTGTAGAAAAGTGTGTTGTATTCTATACATCATTTAGTAGTTATATTTGGTGCATCATATAGGGTGAGGCGAACCCAACGTTGGAAGGGTATTTTTGCCACTATCATACAAGATGTCTAATGACATACAACCTCGTGTTATCATACGACATGGTTGTGCACATCCACTTGCTGAGTATATCTACGAGCACTACCTATATGATCTTGGAGTATTTTTGAAATATAATTTTCACTTGGAGACAACGGAGATAATTATATGTCAAGAGAAGACTTACCATTGGAAAGAAGATGATAGTAATCTTCTTGTTTTTCTTTGGGGACTTTTGGGTCAACCAGGATAATTACGTGGACATATGATATCTATCATAACCCTGACGTATGGCCTCCCAGTATACGAAGGTTTCTTGAGCACTTCCCAAAGATTTTAGTTTCTAAAAGCAGCTTTTGAATATGACTTTTATGTAAAGTACCATTGTAAGGTTGTGGTCGAGGTACCATGAGAGTTACATACATTTGTATTAAAACTTATATTTAAGCGTGGTCGATTCTATATGCATAACTCATGATTATATAAATGAAGTTGTATTTGAATTTTGTACCATGTATCTGACGACTTAGAATGGGTGATGTATACCTAATTTTGGGGGCGTCACACTAGTAATGCCTCAAGTTTTAGTAGAAGCATAACCTTTGTGAAATCCTCACAAAAGGAAGAACAAGTTCAACCTTGTCCTACTATCTTCATTCATACTCAAAGGAGTAAAGGATCTCATGCTGGTCTGGGATTCATAAAAGAAAAGAGTAACCGCTACTCACCAACCTCGAAGAATCGTAGAGTCAAGCAAGACCAACTCTACGAATCAACTGGGAAGGTACAGTAGAGGTAAGGCACACTCATCACTATTTATGAAATCCAAGGACAAATGGAAGAATAATAATCAGTTTAACAGAAGGACAACTAAAGAACCACACAAGTCCAAATGGAGGATGAATCATCATACACACACATGCATGCATCATACTAGATGTTTTATATGCAATAAATATGGTCACAAGGCTGCTAAGTGTTATTATAATTCCATGCATGTAAGACCCAAGATTAAACAGATTTGGGTTCCCAAATGCTCTAACAAAGAAGGACCCATGCAAATATGGGTACTAAAATGAAGGTTCAATATTTTGACAGGAAAAGAGCTCCACGATCACCACATGGTATCTGGACAGTGGATGCTCAAGGCACATGATCGGGAATAAAGCCCTCTTGTCTAACTACATAGAGAAGGAGGGTCCCTCTGTCATCTTTGGAGACAACAGCTCGGGCAAGACAAGAGGATACGGGCTCTGTTGGCTTGGCAGTAAAGAGTATGTTTCAAAGAAGGTAGCATATGTAGAAGGTCTCCAACACAACATTCTAAGCATCCGTCAACTCTGCGACAAGGGTCATCAAGTGACATTCCTCAACAACCAATGTCAAGTCAGAGATTTGAAGACATCTGCTGTAAAGCTAACCGGGACAAGAGAAGGAAATGTCTACACAGTGGATCTTGGTCAACTAAGCTCAGATGAGACAATATGTTTTATGGCAAAAGCATCTGAAGAAATGAGCTGGCTATGGCATAGACGGTTGTCTCACTTAAACTTCAAGAGCATGTCCAAACTGGCATCAAATGATCTCGTAGTTGGCCTACCTAAGTTCAACTTCGTAAAAGAAAGGCCATGCAATGCCTGTCAGCTTGTAAAGCAAACCAGAACCTCCCAATTAATCAAGATGTTCAGACTGGTGATGAGCGAGAAAGGAAAAAAAATCAAGGCCATAAGGAGTGATCATGGCAGAGAATTCGACTTCTCAGAAATGGACCAGTTCTGCACTGTGACGCCCCCAAAATAGGTATATATCACCTATTCTGAGTCGTCAAATACATGGTACAGAATACAAATACAACTTAATTATACAACTGTCGTGTAATGTACGACAAAACATAAGCTGTGAGTTTTAATACAAATATTATCGTCTAGACAATATACAAACTCAAATTCAATATTATTACATTTATTTTCCACTATTTCACTGAATAGTGAGGACTACTAATGCTATCATCCGTCCGTCCACCCGCTCCCCGACTAGTCCATGCTACGTTCCCATTTCACGAAGAGAACAATAAAAGTAAAAGGGTGAGCTCAACTAGCCCAGTAGGAAATATTATGACTAAGATAATGCAGAATATATTATCATTAGCCTTCAACAGTGTTAAACTGATACAATATAACAACTATCAAGTTTAACTGCAGCGGAACAAGCAATCCATTAAAAGAGTCAAGTAGAGAATAAAATCTACTATCTTTTATGATTTAGAAGGTTTTTCATCACTTTTATCGCTGAGACTCAGCTTAATAAATAATCCACATCTACGGCCAAGGATATTCATTAGTATCACAACCACAAATTATCCATGCACTACGGGCCAAGGATATTCGTGTATTCATCAATGGTCATGATCATGCCAACAACTGTCCATCAAAGCACTACGGGCCAATGAGGACTTTTACCGCATCATTTATAACTTTACAGTCATGATTATATCGAATAATCCCTGGTCATAATCATACCAAGTCCATCTATGCACTACAGGCCACAGATGACTTTCAACATAATATAAACATGAGGATGATGACAATGATATAAGAATTCAATAAAACAAGTTCAAGAATTAATTTATCCATGAACTAATAACGCCCAAAATTGTCAACATGATACCGCTTTGTGGAGTAAAATTCAAGAATGCTCGTAATAATATTTCAATGAAAAGATCTTTGGATGAAGCGCAAATATCAAGGATATTCCACTAATTTCATGGAGTATAGAAGTCAAAACTTTAACTAACCGAGTATAACAAGGAATGGAATAACAAAAGAAATCACCAAGAATGCGATAGACCGCATATGCAAAGTTATTCCAATAGAATAATAAATAATCGGAACCAGTCCGACGAAAAGCGCATGCATATGATATTCCAATGTAATAATAAAGACGGAACCGGTCAGTCCCGTAAAATACCACAGCATGTGATATTCCAGCGTAATAATAAATAATGGAACTAGGTCATGCGTAAAAAGCACGCATGTGATGTTCCAATGAGAATGATAAATAATGGAACCGGTCCCAGAAACGCATGCAGATATGATGTTCCAATGAGTAATAATAAAGAATGGAATAATGGAAGAATTTCACCAAGTATAGGGTAGCTTATGATACAAAGTTATTCCAATGTAATAATAAAGAATGGAATAATGAAGTTCTCTTCATGGATAAGAAAGAAATAATACTCCCTACCTTAGAAAAAAGCGTATCATGGAATAAGAAGGTAGCAGATTCTCTTCTTCTTTCTCTCTATAATAATCGCTCTAAAGCTTTTTGTGAATTGGTGAGAAATGAAGGAAGAATGAGCTTTATTTATAGGAAAATATAGTTTCGATAATCAGACGTTTTGGGGCTCGAAAAATTACAAAGAACCTCCAACTTTTCTTTCATTTTTAATTTAGTCCTACAAGTATTATCAAACTTGCACCATCTCCCTAATAGTAAATAATGTGAATCAATAGTTCAATCATGTGAATCAATAGTATAATCATGTGAAAATATGAATTACAAAGATAGTACCTCCATCTATACCTCCATTTTTAACTTAGTCATGCAAGTATTATCAATTTTGCACCAACTCCCCTAATAGTACAAGAATGTGATTCAATAGTACACACATCTGAACAAATAGTTATATAAGCATGTGAATTAGTAGCAATTAATTGCTCATTTATCCGATAAATTACCCGATTTATCAATATAACCCCCAGACATCAATTATCATCGGAATAGATGTCGATTTCCACTAATAGTAATAATCCCAATACAATGGAACTATCAATATCATCTTTAATCAACACGAACTTATTCATCATTAATATTATAACTCACAATATTTAACAACCAGGTCATTCCCAGGAAAGTGGGGGCTTTCCGATAAAGATTTCTCCTTATTGGCGCGCAATTAGGTGACCAAACCTCTCCTTGACAGAACTTCTAGATAGTGTCAATATTGCAAATAATAATATGAATAACTTTGTCGTCTCAATTATTGATTTAATAATAATAAATATTATGCAGATGATACTGTGACAATAATTGAATCAATAATATGAGAGATATGATGCAAGAATTATCAGAGTAATAATTGAGTATAACCGAAAGTGACTTCTCACGTAAGCATCAATAATCAATACCGTGTGCTACTATGAAACCACGCCAGACATCGTACTTTTAACACCGTGTTTCAACGATTAATCTGTGAAAACTTCCGCCGTTATTTTCATAAAGTATTTTGTCGTTTTCTCAATTCGTAATAATTACATTCTGTGGGGGTCCACCAATGATTGTGTAGTTATACTAATATTCCCGACCAATCGAATATTATATAACAACTTCATGATTTTGCAAAATTTATAAATATTACCCACAACTATAACATTATATCAAATCCACACCATAAAATTCAAAAATATATTTTGAGAAAATTATTCTTTATTTAAAAAGTTGGGGTCTTACATGCACAGACAATGGGATCAGTCATAACTTCTCAGCTCCACAAACTCCTCAACAAAATAGAGTAGCTGAAAGAAAGAACAAAACCTTGATAGAAGCTGGAAGAACTCTACTTGCAGCAACTCATCTTCCTGAATACTTCAAGGTAAGTCATCAACACCGCATCTGCTACACAGAACAGGATCATCGATACACTCTACGATCAAGAAGACGCCTACTAATAACTATGGAAAGGAAGAAAGCCAAGTGTCACCTACTTTCATGTCTTCGGCTGTACATGCTACATTCTCAACAATGGAAAGCAGTACCTGACAAAATTTCAGCCCAAGTCAGATGGAGGAATCTTTCTTCAATATGCCACAGACAGTAAGGCTTACAGAGTTTTCAACAAAAAGACACCGAGTGTTGAAGTCTCAATTCATATCATCTTCGATGAAATGGCACTCGCACAACACAAGAAAGCTTGAAGACACTACGACCGATAATGCGACACCTTACTTAATGAAATCGTCGAGCCCAACACTACGATCGTAGTTCCAGATAGTGAAATCGTTGAGCAACAAAATGAGATCTTAGAGAGGTCTATGCAAGACAGTGAACCTCCACACCAAGAAGAAGAAATAGATCTTTAAGACTTAAGACAAGAAGGCATCAGGACAGATGTCCCAACCGGTAACAGATGGGCCAGAGATCACACTTAGGATCTAATCATTGGAGATCCGAGTGCTAGAGTCAAAACAAGAGCTGTTACTCAAAATGAATGCTTTTATCTAAGCTTCCTATCTCAAACAGAATCAAAGAAGATAGAGGATGCTATGGAAGACTCCAGTTGGATAGAAGCCATGCAGGAAGAACTCAACCAATTTAAACGAAGCAAAGTATGGAGATTGGTACCAAGACCAAAGAGTCATCCTGTCATTGGAACCAAGTGGGTCTTCAGAAACAAAATGGATGAAGATGGAGTTATAACAAGGAACAAAGCAAGATTAGTGGCAAAGGCCTATTCTCAAGAAGAAGGCATTGACTATGATGAGACATTTGCACCTGTTGCCAGACTAGAAGCAATCAGAATCTTTCTTGCCTTTGCTGCTCACATGAAGTTCAAAGTCTTTCAAATGGATGTCAAAAGTGCATTCCTAAATGGAGAACTCCAAGAAGAAGTCTATGTAGAGAAACCTCCAGGTTTCATTAATCCATCTCTTTCCAATTATGTTTATAGATTAGACAAAGACTTATATGGTCTTAAACAAGCACCTAGAGCATGGTATGAAACACTAACTAACTTCTTAATTGAAAATGGGTTTACTAGAGGTAGAGTAGATACCACACTGTTTCTTAGAAAACATAAAGACAAAGTCTTATTAGTTCAAATATATGTTGATGACATTATTTTTGGATCTACTGACGAAAAGTTATGCAAGAGATTCTCTAAGCTGATGTAGAGCAAGTTTGAAATGAGCATGATGGGTGAGCTGAATTTCTTCCTTGGACTGCAAGTAAAGCAGACTGATGAAGAAATTTTCATAAACCAAGCCAAGTACATCAAAGCCTTACTCAAGAAGTATGGCATGGAATCAGCCTCTCCCATGAAAACACCAATCGCTCCTGCAACCAATCTTGACAAAGATGAAAAGGGTAAAAGTATTGATATAACTCAATCTGTAGGTATGATACAGTTCTCTTTATACCTAACTGCAAGTAGACCAGACATAATGTTTGCAACATGCATATATGCTAGATTTTAGGCTAACCCTAAAGAGTCACATTTATCGGCTGTAAAGAGGATCTTCAGGTATCTCAAGGGTACACCTTACTTGGGGCTTTGGTACCCCAAGGAATCCTCATTTGAACTAACAGGATACACAGATGCTGATTTTGCAGGATGCAAAATAGATAGAAAGAGTACTAGTGGCACCTGTCAATTACTAGGAAATAGACTTGTGTCCTGGTTTAGCAAAAAGCAAAACTCAGTGTCTACTTCAACTGCAGAAGCTGAATACATTGTTGCTGGTAGCTGCTGTTCTCAGATCCTATAGATGAGAAATCAGCTAGCTGACTATGGGTTTGATTTCAAATCTATTCCCATTCACTGTGATAACACAAGTGCCATAGCAATAACTCACAATCCTGTTATGCATTCTAAGACTAAGCATATTGAAATAAGGTATCACTTCATTAGGGATCATGTGCAAAATGGAAATATATCTTTACAATATATCCCTACTGAAAATCAACTTGCTGATGTTTTTACAAAACTTCTAGATGAATCCAGATTTAATAAGTTAATAAGTGAGCTAGGCATGCTAAATCTACAACCATAAAATATATGCTCTGGATTGTGCTAACCATAATAGATACAAAGGCTGAACTCAAAATCGTAGACATAATCAAGGGAAGTCCACGATCGTAGAGCTGAAGAGACAACCACCTCAACGATCGTAGCAAAGACTCAACCATCGTAGAGCAGACTCAACGATAACAAAAGCCCCATCAACAAAACAAGAGTAAATCCTGTGATGATAAGCTTCAAAATATAGCAATCCCTCTGATAAGCACCTCAGGAACAAACCTAACCCTTGACCCACTTCAAGAGGTTGCCCTTCCTGAGTTACCTTAAAAGAATGCTATGACAAAAACTCATCACAAAGAGCAGGACAGACTCGATGATCGTAGAACAGACAAGACGAATGCCGGACACACTCGACGATCGTAGATCAGACAAGACGAATGTTGGACAGACTCGACGTTCGTAGATCAGACTCGACAAATGCAAAGCACTCAACGATCACTAAACTACCTCAACGATCGTAGTCCTCCCTAAGGACACCTCAGCTCTGAAGGAGCCAAAGGCAAATTAGTACAATCCTTATCAGTCAAAATCGTAGAGCCAAGCAAAAGTCGACACCTGTCCCACTAAGCGAAAAAGAAGAGAGGGAAGTTACAAGTACAAAATGAAATCGTATTTTTGAAATCAGAAGTTCAAAAGATCATATCTCTCATTCTCTCTCAAAGCAGAAGCCCTAAATCGAGAATAGCTCAGTCAAATCTCTCTTCCAACAACAAAATCAATGGCGGCATCCATTGTTATCTCAGGCTACAGACCCTGTTTTGACGAGTTCAAAATAGCTCAACCTAAATTTCACAAGACTCTGGCGCTACTGAAGAAGGCAGGTCTCGAAGAGGCATTGGGCGCAGACACACTGATATTTCCCAAACTGGTGAAAGAATTCTACATAAATGGTGTGTTCAAACACGACACCATCACTACGAGATTAAGGAATGCGGAAATCAGTCTGAAGGCTGAAGACATCAACCTTGCTCTATGTCTCAAAAATAAAGGGCATCCATGCATAGATAACATGGGTTTCCAAGAAGGACTGAAAAGAATGCATTACAAGAAACTCCTATCTGTGAAAGGTTACAAGAAGAAGGAGTTCCCACAGAGGTATGAATTTTTAGCCGATATTATTGGGAAATATATATGCTGCAAGAGCTCAGGTTATGACTCAGTAAATGAAGTACAACTTAAGCTCATGACTGCCATGAGTTATGAAATACAACTCAACTATGGAGCCCTATTGCTCGACTGGATTGGCAAGTGGATTACCAACTCAACAAAGTCAAAAAGTCCTCAAAAGATGCTATATGAGCGATTCATAAGCATTATTCTATAGTCTGCCCTGGGTGACAAAATTGGGGATGAAGAAGGAGAAGCTATCAACCCAAATAGGCGAATGACCCAACAGCTGTTTAAAAATTGGAAGAGGAACCCAGCTGAGTATGTTCGAATGATGACAGAATCCAGTGGAAGAACTGGGGATCTGAAGGACTCAAGCTTTCCAGGAAACATATCTGTGGTCAGGGAGATCGAAGAAGAAGAAGAAATCAACAAAGAAGAACCCTCTGTCCTTACCAAAAAAAGCAAGGGCAAGAGAAAGCTAAGGGCTAGACTGGTAGAAGAGCCTCAAGGATCTACCACTAATATACCTGTAGAGTCCTCTGATATAGAGACTCTGAGGATGCTAAGAAGAAAGCAGCAGCAAGCTGAGGCAGATGAGAATCAGGCTACCATATCCCAGATCTTGAAAAAGAATAAAGTTGGTCATAAGTCCAAAAGGCCATCAGTCACCTCAATCGTAGAGTCTCTACTGTTCGTAGAGACCAGACCAAGAATGACAGGCAAGGAGGTAGCTGATTCAAGCATAGTGGCTATTGAACAGGACAAAACTGAGAATCAAGAAAGTCCTGAAGCTGTGCCTAAGCCTAGCAAATCAAGGAGAAAGCTGGTTAAGAAGTACATTCTTGAAAATGAAAAGTGCTCAAGAAGGAAGCAAAGACTAATGTTGGCAAGAAAGAAACTGTCCAGAGCAAGTCAAGAGGACGTTGCTCCAGCTGAGGGGGAGATCCCTGAAATTCTCATGATAGAGAATACACCAGCTGAGGGGGAGATGCCTGAAGCTCAAGAAGATGCTCCACTTGAAGGGGAGCTATTGATCGAACAGGAGGATGATCAAGTTGAGGGGGAGCCTCAAGATATCTCCATGGCAGAAGATGATGTCCCTGCTAGAAATGAAGAGGAACCAGTAAAAGATCATCAAGATCTCATTGAGATAATGGAGTCCTCCAACGAAGAAAAAGAAGAGGAAGAAGATGATGATGACCTTCAGATCACTGGTGTGGGTAGAGATGGGTATAGAAGCTATCTCTATAATCAGATGTTCTCATACCTACCCATGATGACATACTATCAAGCCCAAATCCTAAACTCTTGGGATCACATGTTCTGGAGTTTTAAAGAGTATCCAACCATCTCAGTGTTGGCTCATGGATTCCCAGGGAGATTCAACTTTTCCAAGAAGTTGATCACCAACAACTCTTCCTCAAAGGATAAACTTGAGGTATTGTCTATCCCTACCAACTTCAGAGTTAATCACTTACCATCATCTTCATTTAGCTATTTTTATGAATTCCCACGAGGGTTAGAAGTGATTTTAATCCATAGAATCAATTTCGATTCACGAGAATCCCAAAATTTCATGAATCGAGGAAACAGATGCAGTCAACCTCATTTTGCTCCCACAAACCACCACCTCTACGATTCCGGACTCTAGCCCCATCGTAGAGTCCCAAATTGAAATAGTAGAGCCACATATTCAAACATAGAAACTCAGGCCCATCCATCAGACATACCATCCTCCTCCTCCAATGACTATTTTAGTCTTGATCTTGCTCTCTACTCCCTGCAGGATCAATCCCAGAAAAGATCCCCTCCAACCAACAATCCTCAAACCAGTGATACTTTTCCAAATCTGCCCACCAAAGATGACTTGAATGAAGTGTCTAAGAACATGGTCAAGAACATTGAAGAAAGCCTGGACACTCACTCATACCTCATTCATCTCCGGCTAAATCAAATGATCACTGCTGCAAATAATATCCCTGGCACTCTAAATGCTGAGCTTACAAAGAAGCTGAGGGAAATTATCCAAAAACTTCTTAAGAGCATGAAGGACAGAGATGAAATTCACTTCCAGATTGCCACCAAACAAAGAGATACTGTTCTTGAAATGCAGAAAAATCAAGAAGTTCAAAATCAACTTATGCTGGAGAACATCATCAACTTGAAAGCCTCAGTCCAAGAATTCCAGAAATCTTATGTCAATCAGGAACGACATAATGATATTGTTCTCACTGCCCTCCGAAACAAAGAAGCTCGATCTGAAAAACAGATCAAGGAAAGTCGAGAGGACATTGCTCAGACACAAAGCCAACTGAACGAGCTTGTCCAAGGAGTGAATCGAATTTCTGCAGACATTCGAACCCTTGATGCTGACATAAAGGGGGAGAATAAAGGGAAAGGAGTTCATGGAGCACAAGGAGATCAGGGCAGAGGCAGAGGAGGTCAAGGAAACCAAGAAAGGGGAAGACGACAATTTTCACGAAGCCCTCCTGCAAGAAAGTTCCACCAACAGACTGCACGATCAAGCAATCAGACTCAACGATCTGATCAGCAGGAAGTCTTGATGGCTCAGCCTTTAAGAAATCAAGGGCCAAATACCAGCTCACCAAATGTGACCACAACAGGCCTAAGAATGCCAATTGGAGATCCAACATTCATGAATAGGCATGATCACAACCCGATAGTAAGTCCGAGTGAGCTGGAAGAGTTAGCCAGAAGAGATGAAACTAGCAGGAAAAGAAGGGCTAAGGAGTATGCCAACCCACCTCCACGAAAAAGGACAAAGAAATAGAGATACGTGTAAACTTTAATTCTTATTGATGTAAAGCTAAAACTGCAATATCTCTTTAACATCAATAAATTCATACTTATTCTCTAGAAATTTCAGCTGCTCACTGAAATACTAAGTCATGTTTAAATTTCCTGCAAATGTATCTAGACACTAATAAATCATGACAACAAATCTCCTTGGTTATGTCAACATCAAATAGGGAGAGATTGTTGGGAGAATGCATATTATGATTTGATGTTTTAATGTATATGCTCATGATTATTTGTAAAGTCCTTCACGTAAGATATGTACAAGGACTTAGTGATAGATCAAATTTGTTAAGTTGATCTAAGCTCTTAACGTATATCATTCTGTAAAGGAATGTATAGATAGAAAGATCAAAGCTGTTAGGTTGATCTTGAGATGTAATAGATAGGCTTCGAAGAAATTGGAGTGTATAAATCTGATCAACATTGCAGAAGTCAAGGCAGAAACGTAGAGCTTGGAAGATCATAGTGTGCTTTCCTTGAAGGGCCTATTCGGGAATCGTAGAGTGACCCCAATGTCTGCCGAACCAACTCAACGATCGTAATGTACTGAAGGGAACGTAGAGTTTACAAGTCAACGATCATAGAGTGCTCTCAGAATCGTAGAGAGCTACAACTCAAGCAAGCGAAGATTGTAGTATGCAAAGGTTTAAGGAGAATCGTAGTGCTCTCGGCTGATAACATCAGACCAAGAACCAAGACGACAAGTAACTACGATATGGATCTTAGAGCATCTGTCTTGTGTTAGAGAACGTTGAGCCTCATGATTTATGTGGAAGACTGATTCCAACATAAGAGGAATGGATTCTAAACGCACGCAAAGACTCACCGATCCCAAAGACACAAGAAAATATCCTTAGTATGCAAAAAGAGGCGATTGAAGAAGCTAAGGAAAGTACCATTGGTAAGGGGAAAACACCTTTTCGGTGTTAGTGAGAAAGCGATCTGCGCAGTGTCGTCATGGGATGAATGCGGTTTGAGGAAGATTTACAGAAATGTCTCCATCAAAGATCAGAAAGGTCAAACGCATTTAATGCCTCAACGGATGGATCCAACGGATAGTTTTTAAGATCACATATATTCAAATCAAGCAGATGAGAGAGAAGCAAACAAGCATTGAAAAAATAACGTGAACAACTCTCAAGCTCAACTCTACGATCTGAGAATTAGCAAAGCTTGCTCAGCTACTCAGTTCTTACGAACAAACGCTTAAACAACAACTGAGTAGCAACCATCAAGAACTCAACATCTATCAATCAACTGAAGAAGAGTACCAAGTCTGCTGGACTTGAAGAGTTCTAAGTGAATTGTAAGAGAGCCAAGTCTGCTGGACTTGAAGAGTTTAAGAGTAAACTAAGAAGTTCCTAGATCTTTGGTTCAGAAAGAATCATGTGATTCGTGAAGTTGTAAAAGATATCCTTAGTGGATATCCTACTCGTTGAGTAGAAGAGTGGACTAGGAGCTTTAAGTGCTCTGAACCACTTAAAACGACTGTGTCTTTTACGTTCATAACTATAACTGCTATATATGTCATAACTGTTATAACTGCCTCACTCTCATAACTCCACTACTTTGTAAAAAAGATTAAAACAAACATAAAATCCGCTTAGTTTTAATCATCATCATCAAAGAACAAGTTTAAAAATGAAAAGATTTTTAAATATCTATTCAACCCCCCCCTTCTAGATAACTATTGTGCCAACTAGGAACTAACAGAGTCTTCTCTTGACATATAACTATCTCCGTTGTCTCAAAGTGAAAATTATATTTCAAATAAACTCCAAGATCATATAGGTAGTGCTCGTAGATATACTCAGTAAGTGGATGTGCACAATCCTGTCTTATGATAACAAGAGGTTGTATGTCATTAGACATCTTGTATGATAGTGGCAAAACACCCTTCCAAAGTTGGGTTCACCTCACCCTCAACAGCTATAGACCACCGTTCTATTCCCCTGTTATCCCCGCTCGACCCGACAACACTCTTATTACATCATCAATAGCCTTCATCAGTAATAAATCAGAGATTTAGAACATATGGTAGATGATAAAACTTTTCAACCATAGTTGCAGCGAAATGAGTAATCCATTAGAAGAGTCAAATAGACCATCAGATCTATTATCTCTCCATGTTAAAAGTCCATCAATACCCTGTAACATCAATCAACAATTCTTGTCCACAATAATATGAATAACTCATAATCATAATCGTGATTCTAAATTCCTCTTCGCACCAGGACAAATATAATTTTTATCACCCATCTTCACCGAAGAAAACTGGAATAGTAAGGTAGCAGACTTCTCTTTTCCTTTCTCTTTATAATTTCTCTCTATAATAATTGCTCTATAGCTTTAGTGAATTCGTGAAAAATAATGAAGGAATGAGCTTCTATTTATAGGAAAATATAGTTTCGATAATTGCACATTTTGGGGCTCAAAATATTACAATATAATATCTTCCTCTTTTCCTTCATTTTTAATTTAGTCATGCAAGTATTATCAAACTTGCACCACCTCCCTTAATAGTAAATCATGTGAATCAATAGTAAATCATGTGACTCAATAGTTCTAAATATGTGAAAATACGAATTACAGTATAGTACCTCCATCTATACCTCCA
The DNA here is from genome assembly GCA_020205605.1 of Panax ginseng. NCBI lineage: Eukaryota > Viridiplantae > Streptophyta > Magnoliopsida > Apiales > Araliaceae > Panax > Panax ginseng. The sequence goes on from CM035146.1 coordinate 13,221,056, forward strand.
TTTTTAACTTAGTCATGCAAGTATTATCAATCTTGCACCAACTCCCCTAATAGTACAAGAATGCGAATCAATAGTACACACATGTGAACAAATAGTTATAATCATGTGAATCAATAGCAATTAATTACTCATTTATCTGGTTAATTACCCGATTGGTCAGTATAACTTTCAGACATCAATTAATATCGAAATAAATATCGATTTCCACTAACACTAATAATTCCAACACAATAGAACTATTAATTTCATCTTTAATCAACACGAACTTATTCATCATTAATATTATAACTCACAATATTTAACAACCAGGTCGTTCCTAGGAATGAGGGGGCTTTCTGATAAGGATTTCTCCCTATTGGCGCACAATTAGATTATCTAACCTCTCCTTGACAGAACTTCTAGACATTGTCAATATTGGAAATAATAATATGAATAACTTTGTCGTCTCAATTATTGATTTAATAATATAACATATTATACAGATGATACTGTGATAACAATTGAATCAATAATATGAGAGATATGATGCAACAATTACTGTAGCAATAATTGAGTATAACTGAGTGACTTCTTACGTAAGCATCAATAATCAATACCGTGTACTACTTATGCAACCACGCCAGACATCGTACTTTAACTACCGGGTAGTTCAACAGTTTTAACGGTAACACTTTCGACGTTATTTTTATAAAAAGATAATTCTGTCGTTTTCTTACTACGACAATACTTCCGTTGTGGGGTCCACCAATGATTGTGTTGTCGTATGGATATTCCCCGACCAAACGAATATTTTATAACCACTTGCTTACTTTACAAAAAATTTCACATATCACCCTTAACTTTAAACTTTTATCAATTTAACTGTTTACGAAATAAAATAATAATTATAAAAAAATTGAATACTTTCATTTCATAAAATTCAGGGTCTTACAGAGGCAGTATCATTTAAGAATTAAAATTTGAATGAAATTTCATCACTACCCTTTTATGAGAAATTGAAAACTATTAATACAATAGAAAATTTATTGGGACAAAGAGAAAAGTTAAATGTGATATAGAAAAATAAATAATTTTATTCACCTAAAAAGTTATAAATGACAAATATATTGAAATAAATTTTTTCTTCTAAAAAGACAATTATTATAGAATAGAAATAGTACTCCCTCCATTCTTAAATAAGTGACGTTTTGGAAAAAAAACTTGTTTTAAATTATCAGTCGTTTACAATTTTCTAGGAGAATAAATTATTTAATTTCTTATATCACCCTTACCTTCTCTCATTGTCCCAAAAAATTCTCACCCTTAGTATTAATAGTTTTCAACTTCCCATAAAAGGGGTAGTGATGAAATTTCACACAGATTTTAATTATTAAATGATAGTATTAAATGTCTTTCTTAATCCATGTGTACAAACTTTAAACGACACTTATTTAGAAATGGAGATAGTAATAAATTAGAGTCTGATAAACCTCTTAATTCCCTCTCAAATTGGAATGTATATACTGTAAGACCCCAACTTTTATAAATAAAGATGAATTTTTTTATAAATATTATTTTTGAATATTATGGAATGAATTTGATGTAATATTATAGTTGTGGGTAATATTTATAAATTTTACAAAATACGCAAGTTGTTATATAATATTCGATTGGCTGGGAGAATATTCGTTTTTTAACAGGAATATTCGACAACTAGGCAATCATTGGTGGACCCCTAGCGAAATTATCGGGATTCGAAAAAACGACAAAAAATATTTTATGAAAATAACAGTGCAAATTTTTGCCGTTAAGCTGTTGAAACACCCGATGTTAAAAGTACAAGAATACGCTGAATGCACAAGAAAGACACCTGTGATTGATTATTTATGCTTAAGTGAGAAGTCACTCAATTTTGTTCAATTATTATTACGATAATTAATTGCGATAAGATCTCACGTTATTTGATTCAATTAGTGTCAATATTTTATAATCAATAATTGAGATGACAAAATTATTAATATTATTATTTATAATATTAATGATGTCTAGAAGTTATGTCAAGGAGAGGTTTGGTCACCTAATTGCGCGCCAATGGGGAGAAATCCTTATTGGAAAACACTCTCTTTCCTGGGAACGACCTGGTCGATTAATATTGTGAATTATAATAATGATGATGAGTTTTGTTTTATTAGTATTACTAATGTAATAAAACAGAAAAGTTTTTTATATAAAAAGCAGAATACTTTTATAAAGTTATTTATTTTATTAGACAATAATTAGAATATATTATATTTTATTATGCATAGTGTTGTATAGTATTTTGCATAGTAAAATCTTTTATATAAAATAAAATACTTTTATAAAGTTATTTGTTTTATTAGACAATAATTAGAATATATTATATTTTATTATGCATAGTGTTTTGCATAGTAAAATCTTTTATATAAAAAGCAGAATACTTTTATAAAGTTATTTATTTTATTAGATTTTAAATAATATATATATATATATATATATATTTAGAATATATTATATTTTATTGCATAATGCAGCATAGTATCCTTTCTATTTTTTTATAAATAGGATGCTTAGTTAGAATTGAAAATCATACCAGAAGTTCAAAGAATTCTTCTATAATCTTGAGCGTATTTCTTTAGAGTTTTAAGAAGCTTTGAGTGTAGTGTAAGTTTTCTTCAAGAATATCCTCGCCCTACCAGTCGGAATACTATTCTTTTACGGTAAGAAATATTATTTGTTATACTCGTAAGTAGTATTCTTTCTTTCTTATTCGTGAAGAGAACTTCTGTTATTCCATTCTTTATTATTCTGTTGGAATAACCTGTATACGCGGGATACCCTATGCTTGGTGAAATTCTTCTGCTATTCCATTCTTTGTTATTCTGTTGGAACATCCTGTCTGTGCGTTTACGCATGATCTGGTTCCGTTGTTTATTATTCTGTTGAAATATCCTGTCTGTGCGTCTACGCATGACCTGGTTCCATTATTTTACGCATGACCTGGTTCCGTTATTTATTATTCTGTTGGAATAACCTGTCTGTGCGATTTATCGCATGCCTGGTGATTTCTTTTGTTATTCCATTCTTTATTATACTCATTTGGTTAAAATTTTGACTTCTATACTCCATAAAATTAGTGGAATATCCTTGATATTTGTGCTTCATCCAGTATTTTTTCATGAAAATATTCTTCTGAGCATTCTTGAATTTTACTCCACAAAGAAGTATCATGTTGACAATTTGGACGTTATTGGTTCTTGGATAAATTAATTCTTGAACTTGTTTTATTGAATTCTTATATCATTGTCATCATCCTCATATTTATATTATGTTGAAAGTCATCTGTGGCCTGTAGTGCATAGATGGACTTGGTATGATTATGACGAGGAATTATTCGGTATAATCATGACCGTAATGTTACAAATGATGTGGTAAAAGTCCTCATTGGCCCATAGTGCATTGATGAACAGTTGTTGGTATGATCATGATCATTGATGAATACACGAATATCCTTGGCCCGTAGTTCATGGATAATTTGTGGTCGTGATACTAATGAATATCCTTGGCCATAGTGCAGGGATGATGTGGATTATTTATTAAGCTGAGTCTCAGTGATAAAAGTCATGAAAAACTTTTTAAATCATAGAAGATGGTATATTTTATTCTCTACTTGACTCTTCTAATGGATGCTTGTTCGTTGAGTTAAACTTGATGTTTGTTATATTTTATCGCTTAAACTTTGTTAAAGGCTAATGATAATTTATTCTGCATTATCTTAGTCATAATATTTCTTACTGGGCTAGTTGAGCTCACCCTTTTACTTTCATTTTCTCTTCAGGAAATGAGAACGTAGCAGGGACTAGTCGGGGAACAGAGTGATGGTCCTAGATGGTGCATTAGTAGTCCTCACTATTCTGTAAAATAGTGTAATAATAAATGTAATGAGGACCCCATTGAGTTTGTATATTGTCTAGATGATAATATTTGTATTAAAACTCACAACATATGTTCAGTCATATTTTACGCGACTGTTGTATAATTAAGTTTGTATTTAAATTATGTACCATGTATTTGGCGACTCAAGATGGATGATGTATACCTATTTTGGGGGCGTCACATATACTCCTTCGGTCCTTTAATATAAGACTTTTTAGAGTTGCGCACAAGTATTAAATAAATAATTGTATAGCATTAAATATAATATCAAATGTCTATATTACCCTTATATTAGAAAAAAATATTGTTATTTATTAGACAAAAAATAGTGAGAGAACCAAAATTATATTTAATACTTAAGATAATATTAAAAACTAAGCAATTAATGTTTACTTGAAATTTTAAAGCGTCATATATTAAGGGATAATTTTTTTTTAAACGTCTTATATTAAGAGACTGGGAGAATACCCTCTTTGGCTTCAATATATTATAAAAAATGTATTATTTTTTGAGTCCTTCTACGACAACATTGTAGCGATATTATTTTTTTATTTTTATTTTTTGGTTTTTTTTGTAGTAACTCTAAAAAAATGTATAATATTTATTCCAACTAAAATTTTTATAAAAAATAGTGTTTTATGTATAATTTGGATACATACAAGAAACAAGGCCGGTACAATCTAACCATGTTTCTTGTATGTATCCAAATTACACCTAAAATACTATTTTTTACAAAAAATTCAGTTGGAATAAATACTATACATTTTTTGAAAAAGTACTACAAAAAAAAATCAAAAAAATAAATAAATAAAAAATGTCACTAGAAATGTCACTAAAAAATGTCCCCCTAGACGTATTGTTATTTTTTCCTAGAACAAGTCTAGTCGGACAGGATTATTGGACCGGTTGCAATTTTTTTATTTTATTATTGTGACTCTCAAAAAATGTATAGTATTTATTCCAGCAGAAATTTTTATAAAATATAGTGTTTTAGGTATAACTTGGATACATATACAAATACAGGATTATACAGACTATATAATCCTGTATTTGTATATGTATCCAAATTATACCTAAAATATTATATTTTATAAAAATTTCTGTTGAAATAAATCTTATATATTTTTTGAGAGTCACAATAAATAAAAAAAAATAAAAAAAATTGCAACCGATACAATTTCCCAATCTCCGTAGCATTACTCTTTTTCCTATTAGCATTTCAAGTTTTCAACATAAAATAAAAATAAAAAAATTCCACGCGTTCATCATTATCTCCAAATCTTTCTATTCCACAATCAAATAATTCTAAATCACAGGGTCCCATCCTTCACCTACAATCTCACGCCTCACAAAAATCTTACCTCCTCCGCCTTCCTCCATCTTTCTCTCCCATGGCGCAACATTTATAGCAAATCCTAAAAATCCATTTTCACATTAATATTACTACTAAACGAAAATGGAAAATTATTCATACTCAACTGGGTACCCAGATTCTGTTCATTCATCACCCCGTTCAAGAGATATCATAGACTCTGAAACCGCATCATGGGATGATCAACAATCCTCCCATCTTTCTTCCCCAAATTACAAAATCAAGCTCATGTGCAGTTATGGCGGAAAAATTCAACCCCGTTCGCACGATAATCAGCTTACTTATGTCGGCGGCGACACCAAAATCTTGGCAGTCGAACGGAACATTAAGTTCTCTATCTTCCTCTCCAAATTGTCCTCCCTTTGTGACGCTGAGGTTTGCTTTAAGTATCAGTTACCTGGTGAAGACCTGGATGCTTTGATTTCCGTTACGAATGATGAAGATCTGGAGCATATGATGCTCGAGTATGATCGGCTGTATCGTGATTCCGGTAAGCCGGCGCGGCTCCGGCTATTTCTCTTTCCTTTGAACCTGCCGTCCAGTTTTAGTTCGTCGGATTCGAAGTCGGAGCGTCAGTGGTTCGTTGATGCGTTGAATTCTGTCCAGATTCCGAGTGTTGACGATTCGTCGTCTCCGGCAGCGATCGCACCGCCTGCGGCGACTACGCCGGACTTTTTGTTCGGTCTGGATAAAGGCCATACGATACCTAGTAAGGTGCAGGATTCAAAGCCTGCTCCGACGGTTCCGGAGGTGTTTGCGAAGGAAATACGTGGAGGATCCGAGTGCGGTTCGGAGGACCGGAACTATGTCGGAGACCCGGCGATTTCGCCGGAGGAAATTCAGCGGCAAATACACGAATTGAACAGGATGCAGATTTCTAATCAGGAACAAGTAAACCCTAGAATTTATTATGGAGATTATTACGGTCAGAAAATTACGGAGAATGTTCAGCATCCGGCAAATATTCCGGCGGCTTACTGGCAGGAAAGGCATATGAGTACCGGAGGTTATCCACCGGCGTCAGGAACTGAACTACCGGCTTACATGATTCCTTCATCGGCCGGTACGTACCAGACTCCGATGATGCGACCTATGACCGGACAAGTCGGTCAGGGTTACTACGGAATGCAGAGGATGATGCCGGAAGTTTACCGGGAGCAGCCGGTGTACAATGCCGTCCAACAACAACAACAACAACCACAACCATTTCAGCAGCCAAAGAATATAGGAGCCTACACGATGGGGCCCGGACCGACAGTTGAGCACGGGTATGCGCAGGTTCATACCCAGGTTGGCTACGACGGGGCAGGGAGGCAGGTGTACTACACTGCGCCGGGAGGGGTGGTGTTGCAGCAGCAGTATCAGGCGGCTGACGGGCGGCAAGGCGGTGGCGCGTTCAATCAAGAGGGTAAGGTGGTGGTTAAGGCACCTCAAACTTCTTCTATGTGATTTTTGCGGTACAAGTATTTTATTTTCTGTTAATTTAAAATATAAATAAATATTGTAGCTTACTGTGATGTAAGATGTTTGTTTGCTGTTGTGCTGTTGTGTGCATATATAAATTATATTATAAAATGAAAATCGAGACATTGTTTTCACTTTTCAGTGTGTGTTCGATTATTATTCTTCGAGTAGCTTGTGTTATTAATTAATTTGTTAATTAGTGGATTGTTTGGTTTTAAATTTAGCCTAAAGATTATTTAAAATTATTTAATAATTTTGGAATTATAATTATAATCCTAATTCAAACATAACCTAAATCTATACTTGAAAGTATGGCTGAGCACGTAATCAAATTGGAACTGAAATCGCATTAAAAATCGCACGAACCGCATCAATTAAAATCACACCAACGGTTCCGGCGTATGTTGCGGTTTTAGGTGGGTTGAATAACTAAATTTACGATTTCGGTTTGGTTACTAGCCAAAACCGCACGCATAAAATCGAAACCGCACCACGTGTGTGTATGCATATATTGTCTCTAGTAAATTCTAAAATTACTTTTCACTTGAACACGCTCAGAAAAAATCTCAGTCTTGTATTGTCATTTTTTCACCAATTGAAAGAAGATGTTAGAGATTATAGAGTCAAAATAAGCAATTGAGTTTTGAAATTTCGAATTTGTTTGATGCGTTATTGGAGGGGCTTATAGCTGAGGGGCTCGAGCACTTGATGCATTGATTAATGTCAATGTTATAATAGTAATAGTCTAATAGATTATTTTTTAAATTAGATATAGTTAGGATTATATTCTATAAGTCATCCCTGCAATATATGAGATAAAATTTTATTCTATCTCCAGTATATACTTTTAATTTTTGGGGAACTAGATAAACATTCTTGTTTGTTATCGAATATATAGTCTCCGTTGTTTTATATAACGTTTGTTTTAGTTTTAAATCATACTTGATATAATTCTCATTGCCGACTTTGTCACTAAGTTAATTGTTCGGTGTAAGTTTTATGTTAAATTTTATTGAAGGCTTAGACTTTTTTGTTGTTTCAGTTAGTTTTAGAACCGAAACCGCACCAATTAAAACCACACCGCACACTTTAAAATCGCACCACACCAATTACAAACGGTTTCAGATGCGATTTTAAAATTTTCAAACCGCACCATGCTTACCCCTACTTGAAAGAATAATCTTTGGCCTTCTTTCTTTCTTTTATAAAGGTCATTATTCGCTGCTAATTTGAAGTCTAATTTCCAGGAGTTGTTTTTTTGGAAGGCAACTGACATTCACTAAGCTCAAATATTAATTCTTATTCTTATTACAAAATGGAGTATTACCTATGACAAATACATTTTTAGTGGAAAGCGCTGTTCATGGGGTCATCCCCTTTATCGGAACTTGCTCAGCTCTACAGGGTTAGTATGAAGTTTATTTTTTGGTAAGTTAGTCAATTAATTAATAGAATACTGACACACATAGAACTTCGCATGTATGTGAACACTCTATTTACCAATTGATTAATTTATCCAAAAATAAATTTTATGCCAACCATTTCTAACTTGCACCATCTTCACTCATTATAAGTGCAAGTTGGGGCTACTGAACCCCTATCATTTCTAACATGCACCATCTTCACTCATTATACTTACTGATATCAGTAAGACTGAGATTGGCCTAAAATTCCACCAAAAAAAAGTTTTTTTTTTTATAATTTCTCACATACAATTCTTGTGTTTCTATTGCAGAAATATGATACTCTCTGAGGATAAGATTTTACTATTTTAATTCTGGATCCTGAAACACCAAAATGATAAGAAAATATTATACCATAAGATCAAAATGCACGATTAATTAAGATATGTCGTAATATTTTATCGACATATATGGATATATACGAGGGAAAAGAGTATAAAGAAGAACTCACATATAACTGTAATATTTTAATCATTTTTATTTTATTTGTATATCAATCAATTTAGTTAAGTCATCTGAATCGTAAGCGAATCAAAGCCCAGCTGGCCTCCGTTAATTTAGTTCACATAAGCGAGCTGGTTCTTAGATTGAATGAAATTATAAAAGAATGGTTTCTTGATTGGAAGTTTTGAACTTTAGTTAGTCAATTGGAAAAAGAGAGAAAATTCATTTCATTATTAGAAGGAATACAGATATATAGGATCCCCGTAATGGCTCCTTCGTTCAAGCTGGATATTCTTACTTTAGCCCTAGTGGAGCCTAGACTTTCTAATGTTGCTTGTCTTTGCTGTAAAATGAACCAAACAGTTCGGACTTAATTCGTACTCGCTCGATTAAAAATTCGATTCAATCTCGACTCGAAATATAAATAATTCAAATATGAGTAAATTTTAAAGTTCAATAAATTACTCGAACCTCTTCAAATTATAATTTTGTATTAATACTCGATCGAAAAATTCAAACTGTTCGGGCTCGATTCAAGATTGTACTCGACTCGGTAGCTAAACGAGTGTCAATCAAACTTTATTTTATACCCGATAAATTTTGTGAACCAAATCTGAGCAACTCAATACTCCACTTGATTTATTTACACCTTACTGTTTTTCTTATCCCCCCCCCTAATTCATATCCGATGTCCAAAAGATAGAGAAATAATCTTTCTCAGCCCTTGGAAATCAATGTGTAGCCTATAGTTTTGATATGGCAAAACTAATGATTTGGCCATCAAAGTTGGCACGTTTTATTGAATACCCGATTGAACTTTTAATTTTTCAAATTAAGTCATTGAACTAATTTTATTTTCAAATTGGGTCATTAAGTTAAAAAAGTTACAGACGTTAGATTTTTGTCTACTTACGCATATTTGACGTTAGCAAGAAAAACTAAAAAATATTACTTATGTGGCAAAAAATAAAATAAAAACAGATTATAAAAATAAAAAAATTAACATTTAAAAATAAAAAACATAATAAAATAAAAAAAAAAAATACAGTTTTTAAAAAAATCAGTTTTTTTAAAACACTATTTAAAAAAACTGTTTTTTTTAAAAAATGTGTTTTTTAAAAATTCTGTTTTTTTTTAAAAAACTGTTTTTTTTAAAAATCTGTTTTTTAAAAAAAAATATATGTTTTTTAAAAAAATCTGTTTTTAAAAAAATCTGTTTTTTTTAAAATCTATTTTTTTAAAAAAACTGCTTTTAAAAAAACTGTTTTTAAAAATCTGTTTTTTTAAAAATCGATTTTTTTAAAAAAAACTGTTTTTAAAAAACTGTTTTTTTTTAAAATCTGTTTTTTTAAAAAATTTGTATTTTTTTTAAAAAATCTGTATTTTTTAAAAAAAATCTGTATTTTTTAAAAAAAATCTGTATTTTTAAAAAAAAATCAGTTTTTTTTTGTTTTATTTTATTATGTTTTTGTTATTTTTAAAACTTTAAAATGTTATTTTTTTTTATTTTTAAAATCTGTTTTTGATTTTTTTTGCTACAAGCAATATTTTTTAGTTTTTCTTGCCACGTCAGCGCCACGTAGACAAAAATCTAACGTCTGTCAACTTTTTTTAACGGAATGACCCAATTTCAAAATAAAAATTAGTTCAGTGACTTAATTTAAAAAATTAAAAGTTCAATCGGATATTCAATAAAACATGCCAACTTTGGTGGCCAAATCATTAATTTTGCCGTTTTGATATTATAAAGTTGCTGGAGAAAAAAGTGGTAGAATCATGCATATACTTGAAGTGAAAATTCAACTGTGTCCTCGGTTGGTCCTTGATGACTGGCTATGGGACTGTACTCTTCTTACAGCACCAGGATGCATTTAAAGGTTGGTAGGAAGGAAGGAAGGAAGGAAGGAAGAAAGCGCGTATCCGGGTGAGTTTTTAATGATTAAGTCATGACAAATCTATCTTATAAAATACAAATGATTTTGAATTTTTCGTTCATTCAATAAATATTGTTCAAAGTTTGAAATAAATCTCATCGTTCAGTGTCGGGGCACGGAACACAGCTAGTGATGAATATGGACACTATTATATTTTTGTTTTCTCATGTTGTGTTCTCAACTAGCTACTACATGTTATTTTATTACCAAGACTGCTTATCTATTATAGGTTGATGCATGCCAGAATCAAATAAAGGAGGAGTCTTTTAACTATTCAAGTCTAAAGCAGTAGGCTACAACTTTGAAATCCTGTCCAAGCCAAGTTTAAGGACTCTTGGACTATCTTGAGGCCTTTTGCTTTGGAGACTGGAGTATCTTTAAGCGCGGATTCGTTTACGAGCATTTGATGTATTTCGAGATCTAAGAATTTTGTTTCTTTAATAACTTGTAAATACAAATAAATGCAACTTTTGAGTATCAAACGCACCGCATTTAAATTGATACGGCACGTTTGGACCCCACTCTAAACACTACCTTTATTTATTTATTATTTTTATTTCGTGTCAAGAAGAAGAAAAATCTGTCTTTTTCCTGCAAAATATGTAGTTATGATCCAAATCCAAATCATGTTATGTCAGATCCAAACCATCTTCTATTGGGTCACTTTGCTTTAACATGATTCATGACACAGGTTTTTTTGCTAAATGTGTTTGATTTTATAAAGGAACCAAAATATACGGATCGGATGACGTTTATATTTTGGTAATTTGGTCAATTGGCCAATAGAATACTGACACATATAGAGTTTGGTCTGCATGTCAACATTCTATTAGTCAATTGACCAACTTACCCAAAAATAAACTTCATGATAACCACTTCCAAAATATACAATGACAAGGGGCATCACCACCCAAGAATATAACAAATTCATCTAGAGACAAGCTAAAAGATGAGCAAGCTATACATGAAATGTAAATCAAACCTACAGTAGTCAACTATAATAATATGAATAAAAAGCAGTGGCTCTAATAAAAATAATAAAAGATTTGCAAGTTGAGAGTCTAGACTTGATAATATTTATTACATCTAATGCAAGTCTAGAAGGGGTAATGAGGATATTTCTATGTATCCTTGAATTTCTAGCTCCCCATACTTTGTAGAATATGACTGCAATTGACAGGCAGAGGATGTTCTTTGAGAGCTTTGTACCTTGGAATGAAGTAGCAAAGTCAACACTATCATCCGAATTGTGAGAGATGTGGTCCCAATTTCCCAAACATAAGGTAGCATCAAGTAAAATTTTGGAGTAAAATTGGATTAGTAGTGGGAGGTGGACCTTTTGGGATAGAATTAAATGGAAGGGGTTAACATGAAGTTTATTTTGGGTAAGTTGGTCGGTTAATTGATCAGTGTAGAGATTGACACGTATGCGAAACTCTGGCTACACACAAGATTCTACTCATCGATTAACTAATTTATCAAAAAATAAACTTTATGGTAACCGGATCCAAATTAAATAGAGTAGTATTATTCAGTCATTGTAGTCCTTAGAAGACATTTTTAATCTTGCCTATATAAAGTACACCACACCACATTAATTGGTGTTTTCACAATTTTGAATCGAGAATACTCCGTCCGTCCCATAATATATCACGTTTTATTTTTTTTAAATTACTTGACGTTTTATATAATCTTGGAGAATTAACCATTATTTTTTCAAAATTACCCTTCATAGAAAAATATTACAGATGAAAGAGAGAGTATGCGACAAGTATATGGTAAAGGATATTATAGACAATTAATACTATATTTAATGTTATACATTTATTTCCTTAATTTTTGTACACAACTCTAAAACGTTATATATTATGGAACGAAGGGAGTAGTTACTTCCATCCAAGTCTACTATGGGCAAAAAACACCTTTGCCCTCACTGTGTTTGTCGAGTTATAAGCATTGAGTCTCTGTACTTTAAAAAAATGCAATTGGTCCACTGTGCTTTTTAGAAGTTCTTAATCAAGCCATTCCGTCCAATTTTGCAGACAAACGTTAAATAAACTGTCCAAAATTCCTACGTGGCTTAAAAAAATAAAAGAAAATGACATGTAAATGTGGTGGCTTGAAACAATCCGGGCCAAATCTCGTCAAAACCGATCTTTGCCTCTCTAGCCATTGTGGGATAATACCGGTTGACTTCGTGTCCCCACCTCCGGACCTTCATCTCTCTATTGTGGGATAATACACCAGCCTTCGTGTCCCCACCTCCGGCAACCTGATCGGATGACCTGACCCGAACTGAGCTTTCGAGAGTCGGCTTTGATACCATATGAAATAACCCGGGTCAAATCCTGAGTCCAGAATAAATATCTGGTCAAATCCCAAGTCCGAATCGAATCAAATCCATCAAAATAAGGTCTCAAACCACTGGCCCAATAGTATTTTCTTGGGTCATTTTAGCCCACCACAGACTCACCCAAAAGGTCATGACTTGAAGGTACTATTGGTAGTTACTTAATTCCTCATATACAGACATATTTCCCCTATCTTTCGATGTGGGATTGGGGTGTTACATGACTTCTTTTCAACCTTCAGCCGGGTCAACCCGACCCGTGCACATATTAAACGTGTCAAAAGTCATAACTCTCTTGTTTTAATTTCATATAATACAAATAATACAAACGTGCACTTTTCAAATTGTTTTAACTTAGAAATTTGAGCTGGAGATGGAATTGGGATTTAGTTATGTGGTTAGTGTTTGTTTGATCTGATTGATTTTTTGTTTTTGAGCTGTTTGAACTTCAATTGAAAATGGAATCATTTTGGTTGAGTAATTTCTGTCTTTTAATGTGATAACTTAAAATAATTTTACCTTATTTTATAATGGAAAATGGGAAATGGAAATGACTATTAGTCTTTAGTAGCTCCTCATTTCTAGTTGTTATAGTTGCTTTATTTCCCTGCATCTAACTAATAGACCATGTATAATTTTTTGTGTTCTAAGTATAAATTTTGGATGGTTTATTTCTTTTATTTCAATTAAAACTTAATAAAAAAATACGAAAAACTAGTTTATACTTTGAAATTAATTTACGATTTTGTTTAAATATAGAAAACAAATTTGGTTTGAGGTTTTGAGCATTTGGAGAATTATTCAAATTGAATTAAGACAAGTAATTGAAATAAGTTTTTAAATTATATCTGAATGTTTTTTATTTGAAATTCCTTTTTTAATTTGGATTATGAATATTTATTATAATTTGTAAATATTATTATGATTACTCAATATTATGATTAGTTCAAGTTTTCTTTATTTAACTTCAACAAAAAAATTTAATTAAAATCTGCCACTGCTGAAAAAATTTCTAAATCCGCCCCTGGTTGTGAGTATATAAAGGAAGAAAAAGATAAGTAAAGAAGTAGAAGTGGGACTATGCACTAAGGCTGGGCAAGTAACCAAATTGGAACTGAAATCGCACCAAAAATTGCACAAATCGCACTAATTAAAATTGCACAAACGGTTTCGGCGTAAGTGGCAGTTTTAGGTGGGTTGCAAAAACTAAATTTACGGTTTCGGTTTGGTTACTAGTCAAAACTGCACGCATAAAACCAAAACCGCACTAAATAATCATCATGTTTTCTCAAATTTGCTACAAGTATATATAATTTTTCTACTATAAAATATTTTTCTCATTTTATTTTAGAAGACATATATTGCAGGGTTGAATGAAGAATAAATAGTATCAATTATGTTTGCAAATCAAGAGTGGCTTGGTATTTCCTAAATCAAATGTGATAACATAGTATTAATTAACCATATAATTGTTGATGCTTGAAACTATTTTGCTAAATTAGCTACATGATTGTGTTCACTGCGTAATACGTTTGCGTGAATGATTTTGCTAACTATTTTACGGGTTTATTATTTCAATTGGTTTTGGAACCAAAACCGCACCAAATGAAATCGCATCGCACGATTCAAAACCGCACCGCACCAATCACAAATGGATTCATGTTCGGTTTTGTATTTTTCAAACCGCACCTAAGCGGTTTCGTGTGCGATTTGAACTTCAAACTGCACCATGCTCACCCCTACTATGTACAACAGTAACAAAGAAGTAGATGTTGGACTGTGCATAATCGTTTTATTATTTTAGTAATACAATGTAAATTGATACAAAGGTTCTTGTTTTTAATGTGTATATAAATATTTCCTTGTTCAACATACATTATATTTTAATAATAAATATATACTAAGCGAATGTTTGATAAAATTGAACGAAAAAATTTGAATTATTAAGAACATCTGAATAACTGAATAAAGTAGAAATTCTAAATGAAAGTTGAACACTAAATGAAAAAAAGTGTTTGATAATTTGTATCGTCCTCAATTCGGGTCTACATCACCCAATTTAAGTTGCCAAAATACAAACAACATACATAAATTCTCCTATTTAAAATTATTACAATGTCGTGTACACTACAAGAAAAAGGCTTATCAACGATCGCAGAAGGTCGCAGATATCTATCAGCAACCGAATTGGGTCGCTTATAGTTGTCGCATGTAATCTGATCGTTGTCTGCACATCAGCGAGAAATGTTTGCAGTAATTTAATTATTCAATTCGAGTATGAAGTTTTCACATGAATCCAGAATGTCAACATCAAAGATCCCAGAATATCTGAAGCATTAAATGCTCCAACGGAAGCCTTTCAACAGGAAGAATTCAAAGGCATCTACATAAGGCAATCAGATTGAATATATCAATAGCAAGAAGATACAAAACATAAAAATATCTATAAAAGCCTCACTTTACGAATTAGAAAAAAATATCTTGCTTCGTTACTAAGTTCTTCAGAACTCATGCTTAAGGAACTTAGTAGCACAACAACGAACAAACTCTCATAACAGAGTTGCCAAGTCTGCTGGGCTTGAAAAGTTCTTAGTGAACTAGTGTTCCAAGTCTCATCGGGCTCAAGAAGAGTGCATGCAGTAAATGTATACATCACCCATCTGAGGTCGCCAGACTAACAATTGGTAATCAATACTAAAATACAACTTAATTATACAACAACACAAAAAAAATACGACAAAACATACCCATCTTGGGTCGTGAGTTTTAATACAAATATTGTCATCTAGACAATATCCACACTCAATGGAGTCCTCATTATTTATTATCACACTATTATCATTTATTTTAATAGTGAGGACTACTAATGCACCATCTAGATCATCACTCTTGCTCCCCGACTAGTCCAAATTTACCACGCTCTCATTTTCAAGAGAACAAATGAAAGAAAGGGTGAGCTCAACTAGCCCAAGAAGAAATATTATGACTAAGATAATGCGTAATAAATTATCATTAGCCTTCAAACAATGTTAAATTGATAAAATATAATAAACATCAAGTTTAACTGCAACGGAACAAGCAATCCATTAGAAGAGTCAAGTAGAGAATAAAATCTACTATCTTCTATGATTTAAAAGGTTTTTCATCACTTTTATCGCCGAGACTCAAATTTTAATAAATAAAATTGAATCATCCCCGCTCCACTACCAAGGATATTCATGTAATCATCAATGGTCATGACTATACCCTAATAATCCTCGGTCATAATCATACCAACAAATCGGCCCACCAATGAACTATGTGCCAATGAGGACTTTTACCACATCATTCGTCACAT
This sequence comes from Panax ginseng, assembly GCA_020205605.1. Lineage (NCBI taxonomy): Eukaryota > Viridiplantae > Streptophyta > Magnoliopsida > Apiales > Araliaceae > Panax > Panax ginseng. Next base: position 13,237,353 of record CM035146.1, read on the forward strand.
TACGGCCATGATTATACCTAATAATCCTCGGTCATAATCATACCAAGTCCATCTACGCACGTAAGCCAAAGATGACTTTCAACATAATATAAGCATGAGATGATGATGACAATTCAATAAAACAAGTTCAAGAATAAATTTTAAAGATTTATATGTTAATTTATCCCTAAACTCAATAACGCCCAAATTGTCAACATGACATCGCTTTTAGCAAAGAAAATTCAAGAATGCTCGTAAGAATATTTCCATGAAAAGATATCGGATGAAGCGCAAATATCAAGGATATTCCACTAATTTCATGGAGTATAGAAGCCAAAGCTTTAACCAACCGAGTATAATATAATATATGAAATCGCAAATGGATTTTCACCCGCCATGCAGAATCCACGACATGCATCATTTCCACAATTTAATAAGGAATGAATACAAAGGATCATTCACCATGCATGTGGTAATCCACATACATGTGTTATTCCAATGTAATAATAAAGAATGGAATAATGTATGATTCACCATGCGCATGCGATAGATCGCATGCATGTGTTATTCCCAATGTAATAATAAATAATGGAACCAGTCCCCAGAATAAACGCATGTATAAGATATTTCACTGTAATAATAAATAATGGAACCAGTCCCAACGTAAACGCGCATGCATGTGATATATTCGACGTAATAATAAATAATGGAACCAGTCCCACAGAACGCATGCATGTGATATATTCGATGTAATAATAAAGAATGAAATATTAGAAGAATTTCACCATGTATGCTGGTAATTTTAGATAAACAAAGTTATTCCAATGTAATAATAAGAATGGAATAATGTAAGAATTTCACCAAGTATAGGGTATCCCATGATATAAAAGTTATTCCAAATGTAATAATAAAGAATGGAATAATGTAAGTTCTCTTCATGAATAAGAAAGAAAGAATACCCTTTACGAGTACAACAAATAATATCCCTACCTTAGAAAAAAATATATTGGATAGAAAAGTGAAGTAGAAGTAACACTTTTCTTTTTTTCTCTCTCTATAGTTTCTCTCTAGAGTTTCAAAGTGAATTCGTAAGAAATAATGAAGGAATGAGCTTCTATTTATAGGAGAATGGACCTAATAGTAACTAATTCATGAACTATCAGATTGATTGACTTTTTTAAACGACTATCCATATTGGTTTACTATTAAAACTTAAAGCAAACTCATCCATACCGATTTACTATTAAAACTTTAAACCAAATGATCCATATTGATTTACTATTATAACTTTCCACCAATGGTCCATATTGATTTACTATTATATCTTCAACCAACTATTCTTCAAAAATTAGCACATCTCCTCATGGAATAATATTGTACCCAAAAATGATTTGGACCGAAAAGAAATATATATTTACGGTGAATAAGACTCGTGAATAGTAACTCATGAATAGTAACTCGTGAATAGTAATCTGAATAGTAACTCATGAATAGTAATCGTGAATAGTAACTCATGAATAGTAACTCATGAATAGTAACTCTATATACACAAAAAGTGTCCCTAATACCCGATTGAACAATATAACCTCCGCACATCAATTATACTAACACAAATAAGTCCAACACAATGGAACTATAAAATTCATCTTTAATCAACACTTAACTTATTCATCATTAATATTATAATTCACAATATTTAACAACTGTGTCGCTCCTGTGAAAGAGGGGCTTTCCGATAAGGATTTCTCCTTATTGGCGCCGCAATTAGGTGACCAAACCTCTCCTCGATGTAACTTCTAGATATTGTCAATATTGCAAATAATAATATGAATAACTTTGTCGCCTCAATTATTGATTTAATAATATATCATATTATGCAGATGATATCAGAATAATAATTGAATCAATAATATGAGAGATATGATGCATCAATTACATCGTAGTAATAATTGAGTATAACCGAGTGACTTCTCACGTAAAGATCAATAATCAATACCGTAAGTGCTACTACGCAACCACGCCAGACATCGCATTTTTTACTACCGGGTAGTTCAACAGCTTTAAACGGTAACACCTCCATTCGTTATTTTTATAGAAAGATAATTTTGTCGCTTTTCTAACTACGATAATACTTTCCGCTAGGGGTCCACTAATGATTGTGCCGTCGCATAATATTCCCCGTTAAAACGAATATTCCCCACCAATCTAATATTATATAACCACTTGCTTACTTTTGCAAAATTTATAAATACTATCCACAACTATAACATTATATCAAATCCACACCATAATATTTAAAAAATTATTTCGAGAAAATTAAATATTTATTCATAAAACTGGGGGTCTCACAATCTCCCTCCTTATGGAATTTGCCTCAAAATTTACGTGACGCACTCGGTATGTCAAGAGGTGAGGATATCTTGACTTCATTTCAGATTCTAACTCTTGAGGTATAACCTTCGAGTGTTGAATATAATCCTTCTTATCCAAGATTTTAACACGATATCTCCTCACACGCTAAATCTTCCGCTATCTCGTCTAGTTTTAATTTAATAATGTGGTTCGGTCGTCCACATATTTACGTAACATCGATACGTGAAAAAAAACGTTATGAACACGCGACATACTTGGCGGTAAAACGAGTCTATAGCCACGCTCCTACTTCGATCGAGGATTTCAAATGGGCCAATAAAATCGAGGGTTGAGATTTTCTCTTCATCGATTCTTGCTTCTAGAATAACGCCTCTTGAACCTTCTTCTTCACATTCATCACCTCCGAAAAGTGTAGCTTGAGCAACTTTAACTTTATCGATTAAAGTCGATTCTAATCGATATTCGTTATCTTCACGTGGGTCCCTAGAGTCTTTAACTCTATCTTCATCATTTGTAAGTTATATGAAAATGGGTCTTTGTGTTAACAACATCACACTCGTAAACGATACGATCTTCTACTCAACGCCACTACCACGCTCGCTTTTTCCCACGATGATATTGAATGGTACGATCGTAATCTTCAAAAAACTTCGAGCCAACGCTCTTTGGCACATTACACGCTCATTTTGGGTGAAGAAAATATTTGAGGGTTTTAGAAATGGGTTTTGTATCGGGTCAATACAAAATTCGATTTCACGCCCTAGGGTAGGCTAAGAAGTCTTCAAGAATACGTCAGAAATTTATTAACAATAGAAATATCATTCAAAATCGTGACCTCATCCAAGACTTGGATAAGACGTCACATTGATACCTATCAACTTGCCATCGCTATTCACGACGTCGCCCACGTAAAGTCCGCTTTTGCAGCATTTCACACAAGGAAGTCAACAAACGAAAGGACCGAGGCTCTTTACTTATGGCTTGATATGACAATGATCGACTTTTAGTGGTTTGGTTGTTTGATTCGCATAACAAAGTTGGTTAGAATATGAAAGCTAACAACCTTATTTAAAAGCATGATGAGTAGTTAACCAATCGATTCCTAAAATCGCATCAAAGGCAAGTATTTTCAAAGAGATAAGATCGACAGTAACGTGAAAGTGTCGATTTGAATTAAACAAGATTTATAAATAGTAGATGTAACGAAGGTTTCTCCCAACCGAAGTTTCAACAGATAAATCAAAATCTAACTTCTCCGGAGTTAAATTCAAACATTGAACACAACTAGGTGAAATAAAAGAGTGCGTAGAACCCAGATTCAACACTCAGTATAGACTTCGCAAGAGTTTATGATTAACTTACCCGTGATAATTTTATTCAGTTCCTCGTCAAAAAAAATGCTCTCTTAAACCACCGGCTTTGTTTTGTCGGGACATCCTTTGGCATCACTATCCCAAATGGACTTGACTTTGGTGCACGACAAAATTGGGCTAGGTGACCTTTTTCCACAATTGTAACATGCTTTGATCGCATCACGCAGCTTTGATCGATATGTCCCTCCCTCCGTGATTTGAAGCATACGACCATGGTCGTTTCTCCTTCCTTAAATGTGTGTTGGTGTGTTGTCTTTCCATCATTATTGAACCTTTCTTCTTGAAATTTCCACTTCTATTATCTTCGCCATGATTACCAATCAAGTGGTTACCATTCTTGGCATGATAATTTCCCCACGATGGTTATCATTGTTCGATGGTCGCTGCCACCTGCAGACGATTATTATCGTGTTGTTGGTCGTTACTTTTGGTTGTGTGAATCATTATCGCGCCCAATAATCGAGCCCTATTCACAACATCTGAATATAAACAAAGTTTTTGTGAGAAATGAGGTATCGACGATATATCGGGTTTCAAACCTCTTAGAAACATTCGCCATTCGCTTCCTCATTATCGACCAAATGGGATGCAAATCGGATAACTCGCAAACTTAGCCTCTCAGATCGTGACACACTGGCCATATTGTTTTGTTCCAACTTGATAAACTCCACCTCCTTCATGTGATTAATACTTTGGGAAAGTACTTGTCGTTGAACAACTCTCGAACTTCTCCCAAGACATCTTGAAAAGGCCAGTCGGGGTAATTTTACGATTCCCACCAATAATCTGCTTCTTCACGCAACATAAAGGTGGCAAAGGAACCTTGCTTCTCTGAGCATCCCAAGACATCAAATATCTTGGTGATCTCGCTTTAACCACGCCTCCGCCTTTAAGTGGTTCTCGCTTTCCCAAAAACTCCGGTGGTCCCAACTCCTTGAATCGCTTAATGATGACCGACCGTGGGTTGCCATTGTTTCCACCGCATTATGAACATGAGTCTCTCTCACCGATGTTGCATGAATTGCATAAAGCCTCCGAACATCCCATCGCTCATCATTTCATCTGGTGTTATTGTTTACCGAGGATTATTGTCTTCTGCTGCACATTATCCTCGGATATCGATCGTTGGTGACTCAACGATCTCATGTGCTTCATTGCTTATCCCAACATTTTTGGATGCCATTTTCAAACATCGCCACAAAACAAGGGTTAATTAATATGTCACATATTATCCATATACTCGACCCACCAATTAAATACCAAATAAACTTAGGTAGGTCATACTAGCGAAGGAATTCCCCTGCCTCTCCCTCCTAGTTCTTTGTCTCACATCTCACCAGGATCATATCCCTAAGCTTTGATACCAACCGTGACGCCCAAAAAATGTATACATCACCCATCTTGGTCGCCAGATACAAGGTATCAATACAAATACAACTTAATTATACAACAATGTGTAAAATACTTTACAAAACATAGGTCGTGAGTTTTAATACAAATATTGTCATCTAGACAATATCCACACTCAATGGAGTCCTCATTACATTTATTATCACACTATTTCACGTAATAGTGAGGACTACTAATGCACCATCTAGGATCATCACTGTTCCCGACTAGTCCCAAATTTACGCTCTCATTTCCTCAAGAGAACAAAGGAAAGAAAGGGTGAGCTCAACTAGCCCAAGAAGAAATATTATGACTAAGATAATGCGTAATAAATTATCATTAGCCTTCAACAATGTTAAACCGATAAAATATAATAAACATCAAGTTTAATCAAAAATGAACAAGCAATCCATTAGAAGAGTCAAGTAGAGAATAAAATCTACTATCTTCTATGATTTAAAAGGTTTTTCATCACTTTTATCACGAGACTCAATTTTAATAAATAAAATCAAATCATCCTCGCTTCCACGGCCAAGGATATTCATGTAATCATCAATGGTCATGACTATACCGAATAATCCTCGGTCATAATCATACCAACAATCGGCCCACCAATGAACTATGTGCCAATGAGGACTTTTACCACATCATTCGTCACATTACTACCATGATTATACCTAATAATCCTCGGTCATAATCATACCAAGTCCATCTACGCACGTAAGCCAAAGATGACTTTCAACATAATATAAGCATGAGGATGATGACAATTCAATAAAACAAGTTCAAGAATAAATTTTAAAGATTTATAAGTTAATTTATCCCGAACTCAATAACGCCCAAATTGTCAACATGATATCGCTTTGTAGCAAGAAAATTCAAGAATGCTCGTAAGAATATTTCCATGAAAAGATATCGGATGAAGCGCAAATATCAAGGATATTCCACTAATTTCATGGAGTATAGAAGCCAAAGCTTTAACCAACCGAGTATAATATAATATATGAAATCGCAAATGGATTTTCACCCGCCATGCCAGAATCCACGATATGCATCATTTCCACAATTTAATAAGGAATGAATACAAAGGATCATTCACCATGCATGTGGTAATCCACATAGACAAAAGTTATTCCAATGTAATAATAAAGAATGGAATAATGTATGATTCACCATGCATGTATAGATCGCATGCATGTGTTATTCCCAATGTAATAATAAATAATGGAACCAGTCCCCATAAACGCATAATGTGATGATATATTCACGTAATAATAAATAATGGAACCAGTCCCACAGAACGCATGTATGTGATATTTACGTAATAATAAATAATGGAACCAGTCCCGCGTGAACGCAACGAATAATGTAATAATAAAGAACGGAATATTAGAAGAATTTCACCATGTATGCGGTATTTGATAAACAAAGTTATTCCAATGTAATAATAAGAATGGAATAATGTAAGAATTTCACCAAGTATAGGTATCCTCAGAGATACAAAAGTTATTCCAATGTAATAATAAAGAATGGAATAATGTAGTTCTTCTTCATGAATAAGAAAGAAAGAATACCCTTTACGATAGTACAACAAATAATATTCCCTACCTTAGAAGAAATCGGATATCGAGAAAAGTGAAGTAGCGTAATACTTTTCTTCTTTCTCTCTATAGTTTTTCTCTCTAGAGTTTCAAAGTGAATTCGTAAGAAATAATGAAGGAATGAGCTTCTATTTATAGGAGAATGGACCTGAATAGTAACTAATTCATGAACGGTCCAGATTGATTTACATTTTTAAATGGATTATCCATATTGGTTTACTATTAAAACTTAAAGCAATTCATCCATACCGATTTATTATTATTAAAACTTTAAACCAATGATCCATATTGATTTACTATTATAACTTTCCACCAGCCGATCCATATTGATTTACTATTATTATATCTTCAACCAACTATTCAAAAATTAGCACATCTCCTCATGGAATAATATTGTACCCAAAAATGATTTGGACCAAAAAGAAATATATCTTATGGGTGAATAGTAGATCGGTGAATAAGTAACTCATGAATAGTAACTCATGAATAGTAACTCATGAATAGTAACTCATGAATAGAACTCGTGAATAGTAACTCGTGAATAGTAACTCAAAAAAAGTGCCCCTAAAAGTTCGACCGAACAATATAAATTGAACAATATAAATTATTATCAAACAATCAATTATACTAACACAAATAAGTCCAACACAATGGAACTATAAAATTCATCTTTAATCAACATTAACTTATTCATCATTAATATTATAATTCACAATATTTAACAACCTGTGTCGCTCCTGTGAAAGAGGGGCTTTCCGATAAGGATTTCTCCTTATCATGCCGCAATTAGGTGACCAAACCTCTCCTCGATGTAACTTCTAGACATTGTCAATATTGCAAATAATAATATGAATAACTTTGTCGCCTCAATTATTGATTTAATAATATATCATATTATGCAGATGATAATCAGAATAATAATTGAATCAATAATATGAGAGATATGATGCAACAATTATCGAGTAATAATTGAGTATAACCGAGTGACTTTCACGAAGCATCAATAATCAATACCGTGGTGCTACTACGCAACCCACGCCAGACATCGCATTTCTTTTACTACCGGGTAGTTCAACAGCTTTTAATTCAGTAACACCTTCCGCCGTTATTTTTATAGAAAGATAATTTTGTCATTTTCTAACTACTTATAATACTTCCGCTAGGGGTCCACCAATGATTGTGCCGCCATCGCATAATATTCCCCGTTAAAATGAATATTCTCCTACCAATCGAATATTATATAACCACTTGCTTACTTTACAAAATTTATAAATACTATCCACAACTACAACATTATATCAAATCCACACCATAATATTCACAAAACTATTTCGAGAAAATTAAATATTTATTCATAAAATCTGGGGTCTCACATAGGCGGTGGAAATAAACCACCACTTTGCAACAGAGATAAATTTGATAACTGGAAAGTTTGTATGCATGCATACATGGATGCAATCGATGAAGATCTTTTTGATCTTGTGATCAATGGGCCCTATATACCAACAAAGCTAGCATCAACATATGATGATCCAAATAAATTAATAGTCAAACTAAGAGAAGAATGGACTGATGAAGAAAAGAGAGAGCTAAGAACATTTTATTCATGACACTTGAAGACGAGTTGTTTAAAAATGTAGTCAACTGCAAAACAACAAATAAAGTCTGGGAGGCATTATTGATCATGCATAAAGGAACATAAGAAGTGAGAGAGAACAAACAGTTTCTACTTACTCAGCAGTATGAAATGTTCACCCATATACCAGGAGAGAACATTACTTCCACATATGAAAGATTTAATGTACTGCTCAACTCCATTCGAGCCTATGGAAAGATCCAATAAAGATCTCATCACCAAATTTATGAGGGCTTTATCAAGAAAGTGGGATGCAAAGACTACAACCATCAGAGAATCCAAGAACCTTCATGAGATGATTGTGCAACAGCTGTATGATAACTTTCTCACTTATGAATTGGAGTTGACTCAACGAGCAGAAACCTTGTCAAAAGGAAAGAGGAAGGAAAAAAAAGTTGCTCTAAGAGTAACAGAAACAACCTCTAAAGCTCCAGTTAATAATGAATTTGACACTGAAGAAAATGATGATGAAGATATTGTTATGCTTGTCAGAAGACTTAAAAGATTCGTGCACAAAGACAGAAACATTAGACCTAAGAGATTCAACAATAGTAATAATCAGAAGCATAACAAAGACTTATGCTACAACTGTAAGACGCCAGGTCACTTCTTTGTAGAATGCAACAAACCTCTTAGAGAGGAGCTTAAGAGGGACAAGAAGAAATCATTCTTAAAGAAAGAATTCAAAGGCTATAAGAAGCTTTAGAAGAAAGATAAAGGTCTTATAGCTGGAGGATCATGGAGTGACTCAGATAATGATACAAACTCTGAGTCAAGTGAAGATGAAGAACCTCAAATAGCCAACATGTGTTTGATGGCCAAAGAAGCCAAAAATAAGAGAATCACTGACCATCATGAAATCAGCATTGATGAGGTATTTGATTTCAACTCACCTGATGTAGATATTAATAACTTAAGAACTCCATTACATGATATAACTTCTGATCTGTAACGACCCTAAAATTCATACCATTTAAATCTCGACTTCGGTCGTTAACCATACATTAAATCTCTAATTTTACATCATTATTCGATATTAAAAACACCAAAATTGCGAAATATTTAAAACTTTTATACATTTCTTTCTTTCTTGCCCTGAATCGCAACCTTTACATTACATCTCTTTGATTCAATCTTATATCATGAATCGTTACAACAAAATGACTATACAAAGTCTTACGTCATAACTAAATATCCATATACATTGGATAGCTCAACTTACAATTAAACAACATATTACGTTCAAAATATGAAATACATTTCTCATAAAACATAAGTAATCTTCGTGAATATAGATCTCTATAACTCACTTAGCACATATCTTTACCTTAAAATCTTGACTGCTAAAAAGTGGTTATTTGCAAGAGTGAGCTCGACAAAGCAAAGAAAGTCTAACAGTTTTCATGCATCACATAGCACATAATAACATGCTCGATATACATCTCATTAAAGTAACATGGCATACATGCTTTTAATTCATATAGCAAATATAAAGATTGAGTTCCTTACTCAATCATCATTACTTAGCCAAAACAATGCAGTCATATATTGACTTTAATATTTCATGATTTCAACATGCATAACATATCATGCAATTTAAAATAGTTCATCAAGTCCACGTAGAAAATAGGAACCGAAAGACTTGCCTTGATCGTTTTTTTACCAATAATAGATTAACAGCTTACAGTTATCTGCACTTCACGTGCCCTACACAATTATATAATCATACACATCAACTATTAGTCACATAACAACACATAGTAATTGTAATGTAAACTCTACTTCACATCTCATAATCTTTCCTATTAATTAGCACACAATGTTCAATTAGATTGTGTAAACTTTAGACTTATAACTCACTATATTTCTTCTTAGTCAAACTCGAAGTTCATTCAAGTGCCTAAGTCTTGCTAGGACTACTTATTGGTTTTATATTAAACCCATTTCATATCCTATAATATTCATTTCAATTGAATTGAAACACTTTTTAAGTTCGTTAACACTTGGCACGACGTTTCGACATTCATTCATCACACGCCCGATTTGCTTCTCTTGTGTATGCTTACTATGCTTCAATAACTTATCTAGTACATCATTTATTAATGTTAAGCATCATTATATTTACTAACATTCAAGTTTTATAACTTAGAACATCATCTTTTATGGTCAGGAGCACTACACATGCATATGTGCATGCCCGACGCCCTCTGATTGCCCCCGAAAACACAATAGTCCTAAATATGACCATTTTTACTACTGTTACAGACCTCAAATTGAAAAACTTTTGGAACAAAAGTTGTAGGTCTACTCGTCCTCGTTTCGGATCATCTTGAATTAACTCAATCGGAGTTCGTATGAGAAAGTTATGACCATTTTACTACAGGAGGCCAAAACTGTCCGACTCAGACTTCTTTCACCGCTTCATGCCATGAAAGTACCAAGTCATACAATGGCGCCAGAAGGCGATGAGATTGGTCTTTGGGGCGCGAATTTCAGCGTTGGGGCATGAACGAATTGGCGCGAATTTTGTATTTGAAGTGGCAAGTTTGGCAATCGAGGCGCCAAAACTTGCAGAACCCAACCACGAAGAACAGAACAACTAATTTTTTTGTCTATTACTTCAATTCTAACACTAATTAACATGCATAACTTTATCATAAACTACATATAACCTTTAACAATCATCCATCTAACAATTACCAACAATTAAACAACTACTTTAGAAAAACTTAATTATTTGAAAACACTGTTTTAAGAAAAACTCCATTGTTAACGTTGTTTAACACTATAATATCAATAATAACCCAAACTTGATTACTTTAAAGTATGATTCTCTGAAATTCATACCCAATTAACATACATGACGTTCAATTTCATAAATAGCATACAATCACCTACTAATTTTTTTGTTATCATGCACAACATACGTTCATACATATATATTCACTGTAAAAACTATTTCCTTCTTGTAAACGTAAATTATTATACAATTCTTCATCTAACACTAGTTATAATCCTCATAATCACATACCATCACTATAATTCAATTGTATAACAGCAATTACAGAAATTATACCACCAACGCAGTGAATTTCAAGAACACCGAGACTAAGGAATTATAGTATAACACATATATGTTAAGATTATAAAACATACCTTTTGTTGCTTTGAAACTATTTGTTAATCATTGATAATAACTAAAAGAAGTCAGAACTTGCTTTGAAAATCATTGCATTTTCTCTCTCAAATTTCTCTGAACTTTTCTCAGACAAACTTCTATTTTCCTTAGGCTTAAGCCAAAAACAATATACGTAAAACCAAATACAACTAAAACCCAAACGTACGAAACTGCCATATACTTAATAACCCTATTAAAATATCAGTTACCAAATATATTATATATTATTTATATTTTGTTTAATTTAATTTATATTACTAATAAATCAAATTTAAAATCCCAAAGCCATAGGCTCATTTGGCAAAAACTCTTTAAAATTAAAGACTTAATATATTTAAGCTTGCTTGGCAAAAATAAATTAAAACTACTTAATTTATTTTAATAATCACTTATAATATAGTTATTTGTCACACTTCTAATTAATTAAGTTTTCATACTTAATTAATTAATTCAAATAACAATTTATTAATTAAATCATTTAATCACATAACTCAATACCACTAATTATCCATCAAATTGAAATATCACTATAATAATAATTTCCTTAACTTATTAATTAATTATTTAACAAATAATTAACCAACTTAAATCAAATTAAACAAATACAAATATGTATTCATCAATAACACATCCAATAAATATTTATATAAATTAATAAATATTTATAAATTACATTTAAAATTATAAAATTCGGAATGTTACATCATTCCCTCTTATAAGGATTCTCGTCCCCGTAATCACAATTCAAACCACTCATTCGCCACAATCTTTCCGTGACTTACAAAAGATTCTTCCCCTAATCGAAGACACAAATTAAACAAATAACTCAGAATAATCTTTCATTATTTTATCTAAATATAGATTTTATATTTTCTACTACATTCATTACTTTAACACATTCTAAGTTTCATTTCATAACCTTCACTTGAACTCAATTATATTCTAAGTATTATATTCTTAACCGATTCATTTCCTTTTCTAAGGATCACTATCACAAACACTCGAGATATTACATTCACCCTTTCTTATAAGAATTTCGTCCTCGAAATTTTATCTATTAATAGTCAATCTATCAAAATAGATTTTACGTCACTACTTCATTCATTCATTGGTAACTATAACCACTTTCTTTCCACAAAAATCTATCTACAACTATTAACTTTTCTATTAAAAGTTTCACATTATTCTTTGATAACTCATATCCTTCTCACTTCATAATCTCTTTTCTCACTTATTCAACATATTCATCATTCAGTGTCGTATTCTACGACTCACTTCTTTCTAAGGAATACTTTCCTTTTTCACTTCCATCTTGCAGAATAACAAGAACCTTCCACAATTATTCAATAATTGGGAAGTAGTATGAATAACTCAGGAATTTAAAAGATTCCAAATCACGCTGAGGGGTTATAAGACCGTGAACTCTTCTCTAGGTTTAATAGTGCTTCACCCTTGGTTCTTCACACTTTAAACCCTCTTTGGCAGAATGTTTATCAATCACAAAGATCAGAAACACCCTCCTTCCATCTTGCAGAATAACAAGAACCTTCCACAATTGTTCAATAATTGGGAAGTAGTATGAATAACTCAGGAATTTAAAAGATTCCAAATCATGCTGAGGGTCACAAGACCATGAACTCTATTCTCTAGGTTTAATAGTGCTTCACCCCCGGTTCTTCACACTTTAAACCCTCTTTGGCAGAATGTTTATCAATCACAAAGACTGAAAACACCCTCCGCAAGTACTCTAGGTTATCAACCTATTGTACATGTATTATGCACAAACATTTCAGCGCAAAGTATAACTAAGTGTAACCTCTAATAAAAGAGTTGTTCATCTCAGAATTTAGAGTGCAAACATTCAACTGAGGGTCACAAGACCATGAACTCTATTCTCTAGGTTTAATAGTGCTTCACCCCCGGTTCTTCACACTTTAAACCCTCTTTGGCAGAATGTTTATCAATCACAAAGACTGAAAACACCCTCCGCAAGTACTCTAGGTTATCAACCTATTGTACATGTATTATGCACAAACATTTCAGCGCAAAGTATAACTAAGTGTAACCTCTAATAAAAGAGTTGTTCATCTCAGAATTTAGAGTGCAAACATTCAACTGAGGGTCTAATGACCACGAACCTTGTTCACAGTTATAAGTAATCTTTCAACTTTAACTTTTACAGTCTTATGACTATAATGACTTCAAGGTACTTAGGGGATCAATCCTTCGTACATGTATTGTGCACAAATATTTCAGCACAAAGTATAAAACTAGGTGCAACCCCTAAATAATAGGGTTGTTCATCTCAGCTTTTCAACATCTGAATCCGCACCAAAACAATTTGGTTTGGCATAACTTCTCAAGAAACTCTTGAATTTCATGAACATCTTTCAATATTTGTCTAGCTGAATCAAATAGCATAGACCTCTACAACAATTCGCACATCAACCAAAATATACATATACATACATACATATGTATTCTCATAACTCAAAGAAATCTCAAAAATCTTTTATGACGTCATGATACCGCATCAGATTTATAAATTCAGTTGAGGATTCCGTCATTTGGTGATTTTATCATACTACATCATACTATAGTGGGCTGACGATCCTTAGATCACATCCAACACTAGGTAATACTTCATTGATGACTCCATCGTTTTTATCATCTTTGCACCAGGTTACATTATGCATTAATGATATAAAATACATTTTGATATATTGCAAATCATTTTTGTCTAGCCGAAGCAATTAACATAGACATACGAATAACAATATTGTTATTAAAACTCATTGGTTCCATCATTTGATCCAATGTTTTTCAAGAAAAAAAAGTGTAAACATCAGCACGAAGTCAATAAATTTCGAAAGTCTAGCATAGCTAGTAGATTTAGAATACCTATGCTTCCACCATCAACTCCACTTTCTATAATGATCCATTGCTTAATAGGTCTCTATCTATTCCTATCATCCTCAATACCCCATTCACACTTAATTACACACAGTTCGTCAAACTTACCACAAATTATGAGTTCAGGAACTTGCCACAATCATATGAGTTTAAGAACTTATCCTAGTCAGACCATAGGCATCCATTCGCTGAGGGGTTCAAAAACATACCATATAATTATGAGTCACGAACCTACCGTAAGTATGAGTTTTAAGAACTCGCACTTAACCTTATAATATTCTCTAACTATACTCTACCTATCTGTTATACACATGAGAAAAGAATCACCTTCTCAATAGGCATATAGCAAATAGCGCGACACAAATATTCCAATGATTATCAATGTGATAAATTGAGTACAAGCACAAAACCCTCGCCCATGCAAAGGTTTGTACAACTCAGCCACCACCTGAGTCCTCAATTGAAATCCCTCCTAACTCTATCTTGCTTATAACTTGCTCTTTGCTCGATACAAATTCCTCGTATCACATCATCTATAACTCCTCGCGAGTTATCTCCTACTATTATAGTACATTATTTTCATAGCATCAAGCTATAATCATTCAACCATTACAAACCATCTTCCTTTTATAACTTAAACAGATCACGTCATGATCTTATTCTATAATCATCTCCCTTAAAATTCTTTTGCTAACTCATGATCGTTTTGTTTTACGATCCTCTTTCTTTCCTTTATCATCATTTATGATATTATTCGTTATCTTGGCTTTTGGAGTTAGGAAACTCCCATTTCTTATCTTTATATCTCTTCAAGATTCTTCTTTGAATCTTCTTATTTATAAAATAATTCTTCATTTAAGAATTTCTAACTTCAGTTACATCACTCAAATTTCATTCGATTTCTACACTTTCATCATACGTATCCATTTCTACACTTGGTACACATCGAGTCTCTAACAGTTTCAATATGGTACGCTGAGTGGTTTCCCACAAACAACCAACAAACTAGGTTCCGAGTTACTAGTTCGTATATACCTCCTCTCTATGAAGGAATCTTTTAGCCCAGATACCATACATCAACTACTAAAGAGTACAATTACACCACACTTAGATATAACTCTCTATTCATAACTTCTTTATCATTCTCTTTTTATAGACATTGCCTATTTATTATCACCTTACATCCTTATTATTGGAGTTGGGTAACCCCACATTTATATTCCTTATAACTCTGCGAGATTCTTCTTTGAATCATTTCACGCAAGTTTAAATCCCTTATTGTTCAAACTCTATTTGAGCTTATTCGTTCATTATCTTCACCTCTCTTCTTTAAGTTTATAGCCTACGGTACTCCTACCTAAGGTTTATAACCTACAGCTTTGATACCAACTTTTAACGACCCCAAAATTCATACAATTTAAATCTCGACTTCGGTCGTTAACCATACATTAAATCTCTAATTTTACATCATTATTCGATATTAAAAACACTAAAATTGCGGAATATTTAAAACTTTTATACATTTCCTTCTTTCTTGCCCTGAATCGCAACCTTTACATTACATCTCTTTGATTCAATCTTTTATCATGAATCGTTACAACAAAATGACTATACAAAGGCTTACATCATAACTAAATATCCATATACATTGGATAACTCAACTTACAATTAAACAACATGTTACGTTCAAAATATGAAATACATTTCTCATAAAACATAAGTAATCTTCGTGAATATAGATCTCTATAACTCACTTAGCACATATTTTACCTTAAAATCTTGACTGCAAAAAGTGGTTATTTAAGAGTGAGCTTGACAGTATAAGAACAAAGTCTAACAGTTTTCATGCATCACATGTACATAATAACATGCTCGATATACATCTCATTAAAGTAACATGGCATACATGCTTTTAATTCACATATCAAATATAAAGATTGAGTTCCTTACTAGTTATAATCCTCATAATCACATACCATCACTATAATTCAATCAGTATAATGACAATTACGTAAATTATACCACCAACGCAGTGAATTTCAAGAACACCGAGACTAAGGAATTATAGTATAACACATATATGTTAAGATTATAAAACATACCTTTTGTTGCTTTGAAACTATTTGTTAATTACTGATAATAACTAGAAGAAGTCAGAACTTGCTTTGAAAATCACTGCGTTTTTTCTCTCAAATTTCTCTGAACTTTTCTCAGACAAACTTCTATTTTCCTTAGGCTTAAGCCATAAACAATATACGTAAAACCAAATACAACTAAAACCCAAACGTACGAAAAATGCCATATACTTAATAACCCTATTAAAATATCAGTTACCAAATATATTATATATTATTTATATTTTGTTTAATTTAATTTATATTACTAATAAATCAAATTTAAAATCCAAAAGCCATAGGCTCTGCTTGGCAAAAAACTCTTTAAAATTAAAGACTTAATATATTTAAGTTTTGCTTGGCAAAATAAATTAAAACTACTTTAATTTATTTTAATAATCACTTATAATATAGTTATTTGTCACACTTCTAATTAATTAAGTTTTCATACTTAATTAATTAATTCAAATAACAATTTATTAATTAAATCATTTAATCACACAACTCAATACCACTAATTATCCATCAAATTGAAATATCACTATAATAATAATTTCCTTAACTTATTAATTAATTATTTAACAAATAATTAACCAACTTCAATCAAATTAAACAAATACAAATATGTATTCATCAATAACACATCCAATAAATATTTATATAAATTAATAAATATTTATAAATTACATTTAAAATTCTAAAATTCTGGAATGTTACATGATCTGCATCAATACATGAAATGGTTCAGAGTTCTGTCAAAAGATTATTCTCTTATTCAACAAGAGAAAGAGAAAGTCCAAGCAGAACTAGAAATAACTCTACTAAGCACTTTATCTCTCTTTAATCTTGAAGCTGAAAATAAAAGCTTAAAATAGACAAATGAGCTCAATGCACAAAGAGAGTTAAATCTAGCTTCTAAAATTAAGGAGCTAGAAAAGACAATTCTAATGTGGAAAAGGTCTTCTTCATCTATGGACTCTATGATCTCTAGTCAAAGAAATTCTTCTGACAAATCAGGTCTAGGTTTTGGGGATTCATCCTCAGAATCATGTGTGAGCAAATCATTGGATACTAACAACAGTGCTTCAAATCTCAATAAAAGCATTATGTTTGTGAAATCCATACAGAGCATTGAGCCGATGAATCCTAGTTCTTCTGATCAAAGTAATTATGTCTCTAGACATAACGGGTCCATGATGATCTAGGATTCAAGAGTAAGTCAAATACTACATTCCAACCTTGAAGGATCGTAGAGTCAAACAAAACTGACTCTACAAACTAACCAGGAAAGAATCATAGAGTTGAGGTTCACTATAAGAAATCCATTAATCATAGAGTAGTATGGAAACAGAAGAATCAACATAAAGAAAAGACTACTATATATCCACACATGTCCTTGATAAGAAAGAATCCACAAACAAACACAAACATGCATCATACTAGATATTTTATCTGTAACAAACATGGTCATAAAGATGCATCATGCTATTATAATCCTGTGAACCATATACCTAAAATCAAGCATATTTGGGTCCCCAAGGGAACTTAAAAAAATAGGACCCAAGTCTGGGTACCAAAATGAAAGATAAATCTTATTGCAGGCACAGAGTTCCACTATGACAACCTGGTACCTTGATAGTGGATGGTCAAGGCATATGACTGGAAACAAGGCTCTCCTTTCAAACTTCAAAGAGAATGAGGGTCTTATAGTCATCTTTGGAGACAATGACTTTGGAAAGACTAGAGGTTATGGCTCAGTTGGAAATTGTGTTATGTCTTTTAGAAAAGTAGCTTATGTTGAAGGACTATAGCACAACCTATTGAGAATCAACCAACTATGTGATAAAGTTCATCAAGTCACCTTCCTCAACAATCAATGTCAAGTTAAAGACTTGAAGACCTCATCACTAAAGCTGACTGGAATTAGAGAAAGCAATGTCTATATAATTAACCTTGCTAAACTAAGTTCTGATGAGATAATATGTTTTTTTCTCAAAGCCTCATAAGAAATAAGCTGGCTATAGCATATGAGATTATCTCATCTAAACTTGAAAAGCATGACTAAACTGACCTCCAAAGACCTAGTAGCAGGTCTACCAAAGTTTAACTTCATCAAAGAAAGACCTTGGAAAGCTTGTCAACTGAGATAACAAACAAGGAGCTTATTCAAAGGCAAAGCAGTCAATTCTAAGTTAAGCCCCTGCAGTTACTTCACATGGATCTTTTTGGGCCATTTCCAACTATAATCCTTGGAGAGAAGAGATATTTACTGGTGATAGTAGATGACTACACCATATTCACATGGGTATTCTTTCTAAGTTCTATAGATGAAACTAGCTCTCAACTTATCAAGCTATTCAAGCTAGTCATAAATGAGAAAGGAGAAAAGATCAAGGCTATTAGAAGCGATCATAGATGAGAATTTGACTTCTCTAAAATGGATCAGTTCTGTGAAGAAAATGACATCAATCACAACTCCTCAGCTCCAAAAACTCCACAACAAAGTGGAGTAGCAGAAAGAAAGAACATAACCTTGATTGAAGCAGGAAGAACACTACTTGCACAAATCAATTGGAGTGACTATTTAAGTGAGTTAAATTGGTAGAAGCTTGGTAATTAGAATAATTGTTAGTAACTGTTCCCTGTGGGTTCGACACTCTTCTTACTTCTTTATTACTTGATTGACCGTGTGCACTTGCGCGTATTTGTCATTATATAAATAGGACAACAAGTTTTTAGCGACGTTGCTGGGGAGCGGTTATAATAATTATTCTGTTATTAGTTTTTGTTAATTTAGTTTATTTAAATAGATTTTGATTTTTATTCACTTTTACAGGCTCCCTTCTGTCAAGTAGAAATCTGGGATTTGTGTGTCCACCAAGGTTAATTCATTGGTTTATGCAAACACGATCTAAGGATCCAGATTTATTTCCTTACGATAGTGAGATTGAATGAACTTTTCAGAGGAGACTAAACTTCAATCAAGCTACCATGGAAAATCAACTTGGTATGGCAACAGAAGAACACAATCCACTTCGAGAATATGGCATTCCAAAAGTTACGGGTATTCAGTCAGGCACAACACGGCTTGCTATTACAACCAACAGTTTTGAGATCAAGTCAGGCACGATTTATAATATCCAGAACTCGGTACAGTTTGGAGGAGCACCAAATGATGACCCCAACGATCACATTATCAGCTTCTTGGAAATTTGTGATACATTCAGATTTAATGGGGTGTCAAAAGATGCAGTAAGGAAAGATAAAGCCAAGAGGTGGCTGCATTCATTTCCACCAGGGCTAATAATAACATGGAATGACTTGGCGCAAAAGTTTCTCGCTAAGTTCTTCTCACCAGTAAAAATGGCAAGAATGCAAGACGAAATCGTATCATTCAGGAAATTTGATTCCAAGCCTTTATATGAGGCTTGGGAGAGATACAAGGATCTACTGCGAAAATGTCCACATCATGGGTTACCATTATGGCTGCAAGTGCAAGCCTTCTACAACAGTCTTAACAATCAAATAAGGACAAGTATCGATGATGTTGTAGGTGGAATTTTGAAAGCAAAATGTTGTGAAAAGGGGCATGAATTATTGGAAAACATGGCGACCAATAACTATTAGTGGCCCACCAACAGATTAACTCTGTAAGACCCCAACTTTTATGAATAAAGAATAATTTTCTCAAAATATATTTTTGAATATTATGGTGTGGATTTGATATAATGTTATAATTGTGGGTAATAGTTACCAATTTTGCAAAGTAAGCAAGTGGTTATATAATATTCGATTGGTCGGGGAATATTCATTTTAATAGGAATATTAAATGCGACGACACAATCATTAAGTGGACCCCACAATGGAAGTATTATCGTAGTTAGAAAATGACGTAATTATCTTTTTATAAAAATAACGGTGAAAGTGTTAAAACCGTTAAAGCTGTTGGTAAAATGAAAGAATGGCGTGGTTGCGTAGTAGCACACCAGTATTGATTTTTGATGCTTACATTGAGAAGTCACTCGGTTATACTCAATTATTGCTACTGATAATTACGCATCATATATCTCTATATTATTGATTCAATTATTGTCACAATATCATCTGCATAATATTTTATATTATTAAATCAATAATTGAGATGACAAAGTTATTCATATTATTATTTACAATATTGACAATGTCTAGAAGTTCTGTCAAGGAGAGGTTTGGTCACCTAATTACGCGCCAATAAGGAGAAATCCTTATCGAAAAAGCCCCCTCTTTCTTGGGAACGATCTGGTTGTTAAATATTATGAGTTATAATATTAATGATGAATAAGTTCGTGTTGATTAAAGATGACTTTGATATTTCCATTGTGTTGGGATTAATAGTGTTAATGGAAATCGACATCTATTTCGATAATAATGGATGTCTGGAGGTTATATTGACCAATCGAGTAATTAACCGGATAAAGGAGCAATTAATTGCTATTATTTCACATGCTTATAACTATGTGTTCACATGTGTGTACTATTGATTCACATTCTTGTACTATTAGGGGTGGTGGTGCAAGATTGATATTACTTGTATGACTAAGTTAAAAATGGAGGTATAGATGAAGGTACTATACTGTAATTCCTATTTTCACATGTCTAGAACTATTGATTCACATGATTTACTATTGATTCACATTATTTACTATTAGGGGAGGTGGTGCAAGTTTGATAATACTTGCAGGACTAAATTAAAAATGAAGAAAAAGAGGAAGGTATTATACTATAATATTTTGAGCCCCAAAACGTGCAATTATCGAAACTATATTTTCCTATAAATAGAAGCACATTCTTCCTTCATTTCTCACTAATTCACAAAAGCTATAGAGCAATTATTATAGAGAGAAAGAAGAAGAGAAGTTTGCTACCTCACTGTTTCAGTATCCAGTTTTTTCTAAGGTAAGGGGTTATTCCTTCGTATTTATGAAGAGAGTTATTTTCTTTCAATACTCGTAAGGGTTGTTATTACATTCTTTATTATTATGTTGGAATACCCTGTCTATGCGAAGTACCGCATACGTGGTGAAATTCTTTCATTATTCCATTCTTTATTATTATTACATTGGAATAACTTTTATGCAAGGTCTATCGCATGCTCGGTGAATTCTGTTGTTATTCCAATCTTTATTATTACATGTTGAATATCCTATCTCGTGCGTGATTAGGCATGACTGGTTCCGATTCTTTATTATTCATTGGAATATCCATGCAATGCGGATTACGCATGACCGGGTTATTCGTATTATTCTCGTTGGAATATCCCATGCGTGTGGATTACGCATGACTGGTTCCATTCTTTATTATTCTATTGGAATAACCTATCTATGTGGACTATCGCGATGCATGGTGAATGATCCTTCGTATTCATTCCTTATTAAATTGTGGAAATGATCCGCTCACGTGGATTCTGACATGGCGGGCAAAAATCTATTTATGATTTCATATATTCTATTATACTAAGTTGGTTAAAGTTTTGGTTTCTATACCCCATTAAATTAGTAGAATATCTTTGGATATTTGCGCTTCATCCAAAGATCTTTTCATGGAAATATTCTTCCGAGCATTCTTGAATTTTACTCCACAAAATAGATCATGTTGACAATTTGGACGTTATTGATTTCGGATAAATTAAATTATAAATCTTTAAAAATTTATCCTTGAACTTGTTTTATTGAATTCTTATATCATTGTCGTCATCCTCATGTTTATAATATGTTGAAAGTCATCTGTGGCATGTAGTGCATAGATGGACTTGGTATGATTATGACCAGGGATTATTCAGTATAATCATGACCGTAATGTTACAAATGATGTGGCAAAAGTCCTCACTGGCCATAGTGCATTGATGGACAGTTGTTGGCATGATCATGACCATTGATGAATACACGAATATCCTTGGCCCTTAGTGCATGGATAATTTGTGGTCGTGATACTAATGAATATCCTTGCCGTAGTGCAGGGATGATGTGGATTATTTATTGTCGAGTATCAATGAATAAAAGTGATGAAAAACCTTTTAAATCATGAAGATAGTAGATTTTATTCTCTACTTGACTCTTCTAATGGATTGCTTGTTCACCGCAGCTTTAAACTTGATGTTTGTTATATTTTATCGCTTTAACATCGTTGAAGGCTAACGATAAATTATTCTCGCATTATCTTAGTCATAATATTTCTTATCGAGCTAGTTGAGCTCACCCTTTCTTTTTCCGTTCTCTTCGTGAAATGAGAATATAGCCGGGACTTAGTCTGGGAACGGATTGACGGTCCAGATGGTTGTTTTAGTCGTCCTCACTATTCTATAAAATAGTGTGATAATAAATGTAATGAGGACTCCATTGAGTGTGGATATTGTCTAGATGATTATATTTGTATTAAAACTCATTGCATATGTTTTGTCGTATTTTACACAACAGTTGTATAATTAAGTTTTTATTTGTATTTTGTACCATGTTTTTAGCGACTCAAGATGGGTGATGTATACCTATTTTGGGGGCGTCATAGTTGGTATCAAAGCTTAGGGATATGATCCCTGGCTAACAGGAGAGACGGGGAATTCCTTCGCTAGTATGACCTACGTAAGTTTATTTGGTATTTAATTGGTCGGTCAGAGTATAGGGATATTATGTTACATGTCAATTAACCCTTGTTTTGTGGCAGTATTTGAAAATAACATCTGAGAATGTTGAGAATAGCAATGGAGCACAGGAGACCGTTGAGTCTCTACAGATCAATAATCAGGATAACATGCATCAGGAAGGCGACAATCCTCATGCAAACAACAACACTGACCAAATGATGAACCATGGAATGTTCAGAGGCTTTATGCAATTCATGCAACATCAAGCGAGAGCGGCTCCTGTCCAAAATTTAGGTGGAAACACTGGAAACTCTAGGACGGTCACCGCTAAACAATTCAAGGAGCTGGGACCACCAGAGTTTATTGGAGAGCCAAAACCACTTAAGGCGGAAGCGTGGATAAAGCAGATCACCAAGATATTTGATGTCTTGGGATGCTCCTAGGAGCAAAAGGTTCCCTTTGCCACCTTTATGTTGCGAGGAGTAGCAGATTATTGGTGGGAATCAGAAAAGCGACTCAACCTCATCAGATCAAGATGTTCTGGGAGAAGCGAAAGTATTCGCTACATAAAAGAGGTAAGCTAAGTCGAGCCGAGTTGTCAAAGATTTGCATCTCACTTGGTTGATAATGAGGAGAGAATGACGCGGATGTTTCTAAGAGGTTTAAAACCCGAGATACGTTAATATCTAATTTCTCATAAACTGTGTTTGTATTCAGATGTTGTAAATAGGGCTTAGTTATTGGAGCGCGATAACGAGTTAACACAGCCAAGATAAAGCAGCTAGCAAAATGATAATACCAGTGGTAGCAGTCATCGAAGCGGTGACAACAAACGTGGAAGGAATCAACATGCCATAAATGGTAACCACTTCGGTGGTAATCATGGCCAAGACAATAAGAATGGACATTTCAAGAAGAGGAGATTCAATAATGATGGAAAGACGTCAGCACCAATACCCGTTGTTAAGGAAGGAGAACGATCACCTATCATATGCTTCAAATACGGAGGGGAGGGACACATCAGTCCAAACTGCGCAATGCAGTCCAAAGCTTGTTATAATTGTGGAAGAGAAGGTCACCTAGCCCGATTTTGTTGTGCACCAAAGATAAGTTCAACTGGGATGGAGGCACCAAAGGCCGTCCCAGAAAAGTCAAAGCTGGTAGTTCAAGGGAGAGCGTTTGTTGTGACCTCCCAGAAAGCAAGGAGCCTGAACGAGGTCATCACGGGTAAGCTTATCATAAACTTTAGCGAAGTCTATACCTTATTTGATACCGGTTCTACCCATTCTTTTATTTCTCCTACTTTCGCTCAACGTTTAAATTTGACTCCGGAGAAATTAGACTTTGACTTATCGGTTGAAACTCCGTTGGGAGAAACCTTCATTACATCCACTATTTATAAGTCTTGTTTGATTCAAATCAGAATCGCATCGCTACCCGTCGATCTTATTTCTTTGAAAATACTTGCATTTGATGTGATTTTAGGGATTGATTGGTTAACTACTCATCATGCTAAAATCGATTGTTTTTGTAAGGTTGTTAGCTTTCATATTCCTAACCAACCTATTATGCGAATTCAAGCGATCAAACCATTAAAATCAATCACGGTCATCTCAAGCCATAAAGCTATTCGTTTATTGAAAAACGGATGTCAAGCTTTCTTAGTTCATGTCTCAGATTTAAACAAAAAAACGTCAGATTTGAATGATATTTCTATTGTTAATAAATTCCCTGACGTATTCCCCGAAGAACTTCCTGGCCTACCCCCAGAGCGTGAAATTGAGTTTGGTATCGACCTTGAACCCGGTACAAAACCCATTTCCAAAGCCCCATATCGAATGGCTCCTATTGAAATTCAGGAGTTAAAGACCCAATTACAGGAATTGTTAGACATCAATTTCATTCGTCCTAGTACGTCTCTTTGGGGTGCTCCTGTTCTATTCGTGAAAAAGAAAGATGGGAGTATGCGACTTTGTATTGATTATCGGGAGTTGAATCATGTCACCATCAAGAATATGTACCCATTGTCACGTATTGATGACCTGTTTGACCAGTTGCAAGGCGCCAAATTCTTTTTAAATATCGATCTTCGTTTCGGATATCATCAGTTAAAGATTAGAACCGATGACATTCCAAAGATGGCTTTCAGAACTCGGTACGTGCATTATGAATTCCTAGTCATGTCTTTTGGATTGACTAATGCTCCTGCTGCCTTCATGGAAATGATGACCGAGTATTCAAGGAATATTTGGATCACTTTGTGGTCATCTTTATTGATGACATCCTCATATATTCCAAAAGCCGAGAAGATCATGAGCAACATTTGAGGCTGATACTCCAAAAGCTTCGTGAAAACAAGCTTCATGCCAAGTTGAAGAAATGTGAGTTCTGGCTTGAGGAAGTAGCATTCCTTGGGAATGTGATATCAAATCATGGAATATCTGTTGACCCAGTGAAGATTGAAGAAATTCAAAGCTGGGAGCAACCAAAGTTAGTGACCGAAGTACGTAGCTTTCTCGACTTAGCTGGTTATTATCGGAGATTTGTGGAAGGATTTTCTCGAATCGCTACTCCATTAACTCAGCTGACTCGAAAAGATACAAAGTTCGGTTGGTGCGAAAAATGTGAGAAGAGTTTTCAAGAACTCAAGAGAAGACTCATTTCAGCACCTGTTCTGACAATACCATCTGGCTCAGAGGGATTTGTCATCTACAATGGTGCTTCAGGCAAAGGGTTAGGATGTGTTCTAATGCAACATGGGAAAGTCATAGCCTATGCCTCATGACAACTCAAAGAATATGAGAGGAATTATCCTACTCATGATCTAGAGTTGGCAGCAGTCGTTTTTGCGCTTAAGATTTGGAGGCATTACCTGTATGGAGAGAAGGTGGAGATTTATAAGGATCATAAAAGCCTCAAATATTTCTTCACTCAAAAGGAACTCAACATGCGGAAACGACGATGGCTTGAGTTGTTGAAAGATTATGATCATACCATCCAATACCATCCTGGAAATGCGAACGTAGTAGCTGACGCATTGAGTAGAAGATCATATGCAGGCACGAGTGCAATATTGTCAATGGAAAGACCCATTTTATATGACTTACAAAGGATGGAGATAGACTTAAAGAATCCAGGGCACCATGTGATGATGGCGAATATACGAGTAGAACTGACTTTAATCGATAAAGTTAAAGCTGCTCAAGCTACAGACCTGGAGTTGACGCATATGAGGAAGAAAGTGCAAGAAGGTGCTATTTCGGAAGCAAGAATCGATTAAGAAGGAATACTTTGAGTTAACTCTAGACTTTGTGTTCCTAACTATTCTGACTTAAAGTATAAAATCATGATGGAGGCACACAACACACCGTTTGAAATCCATCCTGGGAGTACCAAAATGTATCGTGATCTTTGACATACATTTTGGTGGAGCAATATGAAGAGAGAGATAACGGGGTTTATCTCAAGGTGTCTAACTTGTCAACGAGTCAAAGCGGAGCATCAAGTGCCAAAAGGTCCATTGCAACCACTTGAAATTCCAGAATGGAAGTGGGAGCACATTACCATGGATTTCGTTACCGGTCTTCCTAAGGTTTCTCAAGGCATAGACGCGATTTGGGTCATTGTTGATAGATTGACCAAGTTTGCTCATTTCTTATCGATACGAGAAATGTATACACTTGAGCGTCTTGCTAGTATGTACATAAACGAGATTGTAAGATTGCATGGTATGCCAGTATCCATAGTTTCTGATCGAGACCCAAGATTCACTTCAATATTTTGGGTTAGTTTGCAAAAAGCTATGGGCATGGATTTACGATTTAGTTAGGCTTATCATCCTCAAACGGACGGGAAGTCAGAGAGGACTATTCAAACTCTTGAAGATCTATTAAGACTCTATGTCCTTGACTTCAAAGGAAGTTGGGACAAGTTCTTATCATTAGTGGAGTTTTTGTACAACAACAATTATCAAGCAAGTATTGGCATGGCTCCATTTGAGGCGTTGTATGGAAGAAAGTATCGTTCTCCAGTATGCTGGGATGAGGTGGGTGAAACAACGTTGTTGGGACCGGATTTGGTACGTATGATTACAAAAAAGATTCAAACGATCCAACAACGTATAAAAACCTCACAAGATCGACAAAAGAGTTATGCTGATCTTCATCGAAAGGATGTGGAATTCAATATTGGAGATCATGTGTTGTTATGTGTTGCTCCATGGAAAGGAGTTACGAGATTTGGAAAGAGAGGAAAACTCAATCCTCGATTCATTGGCCCATTTTTAATCCTCAATCGAGTAGGAACTGTGGCCTATAGACTCGCCTTACCGCCAAGTATGTCTCGTGTTCATAATGTTTTTCACATATCTATGTTACGTAAATATGTGAAATACCCGAACCATATTATTGAATTAGAACCAGACAAGATAGAGGAAGATTTAACATATGAAGAGTTACCTATTAAAATCTTGGATAAGAAGGATCATATTCTACGCTCCAAAGTTATACCTCAAGTCAAAGTTTTGTGGAGAAACCACGATGTGGAGGAAATGACCTGGGAGTTAGAATCTGAGATGAAGTCAAGATATCCTCACCTCTTCGATATACTGTGTGCATTATTCTAATTTCGAGGACGAAATTTCATAAGAAGAGGAGGTTGTAAGACCCAACTTTTATGAATAAAGACTAATTTTCTCGAAATATATTTTTGAATATTATGGTGTGGATTTAATATAATGTTATAGTTGTGGGTAATATTTACCAAATTTGCAAAGTAAGCAAGTGTTTATATAATATTCGATTGGTCGGGGAATATTCGTTTTAACAGGGAATATTTGTACGACGGCACAATCATTGGTGGACCCCACAATGGAAGTATTGTCGTAGTTAGAAAATGACAGAATTATCTTTTTATAAAAATAACGGCGAAAATGTTACCGTTAAAACTATTGAACTATCCTTAGTAAAAAGTACAAGATTACGCGTGGTTGTATAGTAGCACACCAGATTGATTATTGATGCTTACGTGAGAAGTCACTTCGTTATACTCAATTATTGCTACAAAGAATTCATGCATCATATCTCTCATATTATTGATTCAATTATTGTCACAAAGATCATCTCGCATAATATTTTATATTATTAAATCAATAATTGAGATGACAAAGTTATTCATATTATTATTTACAATATTGACAATGTCTAGAAGTTCTGTTAAGGAGAGGTTTGGTCACCTAATTGCGCGCCAATAAGGAGAAATCCTTATTGGAAAGCCCCCTCTTTCTTGTGAACGACCTGGTTATAAAATATTGTGAGTTATAATATTAATGATGAATAAGTTCTTGTTGATTAAAGATGATTTTGATATTTCCATTGTGTTGAGATTATTAGTGTTAATGGAAATCGACATCTATTTCGATAATAATGGATGTTTGGAGGTTATATTGACCAATCGGGTAATTAACCGGATAAATGAGTAATTAATTGCTATTATTTCATATGCTTATAACTATGTGTTCACATATGTGTACTATTGATTCACATTCTTGTACTATAAGGGGTGATGGTGCAAGATTGATAATACTTGCATGACTAAGTTAAAAATAGAGGTATAGATGGAGGTACTATACTGTAATTCGTATTTTCACATGTCTAGAACTATTGATTCACATGATTTACTATTGATTCACATTATTTACTATTAGGGGAGGTGGTGCAAGTTTGATAATACTTGCAGGACTAAATTAAAAATGAAGAAAAAGAGGAAGGTATTATACTGTAATATTTTGAGCCCCAAAATGTGTAATTATCGAAACTATATTTTCCTATAAATAGAAGCTCATTCTTCCTTCATTTCTCACCAATTCACAAAAGCTATAGAGCAATTATTATAGAGAGAAAGAAGAAGAGAAGTCTGCTACCTCACTATTTCAGTATCCAGTTTTTTCTAAGGTAAGGGGTATTATTCATTCGTATTCATGAAGAGAGTTGTTTTCTTTCAATACTCGTAAGGGTTGGTATTCCATTCTTTATTATTATGTTGGAATAACCTGTCTATGCGAAGTACCGCATATATGGTGAAATTCTTCTGTTATTCCATTCTTTATTATTCTCATTGAATAACTCGTCATGCATGGGTCTATCGCATGCCCGGTGAATTTCATTGTAATTCCAATCTTTATTATTCGTTGGAATATCCCGTCTGCATGCGGATTACGCATGACCGGTTCCGCTTCTTTATTATTTCGTTGGAATATCTCGTCTGTACGCATGGGATTCTTTACGATTTACGATGATTCGGTTCCATTCTTTATTATTCTCGTTGGAATAACTCGCCTATGTGGACTACCGCATGCACGGTGAATGATCCTTCATATTCATTCCTTAATAAATTGTGGAAATGATGCGCTCACGTGGATTATCGCATGGCGGGTAAAAATCCATTTGCAGTTTCATATATTCTATTATACTCATTTGGTTAAAGTTTTGGCTTCTATACCCCATGAAATTAGTAGAATATCTTGGATATTTGCGCTTCATCCAGTATCTTTTCATGAAAATATTCTTCTGAGCATTCTTAAATTTTACTCAACAAAACAGTATTATGTTGACAATTTGGACGTTATTGATTTCTGGATAAATTAAATTATAAATCTCTAAAAATTTATCCTTGAACTTATTTTATTAAATTCTTATATCATTGTCATCATCCTCATGTTTATAATATGTTGAAAGTCATTTGTGGCCTGTAGTGCATAGATGGACTTGGTATGATTATGGCCAGGGATTATTCGCTATAATCATGACCGTAATGTTACAAATGATGTGGTAAAAGTCCTCACTGGCCGTAGTACATTGATGGACAGTTGTTGGCATGATCATGACCATTGATAAATACACGAATATCCTTGGCCCGTAGTGCATGGATAATTTATGGTTGTGATACTAATGAATATCCTTAGAAGTCGTGAGGATGATGTGGATTATTTATTGTCGAGTATCGCCAATAAAAGTGATGAAAACCTTTTAAATCATAGAAGATAGTAGATTTTATTCTCTACTTGACTCTTCTAATGGATTGCTTGTTCAATTGCAATTAAACTTGATGTTTGTTATATTTTATCACTTTTAACATCGTTGAAGGCTAACGATAAATTATTTCGCATTATCTTAGTCATAATATTTTTTACTAGGCTAGTTGAGCTCACTCTTTCTTTCACCGTTTTCTTCGTGAAATGAGAATATAGTTTGGACTTAGTGGGGAACGGATTGACTCATCCGGATGGTTGCTTTAGTAATCCTCACTATTCTATAAAATAGTGTGATAATAAATATAATGAGGACTCCATTGAGTGTGAATATTGTCTAGATGACAATATTTGTATTAATACTCAGCATATATTTTGTCGTATTTTACACGACAGTTGTATAATTAAGTTTTTATTTGTATTTTGTACCATGTTTTTGGCGACTCAAGATGGGTGATGTATACCTATTTTGGGGGCATCACAAACTCCACCGAAAGTGGTAGGGGTATTTGAATTGGATGTCATAACAGCCTTATCAACTCAGGTAACAGCGCAGATTTCAGCTTTAACAAAGAAGATTGATGCTTTGGGGCTGCAGAATGTTTCGAAAATAGAAGTGGTATTCGAATTATGTGCAGGGTCTCATCCATTGGAACAATGTGCTATTAG
Source organism: Panax ginseng (assembly GCA_020205605.1). NCBI lineage: Eukaryota > Viridiplantae > Streptophyta > Magnoliopsida > Apiales > Araliaceae > Panax > Panax ginseng. The sequence continues at coordinate 13,268,221 of CM035146.1, forward strand.
CAACGAATCAGTGCATTTTGTGGGGAATTCAAGTAGGCAGAAATATGGGGTGAATTCGAATAGCTATAATCTGGGGTGGAGAAATCACCAAAATTTCTCGTGGAGTAATAATCAGAATCATCAATAAGCTCAACCACAAGTTCCACGACAAGTAGCACCACCGGGATTTCAGGCAAAGTAACAACAACAACTTCCACAACAAGAAATGAAACAAGAAAGGATAACGAAGTATAGAAGAACACACATAATGTGACTTTATGGAATATAGAGAATCAGATCAGCCAGTTGGCACAGCTATGAACACTCGTCCTCAAAGATAATTGCCAAGCGACATAGAAACGAACCCAAGGGATGGAAAAGAACATTGTAAGGCAATTACCTTAAGGAATGGGAAAGATTTGGTGTAAGACACCAACTTTTATGAATAAAGATGAATTTTCTATAAATATCATTTTTGAATATTAAGGTGTGAATTTGTTATAATGTTATAGTTGTGGGTAATATTTATAAATTTTGTAAAGTAAGCAAGTTGTTGTATAATATTCGATTGGTCGGGGAATATTCGTTTTAACAGGGAATATTCGAACAACGACACAATCATTGGTGGACCTCACAACAGAATTATTGTCGGAGTTAGAAAACGACAAAATTATCTTTTTATAAAAATAACGCGGAAGTTTTACCGTTAACTATTGAAACACCAAATTGTTAAAAGATAATGAATGTCGCATGGTTGCATAGTAGCACACGGTATTGATTATTGATGCTTACGTGAGAATTCACTCAGTTTTGTTCAATTATTGCTACAATAATTGCTGCATAGTATCTCACGTTATTTGATTCAATTATTGTCAATATTTATATATTATTAAATCAATAATTGAGACGAGAAAGTTATTTATATTATTATTTGCAATATTAACGATGTCTAGAAGTTCTGTCAAGGAGAGGTTTGGTCACCTAATTGCGCGCCAATAGGGAGAAATCATTATTGTAAATCCCCCTCTTTCTTGGGAACGACCTGGTCGATTAATATTGTAAATTATAATAATGGTGATAAATGTTGTTAAAATTATTAAGATGATTTTTATAAAATTTTGTTTTATTTGATTATAAATAGAATATATTATATTTTATTATGCATAGTATTTGCATAGTAAAATCTTTTTATATAAAATAGAATACTTTTTATAAAGTTTTGTTTTATTGGATTATAAATAGAATATATTATATTTTATTATGCATAGTGTTTGCATAATAAAATCTTTTTATATAAAATGTAATACTTTTATAAAGTTATTTGTTTTATTAGATATTAAATAATATATATATATATTTTATTAATTTTGTTTTATTATATAATTATAAATAGAATATATTATATTTTATTGCATAGTATCCTTTCCATTCTCCTATAAATAGGATGCTTAGTTAGAATTGAAAAACACACCAAAAATTCAGAGAATTCTTCTTCTATAATCTTAAGCGTATTTCTTTAGAGTTTAAGAAAGCTTTGAGCGTAGAAAATAGTGCAAGTTTTCTTCAAGTATATCCCCGCCCTACCCGTCAGAATACTCTTCTTTTTAAGGTAAGAGGTATTATTCTATCGTATTCATGAAGAGAGTTATTTTCTTTCAATACTCGTAAGGGTTGTTATTCCATTCTTTATTATTCTGTTGGAATAACCTGTCTGTGCGGTCTATCACATGCCTGGTGAATTCTGTTGTTATTCCATTCTTTATTATTCTGTTGGAATATCCTGTCTGTGCGGATTACGCATGACCTGGTTCCATTCTTTATTATTATGTTGGAATATCCTGTTCTGTGCGGGTTACGCATAACCTGGTTCCATTCTTTATTATTCTATTGGAATAACTTTTATGCATGCGTGATTACGCATCGCTTTGGTGAATTCTTCGTTATTCCATTCTTTATTATTCATTGGAATAATGCATCTCACGTGATTTCTTGCATGGCGATAAAAAATCCATTTTCGATTTCATATATTCTATTATACTCAGTTGGTTAAAGTTTTGGCTTCTATACTCCATGAAATTAGTGGAATATCCTTGATATTTGCGCTTCATCCATTATCTTTTCATGGAAATATTCTTCTAAGCATTCTTAAATTTTACTCCACAAAACAGTATCATGTTCACAATTTAGACGTTATTGATTTCTGGATAAATTAAATTATAAATCTTTAAAAATTTATCCTTGCACTTGTTTTATTGAATTCTTATATCATTGTCATCATCCTCATGTTTATAATATGTTGAAAGTCATCTGTGGCATGTAGTGCATAGATGGACTTGGTATGATTATGACCAGGGATTATTCAGTATAATCATAACCGTAATGTTACAAATGATGTGGTAAAAGTCCTCACTGGCCATAGTGCATTGATGGACAGTTGTTGGCATCATCATGACCATTGATGAATACACGAATATCCTTGGCCCGTAGTGCATGGATAATTTGTGGTCATGATACTAATGAATATCCTTGCCAGAAAAGGTGGAGGATGATGGATTATTTATTAAAAGTGAGTATCGACAATAAAAGTGATGAAAAATCTTTTAAATCATAGAAGATAGTAGATTTTATTCTCTACTTGACTCTTCTAATGGATTGCTTGTTCCGCTGTAGTTAAACTTGATGTTTGTTATATTTTATCAGTTTAACACTATTGAAGGCTAACGATAAATTATTCTGCATTATCTTAGTCATAATATTTCTTCGAGCTAGTTGAGCTCACCCTTTCTTTCACTTTATTTCTCTGTGAAATGAGAATATATTTGGGATGAGTCGGGAGCGGATTGGAGTTCGAGATGAAATAGTGTGATAATAAATGTATTGAGGACTCCATTTGAGTTGAATTCCGTCTAGAAGACAATATTCGTATTAAAACTCTCAGTTATGTCTTGTCGTATTCTACACGACAGTTGTATTATTAAGTTGTATTTGAATTTTGTACCATGTATTTGGCGACTCAAGATGGGTGACGTATACCTATTTTGGTGGCGTCACATTTGGGGGATCCAAATCTACTTAATGAAGAGAGCATTGGGAAGCAGTCAGTGTAAAAAGAGGTGGAATCGAGTAAAGCAGCAGAGAAGAAAAAATCAGATAAAAAAGTAAAAAATAAAGAAGCCCGACTCATATGTTCCCCCGGTTCCATACCCAAGTAGACTCCACAAGGTTAAGGACGCCAAACATATTTCAAAATTCTTGGAGGTATTCAAGAAATTGCACATTAATATTCCCTTTGCAGAAGCTATTGAACAAATGCCAAGTTACTCGAAGTTCTTAAAGAAGATTTTATCGAGAAAAAGAAGGTTGGAAGAGTTTGAGACTGTTGCACTTATAGAGGAGTGTAGTGTAATACTACAGAAAAAGTTTCCTCTAAAGCTCAAGGACCCAGGTAGCTTCACTATACCTTGCATAATTAGGAATAAGTTTTTCAAAAAAGCACTGTGCGACTTGGGGGCTAGTATCAATCTGATGTCGTTATCCATCTACGCACAGTTGGGTCTACTGGAGGTAAAGCCCACCAATGTAACTCTCCAGCTAGCTGATAAGTCTCTAACTCACTCGCGGGGGATAGTAGATAACATATTGGTGAAAGTGGATAAAGTTATTTTCCCAGCTGATTTCATTATGCTCGAATTTGAGGAAGACAAGGAAATCCCACTCATACTTGGGTGTCCATTCTTAGCCACGGAGAGGACTTTGAATTATTTACAAAAGGGGAAATCACTATGAGGGTACAGGATCAAGAGGTAACCTTCAATGTGTTCAAGGCAATGCATTTTTCGAACGAGGCCGAAGAGTGTTTTAGAGTCGATTGGGTTGAATTTGCATTGAAGGAATTTTTCGAGATTGATGTATATGGGGATCTGCTTGAGGCAACTCTAGTCAGTACATAAGCACAAATTTCCCATTTTTGCTGGAGTATTTGAACATATTGAACGATTCTCCTTCATTTGTGCCATTTTGTAAACGATTCGAGGAATTAGATCGAGCTGAAAAATCAAACTCACAGCCAAAAATATCCATTGAAGAACCTCCATTACTAGAATTGAAACAATTACCGAGTCACCTCAAGTATGCCTACTTAGGAGCTTCTTCTACTTTGCCAATTATCATCTCAACATCACTCACTGAATCACAAGAGGATAAGCTATTGAGAGTGCTTCGAGAATTTAAAACTGCGATTAGAAGGATGATATCCGATATTAAAGGAATCAGTCCCTCGTTTTGTATGCACAAGATTTTATTGGCTAAAGATGTTAGCCCGGTTGTGGAACAACAACGCAGATTGAATACAATTATAAAATAGGTTGTCAAGAAGGAAATAATTAAATGGTTAGATGCCGGAATCAAATATCCCATATCGGATAGTTCGTGGGTTATCCCAGTGCAGTGCGTTCCAAAGAAAGGGGGTATGACAGTGGTAGCTAATGAGAAGAACGAGTTAATTCCAACAAGGACAGTGACCGGATGGAGGGTTTTTATGGATTATAGAAAATTGAATAAAACAAATCGTAAAGATCACTTTCCTTTGCCATTTACTGATCAAATGCTTGATAGACTAGCCGAGCATTAGTTCAACAATTTATTGGATGGATATTCGGTGTAACGCCCCCAAAATAGGTATACATCACCTATCTTGAGTCGTCAAATACATGGTATAGAATACAAATACAACTTAATTATACAACTGTCGTGTAAAGTACGACAAAACATAAGCTGTGAGTTTTAATACAAATATTGTCGTCTACACAATATTCAAACTCAAATTCAATATTATTACATTTATTTTCCACTATTTCACTGAATAGTGAGGACTACTAATGCTATCATCTAGTCCGTCACTCCGGTTCCCCGACTAGTAGTCTCGCTACGTTCTCATTTCTCGAAGAGAACAATAAAAGTAAAAGGGTGAGCTCAACTAGCCCGATGGGAAATATTATGACTAAGATAATGCAAAATATATTATCGTTAGCTTCAACAATTGTTAAACCGATACAATATAACAACCATCAAGTTTAAGCTGCATTGGAACAATCAATCCATTAAAAGAGTCAAGTAGAGAATAAAATCTACTATCTTTTATGATTTAAAAGGTTTTCATCACTTTTATTCTTGGGACTCGACTTAATAAATAATCCACATCATCGAATCACCCTCGCACTACTGACGAGGATATTCTTTAGTATCACGACCACAATTATCCATGCACTACGGGCCAAGAATATTTGTGTATTCATTAATGGTCATGATCATGCCAATAAGCATCCATCAATGCACTACGGGCCAATGAGGACTTTCTCCACATCATTTGTAACATTACTATTCATGATTACAAGAATAATCCTCGGTCATAATCATACCAAGTCCATCTATGCACTATAGGCCACAGATGACTTTCAACAAAATATAAACATGAGGATGATGTATAAGAATTCAATAAAAACAAGTTCAAGAATTAATTTATCCAGGAACTAATAACGTCCAAATTGTCATTGTGATACTGCTTTGTAGAGTAAAATTCAAGAATGTTCTGAAGAATATTTTCATGAAAAGATACTGGATGAAGCGCAAATATCAAGAATATTCCACAAATTTCATGGAGTATAGAAGTCATAACTTTAACCAACTGAGTATAATAAGGAATGGAATAACAAAAGAAATCACCAGGCATGCGATAGATCCAGACAGGCGAGTTATTCCAATGAGAATAATAAATAACGGAATCGAAGTCCGGCGTAAAATGCATGATGAGAATATTCCAACGGAGAATAATAAAAGGCGGAATCAGTCCAAGCGTAAAATGCATGACAGGATATTCCAATAGAATAATAAAGACGGAATCGAGTTAAAGCATAGAAAACACGTACGAGGATATTCCAACGAGAATAATAAAGAGCGGAACCAGTCCCACAGTAGAAACGCATGAGCAGGATGTTCCAGCGAATGATAAAGAATGGAAACAATGTAAGAATTTCACCAAGTATAGGGTAGCTCAGCGATATAGGTTATTCAGCGAGAATAATAAGAATGGAATAATGAAGTTCTCTTCATAGATAAGAAAGAAATAATACTCTACTGCACAACAAATAATATTCCCTACCTTAGAAAAATTAGATACTGGAATAGTGAAGTAGCAGACTTCTCTTCTTCTTTCTATAATTTCTCTCTATAATAATTGCTCTAAAGCTTTTGTGAATTGGTAAGAAATGAAGGAAGAATGAGCTTCTATTTATAGAAAAATATAGTTTCGATAATTGCACGTTTTGGGGCTCGAAAAATTTCAGTATAATACCTCCAACTCTTTCTTTATTTATAATTTAGTCCTGCAAGTATTATCAATCTTGCTTCAACTCCCCTAATAGTAAATAATGTGAATCAATAGTTCAATTATATGAATCAATAATATAATCATGTGAAAAATACGAATTACAGTATAGTACCTCCATCTATACCTCCATTTTTAACTTAGTCATGCAAGTATTATCAATCTTGCACCAGCTCCCCTAATAGTAAATAATGTGATTCAATAGTACACATTTGTGAACAAATAGTTATATAAGCATATGAATTAGTAGCAATAAATTGCTCATTTATCCGATAAATTACCCGATTTATCAATATAACCCCTAGACATCAATTATCATCGGAATAAATGTCGATTTTCACTAACACAAACAATTCCAACATAATGAAACTATTTTTATCAAAAATATAAATTTTGAAATTTTGAAGTTTGACTTTTCCCGAAAAAGTCAACTGTTGACTTTTTGACCAAATAGTGAATCCCGAAAAATTTTGTGTTTATAGACTATTCTTACTAATTTCGTCGTTCCGGACTCAAATATCACGTCCGCGTCTCCAAATTCAACTCCGAACAACATTCATCATTAATATTATAACTCACAATATTTATCAACCGAAGTCGTTCCCGAGGAAGAGGGCTTTCCAATAAGGATTTCTCCTATTGGCGCTGCATGATTAGGTGACCAAACCTCTCCTTGTGTAACTTCTAGACATTGTAAATATTGAAATTTATAATATGAATAACTTTATCGTCTCAAGTATTGATTTAATAAAAACATTTTATGCGAGATGATCTTTGTGACAATAATTGAATCAATAATATGATAGATATGATGCAACAATTATCGTGTAGTAATAATTGAGTATAACTGAGTGACTTCTCACGTAAGCATCAATAATCAATACTAGTGTGCTACTATGCAACCACGCCAGACGTATTCTTGTACTTTTACTAACTTAGGGTAGTTCAACAGATTAACGGTAAAACTTCCGCCGTTATTTTCATAAAGTATTTTTGTCGTTTTTCAATCAAACAATAATTCCGTTAATGGGGTCCATCAATGATTGTGCTTGGTTTGCACGAATATTCCCCTGTTAAAGCGAATATTTCCCGACCAATCGAATATTATATAACAACTTGCGTACTTTGCAAAATTTATAAATATTACCCACAACTATAACATTATATCAAATCCACACCATAATATTCAAAAATATATTTCGAGAAAATTTAATCTTTATTCAAAAAGTTGGGGTCTTATATTTGGGATATAACCAGATTGTCATAGCACCCGAAGATCAGGAAAAACTACCTTCACGTGCCCATATGGAACGTTCGCATTTTGACGGATGTCTTTTGGGTTATGCAATGCACCAAATACGTTCCAACGCTGCATGATGGCTATATTTTCTGATAAGGTGGAGAAAAACGTAGAGGTATTCATGGACGACAATTTGGTATTTGGGGACAACTTTGATCTTTGCTTGGAAAATCTGACGTTAGTACTTCAAAGGTGTAATTTGATATTTAGCTAGGAAAAAGGTCACTTTATGGTACGATAAGGGATCATATTAGGCCACCAGATTTCTGTAGAGGGTTTAGAGGTTAATCAAGCAAAAATTGAGACAATTGAGCATTTACCTCCTCCAACTTCTATAAAAGGGATTTGTAGTTTCTTAGGCCATACAGGGTTCTACGGACATTTTATCAATGCCTTCTCCAAGATCACTAAACCGTTGTGTGCTTTACTTGAGAAAGATGTGTCGTACAAGTTCGATTCTGAATGTCTCAAGGCGTTCGAGTTGTTAAAAAAGAAGTTGGTCACCACACCGGTCATCAATGCACCAGATTGAACTCTTCCCTTTGAATTAATGTGTGATGCTAGCGACTACGCAGTGGGAGCGGTGTTGGGCCAAAGAAAGGATGAAGTATTCCTTGCAATTTATTATGCAAGCAAAATGTTGAATGACGCGCAAGTAAATTACACGACAACAGAGAAAGAACTTCTTGTTGCAGTGTTTGCATTTGACAAGTTTCGGGCTTATTTGATCGGTAGAAGGTAGTCGTATTCACGGATCACTTAGCCATTAAATATCTCATCTCTAAAAAGGACGCTAAACCACGGCTCATTCGTTGGGTCCTTTTACTACAAGAATTTGATCTAAAGATTCGAGATAGGAAAGGGACTAAAAACCAAGTTGACGATCACTTGTCACGATTGGAGAATGAACAAAAACAGGGAATAGATAAGACCATGATCAACGAATCTTTTCTGGATGAGCAACTATTTTCGGTGGCAACAGAAACCCCTTGGTACGCGGATTATGTGAATTACATCGTAAGCGGGATTTTGTACTATGGTCTTAGTTTTTAGCAAAAGAAGAGATCCTTGTTCGAGGTTAAGCAATACATGTGGGATAACCCATTCCTCTTCAAACAATGTTTCAATAAGATGATATGAAGATGTGTGGCTGAAATAGAAATCGAACAAATTCTACAACATTGCCATTCTTCCTTGTATGGTGGACACTATGGAGGAGATAAAACAGCCGCAAAGGTACTCCAATCGGGATTCTTTTGGCCAATGTTGTTCAAAGATTATCATGCATTCGTCAAAAGATATGACAGGTGCCAACGAGTGGAGAATATAACAAGTCACCATGAGATGCCACTGAATACAATGCTGGAAGTGGAATTATTTGATGTATGGGGCATCGACTTCATGGGGCCATTTCTGTCATCCTTCAATAAAAAATATATCTTAGTGACGGTGGATTACGTCTCCAAGTGGGTTGAGGTAGTGTCTTTACCTACCAATGATGCCAAGTGGTTTTGAACTTCATTCGAAAAAACATTTTTACAAGATTTAGGACTCAAAGAGCTATCATTAGTGACGAAAGTACACATTTTTGTAAAAAATCTTTTTCGGATCTGTTGGATAAATATGGAGTTAGGCACAAGGTTGCTATGGCCTACCACCATCAAACGAATAGGCAAGCGGAAGTATCCAATCGAAAAGTAAAGAAAATTCTGGAAAAGATTGTTAATCCAACATGGAAAGATAGGGAGATCAAGCTCGATGAAGCATTGTGGGCGTATCACACAACTTACAAAACCCCAATCGACATGTCTCCCTATCAACTGGTGTTCAGTAAAGCTTATCACTTACCTTTCGAATTGGAACACAAGGCTTATTGGGCGATAAAGAAGCTAAATCTGGATCTTGAAGCCGCCAGTGAAAAATAACTCCTATAATTGAACGAATTGAACAAATTCCGAGTGCAAGCATTATTCGAATGCCAAGCTTTACAAAGAAAAGAGTAAAAGATGGCACAAAAAAAAATTCCAACGATCCTTTGAGTCTGGTCAAACAGTTTTACTTTTTAACTCAAGGCTCAAACTATTTTTGGGTAAGCTAAAGTTAAGGTGGTCTGGTCCATTCACAATCACCATGGTCTTCCCATATGGAGCAATTGAGGTTTAGGATCCCAATAGCCAACATACATTTAAGTTTAATGGACAGAGACTAAAGCACTATTTAGGCGGAGGAATAGATCGCCAAAAGACCTCGATCACTATCGAGGAGGCAAACTAAGCCAAGAAATCAAGTCGGGTTGACGACTTTAAACCAAACGTTGTGTTGGGAGGCAACCCAATTTCTAGACCTTTATTTAGTTTCTATTTCATCTCATTTAGTTCAATTTTAGATTTTATTTCAGTCAATTTTCTAGTTTAATGAGATTACCATTAAATGTTTAATCAGGTAATGATCTCAATGAAGCAAGGGGAAGCAGGCCTTGAACAAAGCGATCAATCTAACAGGGAGGCGCATGCCACGCCAATAACTAAGCCAATAATGCGCGGGGCGTGCTACCTCTACAGCAACTCAAAGAAAAACTCACCAAACACGTGTGGGGCGCGTTTCTTCGTGACCAAATTCGGCGCGGGCCACTCTAGTCGGCTAGGATCATTTTTAAAATAGGGGTTTCAGTCCATTTCTCACCCCATCTCCTATTTCACTTCAACCTTAACTCCACTCTTCCCTCTACCTACTGCAAATCAGATTCTAAATACTTCATAACCAATTCATCTTCCCTCCACTAATCCCGCACCATTCCAACCCATTCAAGCCTCAATCTACCATCTACATCACCGACACCACCTTCTCCAAATCATTCGGATCTTACTCCAACAATCCCATTCCTTCTCGAAGAGCGAAGACGGCTAAATCAACCCCAAATCTAGCATTGAAACAAGGAGGGTTCTTCGCAATATGAGCATCAATCTCCATTGACCAATATTGCTTTACTATTGGGAAACCGTCAGAGGTAACAAAGTTAATTTGGTTGAAAGTGTACTTGATAATATTGGGTATTGTGTCACAATTTCTTTTCAATTATACTGCTATATTCTTGGATACCCCTGGTTTACTGATGGCCCAAGGTTGATATTGCATTGTTCTATACATGGGGGAACTTGAATGGTACAAAGAAAAGTTAGTTTGGGGGAAAACAAAGGATGCCCACTAGGTGTTGGCTGAATTGCCTTAACCAAATCCGACCCTTGTTCTTCTAACGCTAAGCAACACTCGATACATAATGTCGGCTAAAAGGCAAAGGGCCTCTTCATCTAGCACACCCACAATTCGATAGATCAAAGTTTGTAAGTGAGGTCGCCAAAACACGATTCAAAATGGTGATTGACAAAAAGACTTGTTTAGAGCGAAGTTTAAAATCGGATGCCAATATTGATGGTGATATGGAACTCATGATCGCTGAATGCGACTGGGTTCAATTGGTGGAGCAACCAAAACCGGTCATAATCAGCATTGTCAAGGAATTATACGCCAATGTCATTGAGCATGTGGGTCATGTGGTGATGGTACGGGGTATGCCTGTTTTGTTTCACGCATCTGCTATCAATGACTATTTTGGGTTGGAGACACCTAATGGTGTTCAGTACGAATATCGACTTCCCGACTTGGATGAGCTTGTCGTGCGGTTGTGCAAGCCCGACACACAATGGATAACCAAGGCGGGAACGAATTTGAAAATCAGTTTTCCATACGTCACGCTTAGTAAATACGACAGAGCATGGCACACATTCATTTGCGCAAGTTTAATGCTAACACGTCATCAGAATGACGTAACTAAGGACCGCGCTCGACTTCTCTATGGGATCGTACATAACCATCTTGGTCTGAGAAATGAAGTTATCATATGGGATGTTGATGTGGGATCATACATTCAAGATTCAATAGAAATGTTGCTAAGGGGTGGTACCACGGGTGGATTTCAACACGTATTTCTTATCACCGATTCGTACCATAAAGCCGGGGTGCAATGGCATTCATCAGAACAAATTCAACACTTTATGGCAATCATCGACCATGCAATAATTGGCAAATATAGAGCATGTGATGGGGAACTATCACATCCGAGAGGAGAAGGGTATATCATGATACGACCCCCATCCCCTCTAGTCACTGATGAGCCAATAGGACCAAGGACGAGTCATTTATGAGGTTTTAGAGACAAAGTCAAAAATATAACTTGTGGCTTACTCAAAACCAAGATACAATGCATTAGTACAATGTTAACGCCTTCACTAGACTAGCAGAAGCTTTCTCTCGCTTCAATCCAAATTCAGATCTAGTTCAGCTGCCTGTTCCTCTTCTTCTTCCCGCATACCCCTCTTCGGATGACGAAGGTTCCCACGACGAGCTTTAACTTATGTTGGTCAATTTTGCAACTGATAAAACACGCGCAAGTATACGCGGTCAACAAGTAATATATGATAAATTGAGTGTCGTACCCACGAGGACAAAGTGTTAGGTGCTAGTCAAATACTAAAATTGGTTCAATACAGTCGTATCTAAACAAGTAAATGGAGATGGTGCGTTAAACTATATGATTAAAAACTGTAGAAATAAAAGATTGAGTTGTACAAGGAAGTCAAGCTAGGATTGCAATTCCCCCTAATGTGTCGCCTAATCTCCTAACTCTCCACATTACAAATTAATCAAGGAATTGTCAACCGAAAACAATAATTACACATAAGCCTCTTTCGAAAGTCAAATGTTCATCCCTAGCTAGATGAATCACAATATTTCTATGGTGAAAATACCTAGACTAGGGTCATTAAGCTTACACAAGGCAAATAGAGATATGTCTATCCTATTAAGCAATTTATGCAGACATTCCCATAGGCATTGTCATAACAAGAGTTCTTGTATTTAAAGGTTAGATATTAATATCCATTTTTCAATATCCATTAATATCAATATCAATTTCTATGTCAAGCAATCAATCAATAAGCATGAAATACAATACCCCATTACAAAATGATTTATTAATATAAATAGGTGAGAAAGTTAATTAAGTTAAACAATAGGTTACATTGCAATCCTATAAATGGAATTAGTTCATAACTATTGTAACATCCCCAAAATAGGTTCAATCCACACAACCTATTCTGAGTCGCCACGAACTACACTCAATGCAATTTCCAAATACAAACTTCATTATTACAATTGTCGTGCAAAAAATACGACAACACATATGTTGTGAGTTTTGATACGATTATACTGTGACTCTCATCCCAACCTTGGATAGCACGTCACAATGGCATCTTACATAAAGGTACATGGGAGGCGATGGCATTTTAGAAATTAAAATCTTTGAATAATGTTCAAGGAAACCTTCGTACATGGGAGGCGATGCATCTAAGTTATAATAAATATCATATGACTGGAGAATTATCCTTAGTTGACCCAATAGACCCCAAAGAAAAATGAGAAGATTGCTATCATGATCTTTCCAATGGTGAGTCTTCTCTTGACATATAATTATCTCCATTGTCTCCAATTGAGAATTATATTTCAACCAAACTCCGAGATTATATAGGTAGTGCTCGTAGATATACTCAACAAGTGGATGTGCACAACTCTGTCTTATTATAACACGAAGTCGTAAGTTATTAGACATCTTGTATGATAGTGGCAAAACACCCTTCCAATATTGGGTTTGACTCACCCTATTTGATTCACCAAATATAACTACTAAATGATGTATAAAATACAACACACTTTTCTATACTGTTTAGGGAGAACCTCCACAGCTAGAGACCACCGATTCTATTCCCTGTTACCCCGCTCGACCCAATTTACACTCTTATTACCTGAAAGGAATTGTGAAACAAAAGGGTGAGCACAACTAGCCCAGTAAAGAATATCATGACTAAAGATAATTAAATTATCAATAGCCTTCGTCAGTAATGAATCAGAGATTTAGAACATATGGTAGATGATAAAACTTTTCAATAATAGTTGCAGCGGAACGAGCAATCCATTAGATGAGTCAAATAGACTATAAAGTCTATTATCTTCTCCATGTTAAAAGACCACCAACAATGTTTTATCCCTGTAACATCAATCAACAGTTCCGATCCACAATCATGTGAATAATTCATAATCATAATCGTGGTTCTAAATTCCTCTTCTCATCCAGGATGAAGATAATTTTCATCACCTGTCTTTACCTGAAACATCAAAGATCATGGTTATACCAAATCACAGTTCCTGTTCATAATCATATTAATAAATTCATCTTTGCACTACGGGCCAAAAATATTCGTTAACAGTTCATCTTTGCAATACTGGCCAAAGATATTCAACAACAGATCATCTTTGCACTACAGGCCAAAGATATTCAACACTATAGGCCAAAGATATTCAACAACATATTATCTTTGCACTACATGTAAAAGATATTAATATCTCAAAGAAATATATAATCATTTCAGAATTTATATAAACAATAATTATAACCATGTTGATCAATTCACCTTTGCATTTAAGCTAAAGATATTTAATTATAAATTCAATGGTCATGATCATATTAGTCAACAATTCAACTTTGCACTACTGGCCAAAGAGAACCCATAGTCACGATCATACCAATAATCTACCCATCTTTACACTCAAGTCAAAGAGAAATTTCATCACCAGGATTATAAAAATGTTATATATGATAATTAAAACAATATAATCAATAACTACATTTAATTTCAAGAGTAAGATTCATAAATCAACGATAATTTGGTTAGAAAAAGAAACCAATTTTATCGTGAATAGTAACTCATGAATAGTAACTCATAAATAGTAACTCATGAATAGTAACCCGTATTCATATATAGTACCATATACGTAAATAATGTCATATACATAAATAGTGCCATATACATGAATAGTGCCGTATACGTGAATAGTGTCGTATACGTGAATAATAACCCCGACATGAAAAAGATAGAAATTCTACAATAAAATCCATACCAATATTTCAGTATAATGATATTGAAAGAATAACATCATTATGAAGAAAATAACATCCCTTACTATCCCTTACCTCAAAAGAACAGTACTTCTGACTGGAATATCGGATATAACGCTGAAGGAAACTTGCACTGAATAACAACTCTCAAAGTATCTAAATACTCACAAAATACGCTCGATAATATAGAGAGAGAAAACTTATGTTTTTGGTATGATTTTCAATTCTAACTAGTACCCTATTTATAGGAAAATGCTAGAACGCCAAAGGAGACTAAATTAATAAAATAATATTTTTTTTCTTATCTTCTACGCACCTCCTTTGTTGAAAAGCTAAGCAAGCAATCTTGTAAAAACATTTGCAGCCCACATGTTTTCAAAAAAACAAAAGTGGGTCCCACCCATAATTTTAATAAAAACATTTAATTTCTGAAACTTTAATAATTCATAATAAATAGCCCTTTTATCAGAAAAAATACGGATTTTATGTCCATTCCATAGGAAATTAAATTATCTTCAACTTTGTAGCTTTAAGTTTTTCTAAATTCCAAACAAAAAATGACCGAAATCCTCATACGGATGATTTTCAACACATCTTAAAATTAATAACAAATCATACGTTAATCTTTAACAGTTCAAAATTTTTGGACATATACTCAACTTATATATGTATAACATATCCAAAAATCACAACGATCCAATGATCGGATTAAAATTATAACTTACACAATAGAGCTTTAAGAATACTGATTTGATTTTTGGACTATAAGTCCCTCGTGCCAGTTTCACTCAAACAGTCACCACAAAAAATTCACAAAGAATATTTGAGTGATTCAAATTTCTACGCTTAGCTTACTTCCAGGGCTTTCTTTTGATATATGGCTCATCTCCTAACGCATTATACACAAAGAGTTATGGATTTTACAAAATCAAGTAATAAACTAATTTTTCTGAAAATCCCATATTTTGTTCTTCTTTTGATTTCTAGATTTCTCTCATTTGATTCATGCACCGTGAATTTAGTGTGAAAATATCACCATTATTATATTATTATATAACCACATTATACAGTTATAATGTAAGATAAAATATCAATTTTCAACAATTGACACTTTTCTAAGAATTCCTCTATTCTGATAAAATACTGATAAAATACCTCAACATTAATTATTTCATTTATATCCACACAAAATAAAGATTTTCCTATCCATCATTTATATCCACATAAAATAAATATTTCCTTATCATATAAATCAACAATTAATTATTCACAAATAATTTTACAGAATTACAATTATGACAACCAGGTCGTTCCCAAGAAAGCGGGGGCTTTCCGATAAGGATTTCTCCTTATTGGCACGCAATTGGGTGACCAAACCCTTTTCCTAGACAGAACTTCCTTAGACATTGTCAATAATGCTCTCTAATAATATTATTCAAATAATATGAATTATCGATCTAATAATGGGAAATACTGTGCAGTGACAATTATTGAACAACAATAATATAAAATATCAACGTAGAAATTATTGAATCAATAAAATAAAATGTTGAATAATAATTACTGTAAAAATTATTGAGTAGTGTCTTCTTACGCAAGAATCAATAATTAAAAAAACTGTGCAATACCGTGTGCTACTGTGCAACCACGCGTATTACTGTATTTTAACCACCGGGTATTTCAACAGTGTTAATGGTATCAACTACGTCGTTATTTATAAAAACTCAAACTTGTCGTTATCTTCATAAACAGTTTATTACATTATGGGGCCCACAAATGGATCTTGTGATTTATGCGAATATTCCCCGACATCAAGAATATTCTACGACCAAACGAATATTCCCCGACAACAATGAGTATTTTATAGTCACTTGCTTATTTTGAAAAAAATTCATATATCACCCTTAACTTTAACTTTTTATCAATTTAACCATTTACTGAATAGTTATTATAAGAAAAATTGAATAATTTTATTTCATAAAATTCGGGGTCTTACAACTATGGTACTAATACACATTTCTAAAGTGTTCCACATGCTCAATAATACACTAATGAATGAAAGATTGGGATAAAGAAAACTCTTTTTATGAAGTTTTCTGGCTCCAAGTCTTTTCTTCCCCGTGTAGAGTGAGCTATGAAGGATGCTGTAAGACCCCAACTTATTATAAATAAAATCGAATTTCCTCTAATTATTATTGTGAATAATAAGGTGTTAATTTGATATAATACTTTGGTTATGGGTGAAATGTGCAAATTTTGCAAAATAAGCAAGTGGTAATAAAATATTCATTGTGTCGGGGAATATTCGTTTGGTCGTGGAATATTCTTGTTGAGAATATTCGCATGACTACTGCATAAATATTTGTGGGCCCCATAATGTAATAACCGTCGGATGAAGAAAATACAAGTTTGAGTTTTTATAAATAACGACGTAGTTGTTACCGAATTAACAATCGCTTGAATACCGTGGTTAAAATACTGATGAATGATATGGGATGCACGTATTGATGAATTATTGATCCTTACGTAAGAAGACACTACTTAATAATTATTACAGTGAGTTCTTTGTTCAATATTTTATTTTATTGATTCAATAATTGCTGCGTTGATATTTTATATTATTGTTGTTTTAATAATTGTCATCGCATATTTCCCATTATCGATCAATAATTCATATTATTTGAATAATATTATTAGATAGCATTATTGACAATGTCTAGAAAGTTACATCAAGGAGAGGTTTGGTCACCTAATTGGCGCCAATAAGGAGAAATTTTATTGAAAGCCCCTCTTTCCAGGAACTACTGGTCATCATAAATGTGATTTTGTAATATTATTTGTGAATAATTAATAATTGATTCATATGATAAGGAAATATTTATTTTATGTGGATATAAATGTTGGATGTATTTATTGTGGTTAAAAATAAAGGAGTTAATGTTGAGGTGTTTTATCAATATTTTTCGGATGAAGGTATTAAAAATTAAACCAAAGTTGTTTTTAAGATATATTGTGTGAGTTATAATTTTTAATCAATCGTTGGATCGTTGTAATTTTTGGATATGTTATACATATATAAGTTGAGTATATGTCCACAAATTTTGAACCGTTAAAAATGAACGTATGATTTGTTATGAATTTTAAGAGGTGTCTGATTCAGAAATTAGGTTTATAAATGATTTTGGTGGAAAATTCTAGAATTGAGTGGGCCCCACTTGTGGTTGGTGAAGAAATGTGCTGAATTTATTTTAAATGTGGTGGGTGGGAATAATAGCAGGTAAAGCCATCAGGTTGCAGGTCAAGTCTGCTAACATTTTCCTATAAATAGAGGGCTAAGTTAGAATTGAAAATCACACCAGAAATAAGTTTTCTCTCTTTCTCTCTCTAGATTATTGAGTGTATTTTGTGAGTATTTAGATACTTTATGAGTTTCTATTCATCAGTGCAAGTTTCCTTCAGCCTTATACCGATATTCCGATCAAAAGTACTGATATTTTGAGGTAAGGGATGCTATTTTCTTCCTATATGATATTATTTCTTCAATATCATTATGCCGAAGTATTGATCTGAATTTTTATCAAATTTGGAACTTTTTGTGTCGGGGTTACTATTCACGAATACGACACTATTCACCGAAAAATGAAATTTTCTTCTTTTTGTCCAAGATGTCTATTATGGTTACTATCTTTGATTGTATCCATGTTTTGATCTTTATTTTTGAATTCTGCTTCAAAATTGGTATTTATGAAGTATTATTGATCTTGGATAAACTGTTATACGAATCCTTACTATTTGTCCTTCCGTTTCACTGGATTCGTTTTCTTTAAAATATTTTTCATCATCCTCAGTCCTAAATGATGATATTACTAAATATCTTCGACCTGTAGTGCAAAGATAAATGATTAACTGATGAATATCTTTGGCTCGTAGTGCAAAGATGAACAGGTGTTGAGATGAACATGACCAACTGGTGATACAAATGAATATCTTTGGCCTGTAGTGCAAAGATGAATATTTGATTAAAGATGTATATTGATTGTTATTACTGGGGATAAAATATTGATGATGGACTTTTAAATCTTAGAAGATAGTAGAACTCATTCTCTACTTGACTCTTCTAATGGATTCTTCGTTCCTTTGTGCAGTTGTTGATCTAAAACTTGTTGGCTATTATATTTTATCAGATTTTTCCCTGTTGAAGACTAACGATAATTTGTTGTATATTATCTTAGTCATAATATTCTTTACTGGGCTAGTTGAGCTCACCATTTTCCTTTTTGTTCCATTTTTCTCGGGAGGTGAGATATAGCGAGGAACTAATCGAGTAACGGAGTGATGGTTCTAGAAAGATGTTTTAGCAGTCCTCACTATTTCTGTAAAATAGTGTTTGAATAATTGTAACGAGGACTTATTTGAGTGTGGATATTGTCTAGAAGATAATATTTGTATTTAAACTCACAGTATGTGTTGTCGTATTTTGCACGACAATTGTATTATTGAAGTTGTAGTTTGCTTTCTATACCATGTATTTGGCGACTCAGAATGGGTTGGATGGAATGGACCTATTTTGGGGTCGTCACAGATGCAATGTACTTTTCTTCCTTGAGGACCAACTTTTTTCTCTTCTAAACTAAATAAACTGAAAAACTCATATTCTAAGCTCTGTAATAAATGGTGGCTGCATCTTTTGTGTTAAATAATGAAATCTCAATTTTTTAGGTTATTAATACCAAATCTCTGCCTGGGCACCGGAGGTGGCACTACAGCACGGAGGGTAAGGCTTGGAATGGCGTTGCAGCGCCATGTCAACACAAAAAGACCGGAGATTGAGCTACAACACCAATTTATAAAGGAATTAGGGCGTTGCAGCGCCAAGCTAACATCATCATTGACGGGGGCGTGTTGCGATGCTGAGGTTAAAACTTCGGCATTGGCTAGCTACCAATTTGTAATTACAGCCTTTTTTATCCCTTAAAACTGGAAATGACCTAATAAGCCCTACAATACAAATATTATGCAAAATAATAACAAAATATATATAAAAGCTAAATAAATAACGGAGAACAGGCAGCTTCTTAAGCCAGAGAGGATCTAATTCGCGGATATAAATCCCACTCATCAAATACCCCAACCTTAAGCTTTTGTTTGTCCTCAAGCAAACTATCTGAACATCCACACCCACATTAATGTAAGACGCGAATGAAATCTAATCCTATAGACTATCATCATGGCTTCTAAGCACAATTGTAAACCCTCTCAGAGAACAGGACAAAACAGATATGAATGAGGTTTTAATATCAATTTTCAAGCATAAGACTATACTCGATCCATTCTATGTGTGTGTGTGTGAATACCAACTATCCTAACTAATTATAGCTCAAATTAAGTTCATATAGTCGATTGTGATAACTAATATGCTCACTCTGCAACTCGAACAATCAACGAGCATTAAGAACAAGACGCAAATACAAGAAATGATCAAAAGGCTCTACATGAAGACAGTAAAATCTGACTCGGACAGTGCTTAATTACCTTAGGCTATTCTGAGATACCCATTAATGAGCTTTTAATAAATGATTCCCAAGCCAGATGACTTTTAGGGCACTAGGTGTAGAACACCCCTATGAATCTAATAACTCGAGCAACAAAGGCCACGTAATCAACTTAAGCCAAATTAGACTTTACGAAATCTGAAGATTATTAGGTGAGTGCATTTTATGCTCCATCTCAACTTAAGTCTACGTTTATGGGCGAGTGCGTTTCGCGCTCCATCTCGACCCACCGCAAGAATTTTGATTACACCATTTTTTATATACCAGATTCAAGATCCGAAAATGTAAAAGTGTCTAAGTATTTTATTACCTTGTAATCATGAAAGTTTTGACATAGTGTACATATTTTCAAAATAATAAACAAACAAGATATATCCAAAAAATAACTAGTTAAAAATAATTGGTTAGCTAAGAAGGACGGATCCACAACAGTCTCGACTTATCGATTGAACACACCCCTAGCTCACATATGCTTGACATGACTCTAAGAGATAGACATAATCACTTGGCGCTTGTCATTAGCCACAATAAAAAAAAATATAATCTATAAAACCTAAGCCCATTATATGAATAGTTACAGAACGGGGGATAGGGTTAATCAAAAACCATAGAAAGAAAGATATTAGTCAAAGTACCCTTGCACTAATACCAGCTCAAAATAGGGTAAAGCCATAACACATGTCATGAAGTATACCAATCTGTGCAAATCCCAAAACATGGCTATAAACAAAACATACAAGATGTTAATTATAAAAACATCCATAACAATCCCAAAATATGGCTATAAACAAAACATGATGCTAATTATAAAAACATTCATAACAATAAATGAAATTGTTCATGCATCATCCATAATAAAAATAAAACCAACATAATCAATCTAAAAAGCCTAAGGTTATTCAAGCCCAAAAGACGCAATTCAAACATAACGATTTATATAAATAAAATGGAATAGAAATATCCCCCAGACTTGATTGTGATAATGCCCTCATTGGCCTGAGATGGTGTAGAATCATGCAGCGCCATCACCGTCTGTATTGTCCTAGTGTCCCTCATCTCTAGGCGGAGATGATGGTGGATAGGGAGTGAAAGTCGGAGGCTCCGGAAACTAGAATGGCATTGACTCCGCGTCGTCTCCACCCTGGGCTGCATAGATGCTGGAAATGGTGTTGGCAAACTCCGCATGGTAGTGCATGAACTGGCTCTGCCACTGAGCAACAATGTCCACCTTCCTATGTAGGTAGTTCAGGCTAGCCAAAATCTCAGCTAGAGTTGCAGGTGGAACAAACCCAGATGGGGGCTTGGGTGCCTGTGTGGACGGTCCAGCCACAGATGAGAGTGGCAGTTGTGGAGCCGGTAGGTAACCCTCGCCTCGATGGTAAGACGATGCTCCTTCCCATACTCCAAATCGGGAGATGACATGATGATGTATGACTGCCATGGGCTGCTAAGTGACGTCATCGTTCTATTATTGCACGCCCGCCCATTTACAGAGGTGGGTAATGAGGGACAGGTGAAGGAGTCCTGATATTGTGTTGCTTCAGATAGCCTTCTTGATGGACTCCTGGATGAGAACCCCTACGTCCAGTTTCAGTCCCGTGACGATGGTAAGGAGCAGGACGACCCGCTCTCTACTGACATCGCTGAGATGATGGGTTGACATGATGTTTGAGCAGATAAAGGTGTTCCACGCCCTACCATAGCGACTGAGAGCTTGTTGAGGGAAACTGGTCTTCTCGCCATGGAATTCATTTGTCTTCCAGGCGGTGCCGGGCTTACAAAGCCTTGTTATTATCTCATCTGCGTTGTAGCTCTGCAGCCCGGGCTCCACGTAGTTGTGGCCATCATAATTCGGAGTCCCAAATACACTGTTGATGGACTGGCTGTCATAGGGGATCAGTTTACCCCGAACTGGAACTACCACAGGGCCATCTGCACTAGCATTGGCGTAGAACTCTCTTACCACTGAAATAATAGTAGAGTCAGGCTACTTTGTAAAGTGAATAGATTTCATTGCTAGTATCATCGTCATCAGATCACCACCATTCTTATCATCTGGCGTAAGACCCCTCTCAGACACCAAATTTTACTTGGCGAATGTTTGGGTGTATCGCTTCCACGCCTCCTCACTAATAAATTTGGCAGTGTCCCATCTTGGTGGAGGAGCTCTTAGTGCCGGCGAAGGGGGGCCAATGCTAGTACGGGGGCATTTGGATGCCATGTCAACAACTTTAGCTTATAGCACAAGAGAGGATCACAATCTAACCCAAAACTAACAAACCAAAGGGTGGCTTTCAATTGAAGATGCAAGGAATACAAATAACCCAAAACTTACAACAGGGGAGTAGTAATCCCTAGCCTTAGCAATTGGCTAATTCAACAGATCACCCATAACTAATAATAACAAGAGAAGGCCCTATTCTTACTTTGCAAACAACACAGTACGACCCATAGAGAAACCAATGTACTAAACAAAAGGAATGGCTAAAATTGCTTAAAATCCACAGTAAAGGAAGTAATACTCTTTAATAGAAATAGCAAGTCCCTTACCTTGTAGAGAATCAGTCTTTGGCATGATTTGGAGAGGCTAGAGCATGATTATGAGAGGCTAGGGCACGATTGAGAGTATCGCTTGGGCTTTTGGCTGGAAGAGGGATCGAAAGTGTCACGAGATAGGGTGAGTTGTGACTGTTGTGCTGATAAAAAGCCCTCTTAAGAGCCAAAATTTTGCTAATGGCGCTGCAACACAAGAAATCCAAAAATCCAAATTTTTAATTGGAATTTGTGCTGCCGTATGATCGTCAATTCAAAACACATTATTGCTGAAGACGAGTTTCTTGTATGTAGAGCTACCACTTGCGCCGTATTGCGATCACGAAACCCGATACATAAAGCGGTCAACGCATCGTGGCTTTCAAAGATGGTCTAAAATTACGTAAACCGCTGCGATGTGACTTACAACATTGATGACAATATTTTGACACGAGTTTCGGTGTGATGGATGAGCTGCTTGGCGCCAAAAACTTGTTGGTCGATTTCTCAACCGATAAAACACGCACAAGTATACGCGATCAATAAGTAATATATGATAAGTTGAGTGTCGTACCCAGATAAAGTGTTAGGTGTTAGTCAAATACTAAAATTGGTTCAATACAATCTTATCTAAACAAGTAAATGGAGATGGTGTGTTAAACTATATGATTAAAAACTATAGAAATAAGAGATTGAGTTGTCCAAGGAAGTTAAGCTAGGATTATAATTCCCTTAATGCGTCACCTAATATCCTAACTCTCTACATTACAAACGAATCAATGAATGGTCAACCGAGAACAGTAATTACACATAAGCCTTTTTCGAAAGTCAAATGTACATCCCTAGCTAGATGAATCATAATATTTCTATGGTGAAAATAACTAGACTAGGGTCATTGAGCTTAATCTCAAGGACTACACAAGGCAAATAGTGATATGTCTATCCTATTAAGCAATTTATGCACACATTCCCATAGGCATGGTCATAACAAGTGTTCTTGTATTAATTAAAGGTTAGATATTAATATCCATTAATATCAATATCAATTTCTATGTCAAACAATCAATCAATAAGCATGAAATACAACAACCCATTCCAAAATGATTCATTAATATAAATAGGAGTGAAAGTTAATTAAGCTAAACAATAGGTTACATTGCAATCCTAGAAATGGAATTAGTTCATAACTATGGTACTAATACACATTTATAAAGTGTTCCACATGCTCAATAATACACTAATGAATGAAAGATTTGGATAAAGAAAACTCCTTTTGTGAAGTTTTGTGGCTCCAAGTCTTCTATTCTCCATGTAGAGTCTGAGCTATGAAGGATGCAATGTACTTTTCTTCCTTGAGGACCAACTTCTTTATCTTCTAAACTAAATAAACTGAAAAACTCTTATTCTAAGCTTTGTAATAAATGGTGGTTGCAGCTTTTGTGTTAGTTAATGAATTCTCATCTTTTTAGGTTATTAATACCAAATCTCTGCCTCGGCACCGGAGGTGGCGCTGCAATGCGGAGAGAGTAAGGCTTGGAATGGCGTTGCAGCGCCACATCAGTACAAAAAGACCGGAGCTCGCGATGCAGCGCCAGTTTATAAAGGAAATGGGGCTCTGCAACGCCAAGTTGACATCATCAATGACCCGGGAGGCGTGGCTGCGGTATAATGAGTTAAAACTTTGTCATTGGTATTTGCGGCCTTTAATGTGCAATTTTAACTGCTATTTTGCCCTTAAAACTAGAAATGACCTAACATAAACATTAAACAAAATAATAACAAAAAATATATAAAAGATAATTAAATAACGGAGAACATGCAGCTTCTTAAGCCACAGAGGATCTGATTTGAGAATATAAATCCCACTCATCAACTCGTCCCTCAGGGAAGTCGATCTTCATGCTTAATTTATTTTCTTTTCATGTAATGAGGACATTACTTGTGTTAAGTTTGGGGGGAGGGGGTTTAGTAGTTTTAATAGTTAGTTTACTTGTGAATTCGTAATATGTGGTTGCATAGTAGGATGCATTAGTAGTTGTTAACTTTTATTCATTCGCATATGTGATACATATATATATATATATATATTCATTCTATATTCACATAGAATTTCTATTAGTAGAAACATGCATAGAACATCTTGCACTGAGATTGGGCATGGATGCCTTGGTATGTTAGGTAATGGCCGATGATGAAATTGGTTTACCCTGTACGTATATATAATTGACTATCATGTGTTGATTGGTTTTGAACATAGGAACTTTATAGCATAAATTCTGGCTTTCTTCCAATTCCAAGCACACCAACTGACTATCAGTAGCGATTAGGGAATTTATGTAAGATAAACCATGGGATTCACTTGATCATTGTTTAAAATTAGCGTTGGCCAATGCATAAGTTTGGGGGATTTTGGTTTACATGTATATAAAAAAAGAAAAAATGAAGAAAAAAAAAATAGAAAAATGGTTATATGTGAAATAAAAATTGGCTTAGTTTAAATTTGTGGCTTTTGTTACTCGGACGAGTACGCCTTAGGGGATGTCTTTACACCCAGCGCCCTAAAGCCTTCGGGTTTTGGAGTCGTTGGTCGAAAGTTTGCTACATGGGTAACATTGAAAAGCCTAAGGAAGTTGCACATTGCACAAGTCAGACATGGGAAATAACAGGTGGGATGGAGAATTAAAATTCACCCGCAATGTATGAGAATTTAACACTTTATATTCTATTGCTTATTAGCCTGATTTCCCTCGTGCTTATGTGAATGCCATGTTTAGTTTAAAATGTGTAGAAGGGTGAGTGTGTCCATGAATTTGATTACATAAATGATTTTAAAATTGCTGATACAATGTTGGGTACACACATACAAGGAGGTTAGAGTTGTGTTAGTGAGGTGAGAATGTGAGAAGTAAAAAATATACATGATGTGATATTGATTGCAAGTTAGGTGTTTATCTCTGAGGCATATAAATTATATAACTACCATGGTTATTGCTCGATCTTATTAGTTTTATTAATTCTGTTTAGTTTGTGTTAGGGTAGTTGTGTAAATTTCTTGAGGACCAGCAAGTATTTTATGTTTGGGGGTATTTGATGAGTGCGTAGAAAAACTAAGAGTTTGGTATTTCTTAGCTTAGTATATTGTTATTTTCTGAGTAATACATGTTACTTTTGATAGTTTTTGTGTGCTTTGCAGGAATGAAGTGCAGATGAGACTAAGGAGCTGAAAAGAAAGAAAAGATTGACGTTTGGGATAGACGGACAGTGGAGTGCGGGTCGCGCTTCAAATAAGTTGCATATGGCATGGGGTGTGTTGCGGCTGAGTGGAGTTTTTGCTAGCATGGTGCGAGCCGCGCATCTTATCAAAGGGTTATGGTGCGGGGCGCGCCACTCTGACGTGTTCTACAGATTTTGTTACTTATTTGCGCAGAAGTTGATTTAAAAAAGGATTTGGATATTACCTTATGTAATAGGGTTTTTAGGGGCTTTAAATACTTTGTTTTGGGGGATCTTTTTGACTGACAACTATTGGGGGCTACACTTGTGGAGCTTTTGGATATTGAATTGGAGACTTTACGAGACAGATTTTGGAGGGCAAGATTAAAGATCATCGATAAAGTTTTCCTTCTTCCTCTTAATTAACTTTATGTACTCAAGATGTTTTTCAGTTTTTATTTGTTAGTTTCAATTATGATGAAGAACTAATTTATTAATTAGGGGTACAATGGAACCTTTTGATATGCAATAACTAAATTATATTTATTCTCACTTATTGATCTTATTGAGTTAATTATTATATTCTGTAATTGATTAAATAATTGTTTGGCCAACAATTAACCTGATATCTTTGATGGAATTGAAAGAGGAAATCTTAGATTAGATCTGAATATAATAACGCATGAATTTGTTGATTCCTCTTAAGGATAACATAATATTGTATGAGACGAAAGTACTTTTATGCTATACATAACTTTGTTAAGAGTTTGTGCTTAATGAATTTGTTTTAAGTGTCTTGCTCAAAAGTAACAAAATAACTGAAATATGTCTTTTTATTAATCATTGAAAGATATTAATAAATTGATAAGCAATCCTAGTTAACAACTCATTGGATTAGTTAAGTGGGAATAAGATAAAGCGATTATTGCAAAGCAATTGGAAAAATTGTATTCCTATGTGTTAATCATCTGGTAATCAATATTTGTCCGTTTAATTAGTTCTTAATTACTTTATTTTAATCAACTTTCACAAATCAATTGGAGTGACTGCTTAAGTGAGTTAAATTGGTATAAGCTTGATAATTAGAATAATTGTTAGTAAATGTTCCATTTGGGTTCGACACTATTCTTACTTCTTTATTACTTAATTGATTGTGTGAACTTGCGCGTATTTGTCATTATATAAATCGGACAACATTGAACAAGAAGATTAAATCGTAGAGTCAGTAAGACAAGACATGGAGACACTACGATCTAAAGGCTCAATAGAACCTGAAGTAAACTTAGAAGAGCGCAGACAAGAAGGCACAAGATCGAATGTTCCAAATGGAAGAAGATGGACAAAAGATCACACCCAAGACTTGATTATCAGATATCCAAATGCAAGAATCAAGACAAGATCAGCTACTCAAAATAAATATTTTTATCTAAGCTTTCTATCCCAGATGGAACTTAAGAAGATAGAGGAAGCCTTGGAAGATTTAAGCTGAATAGAGGCTATGTAAGAGGAGCTGAATCAGTTTGAAAGTAGCATAGTTTGAAGATTAGTTCCTAGACCAAAGTATCATCTAGTCATTGGCACTAAATGGGTTTTCAGAAATAAGATGGATGAAGATGGAGTGATCACAAGAAACAAAGCAAGAATGGTGGCTAAAGGTTACTCTCAAGAAGAAGGCATTGACTATGATGAGACTTTTGCCCCCGTTGCCAGATTAGAAGCCATCAGAATATTCCTTGCTTATGCTGCTCACATGAAATTCAAAGTCTTCTAAATAGATGTTAAAAGTGCATTTCTAAATAGAGAACTTCAAGAAGAAGTCTATGTGAAATAACCTCAAGGTTTTATCAGTCCATCTCTATCTAATTATGTCTATAGATTAAATAAAGCTTATGGGCTAAAACAAGCACCTAGAGCATGGTATGAAACTCTAACAAACTTTCTTATTGAAAAGGGATTCACTAGAGGAAGAGTAGACATCACACTATTCCTTAGGAAGCACAAAGAAAAAGTTATACTAGCTCAAATATATGTAGATGATATTATATTTGGTTCTACTGATGAAAAGCTATGTGAAAGGTTTGCCAAGCTAATGCAGAACAAGTTTGAAATGAGCATTATGGGAGAGCTGAACTTCTTTCTTGGACTTCAAGTAAAGTAATCTGAAGAAAGTATCTTCATAAACCAAGCCAAATACATTAAGGATCTATTGAAAAAGTATGACATGGAATCAGGAACACTCATGAAAACTCCCATGGCACCTGCAAATAAGCTAGACAAAGATGAGCAATGTAAAAGTATTGATATTACTCAATATAGAGGTATGATAGGCTCACTTTTTTACTTAAATGCCAATAGACCTGATATAATGTTTACCACATGTATTTGTGCTAGATTTCAAGCTAATCCTTAAGAGTCTCATCTTATAGTTGTGAAAAGGATTTTCAGGTATCTCAAGGGCACTCCAAATTTAGGACTATGGTATCTTAAGGAGTCACCCTTTGATATGATGGGATACTCAGATGCTGATTATGGAAGATGCAAAATTGATAGAAAGAGTACAAGTGGAACTTGTCAGTTCCTTGGAAATAGATTTGTCTCATGGTTTAGCAAAAAGCAAAACTCTGTATCAACATCTACTGTAGAAGCTGAATATATTACAGTAGGCAGCTACTGTGCACATATCTTATGGATGAAGAATCAACTTGCAGACTATGGTTTTAAATTCAAATTTATCCTTGTGTATTATGATAATACAAGTGCAATAGCTATAACTCATAATCATGTCATGCATTCTAGAACCAAGCATATATATATATATATATATAAGATATCATTTTATTAGAGATCATGTGCAAAATGGTAATATATCTCTACATTATATCTCACCTGAAGATCAGCTTGCTGATGTTTTTACAAAACCTTTGGATGAATCTAGATTTGTTAAAATGATAAGTGAGTTAGGCATGTTAAACTTGCATCCATAAATATCATGTTTTGTCAGGTACTAACTCTGTAGATAAAAAGCTATGAACGATCATAGAGATAGTAGAGTGAACTCAACGATCATAGAGTACAGAAGGGAACACAAGCTCAGGGGGAGCTAAAGGAAATATATTCTTATCCTTCTGTCTAAGAGATCGTGGTTCCATTCAGAATAATACACGTGCCCCACTCAGCGAAAACTAAAGAGGGAAGTTACAAATACTTTTGAAAATTCATCTCTGTGTTTCACCCATCTGAATTCTAAAAGTTTTCCCTCTCTCTCCCTCTCGCTCAAACCCTAGATTACAAAATCAAGCATACTCAGTTAATCTCGGTTGTTTTGGGAAACTTGCAAAATTAAATGGCACCTTCAACTATTATTTCCGGCAATAAGCTATGCTTCGAAGAGTTCAAGACTGCAAAACCAAAATTTCATAAAATTCTCTCTCTACTAAAGTGAACAGGACTTCAAGAAACCCTAGACACCAACATGAGGATTTATTCAAAATTAGTAAAAGAATTCTACACCAATGGAGTTTACGAAGATGACATTCTATCCACAAAGGTCACAAGTGTATCGATTTGACACGAGGTTGCAGATATAAACCATGCCTTAGGGTTTTAATTTAAAGGTCTTACTTCTCAGATCTCAGAGGATTCACGAAAAAGGAATTCCCCCAGATGTACGAATTCATGGTTGACATTTTTGGAAAATGGATTATGTGCACGAACTCAGGTCACAATTCTGTCAACGAAACACAACTAAAAATAATGACTACGATTGTGTTCAAAATCAACGTCAACTTCAGTGCTCTGCTGATGGAATGGATTAGGAAGTGGATTCTCAGTGTTAAGAAAACCAAAGGCCCAAATAAAATGTTCTACGAAAGATTCATCAGCATAAATCTTCAATCAACACTCAGAGATAAAATTATGGACATTGAAGGTGAAGTCTTTAATACAAATAAGAAGATTACCCAACAGCTATTTGAAAACTAGAAGAGGAATCCAGTGGACAATTTAAGGTCAATTCAATCTGAATCCAGTAGAAGAATTGGAGAAGTGAAGAAGCCATTTTCTAAATGGTAATATGTCTGTTGTAAAAGAAGTAGAAGAAGAAGTGAATCGGGAGTTCTTGATGAGTGGGTTTTATACTTACGAATCGGCCTCTAATCCGAGCTTAAACTGTGTTAATCCTGTATAATTATGTTATTTTTTACTTGTTTAAGTTTGTTTTATGTTTAGGTGGCATGGCGTAGATTAATTACAACAAGAGAGAGATAACAACAACAACAACCAATTAGCAAGATTAAGCCCTAATTGGAGTGAGGAATATTGGAGGAAAGAATTGAAGGTCAGAGTCACAAAGATTACAAGTTGGAGAGAAGAAGAAGCGTGGTTTTTTATTCATTCTACTTTTTTAATTCAGTTATTATAATTGGGATGATGGATTCTTTTATTATTTTAGTTTTTATTTCATTTATGATGAACTAATTTACTTTTTAGGCTTATGATGGATCTTTATGGTTGAACGATGATTGTGTAGCCTTAATTCAGTTTAATAACCTATCATTCAGTTTATCTATTGTGATTTGTGCTTTAATTTATGAATTGATTAATCACCAATTCAGTGTGGATTTGTATGGACTCGAGAGATGATGTATAAATCTAGACTTAGTCACTTCAGCATGTGTTCTTGAATTCTATGCTTGAATGGAATCCTGATGAATGTTAGGGTAGAGATATGCTTAACATCACATGTAATCGGGTAGAGAACTTGAATTTAAACCTTATTTGATTTTAATTCACATAGAGATATAATGAATTAGTTAATTAGGGTGTTTGACTTAATTCTATCTAATTGTGTTGATTTAAGTTAATATGGTATTAGTGCATCGAGAGATGGCTAATTCTACCTAAGTGTTCTTGATTAATAAACTGGGATAATGAATTAAACTTGAATAAGGTGTAACAATCGGAGTGAGACTTAAAGTGAATTTGTATGCCTAATTCTCCAATATTTGCTTGAAGTTAAGGTTTTTAGGTTGTGTTGATTGATTGATATTTTTAATAGTTATAATCATTGATTTGGATAGTTTAATAAAATTTGGATTAATAGGAAGCTGGTAATTGTTAGGATTAATTTCATACTTATCTCTGTGGGAACGATACTTTTACTTATCATTATATTACTTGTTGACCACGTGCACTTGTGTGTGAGCGTAATTAGATATTGACCAACAGTTCTTTGCCCTAAATAGAAAAAGCAAAGGAAAGAGGAAACTGAAGACTATTGATCAGATTGAAGAGGAGCCCCAAGGATCAACGACTAAAGTTCCCCAAAGGCCTGATCCTAAAGACTCCCCCAAGGCAAACCGTTGAAGATCTTATTTCCATATCCAAACAACCCTTAAAGAAGAAGAAGAAGAAGAAGAAGAAGAAGCAAGCTAAAGTAGAATCTGACAAGAAAACACCCCTCTCTCAGTTATTTCTTAAGAAGGGAAAACGCAGCCTACGTTTAAAGACGTCTTCTCTCAATACGATCATAGAGTACACAAGCTCACCGATCATAGAGTCCAGACTTATCTGCCACAATGAAGAATATGTTGGGATGGCTACTCAGCCTAAGAAAGTGATCATTACTGAAGATGAACAGATTGCTGAAGAAGCTGCTGAACCTGAGCCAAGAAGGTTGAAGAGAAGGCTTATCAAAAAAGCCGATCTTGAGCATACGAAACCAATGCTCAAGATCAAGGAAGAGGAAACAAGATTAGCATCCCTTGACTATGTAGAAGCTGGAAATAAAGAAAAAATCATCTCAGATGAAGTTGAATTTCCAAGCTCTCCAAATGATTCCTTAGCTCAAACAAGGATCACTAAATCAGTTGTTGCAGAAATCAATGTTTGGATGGTCTTATCAACTGAGGGGGAGCAACTAGAAGCTGCTGAGTCAAGTACTATTCAAGTGGAGGAAGAGATCTCACCTCAAAGAGAATCAAGTTCCCCTACTCAATTCCTTATTCAAACAAGTTGTAAGACCCCAACTTTTTATGAATAAAGATTTAATTTCTTTAATTATTATTTTGAATAATAAGGTGTTGATTTGATATAATACTTTAGTTATGGGTGAAATATGCAAATTTTGCAAAGTAAGCAAGTGGTCATAAAATATTCATTTGGTCGGTAATATTCTTTTTGTCAGGGAATATACGTGACGATTTATTGATCATCGGTGAACCACATAATGAGAATAATTATTGTCGGATATAAAGCGACATAAATAACCTTTTATAAAATAATTAAGCAAAACTTTTTAGAATTAACTATTGAAATACCCATTGATAAAAAATACAATGTAATAGGCGTGGGTACGCGATAGCATACGGTATTGCACTGATATTTTCGATTATTGATTCTTATGTAAGAAGACAGTCAGTTTCATTCAATAATTGCTAATTGTTGCATAATATCTCATATTATTGATTCACTTATTGTCACAGTATCATCTGCATAATATTTTATATTATTAAATCAATAATTGACACGACACAATTATTCATATTATTAGTTAGCATTATTGGCAATGTCAAGAAAATTCTGTTAAGAAAATGGGTTAGGTTATTTAATTGCACGCCAATAAGGATAAATCTTTATCGGAAAGCCCTCTCTTTCCTGGGAATGATTTGGTTGTTAATATTATGAGCTTATAATATTAGTTGTGAATAATTATTATGTGGTGGATATTGGTTCAATTTTGATATAAATGAAGGAATTTTAGCATGAAATAATTGTTGAAAGTTTGGCATATTTTATGTGGAATTACAATTATTTCTCTGATAAAATATTTATTCAAATATATTATTATAATATATTATAATTTTTTAAATAATAATATAATAATAATATATATATATAAGCATGTGATTAAAGGGACGTAAGTGAGCAATTGTATTTGAATGCTTTGTTTTAAAAAGAAGTGTAACATTGTTTTTTTCCCTAATGAGTTGCTGAGAAATTGCATGCAAAGCATGTTTTTCTATTTCATGGGCCCTCAATCATGGAAAAGGTGAGAGTTAGGCTTTGAAAATGAGAGGAGTTAGGCAACAAATTAGGCAGAGAAGGAAAAAAAATGAGAGTTAGGCAGAATGCTTTGATTTTTTTCTCCCTCCGTTGCACTATAAATAGGGGGTAACCCCTCCTTCCTAAAACACACCTTCAATATCAGAAATTCTTATTCTATAGTATGAATACTTTGAGTGTAGCTTTTTGTGTAAGATTTTCTCAGAATAATATCCAATATTCTAGTCAAATCTAGTTTCTAGTAAGGTAAAGGATATTATTTTATTTCAATACTCGTAAGAAATATTATTTTCTTTCATACTCCATATTATGAAAGTGAAATTATTTCATTTCATATTCCTAAATTTATACTTACTATGGTAAGTATTGTTTCTATAATTCCTGAAATGATTAGAAATTCTTCCAATTTTGCGCTTCATCTAATATCATTTCACTGGAATATTGGTCTGAACTTCCTTATTAAATTTTAAACTTTTCATGATTGGATACTATTAACGCCAAGATCTTTTCTCACGTCCCAATCACCAAGACGTGTCCGATATCCTGCACAATTCAACAAGCTAATGTGACGAACGAGACTTTTGTAAATTAATTTTAATATTTATTGGATTAAATAAATATTTTCGATGATTTAATTATTAGTTAAATAATTAATTGATTCAGTTGTCGTAGATTAATTTAATTATATGTGTTACATTTATTAAATTAATGTGGAGAACTTTTATTATCGAAGTATGTCATTATGTGAGCTTATTGTATTAAAAAAATATTTAATAAGCCTAATGTTATTTTAATTAATTTAATTATTAATTAGAGATTTAATAATTTGACATTATTTATTAATGAGAAATTTAATTATGCGACTCTGTGAATTTATGAGAAATTATTATATCTTATTTAAGGTAAATTAAATAAGATATTAATTTATTTTATAAAGGAGTGTGACATTAATTAAACTATGTGATAAAGCTTTATTAAATTAATTGGTTTTGTAATCTATTATTGCTAAGCCAAACAAGGCCCTAGGGGGAGTTTTCAGCAGTTAACCCATGATTGGGCCAACTGACCACTTCTGCATCAGTTCTTCTCCTTTAATTATCAGACGTCTTTTCTTTCTTCATTTTTCCTAAGTCTAGAAAAGTAGAAACAAAGAGAGTTTCAGAGAAAGATTGAGAAGTGTTGAGAGAGAATTTTGATTAAAGAAGAGTTGAGAAGAAATTTATTCCCTACTAATCTATACTTATTCTCAGGGTAATCTCCTCCTCCCAAATTCTATATTTCACGTATTCAAGTTTTGATAAAAATGGCTTTCACAGTTTTCTGTAAAGTCTCTATGATGGGAAATTGTAAGGCTTATGTGCATATATAGGTTAAGATGTTATCAAATTGTATTTAATTATATATATATATTTTGCAAACCATATCATCTGTTTCATTAAAATACATATCGTATATGTTTTTCAAAATTATAGAGTTTGGGTTTTGGCCATATGGCCTTGTACGTGATATTTCATGTGTTTATCGTATATTATCCCTAAATTTTACATCCTTATATTATTATGCATGTTGATACGAAGAGACTAAAGTTTAAATAAAGCGGATTGATTGTTATACTTGAATCTGAAGTAGTGACAATTTTCATGTTTTATTTTCAAAACCTCCAAGAACATCAAAGTCGGTAAAATTCACATATGTTAGTTCTGTGATTACGTGTTTTAAAGGATTAAAACCATTCTATAAATGTTGGGTTATGATTATACATGAATTATAACATGTGGGTATGTCTAAATTCGTGTAGTAATATTTTAAATTGGAGTTTTTGGTTGTGTTCTGCAATTTTCATGAATGCGAAGCAGTTCAACTTCATGACGCGTGGCCTTGATCTCACGCCTAAACATCCAAGCCATGACGTAAGTTTCAAATGCTTGACGCTACTGCACGGCCATGACACCATGTGTCCATTTGCGGTATGACGCTAGCAGAGCGAATATCAAGTGTAACAGTGGCGCCGCAGTGCCACTCTCCAGAAAGTTCAAAGATGGAATTTTTAAAATGTTTAAGTCTATCAATGTGTTAGTAACTTAATGTAATGAACATGTAAACATGTTAGAAGTATAATGTGATGTTAAAATAGATGTTTAACATGTAAATAACATAATGACATGTGGATTGAATTATTAATACATAATTAACTTGTTATTCATGAAGTACAAATTATGTGACAAAGTGGTAATTTGACTAAGTATAGTCATAACCAAAGTTTAGACAAAAGAATAATCGTTGATGATTAGTTAAGTTATAATTAGCTGGTATTGTAAATGTGAATGGTATTTAGGATTAAATTCAAAGAACGTGTTTAGTTAAAGTGTAATCTACGCACGAGGCAAGTTTCCTAACCCTACTTGTCATTATTGTTCAAGTTTATTATTTACCTCGAGTAAATTATTATTACTATTATTCATGTTCAAATGTTATATTAAAGATTGATTATCTTTTCAAAGCATGATTCAGTTATACAATAATTGTCCTATTGTATACTTCCTGAGATTATTATTTAATTTGAATATCATTATTATTGAACCTTATTAGACTAGCGAACCCTTATTGATTCGACTAGTCCATAGTTGATGAGCGTTCTAAATTTCAGAACCCTTGATAAATTATCCAAACCAAACTTCCTTTGGTGCGGACTCGAATGTCAAACTGAGATGAACAACCCTGCAAAGGGATTTACTTATGCGTTAGCGTTAAGATATTGTGCATAGTATGGTACTAAGGGCTGATCCCCCTAAGTACGAGTTGAAAGGTCCATAGTTTTAAGACTGTTAAAGGTTTCAAGTATAACCCTTGATAACCTAGGACATAGTTCAAGGTCTTATGACCCTCAGAATTCTTTTGATTCTTGTTATTCATTCTTGATTCAAAAGTTGAGCTTTTATTCAGATGTCTTTGATTTACTCGCATGTTATTATACTATTATTTCATTATTATACTTGTGGGCATTAGTGCTCACTCTTGCTTAATAATAATATTGTAGTTAAGAACGAAAGAACTGATGAACCTTCCACTAGTAAAGGCAAGGGCAAAGTTAGCAAGTGATGAAGACTTGTTATTTTATTAGATGATGTATTTATGTTTAAGACTTGAGTTAATGATGTTGTTTAAGACTTATTTGTTTATGATTCCATATGGATGTTTAAGGTAAGTTTAACCTGAGATTGTATTATTATTATTCAGATGTTGTAACCCTTACGGGGAAGATTTTTATTCTATCGATTGCATGGCTTGTATTTATTATGGGTATATAGATAGATGATATTTGTACAGTGAACACCAAATCCCGTGGAATTGAAGTACCCGAATTTGAGAGTCACAAGTTGGTATCACAGCTGTAGGTTATGAACCTTAGGTGAGGGAACAACATTAGGTAGTAGCCTTATAGAAAGAAGATAGTGATGGAAAACTCTTATCGAGTTATTAGAAATGAATTTATGTAATTCATTGAAGATAATAAAAGACCTTATGTGTTTATGTGTTAAAGTATGCGTTAGATGATACGACTTAGTAACTAAAACTTAAAATTTTGTTGTCAGGATGTCGAATGTTGGAGAAGCTAGTCAAGCTGGGGAGGAAGAATCCCGAGTACTTGTAGTACCTACTGAGGAGGAACCCCGTGTACCTATAGTACCGATAGAGGAGGAGCCCCGAGACATTCACGTCGTTAGAGAGCAGCTAGTGCAGAGGGAATCATCTCCATTGATCACCGTTGTTGGTCAGGAGCATGAGCCTGAGACTGATCCTGAGGAGGAATTTGTTGAGGAAGAGGAAGAGGAAGAAGAGGAGTTACCACGGTACACGTGATCTTTGAGATGTATGACACGTTATACGACCGTAACATGGAGTTACAAGATGAGGTGCAGGATTTGACTGAGCGAGCGGTTATTCACCATATTACTCTAGAGCAAAAGAAGAAGGAGATTTTGACTCTTCACTCACGACTGGGAAATGTTGAATGGGATTTGGTCCACGAGAAGGGTCAAATTGAAGATAAGACCGAGGAGATAGAAAGCAAGAAGAAGGCTGAAGGAAACCTCAGAAAGACTAAAAATAGTGAGGAGAAGGTGGGTAAGAGAATCACGTCGAGTGATCGTGTAGAGGATGATAGTCGCAAAGAAAGCGAAGATTGAGGGAAGCGATTTCACACTTAATAAGGCAATGAATGAGACTCAAGATCGAGTTTTGAGGTACCCAATCCGATTCGAAGGACTACCATTGTACATGATGGATCGTAGGACGATGCATCGCATCTTAGAAGAGGAGCGTAACAAGGCTAATCAGTACCTTGACCGACAGTGATATGATTTGTTAATTATGTGAAGAACTTAATTAGTTTTTAGATGTAAATTCTGACGTGTTTAAGAACGAAAGAATATTTGAATGTTTTAAATCCTGTGGATTCTTTATTCCAGGATAGTTGATGTAAATAGTAGTTATGCTATCGTTTAATGTTAAAACTTTTTATTTTAATGAAAATATATCAAGTTGTTTGAGATGATGTGTTAAATGAGTATGTTAAATTGTTGAGTAATGCCTTGACTATTTAGAGAAATAAATAAGGTTCTAATAAGCGTTTATTTAACAAAAAAATGCCGCCAAGGAGAAGACAAGAACGTCAACCGGCTCAGGAAGAGTCAACCAATAATAACAATAATGCCAACGCTAATCCCGTGCAGCAATTGGTTAACTTATTGACTGGAGCCATGAATAATCAACCGCAAGCTCCACTAAACACAACATTTAAAGACTTCAAGGCGGTGGGACCCCCAGAGTTCAAAGGTTCCATGAACCCAATCGAGGCTCAAACGTGGGTTATGGAAATGGAAAAGGTTTTCAACGTTGCTAGGGTTAGAGAAGACCAGAAGACCGCTTTTGCAACGTTTATGCTAAAGTCTGTGGCTAGCTACTGGTGGCAAGCAAACAAAGTGCGAGGAGGTGAAGGTGTAATTACGTGGGAGAGATTTAAAGAAATGTTTTTCGAAATGTATTTCCCAACTAGTTCGCAGAATCAGATGGAAGTTCAATTTCTAGAACTGAAGTAGGGAAACATGAGTGTACACGACTACGTGCTAAGTTCAACGAGTTGGCAAGGGTCGCCCGCGTGCAAGTGTGCACAGCGAGAGAAAAGCCGGAAGATTGAACAAGGACTAATGCCTTGGGTGTACAAAGAAGGTATCAATGTTTTATTAAACACATTTGTCGAAGTAATTGAAAAAAAGGCCATCCTTCTTTGAAGGAGGAAGCGATCACGGTGACCAAGTACAATCAAGATCAAAAGAAGAAGAAGAATGAAGGTGAAATTAATAACAAGGCCCGGTGGAAGTGGCACGGGGAGGTGGAAATTTCAATCGAGAAGAAAAGGTGGAACGACTGACTCATCATCGGGGAATCGCAGGGTAGTCGGAAGAAAAAAATTGAAGCATGCCGACTTGCGGGAAAGCCCATCTGGGAGTTTGTATGAAAAAAAAAAAAGTGTCTTTGCAATTGTGGTCGGAAGGCCACATAGCACCAAACCTATCCAAACCCAAAGAAGGGTGCTTGTTTTACTTGTGGTTCGAAGGACCATCGGCAAAGAGATTGTCCCAAGAAGGGATCGGGAGGTCGGGATCGGGGAGAAAGCAGGAAATAACGGTGGAAATGCCTTAACCATCATGGGACCAACCGCAATAAAATAAGCCGACCGCTGGCGGATTTTCAACATGACGGTGCAAGATGCGATTCAATCCGTGATGTGGTGTCGGTATCATTCGATCAATAAAATTAATGCTTATGTTTTATTTGATTATTGGTGCTACTTGTTCCTTTATATCCGATGATTTTGGCAAGAATTTAGATTTGCCTAAGAATGAATTGGATTACCCATGAACATAGAAATTGCGAATATAGAAATAATCCACATTAAGTATATACATAAGAAGCGTAGAGTGGATATTAAGGGTAATATCATGAACGTAGATCTTATCCTATTCGACTTGGGGAATTTGGCGTTATTTTGGGAATGGGTGGTTATTCAATTACGGGGCTGTAATTGATTGCCAAAAGAAACGTATTAACCTTATGACTCCGTCAAAGGTTGTGTTTTATGGTAGCATGTAGCCTAGACAAGCGAGTTGTCTGACGATGATGCAGGCCAGGAAGTTGTTAAGACAAGGCTGTGTAGGATACTTAGCTTACATAGTCGATAGTCGAAAAGAGAATCCTAAGGTAGAAGAGATATCGATTGTGAGGGATTTCATCGATGTATTTCTAGACAATTTGCCAGGACTTCCACCAGATAGAGAAGTAGATTGCGGATTGATCGATTTGGCGAATCGCGCTCCAATATCGAAGGCACCATCTGAATGGCATGCAGGTAGAGAGATGAAAGAATTAATGGTATAACTACAAGAATTGTTGGACAAGAAGTACATTCAACCGAGCGTATCGCCGTGGGGAGTGTCGGTGTTGTTTGTGAAAAAGAAGGATGGATCGATGCGGCTCTGCATTGACTACAGAGAACTGAATAAGGTCACGATTAAGAACAGATATCCATTACCGAGGATCGACGACCTGTTTGATCAATTGAAGGGAGTGAAATACTTTTCCAAGATAGACTTGAGAAGCGGTTATCATCAATTGAAGGTGAGACCAAAGGATGTACCGAAGACAGCGTTCAGAACGTGATATGGTCACTACGAATTTTTAGTAATGTCGTTTGGTCTTACGAATGCTCCTGCAGCATTTATGGGACTAATGAATGGTGTGTTCAAGCCGTTTTTGGACAAATTCGTAGTGGTATTTATAGATGACATTTTGGTATATTCCAAAACCAAAGAAGAACATGAAGAACATTTGAGGTTAACGTTGGAAGTATTGAGAAGGGAGAAGTTGTACACTAAATTTTTGAAATGCGAATTATCGGATCGGAAAGTACAATTTCTTGGTCACGTAATCGATAAAAAGCGAGAATTTGGTAGATCCATCAAAAGTAGAAGCCGTGATTAATCGGGATCGGTAGCCGAGAACGGCAAGCGTAAATAAGAAGTTTTCTTGGATTAGCGAGGATATTATAGAATGTTCATACAAGACTTTTCCAAGATCGCAACTCAGATTAAGCAATTTAACTCGAAAAGGCATGAAATTTGTTTGGACGGATAAGTGTGAGAAAGTTTTCAAGAATTGAAGAAGAGGTTGAGTCGGCCCTTGTGTTATCTCTTAGGATGATACGGAAATTTTGTTGTTTATAGTGATCGTCGCATAAAGGACTTGGTTTGTGTCTTTGATGCAAAGCGACAAAGTCATTGCGTATGCATTACGACAATTAAAAGATTACGAGAAGGGATATCCGACCCACGACTTGGAGTTAGCTGCAGTTGTTTTTGCGTTGAAAATTTGGAGGCACTATCTCTACGGGGAGAAATGTGAAATATATACGGATCACAAGAGTCTGAAATATATTTTCACGCAGAAGGATTTGAATATGCGTCAAAGAAGATGGTTGGAATTAATTAAAGATTACGATTATGAGATTTTATACCATCTGGGTAAAGCAAATGTGGTTGCCGACGCCTTAAGTAGAAAGGGTCATGAGAAATTAATGATGTTGACTGCTCAGGAGGAGCTAATTTCAGAAATGGAGAAACTAAAGTTGGAAGTAAAGTATCCTATGGAGAATGATGAGAAAATATTTCAGATGCAATTTGGTACAACTCTACTAGATAAAGTAAAGGAGGCTCAGCTTCAGGACGAAGAATGTAAAAAAGTGGCAAAGAAGATATCTGAAGGAACTGAACCGAGATTTAAGATGGATAAGGAAGGAATACTGAGATTTGAGACTAGAATTTGGGTACCGCAAGTACAAAAGATTAAGGAAGATATTTTGAGCGAGGCTCATAGTTCACGATATTTAATTCACCCTGGTAGTACCAAAATGTACCAAGATCTTCGACAACATTTCTGGTGGCCAAATTTAAAATGAGATGTTGCAGAATGTGTTGCCAAGTGTCTTACCTATCAGAAAGTGAAAACAGAACATCAAAGACCAAGTGGGTTGCTACAACTGTTAGAAATCCCAGAATGGAAATGGGAACATATTACAATGGACTTCGTGGTTGGCCTTTGACGACTCGGTAAAGGCTACTGACAGCGAATATGGGTTATCGTTGATAATCGGCGAAATCTATACACTTCCTTCCGATCAAAATCAGATTCAACTTATATCAGTTGGCAAGGTTATACGTAAAAGAGATTGTTTCGAGACACGGAGCTTCGGTGTCAATTATTTCTGATAGAGATCCGCGCTTCACATCAAATTTCTAGAAGCGTCTTCAGGAATGCATGGGTACGCAATTGCGAATGAGTACAACATACCATCCTCAAACAGACGAACAGAGTGAAAGAATGATTCAGACATTAAAAGATATGCTAAGAGCTTGTGTGATGGACTTTAAAGGAAATTGGGATGATCACCTACCATTAGTAGAGTTCGGATACAACAACAGTTACCACGCTAGTATTGGCATGCCACCTTACGAAGCGTTATACGGCAGAAAGTGCAAAACTCCGCTTTACTGGGATGAAGTTGGTGAGAGACAATTGCTAGGCCCAGAATTGGTACAACAGATGACAGAAAAAGTCAAAGTGATCCGAGCATGAGTGGTAGCGGCTCAAGATTGACAGAAGAAATATGCTGATCCACATCATAAAAATATCAGTTTGAATCAGGTAGTTATGTTTTCTTGAAGGTCTCTCCCTGGAAGGGAAAGATCATGTTCGAAAAGAAAGGAAAATTAAGTCCAAGATTCATTGGACCATTTGAAGTACTGAGAAGAATCAGAGAATTAGCGTACGAGGTAGCCTTACCTCCAGCACTCGAGAATGTCCACAACGTCTTCCATGTTTCTGTATTACGACCATACAAAGCCGATTACAAGCATGTAATTGAATACGAACCCTGCATTTTGAGAATGACTTATCTTACGAAGAAATTCTGTCCAAATTGTTTCGTAAAAA
Organism: Panax ginseng; assembly: GCA_020205605.1. Taxonomy (NCBI): domain Eukaryota; kingdom Viridiplantae; phylum Streptophyta; class Magnoliopsida; order Apiales; family Araliaceae; genus Panax; species Panax ginseng. Next base: position 13,310,298 of record CM035146.1, read on the forward strand.
GAACAAGTTCTCGAAATAAAGTAATACCTTACATTAAGGTAATTTGGAGGAACCATAATCTTTGAAGAAGCTACGTGGGGAACTCGAAGAGAATATGATAAAGAATTACCCTCATTTATTTACTTAATTATGTATAGCGATTACGGGGATGAGAATCTTTGTAAGGGGGCGAGAATGTAGAATTGAATTTATTGAGTCGTGATTAGAAGCGAGAATCCTTTTAAGGGGAAAGATGTAATGACGAGAATTTTGTAAATTAATTTTAATATTTATTTGATTAAATAAATATTTTTGATGATTTAATTATTAGTTAAATAATTAATTGATGCGATTTGTGGTAGATTAATTTAATTATATGTGTTACATTTATTAAATTAATGTGGAGAACTTTTATTATCAAGTATGTCATTATGTGAGCTTATTGTATTAAAAAATATTTAATAAGCCTAATCTTATTTTAATTAATTTAATTATTAATTAGAGATTTAATAATTTGACATTATTTATTAATGAGAAATTTAATTATGTGACTATGTGAATTTATGAGAAATTATTATATCTTATTTAAGGTAAATTAAATAAGATATTAATTTATTTTATAAAGGAGTGTGACATTAATTAAACTATGTGATAAAGCTTTATTAAATTAATTGGTTTTATAATCTATTCTTGCTAAGCCAAACAAGGCCCTAGGGGGAGTTATCAGCAGTTAACCCATGATTGTGCCAACTGACCACTTCTGCGTCAGTTCTTCTCCTTTAGTTATCAGACGTCTTTTCTTTCTTCATTTTTCCTAAGTCTAGAAAAGTAGAAATAGAGAGAGTTTCAGAGAAAGATTGAGAAGTGTTGAGAGAGAATTTTGATTGAAGAAGAGTTGAGAAGAAATTTATTCCCTACTAATCTATACTTATTCTCAGGGTAATCTCCTCCTCCCAAATTCTATATTTCACGTATTCAAGTTTTGATAAAAATGGCTTTCACAGTTTTCTGTAAAGTCTCTATGATGGGAAATTGTAAGGCTTATGTGCATATATAGGTTAAGATGTTATCAAATCATATTTAATTATATATATATTTTGCAAACCATATCATCTGTTTCATTAAAATACATGACGTATATGTTTTTCAAAATTACAGAGTTTGGGTTTTGGCCATATGGCCTTATACGTGATATTTCATGTGAATGGTATTTAGGATTAAATTCAAAGAACGTGTTTAGTTAAAGTGTAATCTACGCACGAGGCAAGTTTCCTAACCCTACTTGTCATTATTGTTCAAGTTTATTATTTACCTCGAGTAAATTATTATTACTATTATTCATGTTCAAATGTTATATTAAAGATTGATTATCTTTTCAAAGCATGATTCAGTTATACAATAATTGTCCTATTGTATACTTCCTGAGATTATTATTTAATTTGAATATCATTATTATTGAACCTTATTAGACTAGCGAACCCTTATTGATTCGATTAGTCCATAGTTGATAAAGCGTTCTAAATTTGAACCCTTGATAAATTATCCAAACCAAACTTCCTTTAGTGCGGACTCGAATGTCAATGAGATGAACAACCCCGCAAAGGGATTTACTTATCGTTAAGCGTTAAGATATTGTGCATAGTATGGTACTTGAAATTTGATCCCCTAAGTACGAGTTGAAAGGTCCATAGTTTTAAGATCTGTAAAGGTTTCAAGTATAACCCTTGATAACCTAGGACATAGTTCAAGGTCTTATGACCTCGAATTCTTTTGATTCTTGTTATTCATTCTTGATTCAAAAGTTGAGCTTTTATTCAGATGTCTTTGATTTACTCGCATGTTATTATACTATTATTTCATTATTATACTTGTGGGCATTAGTGCTCACTCTTGCTTAATAATAATATTGTAGTTAAGAACGAAAGAACTGATGAACCTTCCACTAGTAAAGGCAAGGGCAAAGTTAGCAAGTGATGAAGACTTGTTATTTTTATTAGATGATGTATTTATGTTTAAGACTTGAGTTAATGATGTTGTTTAAGACTTATTTGTTTATGATTCCGCACAGATGTTTAAGGTAAGTTTAACCTGAGATTGTATTATTATTATTCAGATGTTGTAACCCTTACGGGGAAGATTTTTATTCTATCGATTGCATGGCTTGTATTTATTATGGGTATATAGATAGATGATATTTGTACAGTGAACACCAAATCCCGTGGAATTGAAGTACCCGAATTTGGGGGTGTCACATCTAACACCAAAAGCTTGACGGCTTGACTGTCGGGGGATAGCTCTAGCGTGAGAGTCAGTATCGGCGATCACAAGGTTAACAATAGAGGAATAATATGTCCAGTGTATTGAGAGAGATAACAATTTGGATAAGTGATTTGTTTTGTTACCTATTTTCCTTATGTGATCGTTGTCCCATATGCACTCCAAACCCGGTTTACCGTGCCACCAACTACTGTATGACACAACCCCCCATCCCTAGTCATCTCAGCCAAAAGTGTGCAGCTCATCCACTATCTTCTGCCACTGTTTGCCACCGCCGGTCATCTGAGTTCCATCCTCATTAATGCCATATAGAAAGGTGGCAGATAACAGTCAACTGTTATATTTTTTTAATGATTACCGGTCAAAGCTGGGTTAAGAGACAGTTTATATAATGGGCCAATCCAATGACTAAGCCCAATACAATAAAGATGACCCATTGACCGGAATGACCCAATAGAATGGTCAAATGACTTGGCCTAAGCTATTCGGCCCAAAAGAACAAATATAACATAGTCCAAGGGAGGAGCCCATTAGGTCTGGCCTAATAGTGAAAGTATCATGGCCCAACATTGCCCCCAGTCTTTTATTAAACAGGGTGTTTAATGAAAGACTGTTAATAATATAGGTCCATGATAAAATGAATTGTAATAAGCTAGACGAGGTTAAGAGAAATATCATAGAGGCTCAACCGATAGGTCTAGTGATAATTAAAAATAAAATTGAGGCCCAAAAGAGAAAGCCGGTCCGGTTAAAGCATTAAACCCAAATCCGGAAGCTACCCCTTCACATTCGCTATCATTTCTGCTAATTAAATGTGCACGCCCTAAGTATGTAGATGGTAAATCACAAGATAAAAGGTAACTTTCCTCAAATTGACAACTTTACCTGTCAATTTGAATTTCAGACGCCCTTTCAAGCTCTAGCCTTCTTCTTTCTCAAATTAAATGTGCCGCCCTCGTGTACCGTGTAATCGTCAACAATGGAAACAGGTTCATCAAATACCAACCAACTTTCCCCACTTCGCATAACCCCCATCACTACTGTTTGTTCCTACGCCTAGCCCTAGCAAGGCCGCTTCGGGGTCAAACCCTAACCCCCCTAATACCTCAAGAAAAAGCACACCGAAAAAACCTCTCCCAAACCCTTCCATCTTCTTTCAAAATGTAGAAAAATTTACTCATGCCAACACTGCATCAACCTTGACTGAGAAGGACGTTCAGAATGCATATGAACGGTACCAGGTCCCGGTGACTCATCAATTCCGTCGTCCCACTGCCACCGAGAAGATGTACCAGTGTCCGGATGGCTGGACCGCCATGCCTCTGACACTTCTAGAAAAAGGGGTTCGATTCCCCCTGCACGTTTTCTTGGTCACACTCCTGGGGTTCGTTGGCGTCGGATTCGCCCAACTGGTCCCAAATTCCTACATCCACATTTTTGCGTTCATCGCCTTCTGCCATGAAGTAGGTGTTGCCCCCACTCTCGAATTCTTTTTCTCTATATACAGTATCACCAAGTCTAGAGAGAAAGGGTTTAAGGTACTGGGGAAGATAGCTGCGAAGCCTGGAGAGAACTTCGAGCGACGCTCTCTGATCAGTACTCCTTCCAGCAACCGAGGGTGGCATGAACAATGGCTCTTCGTCAAAGGCCTAAAATTGTTTCTCTTCTAGACTGGACGACATTAGACAAAGTATCTGTCGACTTCGGAGATATAGCTGAAGAATGCGTTAAGGAAATGATTGAACTCCTGGACAACTTCCCGAAGAAGGAATGGAGTTACAATCTTCTTACCAAACAAGCTTGGTTATATGACCACAAATGTAAGTCTCAAATTTTTACCGAAATAAAAATTTTGAGTTTATTATTGTAAACAGATCTAACAAAATGTATTTCTTTGTTGCAGTATCTTTGATCAAACCATCATCAATTGACCGAAGGGACTTGGAAAAGTTTCTCTCGGGCAAAATTCCATCACCCCCTACTACCGAAACCCCCCAGGAAGAGGTTAAAAGCTTACGAGGTCCAGATCTTTGAAGATCTTCCTGTAGAACCCGACATCATCGAAGAGACTCTCCGACCTCAAAAGAAAAAGAGAGCTATTCGAAAGCCAAGAGTTATATCCCAAGAATCTCAACCGATCTCTACCTCTAGCTTGATCAATATGCCTGTAAACGAACGGATGTAGGCTCTTCGTATCAAGAAAAGGCGAGTTAAGGTGACTCCATTAACTGCTGATGACCTACGGGTTCCCCCGACTGTGGAAATTATGGTTTCCGAAGAGGAATCAGAAGAACAACCTGGGACTTCAATTCCCTCGTGGAAAAGGAAACAGCCTTCAGATGATCAACCGCCTCCACCCGAAGGACCTACTTATGAGCAACCTCCACCTCCTGAGGAGCCTATTCCTGAATCGCCAGTTCGATCCCCTATCCACAACGAGTTTCACACACCTTCTCCACCACCAGCCTCCCCCACTGCCTTCCAGCGTGAAGCCCTGTCTTCACCAATCGTATGGCCCAAGTTCAACAGAAACTTCCCTTTCCAACTCTTTAATTCATTTGTCCGAGAGACCGATGAGCATCGATTCGACAATAACTCAATCATGGACCTAATCAAGGAAGGCATGAGCTATCATGCCAAGGTAATTTATCATTTTTTATGCTTATTTGAAATGATATATATCTTGAAGATTAGCTGACTGTTTGTGATCATTCACAGGCGAATGCGGTCTTCGGACGTCTTCTTCCTCGCTATTCTGAAGTTGAAGCCGAAGAGGATGCAGCCAGACGAGAGAACATCATTCTAAAGTCAGCTTTGACTAAGGAAAGAGGTGACCTCGGCACTGCTCTCTTCAACAATGAAAACCTCCAAAAGGATCTAACTCAAAGAATGGAGGAGCTGAAGATCTGCAAGGAGGAACTGAAGAAGACGAAGGCCAGTCAGCAAGAGATGACGAGTCTGAACGTCGATCTTGACACTTAGAACCATGTTCTGAGGCTTAGAAATGAAGAACTTTGTATAGCCAATCAGAGCTTGGCTATATAAGTTGATAATCTTCAGGAGCAGGCTCGCGATGACAAAGAGAGACATTTGACCAGACATCGCGAGCTTCAGGATAAATTGAAAGCCTTGGAGGATTTAGGTCCCCCATTGACTGAAGAGCTTTGCAAGCAAATCCAGGACGAATATCGACAGTCCAATGAGCTGAATGAGAAGGTGGTCCAGATGTTTTCTGACGGGTACTATGAATGCCGAAGCAAGGACAAGGCAAAACTTGTCACAGCTAAGGTTGATCCGACCATACTCGATTCTTCTGAAGACGAAGCTGACGCCTGAAGACGAGTTTCCCTTCTTATAGCTTATAGGATTTCTGTAAAATTTTCCATCTTTTGTAATCATTTTAAATATTAATGAAATATGGGCTTCGTTCCTTATGACTTCGGTGCAGTTACTTTTTGTTAATACTTTAATATTAATGATTTTGAAAAATGTACAAGCTCTTTATGGACTTAACTTAAAACTGTTAATAAATAACTAAACAAGTCATATAACATATAAGATAAATTTAAATGATGAAGCAATCCGAACTCAACACTTAGAAAAATTTAGGTAATAAAGTAAAGGAATACTTATTCGTTACCGAAGTGCAAGATAGATCTGCTTCATAGGGAATTTGTTTACCACGAAGGGCCTAACAAACCCACAGGATGACATTTTCCTACCACGAAGGGCCTAACAAAGTCTAAAGGACGACAATAGCCTACCATGAAGGCCTGACAACGTCTAAAGGACGACAATTGCCTACCACGAAGGGCCTGACAACGTCTAAAGAACGACAATTGCCTACCACGAAGGGCCTGACAACGTTTAAAGGACAACAATTGCCTACCACGAAGGGCCTGACAACGTCTAAAGGACGACAATTGCCTACCATGAAGGGCCTGACAACGTCCAAAGGACGACAATTGCCTACCATGAAGGGCCTGACAACGTCTAAAGGATGAAATTTTCCTTCCACGAAGGGCTTGACAAACTCATAAGGATGACAATTGCCTACCACGAAGGGCCTTACAACATCTAAAGGACCACCTGCCAATAAGGCTACCATCAAATGGTCAGCGAGTCCACCCGAACCTCCTTACACCAATGAAGTGAACAGCAACAAAGAAAAGACTTGTTGAGAAAAAGGAACTTTTATTGATGATGACTTAAAACATTCTGAGACTTACGGTATCTTGACATTGTATCTCTCGAAAATATTTACGAAGCTGCTTGCCAAAGATGCAAGTATTTTTAATTTATGTTCCTTCCAATGCCCTCAACCGATAAGTCCCTGGCTTCGGTACTTCGATGACTTCATACGGTCCTTCCCAGTTCGGCATCATCTTTCCCAAATTCTGAGGCGTAGATGCTTCGACTTCTCTGAGAACAAAATCTCCCTTCAATCTGCGAAGCTTTACCCCCTTATTGTAATGCTTAGCCACTCTTCATTGATAGGCTGCCAATCTGATCATGGCTGTTTCTCTGACTTCTTCAAGCAAATCAACATTGACCTTCAACCCTTCTTCATTGTAGATTTCCTTGAATTGACTGACCCGAAGACTTGGAGATCCAACTTCAACTGGGACTAAGGCATCAGTGCTATAGGCCAGTCTAAAAGGTGAATCCCCTGTTGTAGTCCTCGGTGTAGTCCGATAAGCCCATAGTACGCTAAGCAGCTCCTCTGGCCATCTTCCCTTAGCTTCATCCAGTCTACGCTTGATTCCATTCAACAGTGTGCTGTTGGTCACTTCAACTTGTCCATTCGACTGAGGATGAGCTACTGAAGTCTTTCTGTGCTGAACTCCCAACTCCTTCAAAAGTGCTTCGAATTTTGAACTTACAAAGTGACGTCCATTGTCCGATATCACCACCTTAGGAATTCCAAAACGAAACACTACCGACTCCTTCATGAATTTCAAGCATTCCTATTCCGTTTTTAACCTAAGTGGCTTCGCTTCTACCCATTTGGTCATATAGTTGATGGACCAAGTATATCAACCCCCTAGACAGCAAAGGGTATAGGAGATAAGATCGAGTATAGCTCTTCTGGTGGATGATGTGGGATTGGACTGTTGAGTTGACACTTCTCGCACTTCTTGACATACTCCGTTGCTTCCTTGAAGATGGTAGGCCAATAGTATCCCTGACGAAGAATTTTGTAGGCTAATGACTTAGCCGCCATATGGTCGCCACAGATGCCTTCATGAACTTCTTGGAGAGTGTAATCAGCTTCGAATGGAGTCTGACATTTCAGCAATGGAGATGAGAAGGCCCTTTGAAAAAGATCCCCATCTATTAGAACAAAGTTTGCACTCTTATATTTGATTTTCTTGGCCAGCATCTGATCTGAAGGTAAGACGCCATCTGCCAGATACTCCAGATATGGAGTCAACTAGCAGTTGGATCGATCAATGCACAGTACCGACTCATGTTGGACACTAGGATGTTGCAAAATTTCCAAGTAAATGGATCCATCAAAAATGTTAACATTCGTAGTGGCCAGCTTCGAGAGTGCATCAGCAATGGAATTATCACTACGCTCTACTCCTTGGAATTCATACTACTGGAAATACTGAAGCCGATCTTTCAGTTCTGCCAAGTACTTGACCATTCTATGACCTCGAGCTTCGTATTCCCCAGAGAGCTGTTTGACGACCAACTGAGAATCACTGAAGATGACTATTCTCTGCACTTCAAGACTCTTAGCCAGTCATAACCCTGCGAGTACCACCTCGTACTCAGCTTCATTGTTCGTTGCTCTGAACTCAAATCTGATGGCCTGCTGCACCTTGAATCCCTCTGGACTTGTTAAAATGATCCCTGCTCCACTGATGTCCAAAGTAGAAGACCCATCTGCATACAACGTCCACGAGCTCTACTTCTGTTAAAGAACTGCAACTGCTCTGTCAGACCCTTCAGCTTTTGTCCTAGCTTCATCTGCTTCAAAAAATGAACATTCGACCACAAAATTAGCCAAGGCCTGCCCCTTGATGGCAGTTCGGGGGTGATATTCGATAAAAAACTAGGACAACTCCATCGTCCATGCAGCTAATCTCCCCGAAACCTCAGGTTTGCCCATAATTTTCTTCAAAGGCTGATCTGTGTATACCACCAACAACCTACCCTGGAAGTATTGCCAAAGCTTTCTACTAGCAATCATCAAAGCAAAAACAAACTTTTCAATGTTTGGGTACCTTATTTCAGCATCCTGAAATACATGGCTTACATAGTAAACCGAAAGCCGCTTACCCCAACTTACGGCACCAAAAGCGCTCCTCGCTAACGAACTAGCTGCCAAGTACAAATACAGAGGCTTAGCAGGAGCGGGCTTCACCAAAAAAGGCGTCGAAGACAAATAGGACTTTATGCCCTAAAAGGCGTCTTCATATTCCGAAGTCCACTGGAACGTCTTTGCATTCTTCGGCCCTTTCAAAGTATCAAAAAACGACAAACACCTTTCTGCCGATCTGGACATGAACCTCCTTAAAGCTGCAATCCTTCCAGTCAGACGTTGAACCTCTTTAAATGACTGAGGAGTCTTCATATTCAGAATTGCTTGAATCTTCTCTGGGTTGGCTTCAATTCCTCTCTGACCGACAAGATAACCCAGAAACTTGCCAGTCCCTAATCCGAAGGTGCACTTAGTAGGATTCAGCCTCAAGTTATGATGACGAACCGTCTGGAAGCATTCTTCTAAATCATCTAAGTATTTCTGCACCTGCATACTTTTGACAATCATGTCATCCACGTACACATCTATATTCATGCTCAATTGATATCTGAAGACGTAATTCATCATCCTCTGGTATGTGGCCCCATCATTGATTAGGCCAAAGGTCATTTTCTTGTAGGCATATACCGAACGATGCGTAATGAACGCCGTCTTTAGTATATCCTCTTTACACATAAAAATTTGGTGATACCCAGAGAATGCGTCCATGAAAGTCAATAAAGCATACCTCGAAATCGCATCGATGAGCTGGTCGATGTGGGGCAGCGGATAGAAATTCTTAGGACAAGCTTTGTTCAGATCCTTATAGTTGATGCAGACTCGCCACTTTCCATTCTACTTCTGGACCAGCACCACATTTGCCATCCACTATGAGTAGTCGATCTCAAAGATGAATTCTACAGCCAGCAACTTTGCAATCTCTTCATCGATGATCCGTTGACGCTCAGGTGCAAAAATTCTTCTCTTCTGCCGAATCAGCTTCTTTGACGGATCCACTTCCAATCGATGCTCAGCAATATCCCTGCTCACCCCTGGCATGTCTTGAGGTTCCTACGCAAAGATGTCAGCATAGCAACGTAAGAGCTCCATGAGGTTCGTCCGGAGAGGTTTCGGCAGACCCGAACCTATTTTTACTGTCTTGTTTGCCTTTCCAGGAATGAGCTCGATCTCCTCTATTTCCCCAGCTGGCATAACTATTGGCTCTGAACTACTCTCGGTGAAGGGTTCGATTTCTATCACCATGGTCAGCTTCTACTTCGGTGCCCCTACTCCCGAAGTGATCACTGCATTTCTATAACATTGTCTGGCCAGATCCAGATCTCCTTTCACCTCTCCAACTCCATGAGCCGTAGGGAATTTGATTTTGAAATAAGGAATCGAAGTCACAGCTTGCAAAGCAGTTAAAGTAGGCCTCCCCAGAATGGCATTATAAGCAGAATCTACATGCATAACATAAAATTTGCAAGTTATTTCTACCTGTTGGGGGCATTAGAAGATGACCAAAGACTCAATAGTTCAATGACCTGATTTGGATCATTGTTGAAGCCGTACAAAGGAGCTTCTTGCCTATCTCCATCTTTTGCCTATCCAGATGCATCCTCTGATAAGCGTGAGCATACAAAATATCAACAGAAGTCCCGTTGTCGATCATCATTCACTTCATATCCACCGAACCCATTTGTGCAGTCACTACCAATGATCCCTCATGTGGTTCGATGGTTTCCGAAGGTTAATCCTCATCAGTAAAGGAGATTACCATACCTGGATAAGGTCTGTCGGTCTTCGGGATGGTACCCACCACCGACATGACCGAATCCAGATAACTTCGACACTTTTTACCAACAAGCTTGCCGGAAGTGCCCCCGGTAATGACATCTACCACTTGCCGTGTAGGCTGTCCTGGAGCTGGCAATGCTTGTTGAACTGGCTGAGCTGTCTGAACAGGCTCTCTATCCCTCTGCTGGGCTTATTGAGTCGTTCTTGCAGCTACATACTGAACTAAGGCCCCACCTTGTACCTTCCTCTCAATGAAGTCCTTCAGACTGGCACAGTCGTTTGTATCGTGACCCGAAGCTTGATGATAGTCACAATACTTACGAGAATTTCCTTTTCCGGGCTTAATGTTATCTTGCGGTGGTTTGAAGATAGGTTAATTTTTGATTTGGTCCAGGATGACAGCCCTATCAGTATTGAGTGCGGTGTACGTCCTATTAACTTTTTGGGCTGGAGCGGACGAATGTCCTCCACCCTGTCTCCAGTTGTTATTGTAATTCTTTGACCCACCATCATAGCAGTCTTTATTTCCTTCACTCTTCCTCTGGTCCCCGTCTGTGTTGTCCCGATTTATCTCCTTAAGCCGATCCAAGGAAGGACGCCTAAGACTATTCATGGCCTCTTCTACCACGATATAGCCCTCTGCCTTATCAAATGCTTCAGCGAGACTCTTCGGGTGGTGAAACATCAACTTCTTCACCAACTTCTCTGACTTGACTAAATCTAACCCATTCTGAAATAGTCCAATGGCTTGTAGATCATTCAGGTCTGTCACTTGGCCGACTGCTTCACGGAACCTCTTTACATATTGACCTAGAGACTCATTTGAATACTATCGAACCTGAGCCAATGAGCCAGTTGGTTTTCCCCTCCTTTTGTTGCTCCCAAAACGAGCATGGAATTTACTGCAATGATCCACCCACGATGAGATTGAATCTGAAGGCAATGTCCCCATCCACTGCCTGGCATCTTTACGGAGCGTGGTGACAAAGGTATGACACTTAGCAGCATCGCTAAAGTCATAATAATCCATCAGTCGGTCGAACGCCTGACTGTGGTCATAAGTGTCCCCAGATCCATCGTAGCTTTCTATGTGGGGCAACTTTTTGGTGGGGTCAGCTTTCTCTTTGAGAATCTCCACGGAAAAATGAGATGCCTTCATTCCCGAAGTATCCTTTAATTGTTGGACTTTGGCAAGTTTCTTCCGAAGTTCCTTTAGTTCTTTCACCAGATACTCTACTCCTTCTGGTTGAGATGATGCTTCTTTTTTCGGTGACTCTTTCCTCCTCTGAGTAGACCTGGGCCAATGAGCCGGTTGGTTTTCCCCTCCTTTTGTTGCTCCCAAAATGAGCATAGAATTTACTGCAAAGATCCGCCCACGATGAGATTGAATCTGAAGGCAATGTCCCCATCCACTGCCTGGCATCTTTACGGAGCGTGGTGACAAAGGTATGAGACTTAGCAGCATCGTTAAAGTCATAATAATCCATCAGTCGGTCGAACACCTGACTGTGGTCACAAGTGTCCCCAGATCCATTGTAGCTTTCTATGTGGGGCAACTTTTTGGTGGGGTCCGCTTTCTCTTTGAGAATCTCCACGGAAAAAGGAGATGTCTTCTTTCCCGAAGTATCCTTTGATTGTTGGACTTCGACAAGTTGCTTCCAAAGTTCCTTTAGTTCTTTCACCAGATACTCTACTCCTTCTAGTTGAGATGATGCTTCTTTTTCCGGTGACTCTTTCTTCCTCTGAGTAGACCGGGCTTTAACAATGGAACCCCCACCCTTAACGGGGCCTTTTTGACGATGAGAGTCCGCAGAGTGGTGTGCCCTCAGTGGACCCTCCGGAGTGCGACTTCGGGATCTACTTCGTCGCTGAACTTCGTCGTTGTGACGAGAATGTATAAGGCAAAGTGCCTTCTTCGTATTCTCAGGCGTATATTCTTTGGACCTGCCCCTCTGCCTACTTCGACCCTGATCCCTAGAACTGATAGGGTGGTGTACCCTCTTCGATCTTTGGGGAGTAGGGCTTCTTGATCTTCTTCGTTCTCGAGGTTGGCCCCGAGATTCTCGACCCGAATGAGCGGGTTCTTTTCCTCTCCTGTGCCCAAGATCTTCGGATTGAACATAGCTTGACGCTTGTTCCCTTAACTCTGTTATCCGAAGCAATTACTCGGCTATATCCTATCTCTGTTTTAGGAGTACCTCCATAGCCTTATCCGCTTCGTCTGGCATCTTGGCTAACCTGGAGGCCTTATTATCCTGATCATCTCGGTGTCGGGTTCTAGGCGGTGTGCCTTCTACCCATTTCCGACCATGACTAGGTTCTTTTTCAGTCGTGAAAACTAGCCTTCGCTTAACGTTACCCGGGCTTGAGGCGAGAACCTTGGATAGGCGTTTGGAAGCCGTCTTGGCATGAAACCTTGATGCTGCAGTCCCAAACCATCTTTGGCCCGACACTCGCGGTGTAAGCGAGGCAGCGACCGTTAGGCATCGTCATCCTTGATGTAGGTGTTCTACTCTTCGCTATGGATTCCGACGTAGAACAAATACAGTTTGTGATTGAAAAATGTTCAAGACACTAGAACTCAGCCCTCCTTCTAGCGCCAATGTTAACGCCAAGATCTTTCCCCACGTCCCAATCACCAAGACGTGTCTGATATCCTGCACAATTCAACAAGCCAACACCAAAAGCTTGACGGCTTGACCGTCGGGGGATAACTCCGGCGTGAGAGTCAGTATCGGCGATCACAAGGTTAACAATAGAGGAATAATATGTCTAGTGTATTGAGAGAGATAATAATTTGGATAAGTGATTTGTTTTGTTACCTGTTTTCCTTGTGTGATCGTTGTCCCATATGCACTCCAAACCCGATTTCTTTGTGCCACCAACTCTTGCATCGACATGACCCCCATCCCTAGTCATCTCTCGATTAAAAGTGTGCAAAACTCATCCACTCTCTGCACACTTGTTTTTTCCACATCACGGTCATCTGAGTCCCATCCTCATTAATGGCATGCAGAAAGGTGGCAGATAACAGTCAACTTCTATATTTTTGTAATAATTATCGGTCAAAGCTGGGATAAGAGACAGTTTGTGTAATAGGCCAATCCAATGACTAAGCCCAATGTAATAAAGATGACCCATTGACCGGAATGACCTAATAGAATGGTCAAATGACTTGGCCTAAGCTATTCGGCCCAAAAGAACAAATATAACATAGTCCAAGGGAGGAGCCCATTAGGTCTGGCCCAATAGTGAAAGTATCATGGCCCAACAGATACTATTCATATGGTACTATTCATGAGCACTATTCATACATACGGTATTATTCATACGGTACTATTCATAAGTACTATTCACAAAAGAATTTAATTTTCTTTTATGTCCAAATTATTTTTGATACATGAATATCATTTTTGAATTTTACTCCACAAAGAGTTATCATGTTGACAATTTGGACATTTTTAAACTCTGGGTAAATTGAATTAGAAGTCTCTAATATTTATCATTTATCTCACTTGATTGAATCTTTATAACATTATTATCATCCTCATGCTTATATTGTACTGAAAAGTCATCTTTGGCCCGTAGTGCAAAGATGGACTGTTGATTGGTATGATTATGACCATGAATTGTGTATTGGTATAATCATAACATTTAATGTTACAGATAAGGTTTGTGGTGAAAGTCCTCTTTGGCCCGTAGTGCATAGATGGACAGGTGTTTGGCATGATCATGACCACTGGTGATACTAACGAATATCCTTGGCCCATAGTGCATGGATAATTCGTTGATTTGAAATATTCATTGAATGATGTTATAGGGATAAAATATTGATGATGGATTTTTAAATCATAGAAGATAGTAGATATCATGCTCTACTTGACTCTTCTAATGGATTGTTGTTTCCGTTGTAGTTGCATTCTAAAACTTGTTGTCTATTATATTCTATCAGATTCTAAGGATAATTTGTTCTATATTATCTTAGTCATAATATTCTTTACTGGGCTAGTTGAGCTCACCCTTTTCCTTTTTTTTCCATTGTTCTTCTCAAGAGGCGAGAATATAGCTAGGACTAGTCAGGGTGTAAAGTGATGGTTCAAGACAGTTACTATAGCAGTCCTCACTATTTTGTAAAATAGTGTATCAATAATTGTAATGAGGATTTTATTTGAGTTTGGATATTATCTGCAAGAAAATATTTGTACTAAAACTTACAACACATGTGTTGTCGTATTTTGCACGACAATTGTATTAATAAAGTTTGTATTTGGTTTCTGTACGATATGATCTCTGGTGGAGATCTAGGATTAGAACTAGGAGGGGAGAGATGAGTAATACCTTCGCTAGTGTGTCCTACCTAAGCTTATTTGTTATTTGTTATTGGTCGGTCAGAATATAGGGTTAATATGTTGTATATGAATTTCTTTATTTAACCCTTGTTTTGTGGCAGTATTTGAGAATGACATCTGAAAATTTTGAGATGAGCAATGGAGCACATGCGACCATTCAGACACCGACAATCAACAACCAGGATAATGTGCATCAAGAAGGCAATAATCCTTATGTAAACAACAACACCGACCAAATGATGAACGATGGGATGCTTAGAAGCTTTTTACAACTCATGCAAAACCAGACGAGAGAGACTCCTGTTCAAAATGCAGGTGGAAAAAATGGTAACTCACGACTTATCACTACTAAGCAATTCAAGGAGTTGGGACCGCCGGTGTTTTTGGGAAAGCCAGAGCTGCTAAAGGCAGAGACATGGATTAAGAAGATTACCAAGATATTTGATGTCTTGGGATGCACTGAAGAGAAAAAGGTTCTATTCGCCACCTTTATGTTGCGCGGAGAGGCAGATTACTGGTGGGAATTTATAAAACGTATTCATCTATCCGCACTTAAGATGTCTTGGGAGAGGTTCCAAGAATTATTCAACGATAAGTACTTTTTAAAAAGTATTCTTCACATGAAGGAGGTGGAATTCATAAAACTAGAGCAGAATAATATGATTGTATCGCAATACGAGGCAAAGTTTACGGAGTTATCCCGGTTTGCATCTCATTTGGTAGACAATGGGGAGCGGATGACGCGAATATTTCTAAGAGGTTTGAAACCCGAAATTCGTCAACATCTTATCTCTCATAAACTTTGCTTATATTCAGATGTAGTGAATAGGGCACAGTTATTGGAGCGGGATTATGAGTCAGCTCAACCAAAAGACAGCAACATGTAACATGAGAATAGTCATACCAGTGGTAACAATCATCGAAGCAGTGATAACCAACATGCTAGAAATGGTAACCACTTCGGTGGTAATCATGGCCAAGATAATAGAAGAAATGATCCAAGTGAAAATTTCAAGAAGAGAAGATTTAACAATGACGGAAAGACATCGGCAGCAGCACCAGTAACAACAACAGTTTCTAGGGGAGGAGAAAGACCGCTAGTTAGATGCTACAAATGCGGAGATGAGAGACACATAAGTCCAAACTATTCACAACCTTCCAAGGTATATTTATTTGTGGAAAAGACGGTCACATAGCTCAATTTTGTCCTGTAGTGAAGTTAAGTCCAGTTGGGACAATGACACCAAAGGCGGCTACGGACAAAAAATGTCGGTGGTTCAAGGGAGAGCGTTTTTCGTAACATTCCAGAATTTTAAATGTAATATTAAACATTTATTGATTTATATAAATATTTAATGGATGTGATTATCGTTGAATAAATATTTGTTCAATTGATTTAATTTTATTTAGTTAATTATTTATTAAATAAATTATTGATGAATTAAGGAAATTATAATTATATTGATATTTCAATTTAAATGATTAATTATTTGTATTGTGTTATGTGATTAAAGGATTTATTTAATTAATTGTGATTTGAATTAATTAAAATAAATATGAAAGTTTGATTAAATATAGTGTGACAAATAACTATATTATAAGGAGTTATTAAAATAAATTAAAGTAGTTTTAATTTAGTTTTTAACAAACAAGGCTTAATATATTAATTCTTTAAAATTTAAATGGGTTGCCAAACAAGCCTTATGGCTTTTGAAATTTCTAGATTTTTAAATTAAATAAATAAAAGAAATAAAAGAAATAAAATAATAAATATAATATATTTATGTTATATATGTTTATCCTAATAACTGATGTTACTTATTATGAGTATTAAGCCTAAGTCAGTTTTTTTATTATTATATTTTTACGCATACTAGTTGGTCAGTTGGTTATTGGCTTAGTTTGAGTTCAGAGAGAAGTGATAGAGAGCTTGAGAGAATTGAGAGGAAAAGTTGTGAATTTTCACAGCAATTCCAGTGTTTAGCAACGATTGTTAACTCTATATTATATATTCATATATATGTTCTACGACAACTATTTTAGATTCTGTGAATTGCAAATTTATTGAATTGTTGCTTTACAATGGATTAATTGTGGTTATACATGTTTATGATGGTTAGAAAGTATGTATAAACAATAATTGCATGCTAATTTTGGTTTACAGTGAAGAAATTTTTGACAGTATATGTTTGTATATATATTTTTCATGTGTGGCTATGTAAGTATCAATTCTAGTGGCTAATTAGTATGTGAAACTGTAAATTGAAGATTGTATGTGTTAGTTCATTGAGATAAGAACATAACGTAACTTGAATGAGATGATTTGGCCAACTAATTAATTCACAGTGATAATTTTTAGGATGAATGTCAAGAAAATGGTGTTTTTATGAAAAACATGAATTTTGAGAAATTAAAATAGCTTTAGTTAGTGTTAAATTGTTCTAATTGGTTGTAAATGTGAGCAATCATGTTTATGATAGTTGTATATTTATTTTACGTGTTGATATTACTGTCTATTGGGTGAAATTTGTGTTTGTTGGGCTAAAGTTAAATTTCTTTATTCCTTGTACGTTGCAATTCTTGGAAAATTAAGTTTATGTATGGTATGCAATTGCTTATACCACAGTTTGAGATCTTTGACTTACGCTAATTCGAGAATTGGGAAAGTGTCATAACATGATCTGAAATTGTGTTAACATGTTAAATATATAATGTTAAGTTTAGCATACCATAGAGAATTGTAGTTAGTAAGCCCAAAGTTGCAAAAATGATTAGTAAATCGAGAACGTGTTATGTGATAACTTAGTTTATATAATGAACGTTAGTTATGTGTTGTGATGATTAACACTTGGGAATTCTGAAATGTAAAGGGTAGCATAAGACTTGTGTTAAAATAACAAGTTTAGCTAGTAATGCGTTTAATATTGAAAAGTGAATATTAGTATGTCTAATAGATGTTGTGGTTTTAATACTGTGTATAGGTGAACGTGAGTTTTAATATTTTAGCTTACACTCGAGGCAAGTTTTATAACTCTACACTTTCGTTGAGCTAGTTCATCTATTACATTGAGCATGTTTTAAATTCTGAATTATTGGAATTCTAATCATTTTGACTTACTCTAACTTGTTCATATTTAAACAAGTTTCTTTATTTTATTATTTTATAATCAATGTTTCTTGAACCTTAATTCCTTATGTCGAATGGTTCAATCACTTTGTATATCTTATTACCATGTGGAGTAAGCATTGTTTCCAGCTTGTTATCAACTATTGCATGTCAATAACTAAAATTCTAATTTGACAAGATTATAGACCTAGCTTATTATTGTTCAAGCCAAGCTTTACCATTTCTTTATTTTGATCAATACTTATGCTCTCTAGTTATTTCAAGCATAAGTCTAGAATATAGTCAGTTCACCTATGCTTCTCAAATGTTCTAAGTTACGTTGTTATTAAACAACTATCGTGTTATCAAGCATTGTTGATTCAACTAGTTCCCTAGTTGATGATCATTAAACTTCAATTACCTTTGAAAGCTTATCCAAACCAAACTTTCTTTGGTGTGAACTTGTACTCTAAATAATGAGATGAACAACCCTATGTTTAGGGGTTTACGCTTAGTGTTGAAACGGTTGTGCACAATACATTGTACGAAGAATTGATCCCCCTAAGTACGTGGAGTCCTTATAGTCATATGACTGTTAAAGTTAAAGTTGAAAGATTACTTATACATGTGGACATGGTTCATGGTCATTTGACCCTCAGTAGTATATTTAAGAATGCTAATAGAAAATATCATTCAGTTCTATTGAGCCTATGAGTTGGCAAATTTTGAAATGTTAATAGAACATATCATTCAGTTCTATTGAGCTTATTATTTGGCAAATGATGTAAATATATTTATTCTTATTTCAAGTGAGCTTTGTTTGCTCACTCTTGTATATTTAAACTTTTATTGCAGCTATGGTTGAGAAGATAGATAAACCTATAACTAGCAAAGGAAAGGGAAAAATGTACAAGTGATGAAGACTTGTAATTTTTTTTTATCGTTATGATGATAGACTTTTAATAATGATGTGATGTAATAATTTTATTTCCGCACTTGAATGATTGTATTAAAGGTTAGAGAACCTGGGAGATAATGTTTTTATTTAAGTAATCATATATGGGAAGGTTTTTATTATTCAATTTATTATGATTGGGTAGTTAGATATGAATGTTTTAATTATGTGAACACCAAATCTTGAGGTAATGAAGTACCGGGATTTGGGGGTGTCACAGTAATATCATTGGTGGACAACATAATGGAATAACTATCGGATATAGAAAGCGACAGAAATAACCTTTTTATAAAAATAACGGCAAAACTTTTACCGTTAACTGTTGAAATACCCGGTGATAAAAGTACAGTAATAGGCATGGGTTTGCGGTATAACTACGATATTACCTGATATTTACGATTATTGATTCTTACGTAAGAAGTCACTTAGTTTCATTCAATAGTTGTCACGAGAATTGTTTGCTTTGTATCTCATATTATTGATTTAATTATTATCACGATTATCATCGCACAATATTTTATATTATTAAATCGAAGAATTGACACGACACAATTATTCATATTATTAGTTAGCATTATTGGCAGCGTCTAGAAAAATTACATCGAGGAAAGGGGTTAGGTTATTTAATTGCGCGCCAATAAGGATAAATCTTTTTTCGGAAAGTCCCCTCTTTCTTGGGAATGATCTGGTTGTTAATATTGTGAGCTTATAATATTAGTTGTGAATAATTATTATGTGGTGGATATTGGTTCAATTTTGATATAAATGAAGGAATTTTAGCATAAAATAATTGTTGAAAGTTTGACATATTTTATGTGGAATTACAATTATTTCTTCGATAAAATATTCATTCAAATATATTATTATAATATATTATAATATATATATATATATATATAAATAAATAAGCATGTGATTAAAGGGACGGAAGTGAGCAATTGTATTTGAATGCTTCGTTTTCAAAAGTAGTGTAACATTGTTTTTTTTTCCATAATGGGTTGCTGAGAAATTGCCTGCAAAGCATGTTTTTCTATTTCATGGGCCCTCAATCATGGAAAAGGTGAGAGTTAGGCATTGAAAATGAGAGGAGTTAGGCAAACAAATTAGGCAGAGAAGGAAAAAAATGAGAGTTAGGCAGAATGCTTTGATTTTTTCTCCTCGGGTTTACACTTATAAATAGGGGTAACCCTCCTTCCAAAAAACACCCTTGATATCGGAAATTCTTATTCTATAATCTTTGTGAGCATTTTTCTTGAGTATAAGGATACTTTGAGTGTAGCTTTTTGTGCAAGATTTTCTCAGAATAATATTCGATATTCCAGTAAAATCTTGTAATACCCCAAATTTTACGAATAAAGATTTAATCTTTTCAAAATATTTTTTTGAATATTATGGTGTGGATTTGAGATAATATTATAGTTGTGAGTAATATTTATAATTTTTGCAAAATAAGCAAGTTATTATATAATATTCAATTGGTCAGAGAATATTCGTTTTAACAGGGAATATTAAATGCGACTACCAATCATTAGTGGACCCCACAATGGAATTATTATTCGGCATGAGAAACGATGTAAATATCTTTTATATAAAATAACGGCGGAAGTTTTATCGTTAATTGTTGAACTACCCGGTAGTAATGGTACAGTAATACGCGTGGTTGCATAGTAGCATACAGTGTTGATTATTGATGCTTACGTGAGAAGTCACTCAGTTATACTCAATTATTACTACGATAATTCACGCATCATATCTCTCATATTATTGATTCAATTATTGTCACGATTATCATACGCATAATATTTTATATTATTAAATCAATAATTGAGACGATAAAGTTATTAATATTATTATTTGCAATATTGACGATGTCAGAAGTTACATCGAGGAGAGGTTTGGTCACCTAATTGCGGCCAATAAAGAGAAATCCTTATTGGAAAGCCCCTCTTTCACAGGAGCGACATGGTTGTTAAATATCATGTAATTATAATAATGATGATAAATATTGTTAAAAAAATATTGAGGTAATTTTATGAAGTATTTGTTGTAAATATTGGCGTATTATTTGGACCCATTTTTCAAAATAATCGGAAGAAAGTTATAATATATATATCGTATTATATAATATATATATATATATATATATATATATATATATATATATATATATATATATATATATATATATATATATATATATATATAACATGTGGGTGGGTGGTGGTGGTCCGGGTGGATGAATTTGGCAGGATGTAATATTTTTTTTCAAAGCCTTCACCTTATTGGCTAAACAATTTCATATGTTATCACTGTTAATAACATATGAATGAGGCTAATTTCTCATTGGTTATTATCATTAAGTTGTCATGTGATAGTCTCTTCTAATTGGCTAGCACCAAATATTTATAAACCCGTGAACTTCGTTCAAAAATTTTCCTGTGCAGTCCGTGACAATTTCAAATAGTATCTTTTCCATTCTCCTATAAATAAGATGCTTAGTTAGAATTGAAAATCACACCAGAATCAGATAATTTTTCTTCTATAATATTGAGCATATTTCTTTCAAGTTTTAGAAAGCTTTGAGCGTAAAAATTAGTGAAAGTTTTCTTCAAGAATATCCCTGCTATACCAGTTGAAATACTCTTCTTTTCAAGGTAAGGGGTATTATTTATTTCATATTCAGAAGAGATATTATTTTTTCGTATCCGTATGAATATTATTTTCATTCAATATTCGTAAGAAATATTATTTTCGTTCGATATTCGTAATGCATATTATTTATTTCATATTCGCTTAGGATATTATTTTTCGTATTTGTAAGGAATTTTATTTCGTTCAATATTCGTAATGAATATTATTTTCGTTCAATATTCGTAAAGAATATTATTTTCGTTCAACATTTGTAAAGGATATTATTTTTGTTCAGTATTCGTATAAAATAATATTTTCTTCCATACTCTGTAGCATGTAAATAATATTATTTCGTTTTAGATTTCGAATTCTATACTCATTTTGTTAAGTTTTTGACTTCTATACTTCATGAAATTAGTCAAATATCCTTGATATTTGCGCTTCATCCAGTATCTTTTCATGGAAATATTATTCTGATCATTCTTGATAAGTTTTAACTTTTTCATGCTGGAGTACTATTCACGAGGTTACTATTCCAGAAGTTACTATTCACGGGGTACTATTCACTTGGTTACTATTCACCCAGAGTACTATTTATGATAAAAATTAATTTCTTTTCGGTCCAAATTATTTTTGATACAATATTATTCTTGAAATTTACTCCACAAAGCAGTATCAAGTTGACAATTTGGACATTATTAAATTCTGGATAAATTAAATTATAAATCTTTAAAAATTTATCCTTGAACTTGTTTTATTCTTATATTATTGTCATCATCCTCATGTTTATATTATGTTGAAAGTCATCTATGACCGTAGTGCATAGATGGATTTGGTATGATTATGACCAGGGATTATTCGGTATAATTGTGACTCTAATGTTACAAATAATGTGGTAAAAATCCTCATTGGTCCGTAGTGCATTGATGGACAGTTGTTGGCATGATCATGACCATTGATGAAAACACGAATATCATTGGCCCGTAGTGCATTGATAATTTGTGGTCGTGATACTAATGAATATCATTGGCCGTAGTGCAGGGAGGATGTGGATTATTTATTAAGCTGAGTCTCAGCAATAAAATTGTTGATAAACTTTTTAAATCATAGAAGATAGTAGATTTCATTTTCTACTTGACTCTTCTAATGGATTGCTTATTCCGCTGCAATTAAATTTGATGTTTATTATATTTTATCAGTTTAACACTGGTGAAGGCTAACAATAATTTATTCTACATTATCTTAGTCATAATATTTCTTACTGGGATAGTTGAGCTCACCCTTTTCTTTCATTGTTCTCTTCAGAAAATGAGAATATAGTTGGGACTAGTCAGGGAACGGAGTGTCGGTCTAGATGGTAGCATTAGTAGTCCTCACTATTCTATGAAATAGTGTGACAATAAATGTAATGAGGACTTATTTTGAGTTTAAATATTGTCTAGAAGACACTATTTGTATTAAAAATCACAGCTCATGTTGTATAATTAAATTTGTATTTGTATTCAATACCATGTATTTGGCGACTCAGAATGAGTGATGTATACCTATTTTGGGGGCATCACAGTTGGTATCAAAGCTTAGGGATATGATCCCTGGCTGAGATGTGAGACAAGAACTAGGAGGGGAGAAATGGGGAATTCCTTTGCTAGTATGACCTACCTAAGTTTAATTGGTATTTAAGTGGTCGGTCAAAGTATAGGAATAATATTTGGTATGTCAATTAACCCTTGTTTTGTGGCAGTGTTTGAAAATGGCAGCTGAAAATGTTAACAATGGAGTGAATGAGACCGTAGAGACACCGATAATCACCAACCAGGATAATGTGATGTCAGGCGAAGAAGGAATTAGAGATATTCTTGTGGTGAACGAAGAATTAATAGTTACTTTTAGCTAGTCGCAGAGGTAGCTTGGTGAGAGTGAGGAAGAAGAGGAACCCGAGGAGAATTTATTAGAAGAATTTTTGATCGAAATGTAGAAGCGCAAGATCATATTCGTTAGTTAGAAGAAACGAGTTGAGGCAAGTGGTGTCAGTGGGAGCAAAGGGATGCAATAATTCAAAATTATATTACCCGATATGTGATGCGACGAAGCACTCTTTAAGCGAATGTAAGATATTAAAGCTGGAATCTGAGAATTCAAATGTCAAGGATCAGCTGAAAGAAGATGCAACTGAACGAGTGAGAATGGAGAATGCATGGGTAAAAGTCGTACGACGTGTTGATATTGTAGAAAGAGACATTCGATCCAAAAATGCTAAAATGGATGATGTGTATTTCTCTTTTTGGACAGCAATTGGGAGAACCCAACATCGAGTTTTGAATTACCTTGTACAGAGCGGTCAACCTCAATTCGATATGGATCGAATTGATGATTCAGATCATGAATCAGGAGTACGATGAAGCAGTTGAGGGTGGAATATGCCCTATAGAAAAGTCAATTCCAATGGTAGTGTTGACACCAAATGCTGCCCCAGACAAGTTAAAGCTAGGTAGTTCAAGGGAGAATGGTTGTCATGACTTCCCAACAAGCGAGGAACCCAAATGAAGTTATCACGGGTAAGCTAATCATAAACTCTTACGAAGTTTATACCTTATTCGATACCGGTTCTACCCACTCTTTTATTTCTCCTACTTGCGCTCAACGTTTAAATTTGACTCGAGAGAAATTAGACTTTGACTTATCTGTTGAAACTCCGTTATGAGAAACCTTCATTACATCCACTGTTTATAAATCTTGTTGATTCAAATCGAAACTTTCACGTTTTATGTCGATCTTATCTCTATGAAAATATTTGTCCTTGATGTGATTTTAGGAATCGATTGGTTAACTACTCATTATGCCAAAATTGATTATTTTCGTAAGGTTGTTAGCTTTCATATTCCTAACCAACCTGTTATGCGAATTCAAGCAACCAACCCACTAAAGTCAATCACTGTTATATTAAGCCATAAATAAAGAGCCCTGAGCCTTTAGCTAGTGACTTCCTTGTGTGGAATGCACCGAAGCCAGACTTTCTGTAGGGGAAGCCGTGAATAACGGTGGCAATTTGATAGGTATCAATGTGACATGCTATCCAAGTTTTGGGATGAGAGTCACAGTTTTTTTTTCTATCATTAATAAATTTCCTAACGTATTCCTGAAGACTTCATGGCCTACCCCCAGAGCGTGAAATCGAATTTTGTATTGACCTCAGTACAAAACCCATTTCTAAAACCCTCAAGTATTTCTTCACCCAAAACGAACGTAAAATGTGCCAAAGACGTTGGCTCGAGCTGTTGAAGATTATGATAATACCATTCAATACCATTGTGGAAAAAGCGAACGTGGTAACTGACACGTTGAGTAGAAGATCGTATGCGTTTATGAGTGCGACGTTGTTAACACAAAGACCCATTTCGTATGACTTACAGATGATAAAGATAGAGTTAAAGACTCTAAGGACCCACGTGGTGATATCAAATATACGAGTAGAATCGACTTTAATCGATAAAGTTAAAGGCCGCCCAAGTTACAGACCCGGAGTTGTTAAATACGAAGAAGAAGGTTCAAGAGGGCGTTATTCTAGAAGCATGAGTCGATGAATAGAGGAAATCTCATCCCTCGATTTAATTGGCCCATTTGAAATCCTCGATCGAGTAGGAACTGTGGCCTATAGACTTGCCTTACCGCCAAATATGTCGCATGTTCATAACGTTTTTCACGTATCGATGTTACGCAAATATGTGGATGACCCGAACCACAATATTGAATTAGAACCGGACGAGATAGAGGAAGATTTAACGTATGAAGAGGTACCTGTTAAAATTTTGGATAAGAAGGATATATTCTACACTCAAAGGTTATACCTCAAGAGTTAGAATCTGACGAGGTATCCTCACCTCTTTGGCATACCAGGTACGTACGTAAATTTTGAGGGCGAAATTTCGTAAGGAGGGGAGATTGTAATACCCCAAATTTTACGAATAAAGATTTAATCTTCTCGAATTATTTTTTTGAATATTATGGTGTGGATGTGAGATAATGTTATAGTTGTGAGTAATATTTATAAATTTTGCAAAATAAGCAAGTTGTTATATAATATTCAATTGGTCGGAGAATATTCGTTTTAACAGGGAATATTCGTACGACGACACAATCATTGGTGGATCCCACAACAGAATTATTGTGGGCATGAGAAAACGACAGAAATATCTTTTTATAAAAATAACGGCGGAAGTTTTATCGTTAACTGTTGAACAACCCTGTACTAAAGGTACAGTAATACGCGTGGTTGCATAGTAGCACACGGTATTGATTATTGATGTTTACGTGAGAAGTCACTCAGTTATACTCAATTATTGCTACAGTAATTGTTGCATCATATCTCTCATATTATTGATTCAATTATTGTCACAGTATCATCTGCACAATATTTTATATTATTAAATGAGTAATTGAGACGACAAAGTTATTAATATTATTATTTGCAATATTGACGATGTCTAGAAGTTCTGTCAAGGAGAGGTTTGGTCATCTAATTGAGCGCCAATAAAGAGAAATCCTTATTAGAAAGCCCTCTCTTTCCTGGGAACTACCTGGTTGTTAAATATTGCGAATTATAATAATGATGATAAATATTGTTAAAAATATTGAGGTAATTTTTATGAAGTATTTGTTGTAAATATTGGCGTATTATTTGGACCCATTTATCCATTTTTCAAAATAATCGGATGGAAGTTATAATATATATATATATACGTATTATATAATATATATATATATATATATATATATATATTTATATGTATAACATCTGGGTGGGTGGTGGTGGTCCTGGTGGATGAATTTGGCAGGATGTAATATTTTCTTTCAAAGCCTTCACCTTATTGGCTAAACAATTTCATATGCTATCACTGTTGATAACATATGAATGAGGCTAATTTCTCATTGGTTATTATCATTAAGTTGTCATGTGATAGTCTCTTCTAATTGGCCAGCACCAAATATTGATAAACCCGTGAACTTCGTTTGAAAACTTTCCTGTGCAGTCCGTGAGAATTTAAAAGATTATCCTTTCTATTCTCCTATAAATAGGATGCTTAGTTAGAATTGAAAAACACACCAGAATCAGAGAATTCTTCTTCTATAATATTGAGCGTATATCTTTCGAGTTTTAGAAAGCTTTGAGCGTAGAAATTAGTGAAAGTTTTTTTCAAGAATATCCCCGCTATACCAGTTGAAATACTCTTCTTTTCAAGGTAAGGGGTATTATTTATTTCATGTTCAGAAGAGATATTATTTTTTGTATTCGTATGAATATTATTTTCATTCAATATTCGTAAGAAATATTATTTTCGTTCGATATTCGTAATGCGTATTATTTATTTCATATTTGCTTGCGATATTATTTTTTGTATTCGTAAGGAATTTTAGTTCAATCAATATTCATAATGAATATTATTTTCGTTCAATAATCGTAAAGAATATTATTTTCGTTCAACAGTTGTAAGGGATATTATTTTTGTTCAGTATTCGTATAAAATAATATTTTCTTCCATACTCTGTAGTATGTAAGTAATATTATTTTGTTTTAGATTTTGAATTCTATACTCATTTTGTTAAGTTTTGACTTCTATACTCCATGAAATTAGTAGAATATCCTTGATATTTGCGCTTCATCCAGTATCTTTTCATGGAAATATTATTCTGATCATTCTTGATAAGTTTTAACTTTTTCATACCAGAGTACTATTCATAGGGTTACTATTCCCGAAGTTACTATTCACGGGGTACTATTCACTCGGTTACTATTGACCCAGAGTAATATTAATGACAAAAATTAATTTCTTTTCGGTCCAAATCATTTTTGATACAATATTATTCTTGAAATTTACTCTACAAAGCAGTATCGTGTTGACAATTTGGACATTATTGAATTCTGGATAAATTAAATTATAAATCTTTAAAAATTTATCCTTAAACTTGTTTTATTGAATTCTTATATCATTGTCATCATCCTCATGTTTATATTATATTGAAAGTCATCTATGGCCGTAGTGCATAGATGGACTTGGTATGATTATGACTAGGGATTATTCAGTATAATCATTACCGTAATGTTACAAATGATGTGGTAAAAGTCCTCATTGGCCCGTAGTGTATTGATGGACAGTTATTGGCATGATCATGACCATTGATGAAAACACGAATATCCTTGACCCGTAGTGTTTGGATAATTTGTGGTCATGATACCAATGAATATCATTGGCCGCAGTGCAGGGAGGATGTGGATTATTTATTAAGATGAGTCTCAGCAATAAAACTGTTGATAAACTTTTTAAATCATAGAAGATAGTAGATTTCATGTTCTACTTGCTTATTCCGCTGCAGTTAAACTTGATATTTATTATATTTTATCAGTTTAACACTGTTGAAGGCTAACGATAATTTATTCTATATTATCATAGTCATAATATTTCTTACTGGACTAGTTGAGCTCACCCTTTGCTTTCATTGTTCTCTTCAGGAAATGAGAATATAGCTGGGACTAGTCAGAGAACGGAGTGACGGTGCAGATGATAGCATCATTAGTCCTCACTATTCTGTGAAATAGTGTGACAATAAATGTAATGAGAACTTATTTTGAGTTTGAATATTGTCTAGAAGATAATATTTGTATTAAAACTCACAGCTCATGTTGTATAATTAAGTTTGTATTTATATTCAGTACCATGTATTTAGAGACTCAGAATGGGTGATGTATACCTATTTTGGGGGCGTCACAAATCTAGTTTCTACTAAAGTAAATGTAAGACCCCAACTTTTATAAATAAAGATTAAATTTTCTCAAAATATATTTTCGAATATTATGGTGTGGATTTGGTATAATGTTATAGTTGTGGGTTATATTTACAAATTTTGTAAAGTAAGCAAGTGGTTATATAATATTCGATTGGTTGGAGAATATTTGTTTTAACAGGGAATATTCGTACGATGGCACAATCATTGGTGGACCCCTACAATGTAAGTATTATCGTAGTTAGAAAACAAATGTAATTATCTTTTATAAAAATAACGGCGAAAGTGTTACCGTTAAAGCTGTTGAACTACCAAATAATAAAAGTACGAGAATACACTGCGTGGTTGCATAGTAGTACTTTACGGTATTGATTATTGATGCTTACGTGAGAAGTCACCTCATTATACTCAATTATTACTACGATGAATTTCGACATCATATCTCTTATATTATTGATTCAATTATTGTCACAAGATCATCTCGCATAATATTTATTATTATTAAATCAATAATTGAGACGAAAAAAGTTATTCATATTATTATTTGCAATATTGACAATGTCTAGAAGTTCTGTCAAGGAGAGGTTTGGTCACCTAATTGCGCGTCAATAAGGAGAAATCCTTATCAAAAACCCCCTCTTTCTTGGGAACGACCTGGTTATTAAATATTGTGAGTTATAATATTAATGATGAATAAGTTTGTGTTGATTAAAGATGAAATTGATAGTTCTATTGTGTTGGGATTATTAGTGTTAGTGAAAATCGACATTTATTTCGATAATAATTGATGTCTAGGGGTTATATTGACCAATCGGGTAATTAATCGGATAAATGAGCAATTAATTGCTATTATTTCACATGCTTATAACTATTTGTTCACATGTGTATACTATTGGGTCACATTCATGTACTATTAGGGGTGGTGGTGCAAGATTGATAATACTTGAATGACTACGTTAAAAATGGAGGTATAGATGGAGGTACTATACTGTAATTCGTATTTTCACATGTCTAGAACTATTGATTCACATGATTTACTATTGATTCACATTATTTACTATTAGGGGAGGTGGTGCAAGTTTGATAATACTTGCAGGACTAAATTAAAAATGAAGAAAAAGAGGAAGGTATTATACTGTAATATTTTGAGCCCCAAAACGTGCAATTATCGAAAATAGATTTTCCTATAAATAGAAGCTCATTCTTCCTTCATTTCTCACCAATTCACAAAAGCTTTAGAGCAATTATTATAGAGAGAAAGAAGAAGAAAAGTCTGCTACCTCACTATTCCAGTATCCAGTTTTTCTAAGGTAAGGGGTATTATTCTTTCGTATTCATGAAGAGAGTTATTTTCTTTCAATACTCGTAAGGGTTGTTATTCCATTCTTTATTATTATGTTGGAAATTACATGTCTATACGAAGTACCGCATACATGATAAAATTCTTCTGTTATTCTATTCTTTATTATTTTGTTGGAATAACCTGTCTGTGCGGTCTATCGCATGCATGGTGAATTCTGTTGTTATTCCATTCTTTATTATTCTATTGGAACATCCTATCTGTGCAGATTACGCATAACTTGGTTCCACTGTGAGACCCCAGATTTTTATGAATAAATATTTAATTTTCTCAAAATAATTTTTTAAATATTATGGTGTGGATTTGATATAATGTTATAGTTGTGGGTGGTATTTATAAATTTTGCAAAGTACGCAAGTTGTTATATAATATTCAATTGGTCGGGGAATATTCTTTTTGTTGGGGAATATCCGTATGATGGTACAATCATTGGTGGACCCCGCAACGGAATTATTGTCGGATTGAGAAAATGACAAAAATATTTTATGAAAATAACGGCGGAAGTTTTCACAGATTATCTTGTTGAACTACTCGGTAGTAAAAAAATACGATGTCTGGCGTGATTGCATAGTAGCTTACTGCGGTATTGATTATTGATGCTTACGTGATAAGTCACTCAATTTTCTTTTATTGATATTATTAATGTAATAAAAGCAGAATACTTTTATAAAATTATTCTATAAATAGAATATATTATATTCTATTATGCATAGTGTTGCATAATGTCTGCATAGTATTTTGTATAGTAAAATCTTTTATATAAAATAGAATATTTTTATAAAGTTATTCTATAAATAGAATATATTATATTTTATTATGCATAGTATTTGCATAGTGCCTGCATAGTATTTGCATAGTAAAATCTTTTATAAAGTTATTCATTTTATTAGATTATAAATAGAATATATTATATTTTATTTAAAAGATTTTATTTTAAATATGGACCGTCAGATTAAAGTAAATCAATCTGGACCGTTCATGAGTTAGTTACTATGCAATCCATTTTTCTATAAATAGAAGCTCATTCCTTCATTATTTCTTACGAATTCACTGAAACTCTAGAGATAAAAACTATAGAGAGAGTTCTTCTTCTATAATCTTGAGCGTATTTCTTTAGAGTTTAAGAAAGCTTTGAGCGTAGTACAAGTTTTCTTCGAGTATATCCTCGCCCTACCAGTCGGAATACTCTTCTTTCAAAGGTAGGGGATATTATTTGTTGTACTTATAGGGAATATTATTTGTTGTACTCATAAGGGGTATTCTTTCTTTCTTATTCATGAAGAGAACTTTTGTTATTCCATTCTTTATTATTCTGTTGGAATAACCTGTATACACAGGATACCCTATACTTGGTGAAATTCTTCTGTTATTTCATTCTTTATTATTTTGTTGGAATATCTTGTGCTATGCATGCGTTTCTGTGGGACCCGGTTCCATCTTTATTATTATTCGTTGGAATATATCACATGCAATGCGTTTACGCCGGACTGGTTAAAATCTTTATTGGTATACGTTGGAATAACTTTAATCATCACAATACCGCATGCATGGTGATTTCTATTATTATTCCGTTCTTTATTATTCTTTGGAACATCATCATGCATGCTTTATGCATGATTTGGTTCCGATTAATTATTATTCATTGGAATAACTTTTGTCTATCTGATACCGCATGCATGGTGATTTCTTTTTTTATTCCATTCTTTATTATATTCAGTTGGTTAAAACTTTGACTTCCAGACTCCATGAAATTAGTGGAATATCCTTGATATTTGCGCTTCATCTAGTATCTTTTCATGAAAATATTCTTCTGAGCATTCTTGAAATTTATTCTACAAAGTAGTATCATGTTGACAATTTGGACGTTATTAGTTCCTGGATAAATTAATTCTTGAACTTGTTTTATTGAATTCCTATATCATTGTCATTATCCTCATGCTTATATTTTGTTGAAAGTCATACGTGGCTTTGTAGTGCATAGATGGACTTGGTATGATTATGACGAGGATTATTCGTGTAATCATGGTAGTAATGTTACAAATGATGTGGAAAAAGTCCTCATTGGCCCGTAGTGCATTGATGGACAGTTTTTGGTATGATTATGGCTATGGATTCTCTTCGGCCAAGGGTGCAAAGATGAATTATTTTATGGCATGATCAGGACCATTGATGAAAACATGATTATCTTTAGCCGTAGTGCATGGATAATTCATGGTCGTGATACTAAAGATTATCCTGGCCAGTAGCAGGGGTGATTCGATGATGTGGTTTATTTATTGTTTGAGCCCCAAGTGATAAAAGTGATGAAAACCTTTTAAATCATAAAGATAGTAGATTTTATTCTCTACTTGACTCTTTTAATGTATTGCTTGTTCACTGCAGATTAAACTTGATGTTTGTTATATTGTATCGGTTTAACACTTTGTTTTAAGGCTAATGATAATTTATTACGCATTATCTTAGTCATAATATTTCTTCTTTGGGCTAGTTGAGCTCACCCTTTCTTTCCTTTGTTCTCTTTAGGAAATGAGAATATAGTTGCGATTTAGTGGGGAAGCGGAGTGATGGTCCTAGATGGTGCATTAGTAGTCCTCACTATTCTATGAAATAGTGTGATAATAATTGTAATGAGAACTCCTTTTGAGTTTGTATACTCTCTAGTAGACAATATTTGTATTCAAACTCACAGTTTATGTTTTGTCGTATTGTACACGACAGTTGTATTATTAAGTTGTATTTGAATTCTGTACCATGTATCTGGCGACTCAAGATGGGTGATGTATACCTAATTTTGGGGGCGTCACAGTTGGTATCAAAGCTTAGGGATATGATCCTTGGCTGAGATGTGAGACAAGAACTAGGAGGGGAAAGACGGGGAATTCCTTCGCTAGTATGACCTACCTAAGTTTATTTGGTATTTAATTGGTCGGTCATATTATAGGGATAATATGTGATATGTTAATTAACCCTTGTTTTGTGACAGTGTTTGAAAATGGCATCTGAAAATGCTGAGATAAGCAATGAAGCACATGAGATAGTTGAGTTAGCTCAACCAAAAGGTAACGACCAACAACACGATAATAATCATACCAGTGGCAACGGCCATCGGAACAATGATAACCATCATGGGGGAAATTATCATGCCAAGAATGGTAACCACTTCGGTGGTAATCATGGCCAAGATAATAGAAGTGGAAATTTTAAGAAGAGAAGGTCATTTAGCTCGATTTTGTCGTATATTGAAGTCAAGCCCAGCTGGAACGGTGGCACCAAAGGCGGATACGGACAAAACAAAGTAGGTGGTTTCAGGAAGAACGTTTTTTGTGACTTTTCACAAAGTGAGTGACCCGAATGAAGTTAGCACGGGTTAGTTAATTATAAATTATTGAGAAGTCTATATCTTATTAGATACTAGTTCTACCCATTCTTTTATCTCTCTTGCTTGCGCTCAACGTTTAAATTTGACTTCGGAGAAATTAGACTTTGACTTATTGGTTGAAACTTCAATAGTAGAAACCTTCGTTACCTCCACTGTTTATAAATCTTGTTTAATTCAAATTGACACTTTCACGTTACGTGCCAATCTTATCTCTTTGAAAATACTTGCCTTTGATGCGATTTTAGGAATCAATTGGTTAACTACTCATCATACTTTTCGTAAGGTTGTTAGCTTTCATATTCCTAACCAACCTGTTATGCGAATTCAAGCAACCAAACCACTAAAGTCAATCATTGTCATATCAAGCCATAAGTAAAGAGCCCTGGTCCTTTCGTTGTTGATTTCTTTATGTGGAATGCACCGAAGCCAGACTTTCTGTAGGCGATGTCGTGAATGACGATGGCAAATTGATAGGTATCAATGTGACGTACTATCTAAGTCTTGGATGAGGGTCACAGTTTTGAATGATATTTCTATTGTTAATAAATTTCCTAACGTATTCTTGAAGACTTCTTAGCCTACCCCTAGAGCGTGAAATTGAATTTTGTATTGACCCCAGTACAAAACCCATTTCTTAAACCCTCAAATATTTCTTCAACTAAAATGAACGTAACATGCGCCAAAGACGTTGACTCGAGATCTTGAAGATTATGATCGTATCATTCAATACCATCGTGGAAAAGCGAACGTGGTAGCTGACGCGTTGAGTAGAAGATCGTATGCGGTTACAAGTGTGAATATACGAACCCACGTGAAGATAACGAATATATGATTAGAATCGACTTTAATCGATAAAGTTAAAGCCCCTCAAGCTACATACTCAGAGCTGATGAATGTGAAGAAGAAGGTTCAAGAGGGCGTTATTCTAGAAGCAAGAATCGACGAAGAGAGGAAATCTCAACCATCGATTTAATTGACCCATTTTAAATCCTCGATCAAGTAGGAACTGTGGCTTATAGACTCATTTTACCGCCAAGTATGTCGCGTGTTCATAATGTTTTTAACGTATCGATGTTACGTAAATATGTGGACGGCCCGAACCGCATTATTAATTTAGAACCGGACGAGATAGCGGATGATTTAACGTTTGAGGATATACGTGTTAAAATCTTAGATAAGAAGAATCGTATTCAACACTCAAAGGTTATACTCAAGAGTTGGAATTTGAAATGAAGTCGAGGTATCCTCACCTGTTCAGCATACCAAGTACGTACAAAAATTTCGAGGGAGAAATTTCATAAGGAGGGGAGATTGTGAGATCCCAGATTTTTATGAATAAATATTTAATTTTCTCGAAATAATTTTTTAAATATTATGGTGTGGATTTGATATAATGTTATAGTTGTGGGTAGTATTTATAAATTTTGTAAAGTATGCAAGTTGTTATATAATATTCGATTGGTTGGGGAATATTCTTTTTATCGGGGAATATCTGTACGACGGTACAAACATTGGTGGACCCCAAGAGCGGAATTATTGCCGGATTGAGAAAGCGACAAAATATTTTATGAAAATAACGGCGGAAGTTTTACTGGATTAATCTTTGTTGAACTACTCGGTAGTAAAAAATGCGAATGTCTGGCGTGGTTGCATAGTAGCACACGGTATTGATTATTGATGCTTACGTGATAAGTCACTCAGTTTTGTTTTATTGGTATTATTAATGTAATAAAACAAAATACTTTTATAAAGTTATTCTATAAATAGAATATATTATATTCTATTATGCATAGTGTTGCATAGTATTTTGCATAGTAAAATCTTTTTATATAAAACATAATACTTTTATAAAGTTATTCTATAAATAGAATATATTATATTTTATTATGCATAGTATTTTGCATAGTGCGTGCATAGTGTTTGCATAGTAAAATCTTTTATAAAGTTATTCATTTTATTAGATTATAAATAGAATATATTATATTTTATTTAAAAGATTTTGCTTTAACTATGGACCATCAGATTAAAGTAAATCAATCTGGACCGTTCATGAGTTAGTTACTATGCAATCCATTTTTCTATAAATAGAAGCTCATTCCTTCATTATTTCTTACGAATTCACTGAAACTCTAGAGAGAAAAACTATAGAGAGAGTTCTTCTTCTATAATCTTGAGCGTATTTCTTTAGAGTTTAAGAAAGCTTTGAGCGTAGTACAAGTTTTCTTCGAGTATATCCTCACCCTACAAGTCGGAATACTCTTCTTTCAAAGGTAGGGGATATTATTTGTTGTACTTGTCGGGAATATTATTTGTTGTACTCATAAGGGGTGTTCTTTCTTTCTTATTCATGAAGAGAACTTTTGTTATTCCATTCTTTATTATTCTGTTGGAATAACCTGTATACGCAGGATACCCTATACTTGGTGAAATTCTTACA
Organism: Panax ginseng; assembly: GCA_020205605.1. Classification (NCBI taxonomy): domain Eukaryota; kingdom Viridiplantae; phylum Streptophyta; class Magnoliopsida; order Apiales; family Araliaceae; genus Panax; species Panax ginseng. Next base: position 13,345,598 of record CM035146.1, read on the forward strand.
TTATATCATTCTTTATTATTACATTGGAATATCCTGCATGCATTTTACGTGGGACCTAGTTCCGTCTTTATTATTATTCGTTGAATATCCATGCATGCGCTTTTACATGGACACTGGTTCCATCTTTATTGGTATACATTGGAATAACTTTGTCTGCCAAGCACTGCACGTGCATGGTGATTTTATTATTATTCCGTTCTTTATTATTACATTTGGAACATCCATGCGTCGTGCTTTATGCATGACTTCTGGTTCCGAGATTAATTATTATTCGTTGGAATAACTTTTGTCTATGCCAAGCACCGCATGCATGGTTATTTCTTTTTGTTATTCCAATTTTTATTATATTCAGTTGGTTAAAACTTTGACTTCCACACTCCATGAAATTAGTGGAATATCCTTGATATTTGCGCTTCATCTAGTATCTTTTCATGAAAATATTCTTCTGAACATTCTTGAATTTTATTCTACAAAGCAAGATCATGTTGACAATTTGGGACGTTATTAGTTCTGGATAAATTAATTCTTGAACTTGTTTTATTGAATTCCTATATCATTGTCATCATCCTCATGCTTATATTTTGTTGAAAGTCATCTGTGGCCTGTAGTGCATAGATGGACTTGGTATGATTATGACCAGGGATTATTCTGTGTAATCATGACCGCAATGTTACAAATGTGTGGAAAAAGTCCTCATTGGCCCGTAGTGCATTGATGGACAGTTTTTGGTATGATTATGGCTATGGATTCTCTTCGGCCAAGGGTGCAAAGATGAATTGTTTTATGGCATGATCAGGACCGTTGATGAAAACATGATTATCTTTAGCCGTAGTGCATGGATAATTCGTGGTCGTGATACTAAAGAATATCCTTGGCCGTAGTGCAAGGGTGATTCGATGATGTGGTTTATTTATTAAGTTGAGTCCCAGCGATAAAAGTGATGAAAAACCTTTTAAATCATAAAAGATAGTAGATTTTATTCTCTACTTGACTCTTTTAATGGATTGCTTGTTCCGCTGCAGTTAAACTTGATGTTTGTTATATTGTATCAGTTTAACACTGTTTAAGGCTAATGATAATTTATTCTGCATTATCTTAGTCATAATATTTCTTACTAGGCTAGTTGAGCTCACCCTTTCTTTTCTTTGCTTCTCTTGAAATGAGAATATAGTTGGGACGAGTCTGGGAACAGCAGTGATGGTCCTAGATGGTGCATTAGTAGTCCTCACTATTCTATGAAATAGTGTGATAATAATTGTAATGAGGACTCCTTTTGAGTTTGTATACTCTCTAGAGACAATATTTGTATTCAAACTCACAGTTTATGTTTTGTCGTATTGTATACTGACAGTTGTATTATTAAGTTGTATTTGAATTCTGTACCATGTATCTGACGACTCAAGATGGGTGATGTATACCTAATTTTGGGGGCGTCACAGTAGGTATCAAAGCTTAGGGATATGATCCCTGGCTGAGATGTGAGACAAGAACTAGGGATATTTCTTACTGGGCTAGTTGAGCTCACCATTTCTTTCACTGTTCTCTTTAGGAAATGAGAACGTAGCCGGGACTAGTCGGGGAACGGAATGACGGTCCAGATGATAGCATTAGTAGTCCTCACTATTCTGTTAAATAGTGTGACAATAAATGTAATGAGGACTCCATTGAGTGTGGATATTATCTAGATGACAATATTCTTATTAAAACTCGTAGATTATGTTTTGTCGTATTTTACACGACTGTTGTATAATTAAGTTATATTTGAATTTTGTACCATGTATTTAGCGACTCAAGATGGGTGATGTATACCTATTTTGGGGGCGTCATAGTAAAGGATATTATTTTATTTCAATACTCGTAACAAATATTATTTTCTTTCATATTCCATATTATGAAAGTGAAATTATTTCATTTCATATTCCTAAATTTAAACTTACTATGGTAAGTATTGCTTCTATAATTCCTGAAATGATTAGAAATTCCTTTAGTTTTGCTATTCATCTAATATCATTTCACTGGAATATTGGTCTGAACTTCCTTATTAAATTTTAAACTTTTCATGTATGGGTACTATTCATACGGTACTATTTATTGGCACTATTCATACATACGGTACTATTCACAAGTACTATTCATAAAAGAATTTAATTTTCTTTTCTGTCCAAATTATTTTTGATACATGAATATCATTTTTGAATTTTACTCCGCAAAGAGTTATCATGTTGACAATTTGGACATTTTTGAACTTTCGATAAATTGAATTAGAAGTCTCTAATATTTATCCATTATCTCACTTGATCGAATCTTTATAACATTGTCATCATCCTCATGCTTATATTGTACTAGAAGTCATCTTTGACCCGTAGTACAAAGATGGATTGTTGATTGGTACGATTATGACCAGGAATTTTGCATTGGTATAATCATAAACTTTAATGTTACAGATAAGGTTTGTGGTGAAAGTCCTCTTTGGCCCGTAGTGCATAGATGGACAGGTGTTTGGCATGATCATGACCACTGGTGATACTAACGAATATCCTTGGCCCATAGTGCATGGATAATTCGTTGATTTGAAATATTTATTAAATGATGTTACATGGATAAAATATAGATGATGGACTTTGAAATCATAAAAGATAGTAGATATCATGCTTTACTTGACTCTTCTAATGGATTGTTGTTTCTGCTGCAGTTGTATTCTAAAACTTGTTGTCTATTTTATTTTATCAGATATTTACCTGTTGAGGACTAAGGATAATTTGTTTTATATTATCTTAGCCATAATATTCTTTACTGGGCTACTTGAGCTCACTCTTTTCCTTTTTGTTTCATTGTTCTTCTCAAGAGGCGAGAATATAGCTGGGACTAGTCGGGGTGTAGAGTAATGATTCAAGACAGTTATTATAATAGTCCTCACTATTTTGTAAAATAGTTTATCAATAATTGTAATGAGGATTTTATTTGAGTTTTTATATTGTCTACAAGACAATATTTGTACTGAAATTCACAGCACATGTGTTGTCATATTTTGCACGACAATTGTACTAATGAAGTTTGTATTTGGTTTCTGTAGAATGTATTTGACGACTCAGAATGGGTTGTGTGGACAAGGTGTCTTGAGTCCATCTCAGCAACAATTAATAATGGGATATATGCTCAGGTTGATGGGGAGAAATTAGAAATTCAATATGAAGCCCCCTCAACCACTTAAGAAATAGAAGCAGATGTTGATGAAAGAGAAGAAAAAATCGTGGAGCTCATGGATGAGGAAAAAGATGAAGAAGAAGACGATGTGGAAATCTTTGCTCAATTCAGAAGTGAAGAAAGGAGCATCAACTACAACTACTTATTCTCCTATCTACCTATGATGCTCTTCCATAGAGCTCTGATTCTTAATTCTTGTGATCACATGTTCTGGACATTCAAAGCTTATCCAACAGTATCAGTACTTGCTCAAGGATTTCCAAGAAATCTTACATTTGCTCAAAAGCTGATCACAGACCATGCTTCTCCAAACATGAGCAACATGTATACTTTGTTGGGAGACATAAGGAATATCTATTTGCCGCATGTAACACATAATGAATTTGGTTTGTAACGAGTTTAATTCAATTGTTTTGCATAGAGATATAGCAAAATTAATCTGGGTTAAATAGAAGGCAATTGATCGCTCGAGAGAGGGCTTTTGGCACTTGAGAATTCCTGTTAATAATTCAGTAGGCATAATAATTGGGATAATTGAATAATTGATTTAATAATCATAATTGGGGAAATTGGAGTCTTAATTACCATTCATCTGCATTCAAATAATTGTCAATTTGTTTTTGCTTTCTTTTAACATAATTTCTTAAATACAATTGCAATTAGTTTTCTTAGTTTTAGCATAATTTCTTAATAATCATAATTTTTGGTTGTTTAAATAAAATTGAATTGATATAGTACTAGTAATTGAAATTTATTAATTAGAATTCTCTGAGGGATCGACACTCTAATTTATCACTATATTACTTGTTGATCGTGTATACTTGCACGTTTTCTTTGATTGTGAAATCAACCAACAACAGCATATTTTGATTTGATGTTTAAAGTAAATGCTCATGATTATATGTAAAGTCCTTCAAGTAATATATGTACAAGGACTTAGTGATAGATCAAATTGTTAGGTTGATCTAAGCTTTTAATGTTTATTATTCTGTAACTGAATGTATAGATAAAGAGATCAAAGATGTTAGGTTAATCTATGACTTGAGATGTAATAGATAGGCTTCGACTCAATCGTAGTCTATCGAGATGATCAAGAGATTGCAGAAGCCAAGGCAGAATAGTAGAGCATCGAGGATCGTAGTGTGTCTGCCTTGAAGAGCCTCTCAGGAATTCGTAGAGTGGTCCAGACGTTTGCCGAAGCCAACTCAGAGATCATAGTGTGCTCTCGGAAATGTAGAGTCTGCAAGATAAGCAAGTGAAGATCGTAGTGTGCCAGTCCTTAAAAGAAATTGTAGTTTTCTCGTTTGATAGCATCGGATCAAGCACCAAGGTGGCAAGACACCATGATCTGAATCGTAGAGTATCATCTGCATATGTCAGAAGCATCGAGCCTTACCCTTTTGTTTAAAGATAAATCCCAACAAATGTGGAATGGGTTATAGACGTTGAAGTCCTCACCAGTCTCAATGGCACAAAAGATATCTTTTGTATATAATAAGGAAACGTATTGAAGAAGCCAAGGAAAGTACCATTGGTCAGAGGAAAACACCTTTTCAGGTGTTAGGTGAGAAAGAAGACTGTAGTGTCAGTGGGCCAGAATGCAATTCAGAAGATGTGCAGAAAAGTCTCCATCAAAGTTTAGAAATGTCAAACGCATTTAATGCTTCAACGGATGTCTTCAACAGATAGATTTCAAGGATCACATATATGCAAAACATCTGCAGATGATAGAACAAGCAAGCATTGAACAAAACAAAAAAGAACAGTTAACGCTCAACTCTACGATCTGAAAAAGAGAAAGCTTACTCAGCTATTCAGTCCTTTCGAACAAGAGCTTAACGGTAACTAAGTAGCACCAATAAAGAACTCATCAACTACCAATCAAGTGAAGTAAGAAGTTCCAAGTCAGAAGGACATGAAGAGTTCTAAGTGAACTGTGAAGAACCAAGTTTGCTGGACTTGAAGAGTTCAAAAGTGAACTAAGAAGTGCCTAGATTGTTGGTCTAGAAGGAATCTGTGAGATTCAGAAAGTGTAAAAGATATCCTTAGTGGATTTCCTACTCGAGGAGTAGAAGAGTGGACTAGGAGCTTTAAGTGCTCTAAACCACTTAAAACTATTGTGTCTTTTGTATTCTTGCTATAACTGCTTTAACTGTTATAACTGCCTCATTCTCATTAACTCACTATATCTAAAAGGAAGATTAAACAAATCTTAATTCCGTTGTGTTTAAATTGTTAACAAAACTAACAAAGTATTTTGAAAAGATTTTTAAATATCTATTCAACCCCCCTTCTAGATAACTATTGTGCCTCCGGGAACTAACAATTGGTATCAAAGCAGGTTCTATCATATAGCCTACAAAGATTAAGTAGATCCAATAGCACACTTACCAAGCAAATCAAAGACTGGAGGAGGCAGCAAGCAACCTATGTGCAACAAAGATAAATTCGCCAACTGGAAAGTTTGGATGCAAGCATACATGGATTCAATAGATGAAGATCTATTTAAGACTGTTCAGAATGGACCCTACGTTCTTACAAAGCTTGAACTAACTACAGACGACCCAAACAGAATACATATCAAGGTCAAAAAAGAATGGACAGACAACGAAAAGAGAGTTGTTCAACTCGACAAAAAGGCCAAGAACATTTTGTTCCAATCCTTAGAAGATGACCTATTCAAAAATGTGGTCAACGACAAAATAGCAAAGGAGGTTTGGGAAGCATTGCTCATCATGCATGAAGGAACAGAAGAAGTCAGAGAAAACAAACAATCTCTCCTGACACAACAATATGAGATGTTTGCACACGTTCAAGGAGAAAACATCACTGCCACCTACGAGAGATTCAGTGTTCTGCTCAACTCTCTACGAGCCTATGGAAAGATCTATCCAAATAAAGATCTAATCATAAAGTTTATGAAAGCCTTACCAAGCAAGTGGGATGCCAAAACCACTGCTATTAGAGAGTCAAAGAATCTCCATGAGATGATTGTTCAACGGTTATATGGCAACCTTCTTACATATCTAACCGGAGTCGACTCAAATCAACGTAAACTCTATCTGAAGGAAGAAAGAAGGATAAGGGTGTTGCGCTCAAAGCAACTGACAACACCTCCAAAGTCAATACTGAAAATGACTCTGACTATGATGAAGATGATGATGAGGACTTTTCAATGCTAGTGAAAAGACTCAGAAGGTTCATGCGTCAAGGCAGAATTAGCAAACCAAAGAAAGTCAACAACTACAACAACTAGGAGCAGATAAATGATATATGCTACAATTCCAAGAAGCCTGACCATTTCATTGCAAACTGTAACAAACCCCTTAGAGAACAACTAAAGAAGAAATCACATCCAAAGAAGGAATTCAAAGGCAACAAAAGGCCTCAGAAGAAAGACAAAGGCCTTGTAGCTGGAGGATTGTGGAGTGACTCAGACAATGACTCAACTCCTGAATCTAGAGATGATGAAGATCCTTAAATGGCAAATCTTTGCCTGATGGCCAAACATGCAAAGGATAAGCAAAACTCCAACATTCATGAAGTAAGTATAGATGAGGTATTTGACTTCAACTCTCCTGATGTAGACATTGATGATTTAAGAACTGCACTACATGGCATAACATCTGATCTGCATCAATACATGAAGTGGTTCAGAGTTCTGTCCAAGGATTATTCACTTCTTCAAAAGGAAAAAAGAGAAAGTCTAAGAAGAACTGGAAACAACCCTTCTAAGTGCCAACTCTCTCTCCAAGTTTGAAGCTGAGAATAAACTCTTAAAATAGACTAATGAGCTCAATGCACAAAGAGAGTCAAATCTAACCTCTAAAATTGAGGAACTAGAAAAGAGAATCTCTACATGGAACAAATCATCTTCATCCATAGACTCCCTGATCTCTATCCAGAGAAGTGTCTCTGACAGAATAGGTTTAGGCTTTGGGGAATCCATCTCAGAGCCATATGTGGAAAAGGTAAAGGAAACTAGCACTAGTAATTCTTCAAGTTTTAGTAGAGGAATTATATTTGTGAAATCCTCACAGAAGGAAGACCCAGTCTAACCCTGCTCTTCTAATTCAATCCATATTCCAAGGAATAAAGGATCTCATGCTGGTCTGGGTTTCAGAAAAGAGAAGAGAAGCCCAGCCACTACTTTCCAACCTCGAAGGATCGTAGAGTCAAGTAAAATCAACTCCATGAACCAACTGGGAAGGAACAATAGATGAAAGGTACACTCATCTCAAATAATGAAACACAAGGACACATGGAAGAAGGAGAATCAGTTCAACAGAAGGATGACTAAGAACCCACAAAAGTCTAAATGGAGGAAGAATCCTCGTACACACACAAGCATGCATCATATTAGATGTTTTGTGTGCAATAAGGTTGGTCACAAGGCTGTAATATGCTATTATAATCCTATGCATGTGAGACCCAAAGTCAAGCAAATTTGGGTTCCGAAGGGTACTAACAAAGTAGGATCCATGCAAGTATGGGTACCAAAATGAAAGTTTAATGTTACCACGGGAACAGAGCTCCACGATCATAACTTGGTATTTGGACAGTGGATGCTCAAGGCACATGACTGGGAACAAAGTCCTTCTGTCTAACTTTATAGAGAAGGAGGGTCCCTCAGTCATCTTTGGAGACAATGACTCTGGCAAGACAAGATGATATGGTTCAGCTGGGAATGGTGTAGTTTCCTTCAGTAAAGTGGCCTATGTGGAAGGACTACAACACAATCTTCTGAGCATAAGCCAACTCTGCGACAAGGGTCATCAAGTAACATTCCTCAACAATCAATGTCAAGTCAGAGATCTGAAGACATCCACCATAAAGCTGACCGGGATAAGAGAAGGAAATGTCAACACTATAAATCTTGGTCAACTAAGCTCAAACGAGACAATATGCTTTCTAGCTAAAGCATCTGAAGAAATGAGTTGGCTATGGCATAGAAGACTGTCTCATCTCAACTTCAAGAGCATGTCTAAACTAGCCTCAAAGGATCTAGTTGCAGGCTTGCCCAAGTTCAGGTTCGTCAAAGAAAGGCCTTGTAATGCCTGTCAGCTTGGAAAGCAGACTAGAAGCTCATTTAAAAGAAAAACTACCAACTCAATTGTCAAACCCCTACAGCTGCTTCATATGGATCTATTTGGGCCAATTCCAACAACGAGCCTTGGAGGGAATAGATACTCACTAGTCGTAGTGGATGACTACACCAGATTCACATGGGTGTTCTTTCTAACCTCGAAAGACGAAATAAGCTCCCAAATGATCAAGATGTTCAGACTAGTGATGAACGAGAAAGGGGTGAAAAATAAAGAAATAAGGAGTGATCATGGCAGAGAATTTGACTTCTCTGAAATGGGCCAGTTCTGCATAGACAATGGCATCAGTCACAACTTCTCAACAAAATGGAGTAGCTAAAAGAAAGAACAGAATGTTGATAGAGGCTGGAAGAACTCTACTGAAGCAGCACCCACCCATCTGCTGAATACTTACGGCGTAAGTCATCAACACTACATGCTACACTCAGAACAGATCACTGATACACTCTACGATTAAGAAGACTCCCTATGAACTGTGGAAAGGAACAAAGCCAAATGTCAGCTACTTCCATGTATTCAGCTGTGCATGCTACATTCTCAACAATGGGAAGCAGTATTTGACAAAGTTCCAACCCAAGACAGACAAAGAAATCTTTCTTGGGTATGCCACAGAAAGTAAGGCCTACAGTGTGTTCAACAAGAAGACACTGAGTATTGAAGTCTCGATTCACATCTTCTTTGATAAGATAGACTTAAACAAAATATTGCCTCAAGACACTACGACCGATAGTTCAGACACTACGAACGTGGCTGTCGAGCCCAACACTACGATCGTAGTTCCAGATAGTGAAATTGTTGAGCAAGGAAATGAGATCATAGAGAGGCCTACGCAAGACAACGAACCATCACATCAAGAAGCAGAAATTAATCTTGAAGATCTCAGACAAGAAGCATCAGGACAGATTTCCCAACAGGAAATAGATGGGCAAGAGATCACACTCAAGACTTAATCATTGGAGACCCAAGTGCAAGAGTCAAAACAAGAGCTGCCACCCAAAATGAATATTTCTATTTGAGCTTTTTGTCACAAATGGAACCCAAGAAGATAGAAGATGCTATGGAAGACTCCAGTTGGATAGAACCCATGCAGGAAGAACTAAATCAGTTTAAAAGAAGCAAAGTATGGAGATTGGTCCCAAGACTAAAGAGTTACCCTGTCATTAGAACCAAGTGGGTCTTCATAAACAAGATAGATGAAGATGGAGTAATAACAAGGAATCATGTAAGACTGGTAGCCAAGGGTTACTCTCAGGAAGAAGGCATTGACTACGATGAGACATTTGCACATGTTGCCAGACTAGAAGCCATCAGAATATTCCTTGCCTTTGGTGCTCATATGAAGTTCAAAGTCTTTCAAATGGATGTCAAAAGTGCATTCCTAAATGGTGAACTTCAAGAAGAAGTATATATAGAGCAACCTCCAGGTTTCATCAATCCATCTCTTTCTAATTATGTCTATAGATTAGACAAAGCCTTATATGGTCTTAAACAAGCACATAGAGCATGGTATGAAACACTAACTAACTTTTTTATTGAAAATGGGTTCACTAGAGGTAGAGTAGATACCACATTATTTCTTAGAAAGCATAAAGTCAAAGTCTTATTAGTTCAAATATATGTTGATGACATTATTTTTTGATCTACTGATGAAAAGTTATGTAAGAGATTTTATAAGCTTATGCAGAGCAAGTTTGAAATGAGCGTGATGGGTGAGTTGAAATTCTTCCTTGGATTGCAAGTAAAGTAGATTGATGAAGGAATCTTCATAAACCAAGCCAAGTACATTAAAGACTTACTTAAAAAGTATGACATGGAATCAGCCTCTCCCATGAAAACCCCAATTGCTCCAGCAACCAAGCTTGACAAAGATGAAAAAGGTAAAAGTATTGACATAACTCAATATAGAGGTATGATAGGCTCTCTTCTATATATGACTACCGGTAGACCAAACATAATATTTACAACATGCATATGTGCTAGATTTCAAGCTAATCCTAAGGAATCACACTTAATTGCTGTAAACAAGATTTTCAGGTACCTCAAGGGCACACCTCACTTGGGGCTTTGGTATCTCAAGGAATCCTCATTTGAACTAATAGGATATACAGATGCTAACTTTGCAGGTTGCAAAATAGACAGAAAAAGTACCAGTGACACCTGTCAGTTGCTAGGAAATAAACTTGTGTCCTGGTTTAGCAAGAAGCAAAACTCAGTATCTACTTCAACTACTGAAGTTTGAATACATTCTTTGCTTTGGCGATTCTTTGTGCTTAGATCCTATGGATGAAAAATCAGCTAGCAGACTATGGGTTTAAATTCAAATCTATACCTGTTCACTGTGATAACACAAGTGCCATAGCAATAACACATAATCATGTCATGCATTCTAGGACTAAGCATATAGAAATAAGGTATCATTTCATTAGGGATCATGTGCAAAATGGAACCATATCTTTATAATATATTCCTACTAAAAATTAACTTGCTGATGTCTTTACAAAGCCTATAGATGAATCCAGGTTTAACAAATTAATAAGTGAGCTAGGCATGCTTAATTTACAACCATATGAGATCTATGTTCTAGTTTGTGTTAACCATGCAGATATAAAGGTTATGATCAAAATCGTAGACATGACCAAAGGAAGTCCACGATCGTAGAACTGCAGTGAAATGAAACTCAACGATTGTTGTGCCGACTCAACGATGGCAGAGCTCCATCAACAAAACAAAGGAGCATCCTGTGATGACAAAGTTCAACAAAACAAAGCAATCTCTCTGATAAACGCCTCAGGAATAAACCTAACCCTTGATTCATTCTATGAGGATGACCCTTCCTGAGCTACCTTAAACTGAGAAGAATGTTAAGTCAAAAGTTTATCACAAGGACCCGGGCAGACTCGACGAAAGCAGAGCAGACTCGACGATTGCAGAGCAGACTCGACGACCGCAGTACAGACTCGACGAAAGTAGAGCAGACTCGACAATCTCAGTACAAACTCGACGATCATAAGGACTACCTCAACGATCGTAGTCCTCCCAAAGGATACATTAGCTCAGAAAAAGCTAAGGGAAAATCAGTACATTCCTCATCAGTCAAATTCGTAGAGCCAAATGAGACTGACTAAAATGATCAATGCTGCCAATGCTCTCCCAAGCACCCTAAGCTCTGAGCTCACAAAGAAGCTTAGGGAGATCATAAAAGAGATGCTTAAGAGCATAAATGACCGTGATCATATCCATTTTCAAGCTGCTAAGAGACACAGGGATGTTGTTCTTCTCTTGCAGCCAACTCAGGAAACCCAGAATAACCTTATGATGGACAGCATCACGAATTTACAAAATACAGTGAAAGAATTCCAAGGATTTTTCATGAGCCAAATGAAGCATACTGACGACATACGAGCCCAATCTGAGGCTCCAACGAAGGGAAGCTCGATCTGAGGCTCCAACGAAGGGAAGCTCGATCTGAGGCTCTAACCAAAAAGAATCAAGAAGACATTGCTCAATCCCAAAGTCAGCTCAACGAACTTGTCCAAGGTATGACTCATTTATCCGACGACACATCTGAGCCCTTGATCTTTGACATAAAGGGGGAGAATAAAGGGAAAGGAGATCAAGGCAAGGGCAGAGGCAAATGCACATTCTTAGCTCAATCATCAAGGAGTCCTCCTCCAAGGCAGTCTCACCATCAGACTCCATGATCTGGCCATCAAACTCAACGATCTGATCAGGAGCAAATTATCATGGCTCAACCATTAAGGAGTCAAGGGCCAACTCCCAGCTCACAAGAAGTGACCACCACAGGCCTAAGAATGCCAATTGAAGATCCTGCATTCATGAATAGGCATGATCACAATCCAAGACTAAGTCAAAGCGAGCTGGAAGATCAAGCCAGGAGAGACGAAGCAAGCAGGAAAAGAAGAGCTGAGGAGTATGCCAATCCTCCACGAGGCAAAAGGCCGAAGAAATAGAGATAAGTTGAAATTTAATTCTTATTGATGTAACTGAACTTAAATGTAATATTTATCTTCAAACATCAATAAATTCATGCTTATTCTCTAGAAATTTTAGTTGCTCACTAAAATATTAAGTCATATTTACTTTCTAGCAATTGCATCTAGAAATTGAAAATCATGGCACAAATCTCCTTGGTTATGTCAACATCAAATAGGGGGAGATTGTTGGGAGACTGCATATTTTGATTTGATGTTTAAAGTAAATGCTCATTGTGACGCCCCCAAAATAGGTATACATCACCCATCTTGGGTCACCAAATACATGGTACAGAATACAAATACAAACTTAGTTATACAACCAGAGCTGAGAGTTTTTACACGAATATTGTGTCATAGACAGTATCCAAACTCAAATTCAATCCTCATTGCAATTATTATCACACTAAATAGTGAGAATTACTAAAACAGCCATCTCGGACCATCACTCCGTTCCCCGATTAGTCCCGGCTATGTTCTCATTTCCTGAAGAGAATAATGAAAGCAAAAGGGTGAGCTCAACTAGCCCAGTAAGAAATATTATGACTAAGATAATGCAGAATAAGTTATCGTTAGCCTTCAACAATGTTAAACTGATAGAATATAATAGACAACAAGTTTAACTGCAGCGGAACAATCAATCCATTAGAAGAGTCAAGTAGAAGTCTACTATCTTCTATGATTTAAAAAGGTTTTCATCAACGTTATCGCTAAGACTCAGCTAAATAAATAAACCACATAATTGAATCCTGTAACGATCGAGAAATTTGTAATTTAATTTAAATATTTATTGAATTAAATAAATATTTTAAATAATTTATTTATGGAAGAAAATAAATAATTGATGAATTATGGTGAATTAATTTGGTAACTAAATTAATTAGTGTTAATTTGAATAATGATAATTTTATCTAATGGATTTAATTTAAGGAAGTAATTAAATTAAATCAATTACTTAATATTTAAGAAAATAATTAAATTAAATGAATTATTTAATTTAATAGAAATAAATAAAATAAATAAAGTGGTGTGTCTAATTTATTAATTAAATTAGATATATAATTATTTATTAAATTATAAGTGTAATGATAATAAGATTTTTATTATTATTAGTATAAATTGTTAAAATGGTTACATGTGGGACAATTGAAAACTATATAATATAATAATATAATAATATAATAATAATTTGGTTGGAAAATAGATGGTTAGCCAAACATGGCCTTGTGGCCTTTGGTTTTTTTCAACTGACGCTACCTATTGGTTTTGTACCTGACGTTAGTGGGAGTCAGTTTATATTTTTTCTACGTGTCTTATTTCTTTCCTTGGCTAAGTCTGAGAGTTGAGAGAAAACTAAGTAGAGCTTAACAGAGAACTTGAGAGATTGAGAGGAGATCTAAGCAATTTCAGTGTTTAACCAAGTGGATTACCAAGCTAAGTGAAGGTATTTTCTAAACCTTAGTATTATATATTTATATACATATATGAGTTTACGACATAATTTATATGTTCTGTGAATTCAATTTTTGTTGAATTGTTGTTAGACAATTGAATTGTGATGATTATATGTGTTGGTTAAGTTTGACTTTGTATGCAATCAAGAATTCATATGCAAATTACAGTTTAAAAAGGAAGAAAAGTATGACAGCGTATATTTTTCCATAAGGCTTATGAATAGTACCAATTCTAGTGGCCAATTTGTATGCTAAATTATAAAGTGAGTCTTGTTTATGCTAGCTTATTAAGTAACGGGCATAACGTAATTTGAATTAAGTGTTTTGGCCAAGTTTTGAGATGTCAGTGATGATTTTTGTGTAAGAAGTTCGAAAATGGAGTTTTATATGAAAACATGGAATTTTGAGAAATTAAACTAGTTTTAGTTGATGATAAATTGTGTTAATTGGTTGTAAATGTTAGCAAATATGTTTGTAATAGTCTGTACCAATTGTAGATGTTAATTTCACTGTTTGGTGGGTGAAATTCGTATTGGTTGGGCTAAAGTTGGCTCACATTTCTTGCCATTTTGCCTCTGTCGTCTGCAATAGTAAGGCTTAGCATGATTGCAAGGTTAAGAAGAAGAAGCAATTGCATGATTCAAGCTTAAGTATGGTATGCAGCAATTGCTGCTTATATACCTACCGAATCTTTAATGCGGTCTTGATGCTTAATTGAAGATCATGTGTAACAGACTTGTATTGGTTTAGCATGCATATTAATAATGTTAAGACACAATATAGACTACAATAACGGGTTGTCATGCGTTGTAATACAAAGTGTAAAAGATTTTTAAATAATTGTTAAATAAGTTATAAAATGAAACCAAAAGTGGTGTTTTCAAAGTTAGAGGTGAACGATTAAGTTATGTTGGCTCGTAGTGAGATTTTAGATTCGTTAAGTGTGTTAACCTATATGGTTAGATGCTAAGTTAAGGTTAGGACCTAAATGATGGTTTAAATCCTTAAAGCTAATGTTCATACAACTAATTGTTGTTGCGGTTTTAATGATGTATGTAGGATAATTGGAGATTATTTTACACTTGTGTAGCTTACAAACAAGGCAAGTTCTTTAACCCTGCTCTTATAATAATTGGGCAAGTTTCTAAACTGTGTCTTTGTTATTGAGCAAGACTATTGATTCTATTCTGATGAATAATTGAATAAGCTCATGTAACCTAATTCGTTACATCCAATGAGTTTCACATTTTCATTTCTTGAAATTAGTATTCAAAACATATACTGTTCTAACACATTGATTCAAAGAAGATTGCTTTAACTCCTTGAATATAATACTTTGCATATATATCATGCTTATTCAGTTATATATTGTTGATATCCGATCTTTGACTTTGATGGCCTTGTTCAGTTATACATTCTTGTATTAAACCTTTATTGATGGAATTTAAATAAGTGTTCTAAAATTCTAGAAACACTGATAAGCTAGTTCCAAACTAAACTTTCTTTAGTGCGGAAATTCTAAACTCAAACTGAGACGAACAACCCTAACATAGGGGATTTTGTACGTGTAACGTTTAGATGTTTGTGCACAATACATGGTACAAAGGGTGATCCCCGAGTACGTTAAGAAGAGTCATCAGATCTAAATTCTTTGTTGAGGTTAAGGTAATAATACCTAAACAAGTGGACATAGTTCGTGGTCATAAGACCCTTAGATAATTAAAGTTGAACTTGTTTTCTATTTTGATTAAGTAGAACAAGTTCTTTATTATTCGATGATTCGTTGTTCACTCTCATGTTGTTATTATACTACCTTTATGTCGGTGAGCAATTGTTTGCTCACTCTTGCAATTAAACAATGCGACTAAAGTTGAAAGAGGTGATGATCCATCTACTAGCGAGGAAAGGGCAAGATGTCTAAGTGATGAAGAATTAGTTAAAGTTTATTTAAATGCTTGAAGTTTTAAGACTTATTTTATTTTATAATGTATTCATGCAAGCATGGATGTAATAATTTTAAGGTTAGATTACCTGGGATTTGTAACGAATGAGTGGTTTTAGTTGTGATTCTGAGGACAAAATCCTTGTAAGGAGGGAATGATGTAACAATCCAGATTTTTAATTATAATATTTGAATATTTATTGAATTATATAAATATTTAATGGATGTATTTATCGTGAATAAATGTTTGTTTGATTTGATTTAAGTTGATTAATTAATAATTTAATAAATAATTAATGAGTTAAGGAAATTATGAGATAGTATTCTAATTTAATAATTAAGTTAGAAAGTTTATAATTATTAAATAAATTATTATATAATGCAATGAATTGTTATTAGAATTAATTAAATTAAGTATGAAAACTTAATTAATTAGAAGTGTGACAAATAACTTTATTATAAGTGGTTATTAAAATAAATTAAAGGAGTTTAATTTAGTTTTGCCAAACAAGGATTAAATATATTAAGTCTTTAATTTTTAAAGAATTTTGCCAAACAGAGCCTTATGGCTTTTGGATTTCTAAATTTTGAATTTCAATAATATAAATTGAATAAACAAAATATAAATAATATATATTAAGTTTGTTAACTGATAAAATTAATAGGGGCAATTATTATAACGTCGATTTTTAAAACGTTTGAAAAAGCGTGCGTTGGTTTTTGTTTTGATCTTTACGTTTAGTGTATTTGGCCTATACTGATAACTAAGAAAAGAAAAGAGTTTACAAAGGTTTGATAGAGTCTGAGAGAGAATCAAGAGAGAGAGAGAGAGTTCCCGAGCCTTTCAAATAGTTAGCTGTGGTTAACAAGGATTTCTTAAGCAACAAAAGGTATGTTACATAACTTTAACATATATGTTTTACGTTATAATCTCCAAGTCTCTGTGTTTTTGAATTTGACGGTAACATAAAATTCTTTACAAACTTTCTATAAAACCATGATTTTATAATTGGTTAGGAAATTATGTGTATTTTATAATTTTAATGGTTATACTAGCATATATATATATATATATATATATATATATATATATGGTTGTATACTTAACATATAGATAAGATTGTATGCTAAATTAAGTCTACAAGAAAAGAAATTGGTTTTACAGTGAACACATGTATGAACGTGTTTTGTAGGATAAAAAAAAAATAGTATTGAATTTTGAGCTAATATGTGAAATTGAATTATGGCTATGCTAATTAGTTTGTTAAGAATTACAAAGAACATAGTTTAAAAGCATCAAATTGGTTTATCATTAGCATTTACAGTGTCACTATGTCAAAGAAATATCAAACATGGAGTTTTGGGCTTTAAACTATGGTTTCAAGGATTTAAATTTTCTGAAATTATTGTTTGATTGCTTTAAAATTGGTATATGTATGATAAGTAAATGTTTATGAGTAATCTATATAAGTTTTACATCTTAATTTAGATGTTAACAGTAGTAATTAGTCCAGAATTTAGTTATTCTGTTCTTCGTGGTTAGGTGTTACGTAATTGAGACCCCGATTGCCAAATTTCGCGCCAAATTGGAATTCATGCCCCAACGCCCATATATCCTCGCCTCAAGTAGCAGAAATTATAGTCTGGGTAGGATAGTTTTGACCTCTGTAGTAAAAGCTACCATAACTTCTCTCATCGAACTCAATTGAGGTGATTCAAGATGATCCAAAACGAGGACGAGTAGACCTACAACTTTTGATCTTTCAGTTTTTCAATTTGAGGTGCATAGCAGTAGTCAAAATGGTCATCTTTAGAATTTGTTATGTTTTAGGGGGCAATCGGAGGCGTCGGGCATGCACATATGCATGTGTAGTGCTCACGACCATAAATGATGGCGTCTAAGTTATAAAACATGAATGTTAGTAAATATAAGGATGCTTAACATTAATAAATGATGTATTAGATAAGTTATTGAAGCATAGTAAGCATACACAGAGAGAGGAAAATCAGTGCGTGTGGCGAATGAGCGTCGAAGCGTCGTGCAGTGTTAATGAACTTAAAAAGTGTTTCAATTCAATTGAAATGAATATTATAAGATATGAAATGGGTTTAACATAAAACCAATAAGTAGTCCTAGCAAGACTCAAGCACTTGAATGAACTTGAATATGAAATACGGTGAGATATAAGTTGAAAGTTAACACTGATCTAATTGAACATTTTGTGCTAATTAATAGGAAAGATTATGGGATGTGGAGTAGAGTTTACATTACAATTACTATGTGTTGTTATGTGACTAATAGTTGATGTATATGATTATATAATTGTGTAGGACACGTGAAGTCTGAATAAGCATGTAATTGGTTAAAGCTATTATTGGTAAACAACGATCAAGGCAAGTCTTTCGGTTCCTATTTGTTACGTGGACTTGATGAACTATTTTAAATTGCATGATATGTTATACATGTTGAAATCATGAAATGTTAAAAGTCGATATATATTTGCATTGTTTAGGCTAAATAATGATGATTGAGTAAGGAACTCAATCTTTATATTTCTATGTGAATTAAAAGCATGTATATGCCTTTAATGAGATGTATATCGAGCATGTTATTATGTGATATACGATGCATGAAAAGCTATTAGACTTTCTTTGGTGTCGAGCTCACTCTTGCAAATAACCACTTTTGCGGTCAAGATTTTAAGTTAAAGATATGTGCTAAGTGAGTTATAGAGATCTATATTCACGAAGATTACTTATGTTTTTATGAAATGTATTTCATATTTTGAGCGTAACATGTTGTTGAATTGTAAGTTGAGTTATCCAATGTATATGGATATTTAGTTATGATGTAAGACTTTGTATAGTCATTTTGTTTATACGATTCATGATATAAGATTGAATCAAAGAGATGTAATGTAAAGGTTGCAATTAGGGGAAAGAAAGAAGGAAATGTATAAAGCGTTTTAAATATTCCGTAATTTTAGTGTTTTTAATATCGAATTATGATGTAAATTTAGAGATTTAATGTATAGTTAACAATAGAAGTTGAGATTTAAATGGTATGAATTTTGGGGTTATTCTGGTTGGTATCAAGCAGCATGAGGTTAGAAACCTTAGGTAAGAGTACCTTAGGCTATAACCTTTGAGATGAGATGTGAAGATAATGAGCGAATAAGCTCAAATAGAGTTTGAACAATAAAGGGATTAAAACTTGCATGAAAGGATTCAAAGAAGAATCTCATGAGTTATAAGGATTATGAATATGGGGTTACTGACTCCAATAATAAGGATGTAAGGTGATAATAAATAGACAATGTCTATAAGAAAAGAATGATAAAGAAGTTAAGAATAGAGAGTATGGTGCAATTGTACTCTTTAGTAGTTGATGTATGGTATCTGGGCTAAACGATTCCTTCATAGAGGCGGAGGTATATCTGAACTAGTAACTCGGAACCTAGTTTGTTGGTTATTTATGGGAAACCACTCGGTACCATATTGAAAGCTATTAGAGACTCGATGTGTACCAAGTTTAGTAAATGGATACGTGTGATGAAAGTGTAGACCTTAAATGGAATGTTGAGCGATGTAAATGAAGTTAGAAATTCTTAAAGGAAGAATTGTTATATAAAAGAGTAGATTCAAAGAAGAATCTTGAAGAGATATAAAGATAAGAAATGGGAGTTTCCCTAACTCCAATAGCCAAGATAACGAATAATGTAAGTAAATGATGAAAAAGGGAAAGAATGAGGATCGTAAAACAAAAGCGATCACGAGTTAACAAAAAAGAATTTTAAGGAGATGATTATAGAATAAGATCACGGCGTGATCTGTTTAAGTTATAAAAGAAAGATGGTTTGTAATGTTTGAATGATTATAGCTTGATGCTATGAAGATAATGTCTTATGATAGTGCTGAGATAAACTCATGAGGAGTTATAGATGATGTGATCTGAGGAATTCATTATCGAAAGCGAAAAGCAAGTTATAAGCAAGATAGAGTTAGGAGGATTTCAATTGAGGACTCGGTGGTGGTGAGTTTTACAAACCTTTTGTATGGGTGAGGGTTTTGTTCTTGCACTTTCAGTTTATCACATTGATAATCATTGGAATGTTTGTGTCAGCGTTTATTTGCTATATGCTACCATTGAGAAGGTGATTCTTTTCTCATGTATATATGAGATAGGTAGAGTATAGTTAGAGAATATTATAAGGTTAAGTGTGAGTTCTTAAAACTCATACTTATAGTAGGTTCGTGACTCATAATTATATGGTATGTTTTTGAACCCCTCGTGAATGGGCCTTTATGGTGCGACTAGTATAAGTTCTTAAACTCATATGATTGTGGAAAGTTCTGAACTCATAGCGTGTGGTAAGTTTGATGAAATGGGTATAGATAAATATAAATGGAGTATTGAGGATGATAGGAATAGATAGACCTATTAAGCAATGGATCATTATAGAAAGTTGGAGTTGATGGTGGAAGCATAGGTATTCTAAATCTACTAGCTATGCTAGACTTTCAAAATTTATTGACTTCGTGATGATGTTTACACTTTTATTTTCTTGAAAAACATTGGATCAAATGATGGAACCAATGAGTTTTAACAACAAATCTTTATTATTAGTATATCTATACTAATTGCTTGACTAGACAAAAATGATTTTGCAATATCTTAAAATGTATTTTATATCATTAATGCATCATGTAACTTTGGTGCAAAGATGATAAAAGCGATGGAGTCATTAATGCGAGTATTACTAGTGTTGGATGTGATCTAAGGATCGTCACCCACTATGGTATAATGTAGTATGATAAAATCACCAAATAGCGGAATCCTCGGCCGAATTTGTAAATACTGATGCGGTATCATGACTCATAAAAAAAAGATTTCTTTTTGAGATTTCTTTATATATATATATATATATATATATATATATATATATATATATATATTCGATTGATGTCGAATTGTTGTAGAAGTCTATGATATTTGATTGATTTGAGCGAATATTGAAAGATGTTCATGAAATGCATGCGTTTCTTGAGAAGTTATGCCAAACCAAATTGTTTTTTGTGCGGATTAGGATGTTGAAAAGCGAGATGAACAACCCTTTTATAGGGGATTCGCGGAGGCGTTGAGATGTTTGTGCACAATACATTTATCTGACGAAGGGTGATCACCCCTAAGTACGAGGAGTCCTATAGTCTTATATTTATTAAAGTTTAAGTTGAAAGATTACTTATAACTATGGACATACGCATAGCGTTTAAATGTTTGTGCACAATACATCGTACGAAGGGCTTAACACCCTAAGTACGGGGGTCCTTATAGTCTTATGACTGTTAAAGTTGAAGTTGAAAGATTACTTACAACTGTGGACATAGTTCATGGTCTTATGACCCTCAGCATGATTTGGAATCTTTTAAATTCATGTTATTCATATCGCTTCCCAATTATTGAGCAATTGTGGAAGATTCTTGATATTCTAAAAGGAGAATGTGGTAAGGATGATATTCCTTAGAAAGAAGTGAGTCGTAGAATGCGACACTGAATGATGAATATGTTGAATAAATGAGAAAAGAGATTTTGAAGTGAGAAGGATATGAGTTATCAAAGAATAATGTAAAACATTTAATAGAAAAGTTAATAATTGTAGAAAGATCTTTGTGGAAAGAAGTGGTTATAAAACCCAAGGAATGAATATAGTAGTGACGTAAAAATCTATTTTGTTAGATTGAGTGAATAAAAATTTCGAGGACGAAATTCTTAGAAGAAATGGTGAATGTAATATCCCGAGTGTTTATGATAGCGATTCTTAGAAAAGGAAATGAATGGGTTAAGAATATAATACTCAGAATATATTGAGTACAAGTGAAAGTTATGAAATGAAACCTACAATTTGTTAAAGTAATGAATGTAGTAGGAAATATAAAACCTATATTAGATAAAATGATGAAAGATTACTCTGAGTTATTTGTTTAATTTGTGTCTTGATTACGGGATAGAATCTTTGTAAAAGTAGGGAAGATTATAACGAATGAGTGGTTTGAGTTGTGATTCTGAGGACAGAATCCTTGTAAGGAGGGAATGATGTAACAATCCAGATTTTTAATTATAATATTTAAATATTTATTGATATATATAAATATTTAATGGATGTATTCATCATGAATAAATGTTTGTTTGATTTGATTTGAGTTGATTAATTAATTATTTAATAAATAATTAATAAGTTAAAGAAATTATGAGATAGTATTCTAATTTAATAATTAAGTTAGAAAGTTTATAATGATTAAATAAATTATTATATTATGCAATGAATTGTTATTAGAATTAATTAAATTATGTATGAAAACTTAATTAATTAGAAGTGTGACAAATAACTTTATTATAAGTGGTTATTAAAATAAATTAAATGAGTTTAATTTAGTTTTGCCAAACAAAGGCTTAAATATATTAAGTCTTTAATTTTAAAGAATTTTGCCAAAGCGAGAGCATTATGGCTTTTGGATTTCTAAATTTTGAATTTTAATAATATAAATTGAATAAACAAAATATAAATAATACTCCCTCCTATTCAGATTAAATGACGTTTTAGGGAGTTTAATTTTATTCTATACAAGTGTCATTTTAGAATCTCTATGCAATATTGCACTATTTTTTTCTAATTTACCCATCTATTTAATATGCTTAGTAAATGCAATTGTGGAGAGAGAAATAATTAATTATGGACAATTGTGGAGAATGAGAAGAGACAATTGTGGAGAGAGAAATAATTAATTAGTGACACAAAAGACATTTTATGTTATTTCTTAATAAGTGTGCTTAACTCTAAAAAGTCATTTAATCTGAATAGGAGGGAGTATATATTAAGTTTGTTGACTGATAAAATTAATAGGGGCAAATATTATAACATCGATTTTTAAAACGTTTGAAAAAGCGTGCGTTGGTTTTTGTTTTGATTTTACGTTTAGTGTATTTGGCCTATACTGATAACTAAGAAAGGAAAAGAGTTTACAAAGGTTTGATAGAGTCTGAGAGAGAATCAAGAGAGAGAGAGAGTTCCTGAGCCTTTCAAATAGTTAGCTGTGGTTAACAAGGATTTCTTAAGCAACAAAAGGTATGTTACATAACCTTAACTTATATGTTTTACGTTATAATCTCTAAGTCTGTGTTTTTGAATTTGACGGTAACATAAAATTCTTTACAAACTTTCTATAAAACCATGATTTTATAATTGGTTAGGAAATTATGTGTATTTATAATTTTAATGGTTATAATAGCATTAATATATATATATATATATATATATATATATATATATATATATATATATATATATATATATATGGTTGTATGCTTAACATATAGATAAGATTGTATGCTAAATTAAGTCTACAAGAAAAGAAATTGGTTTTACAGTGAACACATGTATGAATGTGTTTTGTAGGATAAAAAAAAATTAGTAGTGAATTTTGAGCTAATATGTGAAATTGAACTATGGCTATGCTAATTAGTTTGTTAAGAATTAAAAAGAACATAGTTTAAAAGCATCAAATTGGTTTATCATTAGCATTTACAGTGTCACTATGTCAAAGAAATATCAAACATGGAGTTTTGGGCTTTAAACTATGGTTTCAAGGATTTAAATTTTCTGAAATTATTGTTTGATTGCTTTAAAATTGGTATATTTATGATAAGTAAATGTTTATAAGTAATCTATATAAGTTTTACATCTTAATTTAGATGTTAACAGTAGTAATTAGTCCAGAATTTAGTTATTATGTTCTTCGTGGTTGGGTGTTCTATAATTCGGAGCCCCATCGCTAAATTTTGCGCCCATTATTTGAAATTCGCCAAATACCAAAACTAGAAGAAGTTCGCGCCCGGTGCTAGAATTGGCGCCCGGCGCCTGTGTCTCAGCATACTAGCGAGGGAATTATGGTCTGGGTAGGATAGTATTGATCTCCTGTAGTAAAACGGCCATGACTTTCTCATACGAACTCCAATTGAGGTGATTCAAGATGATCCGGAACGAGGACGAGTAGACCTATAACTTTCGTTCTTTAAGTTTTTCAATTTGAGGTCTGTAACAGTAGTCAAAAGGGTCATCTTTAGGACTGTTATATTTTCGGGGGCAATCGGAGGGCGTCGGGCATGCACATATGCATGTGTAGTGCTCCTGACCATAAATGATGACGTCCTAAGTTATAAAACATGAATGTTAGTAAATATAATGATGCTTAACATTAATAAATGATGTATTAGATAAGTTATTGAAGCATAGTAAGAATACACAAGAGAGGCAATTCGGGCGTGTGACGAATGAATGTCGAAATGCCGTGCCAGGTGTTAACGAACTTAAAAAGTGTTTCAATTCAATTGAAATGAATATTATAGGATATGAAATGGGTTTAACATAAAACCAATAAGTAGTCCTAGCAAGACTTAAGCACTTGAATGAACTCCGAATATGAAATACAACGAGATATAAGTTGAAAGTTAACACAATCTAATTGAACATTTTGTGCTAATTAATAGGAAAGATTATGGGATGTGGAGTAGAGTCTACATTACAATTACTATGTGTTGTTATGTGACTAATAGTTGATGTATATGATTATATAATTGTGTAGGACACGTGGCGTCTGAGATAAGCTGTAAGTACATTAAAACTGTTATTGGTAAACAACGATCAAGGCAAGCCTTTCGGTTCCTATTTGTTATGTGGACTTGATGAACTATTTTAAATTGCATGATATGTTATACATGTTGAAATCATGAAATGTTAAAGTCAATATATGACTGTATGTTTAGGCTAAGTAACGATGATTGAGTAAGGAACTCAATCTTTATATTTGCTATGTGAATTAAAAGCATGTATGCCTTTAATGAGATGTATATCGAGCATGTTATTATGTGATATGCGATGCATGAAAACTGTTAGACTTTGCTGGGCTGTCGAGCTCACTCTTGCAAATAACCACTTTTGCAGGTCAAGATTTTAAGTTAAAGATATGTGCTAAGTGAGTTATAGAGATCTATATTCACGAAGATTACTTATGTTTTATGAGAAATGTATTTCATATTTTGAACGTAACATGTTGTTGAATTGTAAGTTGAGTTATCCGATGTATATGGATATTTAGTTATGATGTAAGACTTTGTATAGTCATTTTGTTGTAACGATTCATGATATAAGATTGAATCAAAGAGATGTAATGTAAAGGTTGCAATTCAGGGCAAGAAAAAAGGAAATGTATAAACGTTTTAAATATTCCGTAATTTTAGTGTTTTTAATATCGAATTATGATGTAAATTTAGAGATTTAATGTATGGTTAACGACCGAAGTCGAGATTTAAATGGTATGAATTTTGGGGTTGTTACAGTTGGTATCAACGCTGTAGGTTAGAAACCTTAGGTAAGAGTACCTTAGGCTATAACCTTTGAGATGAGATGTGAAGATAATGAACGAATAAGCTCAAATAGAGTTTGAACAATAAGGGATTAAAACTTGCATGAAAGGATTCAAAGAAGAATCTCGCAGAGTTATAAGGATTATGAATATGGGGTTACCCAACTCCAATAATAAGGATGTAAGGTGATAATAAATAGACAATGTCTATAAGAAAAGAATGATAAAGAAGTTAAGAATAGAGAGTATGGTGCAATTGTACTCTTTAGTAGTTGATGTATGGTATCTGGGCTAAACGATTCCTTCATAGAGCGGAGGTATATACGAACTAGTAACTCGGAACCTAGTTTGTTGGTTATTTATGGGAAACCACTCAGCGTACCATATTGAAACTGTTAGAGACTCGATGTGTACCAAGTTTAGTAAATGGATACGTGTGATGAAAGTGTAGACCTTAAATGGAATGTTGAGCAATGTAAATGAAGTTAGAAATTCTTAAAGGAAGAATTGTTATATAAACGAGTAGATTCAAAGAAGAATCTTGAAGAGATATAAAGATAAGAAATGGGAGTTTCCTAACTCCAATAGCCAAGATAACGAATAATGTCGTAAATGATGAAAAAGGGAAAGAATGAGGATCGTAAAACAAAACGATCACGAGTTAACAAAAAGAATTTTAAGGAGATGATTATAGAATAAGATCACGACGTGATCTGTTTAAGTTATAAAAGAAAGATGGTTTGTAATGTTTGAATGATTATAGCTTGATGCTATGAAGATAATGTACTATGATAGTACGAGATAAACTCATGAGGAGTTATAGATGATGTGATACGAGGAATTCGTATCGAGCAAAAAAACAAGTTATAAGCAAGATAGAGTTAGGAGGATTTCAATTGAGGACTCGGTGGTGGTATTTGAGTTTTACAAACCTTTGTATGAGCGAGGGTTTTGTTCTTGCACTCAGTTTATCACATTGATAATCATTGGAATGTTTGTGTCGCGTTATTTGCTATATGCCTGTTGAGAAGGTGATTCTTTTCTCATGTATATAACAGATAGGTAGAGTATAGTTAGAGAATATTATAAGGTTAAGTGTGAGTTCTTAAAACTCATACTTATGGTAGGTTCGTGACTCATAATTATATGGTATGTTTTTGAACCCCTCGTGAATGGGCCTTTATGGTGCGACTAGTATAAGTTCTTAAACTCATATGATTGTGGAAAGTTCCTGAACTCATAACGTGTGGTAAGTTTGACGAAATGGGTATAGATAAATATAAATGGAGTATTGAGGATGATAGGAATAGATAGACCTATTAAGCAATGGATCATTATAGAAAGTTGAGTTGATGGTGGAAGCATAGGTATTCTCAATCTACTAGCTATGCTAGACTTTCAAAATTTATTGACTTCGTGATGATGTTTACACTTTTATTTTCTTGAAAAACATTGGATCAAATGATCGAACCAATGAGTTTTAACAACAATACTGTTATTCGTATGTCTATACTAATTGCTTCGGCTAGACAAAAATGATTTGCAATATCTTAAAATGTATTTTATATCATTAATGCATCATGTAACCTGGTGCAAAGATGATAAAAACGATGGAGTCATTAATGCAGTATTACCTAGTGTTGGATGTGATCTAAGGATCGTCAAATTTACTTTATGGTATAATGTAGTATGATAAAATCACCAAATGACGGAATCCTCAATGAATTTGTAAATCATCTGATGCGGTATCATGACTCATAAAAAGATTTTTGAGATTTCTTTAAGATATGAGAATATATATATATATATATATATATATATATCGATTGATGTCAGGAATTGTTGTAGAAGTCTATGATATTTGATTCACCAGAGGCGAATATTGAAAGATGTTCATGAAATGCATGCGTTTCTTGAGAAGTTATGCCAAACCAAATTGTTTTTGTGCGGATTCGGATGTTGAAAAGCTGAGATGAACAACCCTTTTATAGGGGATTTGGCGAGGCGTTGAGATGTTTAATGCACAATACATTGTGACTGAAGAAATTTGATCACCCTAATCACGAGGAGTCCCTATAGTCTTATATTTTAAAGTTTAAGTTGAAAGATTACTTATAACTATGGACATACGCATAAGCGTTTAAATGTTTGTGCACAATACATCGCATGAAGGGCTTAACACCCTAAAGCACGGGGGGTCCTTATAGTCTTATGATTCATTAAAGTTGAAGTTGAAAGATTACTTACTGGCTGTGGACATAGTTCATGGTCTTATGACCCTCAGCATGATTTGGAATCTTTTAAATTCATGTTATTCATATCGCTTCCCAATTATTGAGCAATTGTGGAAGATTCTTGATATTCTAAAAGGAGAATGTGGTAAGGATGATATTCCTTAGAAAGAAGTGAGTCGTAGAATGCGACACTGAATGATGAATATGTTGAATAAGTGAGAAAAGAGATTTTGAAGTGAGAAGGATATGAGTTATCAAAGAATAATGTAAAACATTTAATAGAAAAGTTAATAATTGTAGAAAGATCTTTGTGGAAAGAAGTGGTTATAAAACCCAAGGAATGAATATAGTAGTGACGTAAAAAAAATCTATTTTGTTAGATTGAATGAATAAAAATTTCGAGGACGAAATTCTTAGAAGAAAGGGTGAATGTAATATCCCGAGTGTTTATGATAGCGATTCTTAGAAAAGGAAATGAATGGGTTAAGAATATAATACTCAGAATATATTGAGTACAAGTGAAAGTTATGAAATGAAACCTACAATTTGTTAAAGTAATGAATGTAGTAGGAAATATAAAACCTATATTAGATAAAATGATGAAAGATTACTCTGAGTTATTTGTTTAATTTGTGTCTTCGATTCTGGGGACAGAATCTTTGTAAGTAGGGAAGATTGTAATGAATGAGTGGTTTGAGTTGTGATTCTAAGGACAGAATCCTTGTAAGGAGGGAATAATGTAACAATCCAGATTTTTAATTATAATATTTAAATATTTATTGAATTATATAAATATTTAATGGATGTATTTATCATGAATAAATGTTTGTTTGATTTGATTTGAGTTGATTAATTAATTATTTAATAAATAATTAATAAGTTAAGAAATTATGAGATAGTATTCTAATTTAATAATTAAATTAGAAAGTTTATAATGATTAAATAAATTATTATATTATGCAATGAATTGTTATTAGAATTAATTAAATTAAGTATGAAAACTTAGTTAATTAGAAGTGTGACAAATAACTTTATTATAAGTGGTTATTAAAATAAATTAAAGAAGTTTAATTTAGTTTTGCCAAACAAGGCTTAAATATATTAAGTCTTTAATTTTTAAAGAATTTTGCCAAACAGAGCATTATGGCTTTTGGATTTCTAAATTTTGAATTTTAATAATATAAATTGAATAAACAAAATATAAATTATACTCCCTCCTATTCAGATTAAATGACGTTTTAGGGAGTTTAATTTTATTCTATATAAGTGTCATTTTGGAATCTCTATGAAATATTGCACTATTTTTTCCTAATTTATCCATCTATTTAATATGCTTAGTAAATGCAATTGTGGAGAGAGAAATAATTAATTATGGACAATTGTGGAGAATGAGAAGAGACAATTGTGGAGAGAGAAATAATAAATTAGGGACACACAAAACACATTTTATGTTATTTCTTAATAAGTGTGCTTAACTCTAAAAAGTCATTTAATCTGAATAAGAGGGAGTATATATTATAATATCCTAGATTTTTCCATGTAATTAAACAATTTCAATAAACAAACTTATGTGAAATTCTTATGTGACAATTATTTTTAGATGAATTATTTATTTTATTATATGTTATGTGATAAGATGCATATTAATGGTTATTACACAGTTAGGTCGATTATTTAAATTGGTTAAGGATGGAATTAATTCTAATTAATTTCGTGGGATGACTTACAAATATGAGTTTGAGTTTGGAGCGGAATTTAGAGACGCGGTCTGCGTATTGGAGTCCGAAACATAGAAATTAGGGAGGATAGACTGTAACCACGAAAATGTGTCACGAAACTGAGACATGTCTCATAATATTTTTAAATGTGTCACGAAAATGAGACATGCCCCATAATATTTTTATATATCCACCATTCTCTTTTACAATGCTCTTATTTATAGATATATGGACTTGGAAGTTTCATGACGTAAAATATCACATACAGTCAAATCTCTTCTCTTGGAACTTTATTAGATATAATATTATCTTAAATTTAGCCCAAGCACACTTTGGAGCGACGAATTGTCAACTACGAATTTTGAAGTTGGGTTTGACGAAACGGATAGTTCCACGATGTCCGGGACGTCGACTTTAGTAGGAATCGATATAAGTATCGACACGTGTGGCTACGGAGGGCAAAACGGTCAAAATCGGTATTTAAATGATTAAAATAACATTATAATGCATTTGTTTAATTGGACAGCAGCTGGTGGGGTCTTGTGACACATAATATGGGACAAGGAGGGAGAGTATATTCGTATATAGCAATAAGGAGGAAGAAAGGTGATAACTCCTTATTAGACCATACATAATAAGCAAACCTTTTCATGTTCCTAACTCCTCACCCCATAACTATATTCAAGTGGGATAATTATGCATGTAACTGATGATGGGAGTGGTGAAGGGGCTGGAGAGAGCAGTTCTATCAAGATATATATATATACACCCAACAAAAAAATGTTTCACTTTGCAAAAATCCCACCAAGATACAAAAAGAAAGAGAAATTGAGAGTAATAGATGTTGTGGTGATTTCTGGAGATTTTGAAGAGTCTAAGCAAGCAAGGAGTGGTCTAACAGATTAAATCAAGAGGAATTCTGCAAAGAGGTAACCTATGAACCCATTCTCTATGTTCTTCCAAAACTATGAGAGAATATGCATAGGAGACCTTTATAAATGGTTTGTTTTGGAGTATGTGATATTGTGTAATTGTGGTTTGATTGTTATGGTGTAATAAGAACATAAGTTCTGGACAAATCATGCCATGTATGCTTTAAAAATCCAAAGAGTTATGCCTTGCATGCTAAGTGTTTGATATTATGCCTCTTAGTTGCTAATTTGATCAAAACATGAAAAGTTAGAGAAATGAATTGTTGTAACATGTATATATATGTTATTAGAAGTGGTGCGGATAATAGGAATCAAACCCATGCATGCTAGAATCAAAATCATGATTTTCTCAAAAAGTTGGGTTAAACTAGTTTGCATGATTTTTGAGATTTTGGTCACCGAAATCATGTCTTAGATAATCCATTTGTTGCATGTAATAATTTTGTAAAATAGTATGTAGCATGAGGTATAACATGTCCAAATTTCATTCAGATCGAAGCTATATTGAGTGAGATATGAAAATCGTAAGGTCGCGAAATAAACATGTTAGAAACCGAAAAAAATTGTGAACTGCTGACCCTAAGGACAAATTCGAAGCTAGCTAAAGTTTCCAGAAAATTTTGGGCTTTTGGGTTATTATAGTTCACTGAATAAGCTTTCCATAGACTCCGGAACGGACTAATTCCGACTTCAGAGCAATGAGTTATGACTTTTTAAAGTAGTTGCGTCAAATCTATCCAACAAATTTGGAGCAGTCTCCTTGCACGGATTTTCTGGAATTTTGTGCTTGGAATTTGAAGATGGTTCATGAACGAAAGTTGTTTCCCCAGAAGTTAGCTTCGCGTGGGCGTAAGAATCGCTCAAAAATGTTTTAAAACGAATTAATTATGACTGTTTTAGCGAGGTATGGTAAAGCTGAGAAGAAAAAATGTAAAAACTATTATGTTTGGGCATTTTTAAGTTCTGTTTTGGGCTGCCTATGATATCTAAAATGGGTGGCATATATTTTCTAAATATATTCTATTATGATGTTTCTAGCATATCCAATAGGAGACCCTTTTACTTTAAACTAGATTGTGTATGAATGGTGATTAACGAGACACATGTGATTAGGTTATGTGAAGGTTAATCGCTAGCGTTAATTGTAGCAGGCTTATCAGGCTAGTTTCCTAACCCTAATTTCTTTTGGGTATTTATTAAATCCTTATTAATATTATTGCAGTAAGTGTAAGTATTGGACTTGTGTTAGTTATTTATTCGTGCAAGTTTCTTCGTTGAAAAGTCATACAAACTCCAATTATCTTGCAAGCTTTTCAATGATTATTCAGTTATTATTCTAATGGCTATGCTTTTAAGTTTCATGTCATCATAGAATTTGCTTTATGTATGTTCCTAGCCTTTGGTTCCGCTAGTTATTATTGATGAAAATGATTTAAAACACATCTTTCGAAAGCTATTGAATGTTTACCAATCCAAGTTGCCTTGGTGAGATCTCGCATGATTACTAAGATGAACAACCCGAATGAACGGGAAAAATAGATGTCGGGCAAATAGTCTCATTTATGCTTATGCATTTTAAACTTAATACATGTGCACAATGTAGGGTACAATGGGCTGATCACACTGGCGATGCTTGCAGAGACAGATTTACGATCTATTTGATTGTTAACCGTCTGCATTGATTTTGATGAAAGAAAATATGTTCGTGGTATTTTACACCCCTTAGTATGATATTGAAAATTTTAAATTCTTATTCTTGATGTTCTTCTTTAACACTTGATAATCATTCAATTTGTTGAGATCTAGTAATTCAAATGCCTTTATCCGATGTATATTTCCCATTTATTACGATATACTTCTTTGGGCAATTTGTGCTCATTCTTGTTTAAACCTTTCAGTTAAGGATGAGAAGGGTGAGGTTCTTGGTCGAGGACAAGGAAAGTCCAAGATGAAGTGATGCTAATGGTTATGTAATAAAATAATTATTTCGCATATGTGTATTGTAGCGATAAACGCTTAAGGCGAGTTCGATATGTTTTAAGGTTGTAAAGACTTGGGATTTTATTTTGAATAATTATGTAATAGTTAATATTATTATTCTTTATTGTTAAGGTTTACTTAGTTAGATGATGATGTATGTTGAATCGTGAGCACGAAGTTCTGTAATTGATGATTGCACGGATTTGGGGGCGTCACATATATTAAGTTTGTTAACTGATAAAATTAATAGGGGCAATTATTATAACATCGATTTTTAAAACGTTTGAAAAAGCGTGCATTGGTTTTTGTTTTGATCTTTACGTTTAGTGTATTTGGCATATACTGATAACTAAGAAAGGAAAAGAGTTTACAAAGGTTGATAGAGTCTGAGAGAGAATCAAGAGAGAGAGAGAGTTCCTGAGCCTTTCAAATAGTTAGCTGTGGTTAACAAGGATTTCTTAAGCAACAAAAGGTATGTTACATAACCTTAACATATATGTTTTACGTTATAATCTCTAAGTCTCTGTGTTTTTGAATTTGACGATAACATAAAATTCTTTACAAACTTTCTATAAAACCATGATTTTATAATTGGTTAGGAAATTATGTGTATTTATAATTTTATGGTTATAATAGCATATATATATATATATATATATATATATGGTTGTATGCTTAACATATAGATAAGATTGTATGCTAAATTAAGTCTACAAGAAAAGAAATTGGTTTTACAGTGAACACATGTATGAACGTGTTTTATAGGATAAAAAAAATTAATATTGAATTTTGAGCTAATATGTGAAATTGAATTATGGCTATGCTAATTAGTTTGTTAAGAATTACAAAGAACATAGTTTAAAAGCATCAAATTGGTTTATCATTAGCATTTACAGTGTGACTATGTCAAAGAAATATCAAACATGGAGTTTTATGGTTTCAAGGATTTAAATTTTCTGAAATTATTGTTTGATTGCTTTAAAATTGGTATATGTATGATAAGTAAATGTTTATGAGTAATCTATATAAGTTTTACATCTTAATTTAGATGTTAATGTAGTAATTAGTCCGTAATTTAGTTATACATTCTTCGTGGTTAGGTGTTACGTAATTTGAGCCCCGATTGCCAAATTTGCGCCCAGTCAATTTGTATTTCGCTCCCAAGTGTAAAACTAGGCGTAAGTTCGCTTCAAATGGCTGGAATTCATGCCCCAATGCCTTATCTCGCCTCAAATGTGAATTGTAGTCTGGGTAGGATAGTTTTGACCTCCTGTAGTAAAACGGTCATAACTTTCTCATACGAACTCCAATTGAGGTGATTCAAGATGATCCGAAACGAGGACGAGTAGACCTACAACTTTTGATCTTTCAGTTTTTCAATTTGAGGTCTGTAACAGTAGTCAAAATGGTCATCTTTAGGACTGTTATGTTTCTAGGGGCAATCGGAGGGCGTCGGGCATGCACATATGTATGTGTAGTGCTCCTGACCATAAATGATGACGTCCTAAGTTATAAAACATGAATGTTAGTAAATATAAGGATGCTTAACATTAATAAATGATGTATTAGATAAGTTATTGAAGCATAGTAAGCATACACAAGAGAGGAAAATCGGGCGTGTGACGAATGAACGTCGAAACGTCGTGCCAGGTGTTAACGAACTTAAAAAGTTTTTCAATTCAATTGAAATGAATATTATAGGATATGAAATGGGTTTAACATAAAACCAATAAGTAGTCCTAGCAAGACTCAAGCACTTGAATGAACTCCGAATATGAAATACAGTGAGATATAAGTTGAAAGTTAACACAATCTAATTGAACATTTTGTGCTAATTAATAGGAAAGATTATGGGATGTGGAGTAGAGTCTACATTACAATTACTATGTATTGTTATGTGACTAATAGTTGATGTATATGATTATATAATTGTGTAGGACACGTGAAGTACAGATAACTGTAAGCTGTTAAACTGTTATTGGTAAACAACGATCAAGGCAAGCCTTTCGGTTCCTATTTGTTATGTGGACTTGATGAACTATTTTAAATTTCATGATATGTTATACATGTTGAAATCATGAAATGTTAAAGTCAATATATGACTGCATGTTTTGGCTAAGTAACGATGATTGAGTAAGGAACTCAATCTTTATATTTGCTATGTGAATTAAAAGCATGTATGCCTTTAATGAGATGTATATCGAGCATGTTATTATGTGATATGCGATGCATGAAAACTGTTAGACTTTCTTTTGGTCATCGAGCTCACTCTTGCAAATAACCACTTTTTTGCGGTCAAGATTTTAAGGTAAAGATATGTGATAAATGAGTTATAGAGATCTATATTCACGAAGATTACTTATGTTTTATGAGAAATGTATTTCATATTTTGAACGTAACATGTTGTTGAATTGTAAGTTGAGTTATCCGATGTATATGGATATTTAGTTATGATATAAGACTTTGTATAGTCATTTTGTTGTAACGATTCATGATATAAGATTGAATCAAAGAGATGTAATGTAAAGGTTGCCAAGGATATTCATGTAATCATCAATGGTCATGATTATACCGAATAATCTATGGTCATAATTGTGAGACCCCGAATTTTATGAAATAAAAGTATTCAATTTTTCTATTTTGGTAAATAGTTAAATTGATAAAAGTTTAAAGTTAAGGGTAATATGTGAAAATTTTGCAAAGTTAGCAAGTTGATATAAAATATTCGTTGTGTCGGGGAATATTCGATTAGTCAGGAAATATTCTTTTTGTCAGGGAATATCCGTACGATGGTACAATCATTGGTGGACCCCACAACGAAATTATTGTCGGATTGAGAAAACGACAAAAATATTTTTATGAAAATAACAGCAGAATTTTTACCGTTAAAACTGTTGAACTACTCGGTAGTAAAAGTACGATGTCTGGCGTGGTTGCATAGTAGCACACCGGTATTGATTATTGATGCTTACGTGAGAAGTCACTCGTTTTGTTCAATTATTATTCTGAAGAATTGTTGCATAGTATCTCACGTTATTTGATTCAATTATTGTCGATATTTTATATATTATTAAATCAATAATTGAGATAACAAAGTTATTAATATTATTATTTGCAATATTAACGATGTACAGAAGTTCTATCAAGGAGAGGTTTGGTCACCTAATTTGCGGCATGATAGGAGAAATCCTTATTGGAAAGCCCCCTCTTTCCGGGAACGACACGGTCGATTAATATTGTGAATTATAATAAAGGTGATAAGTTTTGTTTTATTATTATTATAAATGTAATAAAATGTAAAACTTTTTATATAAAATAAAATACTTTTATAAAGTTATTTGTTTTATTAGACTATAAATAGAATATATAATAATATTATGCATAGTTTTGCATAGTGCATAGTATTTGATAGTAAAATCTTTTTATATAAAATGTAATACTTTTATAAAGTTATTTGTTTTATTAGACTATAAATAGAATATATAAAATTTTATTTTGCATAGTGCCTGCATAGTGTTTGTATAGTAAAATCTTTTTATATAAAACAGAATACTTTTATAAAGTTATTCGTTTTATTAGATTATAAATAGAATATATTATATTTTATTTAAAAGATTTTGTTTTATTAGAATATTTTATTAATACTGCATAGTAAATCAATATGGACCGTCCGTTTAAAAGTAAATCAATCTGGACCGTTCATGAATTAGTTATTATTCAGCCCATTCTCCTATAAATAAGCTCATTCCTTCATTATTTCTTACGAATTCTTTGAAAACTCTAGAGAGAAAACTATAGAGAGAAAAAGAAAAGTATTATGCTACTTCACTACTCCTATATCCAGCTTTCTTTTAAGGTAAGGGATATTATTTGTTGTACTAAGTAAGGGGTATTATTTCTTTTCAGTATTCATGAAGAGAACTTTTGTTATTCCATTCTTTATTATTATGTTGAATAAACTCATAATGCGATAACCGCATACATGGTGAAATTCTTCATTATTCCATTCTTTATTATTACGTTGGAACATCTTATTCTGCAATGCGTTATCACCATGATGAATTTATTATTCCATTCTTTATTATTATGTTGGAACATCACATGCAATGCGTTTACGCATGACTTTGGTTCCATTATTTATTATTCTGTTTGGAATAACTCATCTCGTGCGTTTACGCATGATTTTGGTTCATTTTTTTTATTATTATTTGGGAATAACATGTTTATGCGATCTATCGCATGCATGGTAAATTCTTTCATTATTCCATTCTTTATTATACATTGAAATAATCTATTTACGTGCATTATCTCATGGCGTATTTTCATTAAAAAAAATCCATTTGCAGCTTTCGTAATTTTTCTGACCCTCAAAAATTCTAAAAAATTTTGAAATGATAATTTGATGAGTTTTCTGTATTGTGTCCAAAAATGGCGATTTTTGGATGTATAGATTAAGAGTTATGAATTTTACGGGAAAAGACTATTTTAAAAGTAAACCCTTATAACTCCTTGTGGTTAACTCCAAAATTGGTGAAATTTTTATTGGGAGTAAATGTATATAACAGGAGTATACCGTGTAAATTTCGAAATGTTTGGGCAAAAGTACAGTTTATAAAAAATGTCTAAATATTCGGCGGTTTTGGCCATGTGAAAAATAGTAAATGAATTTTAAAAATTCCGAGAAAAATATATGCTTAATATGAGACTATATTATGCTAAATCCCAGAAAAGAAATATTTTTGAAACTGATTTGGTATTTTTCATTAAAATAGACTAGTTATGAGTAAATGAATTAAATATGTTATGTAAAGTAACAAAATTGGAAAATAAGATTTTATGGCTTGGGAATCCTATATAAGGTATATGCAGATCTTTGTTAAGGGTTTTGGTTATTGATGATGAAATCTTATGAGTTTGGCATTTTAGGATGATTAAATGCATTATTTGGTAAAGTGTAAACAATTAAAATAAATTATTTATAAGTTTAAGAAATGATTAAAATATTGTTATAATATTAATGATATTAGATTATGAGATTATTAAGTGATTGATAACATTGGGATATTCTTGAACCTTGGATAAATTATATTATAAATGTTTAATATTTATCCTTTATCTCATTTGATTGATTCTTTATATCATTGTCATGATCCTCATGCTTATATTGTGTTGAAAGTCATCTGTGGCTTACGTGTATAGATGGACTTGGTATGATTATGACTAGAGATTATTCGGTATAATCATGACCGTAATTTTACAAATGTTGTGGTAAAAGTCATCTTTGGCCCGTAGTGCATAGATGGACTTGGTATGATTATGATCGAGGATTATTATCTATAATAAGCCAGAGATTGAAAACACGAATATCCTTGGCCCGTAGTAGTGCATGGATAATTCGTGGTTGTGATACTATTAAGATGGGTCTTGATTATTGGTTTTACTAGATTATATATCTTTGGCCCGTAATGAAAAGATGATGTTATTGGTTATTGGTTTTATAGTTGTATATCTTTGGCACGTAGCAAAGATGAACTGCATTAGTTATTGGTTTTCTGATTGTATATCTTTGGCATGTAGTGCAAAGTTGGACTGTTGATTTACTTGATCATAAATATGAATTGTGATTTAATTATAATCTGTGGTAGTTCAGGTAAAGACATGTGATAAAAATTATCTTCGTCCTAGGTGCGAAGAGGAATTTAGAATCACAATTGTGATTATAAGTTATTCACATGATCGTGGACGGGAATTGTTGATTGATGTTATAGGGATAAAACATTATTGGTGGACTTTTAACATAGAGAAGATAATAGACCTTATGGTCTATTTGACTCTAATGGATTGCTCGTTCCGCTACAACTATGGTTGAAAAGTTTTATTATCTACCATATGTTCTAAATCTCTAATTTATTATTGATGAAAGCTATTGATAATTTAATTATCTTTAGTCATGATATTCTTTACTGGGCTAGTTGTGCTCACCCTTTTGCTTCACAATTCCTTTCAGGTAATAAAAGTGTAGCGGGGTATTAAAAGGATTAGAATGGTGGTCTATAGTTGTTGAGGTTCTCCTAAATAGTATGGAAAATAATTTTATTGAGAACTTTTAGATAAGTGTGTCGTATTGTATACGTCATTTGATATTTAATTTTGGTGAACCTGAATAGGGTGGTGAACCCAACTTTGGAAGGGTGTTTTGCCACTATCATACAAGATGTCTAATGACATACAACCTCGTGTTATCATAAGACGAGTTATGCATATCCACTTGTTGAGTATATCTACGAAAGCACTACCTATATGATCTTGGAGTTGATTTGAAATATAATTTTCACTTGGAGACAAGTGGAGATAGTTATATGTCAAGAGAAGACTCACCATTGGAAAGAAGATGATAGTAATCTTCTCATTTTTTCTTTGGGGACTTTTGGGTCAACCAAGGATAATTACGTGGACATATGATATCTATCATAACCTGACGCATGGCCTCCCAATACGAAGGTTTCTTGAGCACTTCCCAAAGATTTTAATTTCTAAAATAGTTTTTGACTATACTTTTATGTAAAGTACCATTGTAAGGTTGTGGTCGAGGCACCATGAGAGTTACATATATATTTGTATTAAAACTCACAATTAATCGTGTGGTCGTATTCTATCTGACAGCAGTTCAACAGTTGTATAAATGAAGTTTGTATTTGATTTTTATAGTGTGATATCTGGCGACTCAGAATGGGTGATATATACCTATTTTGGGGGCGTCACAAATGGTATCAAAGCTTAGGGATATGGTCGCTGGCGGAGATAAGAGTCTAGAACTAGGAGGGGAGAGACGAGTTATATACTTCGCTAGTGTGTGACTTACCTAAGCTAAAATTATTTACTTGATAAATTGACAAATTGTGATATGTCAATTAACCTTTTTTTGAAACTATATTCTAGAATGATATCTGAAATATAGGAGATGAGAAATGGGAAAATCATGATAGTGAGGAAATTACCGGGAATGTACAATCTGAAAAGAAAGCAAGGTATTCTCATCTCTTCGAATATCAGGTACGTACGTAAATTTTGAGGGCAAAATTTCATAAGGAGGGGAGATTGTGAGACCCCGAATTTTATGAAATAAAAGTATTCAAATTTTCTATTTTGGTAAATAGTTAAATTGATAAAAGTTTAAAGTTAAGGGTAATATATGAAAATTTTGCAAAGTAAACAAGTTGATATAAAATATTCGTTGTGTCGGGGAATATTCGATTAGTTGGGGAATATTCTTTTTGTCGGGGAATATCCATACGACGGTACAATCATTGGTGGACCCCACAACGGAATTATTGTCGAATTGAGAAAATGACAAAAATAATTTTATGAAAATAACGTCGGAAGTTTTACCGTTAAAACCATTGAACTACTCGGTAGTAAAAGTAATGCGATGAATGGCGTTGGTTGCGCATAGTATACACGGTATTGATTATTGATACTTACGTGAGAAGTCACTCGCTTTTGTTCAATTATTGCTACAATAATTGTTGCATAGTATCTCATGTTATTTGATTTAATTATTGTCGATATTTTATATATTATTAAATCAATAATTGAGATAACAAAGTTATTAATATTATTAATTGCAATATTAACGATGTCTAGAAGTTCTGTCAAGGAGAGGTTTGGTCACCTAATTGTGCGCCAATATGGAGAAATCCTTATTAGAATGCCACCTCTTTCCTGGGAACGACATGGTCGATTAATATTGTGAATTATAATAAATGTGATAAATTTTGTTTTATTATTATTATAAATGTAATAAAATAAAAAACTTTTTATATAAAACAGAATACTTTTATAAAGTTATTTGTTTTATTAGACTATAAATAGAATATATAATATTCTATTATGCATAGTGTTTATATAAGTGCTCGCATATAGTGTTTGCATAGTAAAATATTTTTATATAAAATAGAATACTTTTATAAAGTTATTTATTTTATTAGACTATAAATATAAATATATAATATTCTATTATGCATAGTGTTTGCATAGTTTCTGCATAGTGTTTGCATAGTAAAATCTTTATATATAAAACAGAATACTTTTATAAAGTTATTCGTTTTATTAGATTATAAATAGAATATATTATATTTTATTTAAAAGATTTTATTTTATTAGAATATTTTATTAATACTGCATAGAAAATCAATATGGGTCGTCCGTTTAAAAGTAAATCAATCTGGATCGTTCATGAATTAGTTACTATTCAGCCCATTCTCCTATAAATAGAAGCTCATTCCTTCATTATTTCTTACGAATTCACTGAAACTCTAGAGAGTGAAACTATAGAGAGAAAGAAGAAAAGTATTTTGCTACTTCACTACTCCTATATCCAGTTTCTTTTAAGGTAAGGGATATTATTTGTTGTACTCGTAAGGGGTATTATTTCTTTCGTCTTCATGAAGAGAACTTCTGTTATTCCATTCTTTATCATTATGCTGGAATAACTTGTCTATGCGAAGTACCGTATACATGGTGAAATTCTTCTGTTATTCCATTCTTTATTATTCTGTTGGAACATCTTATACATGCAATTTTTCACGCATGACCTAGTTTCGTTCTTTATTATTATGTTGGAATATCACATGCTGCTGCCACGCATGACTTCTAATTCATTTTTTTTTTATATTTTGTTGAGAATAACATATACGTGCGATTTATCGCATGCATGGTAAATTCTTACGTTATTCCATTCTTTATTATTCATTGAAAATAATGCATTCACGTGGATTACCGCATGTATGTGAAAATCCATTTGCGGTTTTTGTAATTTTTCGACCCTCAAAAATTTCGGAAAAATTTGAAATGATAATTTGATGAGTTTTCTATATTGTATCAAAAATAGCGATTTTGGATGTATAGATTAAGAGTTATGAATTTTACTAAGAAAAGACTATTTTAAAAGTAAACCCTTATAACTCCTTGTGGTTAACTCTAAAATTGGTGAAATTTTTATTAGGAGTACATGTATATAACAGGAGTATACCGTGTAAATTTCGGAATGTTTGGGAAAAAGTACAGTTTATAAAAAATGTCTAAATATTCGGCGGTTTTGGCCATGTGAAAAATAGTAAATGAATTTTAAAAATTCTGAGAAAAATATATGTTAGATATGAGACTATATTCTGCTAAATCCCAGAAAAGAAATTTTTTTGGAACTGATTTGGTATTTTTCATGAAAATGGACTTGTTATGAGTAAATGAATTAAATATGTTATGTAAAGTAACAAAATTAGAAAATAGGATTTTATGGCTTGGGAATCCTATATAAGCTATATGCAGATCTTTGTTAAGAGTTTTGGTTATTGATGATGAATTCTTATGAGTTTGGCATTTTAGAATAATTAAATGCATTATTTGGTAAAGTGTAAATAATTAAAATAAATTGTTTATAAGTTTAAGAAATGATTAAAATATTGTTATAATATTAATGATATTAAATTATGAGATTATTAAGGGATTGATAACATTGGGATATTCTTGAACCCTGGATAAATTATATTATAAATGTTTAATATTTATCCTTTATCTCATTTGATTGATTCTTTATATCATTGTCATGATCCTCATGCTTATATTGTGTTGAAAGTCATCTGTGGCTTACGTGCATAGATGGACTTGGTATGATTATGACCAGAGATTATTTGGTATAATCATGACCGTAATGTTACAAATGATGTGGTAAAAGTCATCTTTGGCCCGTAGTGCATACATGGACTTGGTATGATTATGACCAGGGATTATTCGGTATAATCATGACCGTAATTGAAAACACGAATATCTTGCCCCGTAGTGTATGGATAATTCGTGGTCGTGAAACTATTAAGCTGAGTCTCAGCATTATTGGTTTTACAGTTGTATATCTTTGGCCCGTAGTGCAAAGATGTACTGTTGGTTATTGGTTTTACAGTTGTATATCTTTGGCATGTAGTGCAAAGATGAACTGTTGGTTATTGGTTTTACAGTTGTATATCTTTGGCATGTAGTG
The DNA here is from genome assembly GCA_020205605.1 of Panax ginseng. NCBI lineage: Eukaryota > Viridiplantae > Streptophyta > Magnoliopsida > Apiales > Araliaceae > Panax > Panax ginseng. The sequence continues at coordinate 13,387,612 of CM035146.1, forward strand.
CAAAGTTGGACTGTTGATTTACTTGATTCTAATTATGAATTGTGATTTAATTATAATCTGTGGTGGTTCAGGTAAAGACAGGTGATGAAAATTATCTTCATCCTAGGTGCAAAGAGGAATTTAGAATCACAATTGTGATTATAAGTTATTCACATGATCGTGGACGGGAATTGTTGATTGATGTTACAGGGATAAAACATTATTGGTGGACTTTTAACATAGAGAAGATAATAGACCTTATGGTCTATTTGACTCTTCTAATGGATTGATCGTTCTACTGCAACTATGGTTGAAAAGTTTTATTATCTACCATATGTTCTAAATCTCTAATTTATTATTGATGAAAGCTATTGATAATTTAATTATCTTTAGTCATGAGATTCTTTACTGGGCTAGTTGTGCTCACCCTTTTGCTTCACAATTCCTTTCAGGTAATAATAGTGTAGCGGGGTATTAAGAGGATTAGAACGGTGATCTATAGCTGTTGAGGTTAATAAATTTATTGAGAACTTTAGATAAGTGTGTCGTATTGTATACGTCATTTGATATTTAATTTTGGTGAACTGAATAGGGTAAGGTGAACCCAACTTTGGAAGGGTGTTTTGCCCCTATCATACAAGATGTCTAATGACATACAACCTTGTGTTATCATAAGATAGAGTTGTGCACATCCACTTGTTGAGTATATCTACGAGCACTACCTATTTGATATTGGAGTTAATTTGAAATATAATTTTCACTTGGAGACAGTGGAGATAGTTAGATGTCAAGAGAAGACTCACCATTGGAAAGAAGATGATAGTAATCTTCTCATTTTTCTTTGGGGTCTATTGGGTCAACCAAGGATAATTCTGTGGACATATGATATCTATCATAACCTAGACGAATGGCCTCCCATGTACGAAGGTTTTCTTCAGTATTTCCCAAAGATTTTAATTTCTAAAATAGTTTTTGACTATACTTTTATGTAAAGTACCATTGTAAGGTTGTGGTCGAGGCACCATGAGTGTTACATACATTTGTATTAAAACTCACAGTTAACTGTGGTCGTATTCTATACGACAGGTCAACAGTTGTATAAATGAAGTTTGTATTTGATTTTTATAGTGTGATATATGGCGACTCAGAATGGGTGATGTATACCTATTTTGGGGGCGTCACAATTATTCTATTTAGTAAATGGTTAAATTGATAAATGGTTAAAGTTAAGGGTGATATATGAAATTTTTCAAAGTAAACAAGTTGTCATAAAATAATTGGTGATAAAAGTATATTAATATGCGTGGTTGCATAGTAGCACGCGGTATTGTACAGTATCTTTGATTATTGATGCTTACGTGAGAAGTCATACAGTTTTATTCAATTATTGTCATAATATTTTTAATATTTGAGACGACAAAGTTATTCATATTATTATTTGCAATATTGACGATGTCTAGAAGTTCTGTCAAGGAGAGGTTAGGTAATCTAATTGCGCGCCAATAGGGAGAAATCCTTATCGAAAAGCCCCCTCTTTCCTGAGAATGACCTGGTTGTTAAATATTGTGAGTTATAATATTAATGATGAATAAGTTCGTGTTGATTAAAGATGAATTTGGTATTTCCATTGTGTTGGGATTATTAGTGTTAATGGAAATCGACATCTATTTCGATAATAATGGATGTCTTGAGGTTATATTGACCAATCGGGTAATTAACCGGATAAATAAGCAATTAATTGCTATTAATTCACATGCTTATAACTATGTGTTCACATGTGTGTACTATTGATTCACATGATTTACTATTAGGGGAGTTGGTGCAAGATTGATGATACTTGAATGACTAAATTAAAAATGGAGGTATAGTTGAAGGTACTATACTGCAATTAGTTTTTTCACATGATTATACTATTGAGTCGCATGAATGAACTATTAATACACATGATTTACTATTAGGGGAGGTGGTGCAAGTTTGATAATACTTACAGGACTAAATTAAAAATGAAGAAAAAAAGGAAGGTAGTATACTGTAATATTTCGAGCCCCAAAACGTGCAATTATTGAAACTATATTTTTCTATAAATAGAAGCTCATTCTTCCTTCATTCTCACCAATTCACTAAGTCTCACAAGAGCAATTATAGAGATAGAATCTATAGAGAGAGAAGCTATAGAGAGAAAGAAGAAGCGAAGTCTGCTACTTCACTACTCCAGTATCCAGTCTTCTTCTGAGATAAGAGGTATTATTTATTTCATATTTTGAAGAGACGTTATTTTTCGTATTCATACGAATATTATATTCATTCAATATTCGTAAGGAATATCATCTCCGTTCAATATTCGTAGGAATATTATTTTCGTTCAACAGTCGTAAGGGGTATTATTTCTTCGTAAATGATATTATTTCTTTCAATATCGTTATGCCAGAATATTAGTACGAATTTTATTATGGAATTTCTACCTTTTTGTGTCGAGGTTACTATTCATTCTAATATTATTCACTCAGGTATTCGGGGCACTTTTTGTGTCCATGAGTTACTATTCACGGGTTACTATTCACCCAGTTACTATTCACTATAGTAATATTCACTCGGGTATTTGGGACACTTTTTATGCTAGGGTACTATTCACGAGGTACTATTCCCGAAGTACTATTCACGGGGTACTATTCACTCGAAAAATATATTTCTTTTCTGTCCAAATTATTTTTGGTACATGAATATTATTCTTGAATTTTACTCCACAAAGCAGTATCATGTTGACAATTTGGATATTTTTAAACTCTGGATAAATTTAAAGTCTTTAATATTTATCATTGATTTCGTTTGATTAATGCTTATATCATTGTCATCATCATGCTTATATTGTGATGAAAGTCATCTTTGGCTTATGTGCATAGACGAACTGTTGGTTATTGGTTTTACAGTTGTATGTCTTTGGCCCGTAGTGCAAAGAAGAACAGTTGATTGATATCTTTGGCATGTAGTGCAAAGATGAACTAGTGTATGACATGATCATGATCACTGGTGTGACGCCCCCAAAATAGGTATACATCACCCATCTTGAGTCGCCAAATATATGGTACAAAATTCAAATACAACTTAATAATACAACTGTCGTGTAGAATACGACAAGACATAACTGAGAGTTTTAATAAGAATATTGTCTACTAGAGATTATACAAACTCAAAAGGAGTCCTCATTACAATTACTATCACACTATTTCACAGAATAGTGAGGACTACTAATGCTATCATCTGGCCCGTCACTCCGTTCCCCGACTAGTCCCTGCTACGTTCTCATTTCCTGAAGAGAACAATGAAAGTAAAAGGGTGAGCTCAACTAGCCCAGTAGGAAATATTATGACTAAGATAATGCAAAATATATTATCGTTAGCCTTCAACAGTGTTAAACTGATAAAATATAACAAACATCAAGTTTAACTGCAGCGGAACAAGCAATCCATTAGAAGAGTCAAGTAGAGAATAAAATCTACTATCTTCTATGATTTAAAAGGTTTTTCATCACTTTTATCGTTGGGACTCAGCTTAATAAATAATCCACATCATCCCTGCACTACGGCCAAGGATATTCATTAGTATCCTAAAGTATTTACTGTACTTTTAACACCGGATATTACTATATAACCACGCGTATTACTGTACTTTTAACACCGGGTGTTTCAACAGTTAACGGTAAAACTTCCACCGTTATTTTCATAAAGTATTTTTGTCATTTTCTCAATCCGACAATAATTCTGTTGTGGGGTCCACCAATGATTGTGCCGTTGTACGAATATTCCCTGTTAAAACGAATATTCCCCGACCAATCGAATATTATATAACAACTTGCCTACTTTACAAAATTTATAAATATTACATGTTAGTTCCCAGAGGGCACAATAGATCTAGAAGGGGGGGTGAATAGATCCTTTTTATTTTAAATACTTTTCTGGTTTATATTATTTTGTTCATAATTAAAATATGACAAACATAAGAATCTTTTCAAGCACAGTGGAATAAGTAAAAGATCCCCTTTATTGATATATCCATAATCATTCACACATTGTTCGTAGAGTAAGTTTAGTTGTAAGCAGTTAAAACATACATAGCAGTTATAGCAGTTATAGTACAAAATGTAAATGACATAATGTAAAAGACACAAGAGGTTTTAAGTGGTTCAGAGACTCAAGCTCCTAATCCACTCTTCTGCTTTCAACTAGTAGGATTTCTACTAAGGAAGGGCAGCACCCTGAATCACTAAGATTCCTTTGAGGCCGCTGACCTTGGGACTTGATTCACTAAGAAATCTTCAAGGCCAGCAGCCTTGGAACTTCTCTAGTTCCCTAGGAACTCTTCAAGCCCAGCAGGCTTGGAACTTCATTTAGTCCCTCCGGACAAGGACCCCTCAGGCCCTGCTTCATTTAGTCCCTTTGGACAAGGACCCTTCTGGCCCTGGCTTTGTTGAGTTGTTTGTTTGTTGTTGTTGGAGTTGGTGCAGAGCTGCTAAGATGTCTTCATGCTCTGAACATCTTTTATGCTTAGCAGCTTAACTTGATCATCCTTGAAGTGCAGCAGAGTGTTGCATGATGCTCAGCCTCTTAGGTTGCTCAACTACTCCGGATGACCCCTTGATGAACTGCCTTGAAGATCATTCTCCTTGGTACTTGATGGCTGCACATGAGAGGCTTCTAAGATGACTGTAAGCACTTACATTAGTTACTTAGAGTTCGCATCTCATGCTTGACATCAAGATGGCTTTGTGATCTCCCCTTCGCTACTCGATGCCTTCTCATGGTGGACTTGCTAAGATGAGTGTAGGCTCTTCTCTATTTTACTTAGAGTCTTTCCATGATGGGCATCCAGATGGCATGATGCTCTCCTTTCTCTCGACAGTTTAGAACACTCTTCATGTAGTAGAACTCTCACTTCTACATAATAGAACTCACACTTCTACTTCTTTCTTTATCGACTTGAAAGTGTTCTTGGTGGATCGTAGAGTGAGCCTTGGACTCCTTTGTTTCACATGGTTTAGATCAGTCTACCTTCTCTCCAAACTTGGCAACTCCAGCAACCTATGATCTTTGAAGCTCTTTCTCATTTATACTTCTTCCCAATCCTTCCGTTGGAAAGTAACCGTTGAAGGCTATTCAAATATCTTCACAGATCTCAAGTTGCTTGATGTAGACTGCTTGATATGACTTGTCATACTTTTTCGACAACAAGTAGCTTCATCTTGTTTCACCTCGTCGGATGTATCACTTTCTTGTCTTGGGCGGTGTTGAAGACTTTATTTCTTCTGATTTCTTGATCAGAGGTTGTCCTTTTGCATCGATGCTCTCAATAAGCACTTGTCCGAATATTACCCTTCAGATTGAACTGTTGCCAATGCTTCAGTCTTCAGGTATTCGAACTCTACGATTCTGATGCATGTCTTCAAGGACCTGATCGTAGTGTCTTGTTGAGTGTTGCTCGTTGACTAGTAGAGTTAACACTACGATCTTGAAGAGTGTTGATTGGATCTTCAATGTAAAACACCTCTTCCTTGTATTGTACAGTGCTTTAATACTTCTATTTGCTTCGACTGTTCTCAGATACTGATGGCCTAATTCCTTGCTCTAGTCCCCTTCTGAATATCAAGACACTTCAGATTTGTGGCGCGTCCAGCTAGCTTTCTCCTTGTGATCTCCCGTTCACTTATCATTAATGAACTGACCCTGCACTTAATCACTTTAGCCTTGCTCTTCAGAGGCTGACCAGTATCTCGGTTCACCTTCCATCAGTTCCTTCTTTGTTTGGCAAACACTACGATCTTGGTTGCTTCCAAGATCGTTGTCTTCTGTCCACTTGACAGCTACTACATTAGCTGACTTTCCTTAGTCAACTTCTGAAGTCTTCTTTAGATCTCCTTGTGGAAGACTTCATCGCGAATGGCCTTACACCTCAATCTTGATGCTTATTGGGTTGGTGCTGAGATCTTCTGTTAGCCTGCATGCCATTCGTTGAGTGCTCTCTGGTTTCCTTGGATGTAGCTTGCAGCTTGAACTAAAGGCTTCATTCCTTTGGATATTCTGGGAGTGCTCATTTATTGAGAACCGTATATGCTCTATGATTCATCCTTAGCATTGTGAGCACTTCTTCTTAGATCATAGTTCTGCACTCTACGATTCAGCTTCGGCTTATGCAGACACTATCAGATCTTGACACTATGATTTCTGCCTTGTGCTTGTTGTCTTCATCTAATCTTGCTTGACTACGATCTCTGTATGTAATCAATAGACTCTACGAACTCATAGTGTGATCTACGATCCTTGACTTGACTTTGGCATCAGTAGATTCTACGACTCTGAGTGTAGTCTACGTTTCTGTCTTTGGCTTCGGCAGATGATCGTTCGGCCGAAGCGTGTCGTGTCTCTACGATTACGAACATGACTTCTTCAAAGACACTACGATCCCGAGAAAGCTCTACCGATACACTACGATCCTTCTTCGTTTCCCTGGTAGTCTTGAACTCAAGAGATCATCTATCTTGCATACTCCTATTACGCCTCAATAGCGCTCGAGTTAACTTGACTCACTGACAGATCACGACTTACAGTGCGGTGCTAACGATCGACTAGCCTATCTATTACATCATAAGATCAACCTAACAAGCTTGATCTTTCTATATTTATAGTCCTTGTACATCATTTCTTTTTAAGGACTTTACAAAGTTGTTTTGCTTATGTAGGATCAACCTAACATATTTGATCAATTCATTCTAAGTCCTTGTACATATATTTCTATTATCTATCAAAGGACTTTACAGCTTTTTCTTAATGCAAACATACTTGCATATTATTCATTCATATACATATATATCATAATCAAATCATATATAAATAGGAATAGCATTCACATGCTTATTCCTGACAATCTCCCCCTATTTGATTATGACAAAAACAATAAGTGCATATGCATGTTATGAATGAATCTTATATACAGTGAGCAGCTGTATTTCTAAAACAGTTAATCATAAATGTCATTTAAATTGATATGGTAATTTATACATTAAGACATTCTACATCCTGGATCCAGAACATTCCTAACAGGTTAGAGATGTACCTCCTTGGCTCCATGTGTGTTTTCAGGATGCTTGTTGATCAGCTACTTATCTGATTGGACTTCTTTCTCTTGCTCCCTTTTAGCATCTTTCTGATCTGGCTCCCCCTCAGACTCTGCAATCTTGTTATCATCATCTTCTGGCTCCCCCTCAGATGAGGATACTCTTTCAGCAGCTACTGTCTTCTTCTTTGACTTCTTCTCTTGTCCTCCTCTCTTCTTCGAAAGTGCCTTTACTCCTCTTCTTTCTATGCCTCTTTTCTCCCCCTTTTTGTCATCAATCATTTGATAGAGCTGCTCCATGTTGGAATTAAGCTGCTCCATCAGGTAGGAGGTGTTGGCAACTTTAAACTTGAGTTCCTGCTGGCCTAGCTCAAGTTGCACAGAGAATGACTACTTTAAGTCATCAATCTTGTCAGAGAGGGCTTCGATCTGCTTTGCATTTGCCTTTTGAATTTATAGGACTTCAGCCTTTTGATCTTGGATGGCATTCTGATAGATGTTAGAATCTCTTTATGATAAACAGATCCATTTTGCAAGTTCGTTATTACGGGTAGTTCCTACAAAGGATCGGACTAATGACATATACAATACTCTCTTGGAGTTTGAGAGATACATCAGCCAAGATAGCTTGAAGCTTGTGCTGGAAAGAATCATCTCCTGCTGATATCTGCTTCTGTGATTCTTCAGTGAGCATAGATATTTTCTTGCTTAGATCATCAGAGCTCTTCAGTAGTTCCTGCTCCAAAGTAGTTTGATCCTTTTGGTTGGCAGCTTCAAGTTGAACAATAGATTGGACTCTACGATTGTCATCTTTGGACAGATTTTCAAATGTTTGGATAATCTGAACAATCGTGGAATACCAATTGCTTGTGGAGGATGATGGAGTGTCTGATAGCAGTGCTTGATCATAAGGAGGCTTCTGGTTTTGGGCTTGAACATCATCAGTAATAGAGTGAATAGACTCTACGATCAGCTCCTTGGTCATGACTCTTCGTCCTTCAGAATCCACTCTACGATCGTAGGGGATATAGAGATTTCCAGCTTGTCGATAGACCTTGAAGTGAGGCTAGTTTGTTATCATCTTTGTGGCATAACTTTTCGCCCTTGGTAAGTTTTGGGCTACTGGGTTCCATGCTTGAAATGTCTTGTAACACCGGTGAGGTAGCTTTCATCTCCTTCAGTAAAGGCCTTTAGCCATGGCATCCACTGGAAGAACCATCTCTCTGGTGAAGCATCTGTTAGATCATTTGACACTTCCTCTACGATACTTCTGCTAAATCTTGCAGGAGAGGGAACTGAATAATCTTCTTGTTAGTCTGCTTCCTGAGGTGAAGAACCAGAATCTTCTTCAATCTCTTCTCTCTCGGAGCCTGAACTTTCTTGGTTATTTTCAGCAGGGAATTCCTCTAGCTGTATTTCATTCTCAGAACCTTCTTCAGCCAGATCTTCTTAAAATTCATCTTCTTCATTGATGGTATCATCTTCAGCACTTTCTATTGGGAATACAGACTCATCATCACTTAACTCGATGATGGCATTTGATTGGCCACTGTTCCTTTTGGAGGCAAACTGGGCTTGCAGCCTGTAGCTTTTCCTTCTTCGTGGAAGTTCAACTATTGGAGACACAGACTCTTCTTCTTCTTCAGGCTCTGACTCCTCTTGCTCAACAGACATTCTTCTTTGGAGTTCAGCACTTGCAGGGGCAGATTCTTCTTCCTTGGACTCATCACTTTCTGAGCCATAATGAGGGCTTTCTGAATTTGAGGGGGCATTCTCTTCTTCTTCATGAATAGCATTGTCAGACCCATTCTTTGGGCTTGTTGGAGCAATTGCATTTGGGGATGTTTTTTGGTTATCTGGATTTTCCTCTTCATCAGCAGATTGACTGCTCTGAGGATTGGCCATGGGGCTTAAGTATTTTTCTTTGTCAACAGTTTCTGCAATCTTTTCCATCACATCAGCTTCATTTTCATTGCTGGATGTTGTTTGTGGAGACTGAGCCTTGACACCTGTTTTCTTTCCTTCTGCTGACTCTATGTCCCTTTCTTCAGCAGATGTACTGTTCTGGGAAGCTGGGGATGGTTTGTCTTCCATCTTAGCTTTCTTGATAACTGGCCCTTGAAGAAACCTGTTGCTTCTTCTCTTTGTAGTTTCAGCAGCTAGGACTTTTTCTTCTTTGTCCTTGTTCAGGGAGGAGACTCTCCTTGGTGGGGCCTGGGCTTTCTTCACCTCACCAGCTTTCTTCACAACTTTTGATTTCTTCATGGCTGGTGTGATTTTTATTGCTGCAGAGTCATCAGACTCAGATCTCTCTGCCTCTACTATCTTTCTCTTCTTTGCAGAGGCTCTACTGCTGTTCCCACCTGTCAGCCTTTTGTTCTCCTTAGGGTTCTTCTTCCAGTTCTCAAATAACTGTGGAGACATCACTTTGTGCACATTCAAGGCTTCTCCCTCATCATCCTTGATTTTCCCTCCTAGTTTCTTCTTCAGTATAATACTCAGCATCCTTCCATGAAATACTTTGGTCAGAGGCTTTTCAGTGGATTTCTTCTTCTCAGCCTTCTCTACCCACTTGGAGATTTGATCGAACAAGATAGCTCCAAAGTCAATTTGTTTCTTCAGAACTATAGCTGACATTATCTTCAATTGTTGGTCAATCACTGTATCATGTGTAGTGTTTTTTCACAGTATTCACTTTCTAACAATTTCAGCTAAGAACTCATATTCTTCAGGAAACTCATTCTTCTTCATGTCTTTGAAACTAGGGTTTCTTTGGTACTCCATCAACTCTTTTGCTTGTTCAGTGTTGACATCTTCAAGGTTCTTTAGCCCTTGGTTAGGAAAACCTAGGCATTGATTTAGGTCAGAAGATTTCAGCTTCAGAATCTGACCTTTAACTTTGGTAGACAGAGTTCCAGAGTTTAAGGAGACGTTTGAGTAGAACTCTTTAACTAGGTCAATGTACACATGAGTACTTGCCTCAAGGCATTCTAAAAACCCAGCTTTCTTCACGAGTTCAAGTATGTCCTTGAACTTCTTCTCAGATTTCTCAAACGATTTGGTTCCGAGCTGAATGCCAGTGATAACTTGCCAGTTCTCCATTTAAATTGTTAAAAGACTGTAGGTGTTTGATTTAGAGAGGTTTATGTGAGATTGGCTGACTGGGATTTGTTAAGGCTCTGGAGGGTTAACTTATTTTGCTCTTGAAAAGCTTTCTAGGGTTTTGAAAATGGGAGGGAGAAAGGTTCGATATCTTTTGGTAACTATCTGCAGATTTGAAATTGTCTTTATGGCAGTTCTTTCTAACTCTGCACACTCAATGATGTGTCAACTGTCCATTGGTTGCACGTTGCCCAGTAATGAACTGTAACTCCCCACAACTTTTCAGTTATCAGAAGAGTGGACGTTTAATTGACGTGGCTTTGACCGTTGACCTTTTGATTTTTAGAGTAGCATGATAATGCAACTATAGACTCTACGATTTCCTTTGTTGATTCAACGATCAACTTCTGAGAGATGCTGCAGTGGATGGCTTTGTCTTTTCTCCTTACTTCGATGCAGCATAGCTCAATCACTGATGTATTCGAACTTATCTCCTCAACTTGAAAGGCTTAGTAGATGTCTCATTCTTCCTGTTCCTTATGAACTGGTGTACCCTTTTGTAGGACTACGATCGTTGAGTTGTCTTCTACGATCGCTTAGGTTTCACTTCGATCGTTTAGTCCTCTTCAACTCAACTCTACGATCGTTGACTGACTTGGTTCTTTTGAGATGAACTAGATCAAGCATTCCTTCTGGGATAAGGTAGCTCAGGAAGGGCCAACCTCTTAGAGTGAGCTAAAGGTCAGGTTTGTCCCTAAGGTGCTTTCCAGATGAAGTGTTATGGCAATGATTTGCAATAACATCTCATTAGACCTTTTCTGGTGGGGAGGTCTTCTACCAGCTCTAGATATCTGCATTGCTGAAATCGTTGTGTCCTCCTACTCTTACGCTACAATCATATGTTTAATCGTAGGCACTTCACGATTATGGATTGAATGGCTGAAGGGTTATCAGTAGTACGTTTTGAGACGTTCCTACTGACTATGGATCTTCATTTGGTTCATTAGCCACAAAGTTTTGGGACTCTGCACCTGGTACATCTCTTCAAGGTTTATTAGTGTTATTATTCCTTAACAGATCACTGCTCCCCCATTGTTGATGTTGTCTTTCCAGATAGATGTGATTCCCTCTTCTTCAAATTAATTTGAAGACAGTCTTGCATATTTCTCTCTGGCTGGAATCTTCATCATTACTTAGATCTCCGTGTATCGTAGAGATGAGTATTTTCATGATAGGTCACTTCTACGATCATTTGCCAGCACTACGAACGTAGTCTTCTTTGACAGCCTTGAGTTTGAGAATTTCTGCTTCTTAATGAACTCCTCTTTTCTGATGCTCGATGATCCTCTGATGTGAGCTTCCATAAGGATTCTTCTTATGTAGCACTCTTTGCTATCTTTTGAGCACATAAGACCCTTTTCTTCTTTGGCTGAATAGCTTGCTTGCATATACAGATTAGCAGCCATGTGACCTCCATTTTGGTTAGCTCATAGGGTTTTCAAGGACAGGCTTGGACAGATAGGAACTCTATCAGAATCATCTCTGAATTGTCCTTAGCCTTCTGCTGGTTGAGTCTTCTTGATTGAAGTCTTCTGCTTCATCATTCCTTAGTGTGGTCAGACTGACCAAGTCCCTGCAGGTTTAAATATATTTCTATTTTTGGTACCCATAATTAAATGGGTCCTGCTAGGTTAGTTTTGTAGACCCTTGTTCCTCTTATTTAGGCAATCATCATATTTATCACCAACAGACATATTCATGCATGCAACTATCTTAAGATAATACATTTTGAGATGCATGATGGTGAGTGAGTGTAGGATATGGCATTTAATAACACACACTCTATCTATGATGGTTTCACCATTTACTGGATTCTGTTCACAGTGTTTAAGTGTTCAGAATAGGAATCAACTCTACAATTTATGAGTATCTAGTTGATCCATGGAGGTGATCGCTTTCACTGATCGCCCGGATCCTTTGTAGAACCCGATCATACTCTGTGAGTTGTCAAATACTTAGAACATAGGTTTGTACATACATACTAACCCACCAGCAACGATTACTTCACATAAATTTTATTAGGCCGGTGATGTTCTTATGACCTATTTCAGATTTCCTTCAAGATGTCATCTTCAACCTAAAACTTGGATGGAGAGAAGGTTTATAGTTATTTGATTTTCCATCCTCAGGTTACTTTTTCTCTTCACCTTTTTAGGTAGATTATGACTTCTTGACAGAATCCTGTTATAGTTCACAAGGAGATGCAATTATGATGTATGCATTTATAATAGTGAGGAACCGTACCTTTTTACTGTCAGTTACTAAACAGTCATTTATCATGGATATACTGAGTTTAGGTATTGATAAGCATGGCTTTACTTTTGCTCCTGACAGCTTATTGCTCTTGCTGACCTTTAATCAATTAGTAGTGGTCTTGAAGATATAGGCCAAGAGAATCTCAGTACTAAGATCTTTGACATCCTTTAGCTGACAGAGTTTGCACCCAGCTATTGGTTGGCCAGACATAAGTTTGAGAAGATCTTCTTTCTTCTCTCGATAATCATTTCTTAGCATGTATGGCTTCTTCATCTTTCAGACTGGAGGGTGCTTGACTAATTGTCATTGACGTCTCTTGAGTGTTCTCGTCTGGTCTTAGGACTACAAGATTGACTGCAAGCAAGGATTGGTCTTGCTGATGTATCAATAGAGACCATAGACCAATCTGAGCAGCTTTAGGTGTATATACACATTTAACCTATACACAATATTTCCAACATGTGAGCTCCTCTGCATATAACAAGTTACTTACTACTAAACTAAGTTTAGAACAATGTTAGTGCCTGGGATCAGACTCAAGGCGATTAGCTTTTGAATATAGCATGAGAACCTGCTTTGATACCAATTGTTAGTTCCCAGAGGGCACAATAGATCTAGAAGGGGGGGTTGAATAGATCCTTTTTATTTCAAATACTTTTCTGGCTTATATTATTTTGTTCATAATTAACATATGACAAATATAAGAATCTTTTCAAGCACAGTGGAATAAGTAAAAGATCCCCTTCATTGATATATCCATAATCATTCATACATTGTTTGTAGAGTAAGTTTAGTTATAAGCAGTTAAAACATACATAGCAGTTATAGCAGTTATTGTGACGCCCCCCAAAATAGGTCCATTCCATCCAACCCATTCTGAGTCGCCAAATACATGGTACAGAAAATAACTACAACTTTATTACAACAATTGTCGTGCAAAATACAACAACACATATGTTGTGAGTTTTGATACTAAAATATACCAACTGTGACTCTGGACACCAACTTGGATAGCACGTCACCATGACACCTTACATAAAGGTACAGTCAAAAACTGTTTTAGAAATTAAAATATTTGGGAAGTGCTCAAGGAAACCTTCGTACATGGGAGGCCATGCGTCTAGGTTATTATAGATATCATATGCCCACAAAATTATCCTTGGTTGACCCAATAGACCCCAAAGAAAAACGAGAAGATTATTATCATATTCTTCACAATGGTGTGTATTCTCTTGACATATCATTATCTCCACCGTCTCTAATTGAGAATTATACTTCAACCAAACTCCAAGATTATATAGGTAGTGCTCAGTATATATACTCGCAAGTGGATGAGCACATCCCCTGTCTTATGATGATACGAGGTTGTATGTCATTAGACATCTTGTATGATAGTGGCAAAACACCCTTCCAACATTGGGTTCGCTTCACCCTATTTGATTCAACAAATATAACTACTAAATGATGACCACCGCTCTATTCCTGTTACCCCGCTCGACCCAATACTACACTCGTATTACCTAAAAGGAATTGTGAAGCAAAAGGGTGAAGCACAACTAGCTTCATAAAGAATATTATGACTAAAGATAAATAAATTATCAATAGTCTTTATCGAATAAATCGTAGATTTAGAACATATGGTAGATGATAAAACTTTTCAACCATAGTTGCAAAGAACGAAGCAATCCATTAGAAGAGTCAAATAGACCATAAAGTCTATTATCTTCTCCATGTTAAAAGTCCACCAACAATGTTTTATCCCTATAACATCAATCAACAATTCCTGTCCACAATCACATGTATAACTCATAATCGTAATTGTTGTTCTAAATTCTTTTTTTCATCCAGGACAAAGATAATTTTCATCACCTGAAACATCAAAGATCATGGTTATACCAAATCACAGTTCATGTTCATAATCATACTAATAAATTCATCTTTGCACTACGGGCCAAAGATATTCATCAATAAGTCATCTTTGTACTATGGGCCAAAGATATTCATATCTCAAAGAAATATATAATCATTTCAGAATTTATATAAACAATAATTATAACCATGTTGATCAATTCACCTTTGCACTTAAGCTAAAGATATTCAATTATAAATTCAATGGTCATGATCATACCAGTCACAATTTAACTTTTCACTTCTGGCCAAAAAGAACCCTAGTCATGATCATACCAATAATCTACCCATCTTTACACTCCAGTGAAAGAGAATTTCAACAACAGGGTTATAAAAATGTTATATATGATAATAAAATCAATATAATCAATACATAGTTTTAATCTCCAGAGTAATATTCATAAATCAACTATAATTTGGTTAGAAAAAGAAACTAATTTTGTAGTAAATAGTACCTGTGAATAGTAACTCGTGAATAGTAACTCATGAATAGTAACTCGTGAATAGTAACTCATGAATAGTAACTCGTGAATAGTAACCCCAACATGAAAAAATTCTAAATTTGATAAAAAGTTCAAACCAATATTTCAACATAATGATATTGAAGAAATAATATCACTTATGAAGAAAATAACATCCCTTTCAATCCCTTAAAATCCCTTATTATCCCTTACCTCAAGATATCAAAATACTCACAAGAATACACTCGATAATATAGAGAGAGAAATAGAGAAAAAACTTCAGTTTCTGGTGTGATTTTCAATTCTAACCTAAGCACCCTATTTATAGGAAAATGCTTAGAACACCAAAGTAGAAAATTTAATAAAATATTATTATATTTATATAAATTTCCTACGTACACCAAGAATCTGAATTCAGCATGCATTCAACACCAGTGGGGCCCTCCAACAATATAAAAAATGTTTTTCTTAATAAAAATTATTAAAACTTCAAAAATAAATTATTCCGGAACTTCAATAATTCATAATAAATAGCCATTTTATCCTAAAATTTGAATCTCGTAACTTTTTATAGGAAATTCAATTCTCTACAACTTTACAGAAGAAAGTTTTTCCAAATTCCAAACAGAAATTGACCGAAATCCACATACGGACGATTTACAGGTTATAATCAAATTTCAGTCAAGAAATGGGGTCCACCGAAACACAAAACATATGTTAATCATTTAATGCAACAAAAATACTCTTCCTCTTCATATACTCGTATATCACACATTCATTGTAAAAATATCATCATTATTATATTATAATGATATAATAAAATATTATTTTATCAGAAAAGATAAAATATCAATTTTCAGCAATTGTCACTTTAAAAATTTTCTCCATCTATATCCACATAAAATGAATATTTTCCTTATCATATAAATTAATAATTAATTATTCACAAATAATATTACGTAATCACAACATCGACAACCTGTGCGGTTCCCATGAAAGAAGGGCTTTCAATAAGAATTTCTCTTCTTCTTGGCCAAGCAATTAGGTGACTAAACCTCTCCTTAGATGCAGAACTTTCTAGACATTGCCAATAATGTTATCTAGTAATATTATTCAGGATAATATGAATTATTGCTCGATAATGAAAAATACTATGTAGTGACAATTATTGAAACAACAAGAATATAAAATATCAACGCAAAGAATTATTGAATCAATAAAATAAAATCTCCAAGCGATAATTATCGCAACATTATTGAGTAAAGTGCCTTCACGTAAGAATCAATAATTAGTGCAATACCGGTGTCTTCTTGTGCAACAATGTGTATTACTGTGTTTTAACCACCGGGTATTCCAATAGTATTAACGGTAACAACTACGCCGTTATTTATAAACAACTTATACTTGTCGTTTTCTTCATCCAATCGCTTTTCGTTATGGGGCCCACAAAAGGTTGCGCCATCGTATGAATATTCCCTGACAGGAAGAATATTCCACGACCAAACAAATATTCCCCGACAACAATGAGTATTTTATAACCACTTGCTTATTTAAAAAAAAATTCATATATCACCCTTAACTTTAAACTTTTATCAATTTAACCATTTACTGAATAGTAATTATAAGAAAAAATTGAATACTTTTATTTCATAAAATTCGGGTCTTACGGTTATAGTACATAATGTAAATGACATAATGTAAAAGATTTGAGGGTTTTAAGTGAATCGTAGACTCAAGCTCCTAATCCACTCTTCTCGCTTTCAACTAAAGCGGATTTCCACTAAGGAAGGGCACCACGAATCACTAAAATTCCTTCAAGGCCGCCACCTTGGGACTTCCGATTCACTAAGAAATCTTCAAGGCCGGTGACCTTGGAACTTCTCTAGTTCCCTAGGAACTCTTCAAGCCAAATGAAGCTTGGAACTTCATTTAGTCCCTCCGGACAAGGACCCTCGTGCCCCGCTTCATTTAGTCCCTTTGGACAAGGACCCTTCTCGCCCTGGCTTTGTTGAGTTGTTTGTTTGTTGTTGTTGGAGTTGGTGCAGAGCTGCTAAGATGTCTTCATGCTCTGAACATCTTTTATGCTTAGCAGCTTAACTTGATCATCCTTGAAGTGCAGCAGAGTGTTGCATGATGCTCAGCCTCTTAGGTTGCTCAACTACTCCGGATGACCCCTTGATGAACTGCCTTGAAGATCATTCTCCTTGGTACTTGATGGCTGCACATGAGAGGCTTCTAAGATGACTGTAAGAACTTCTGTTAGTTACTTAGAAGCTGTCTCATGCTTGACATCAAGATGGCTTTTGTGATCTCCCTTCTTGCTACTCGATGCCTTCTCATGGTGGACTTGCTAAGATGACTGTAGGCTCTTCTCTATTGTACTTAGAGTCTTCCCATGATGGGCATCCAGATGGCATGATGCTCTCCTTTCTCTCGACAGTTTAGAACACTCTTCATGTAGTAGAACTCTCACTTCTACATAATAGAACTCACACTTCTACTTCTTTCTTTATCTGACTTCTGAGTGTTCTTGGTGGATCGTAGAGTGAGCCTTCAGACTCACTGTTTCACATGGTTTAGATCAGTCCACCTTCTCTCCAAACTTGGCAACTCCAGCAACCTATGATCTTTGAAGCTCTTTCTCATTTATACTTCTTCCCAATCCTTCCGTTGGAAAGTAACCGTTGAAGGCTATTCAAATATCTTCACAGATCTCAAGTTGCTTGATGTAGACTGCTTGATATGACTTGTCATACTACTTTTCCTCGACGTCAGTAGCTTCATCGTTTCACCTACCCCGCCGGATGTATCACTTTCTTTGTCTTGGGGGGTTGAAGACTTTATTTCTTCCGATTTCTTGATCGAGGTTGTCCTTTTGCATCGATGCTCTCAATAAGCACTTGTAGAATATTACCCTTCGATTGAACTGCTGCCAATGCTTGGTCTTGTGTATTCGAACTCTCTACGATTCGATGCATGTCTTCAAGGACTGATCGTAGTGTCTTGTTGAAAGTGTTGCTTCGTTGACTAGTAGAGTTAAACACTACGATCTTGAAGAGTGTTGATTGGATCTTCAATGTAAAACACCTCTTCCTTGTATTGTACAAAGTGCTTTAATACTTCTATTTGCTTCAATCGTTCTCGAGACATCGATGGCCTAATTCCTTGCTCTAGTCCCTTACGAATATCAAGACACTTTGATTTGTGGTAGCGTCCAAATTAGCTTTCTCCTTGTGATCTCCTGTTCACTTATCATTAATGAACCGATTTCGCACTTAATCACTTTAGCCTTGCTCTTTGTGAGGTGATTCAAGATCTCGGTTCACCTTCCATCGGTTCCTTCTTTGTTCAGCAAACACTACGATCTTGGTTGCTTCCAAGATCGTTGTCTTCTCAATCACTTGATGCCTACTACATTAGTCGACTTTCCTTAGTCAACTTCTGAAGTCTTCTTTAGATCTCCTTGTGGAAGACTTCATCGCGAATGGCCTTACACCTCAATCTTGATGCTTATTGGGTTGGTGCTGAGATCTTCTGTTAGCCTGCATGCCATTCGTTGAGTGCTCTCTGGTTTCCTTGGATGTAGCTTGCAGCTTGAACTAGAGGCTTCATTCCTTTGGATATTCTGGGAGTGCTCATTTATTGAGAACCGTATATGCTCTATGATTCATCCTTATCATTGTGAGCACTTCTTCTTAGATCATAGTTCTACACTCTACGATTCAGCTTCGGCTTATGCAGACACTATCAGATCTTGACACTACGATTTCTGCCTTGTGCTTGTTGTCTTCATCTAATCTTGCTTGACTACGATCTCTGCATGTAATCAATAGACTCTACGAACTCATAGTGTGATCTACGATCCTTGACTTGACTTTGGCATCAGTAGATTCTACGACTCTGAGTGTAGTCTACGTTTCTGTCTTTGGCTTCGGCAGATGATCGTTCAGCTCGTAAGCAGGCTGTCTCTACGATTCTGAACATGACTTCTTCAGCACACTACGATCCTGAGAAAGCTCTACTCGATACACTACGATCCTTCTTCGTTTCCCCTGGTAGTCTTCGAACTCCGAGATCATCTATCTTGCATACTCCTATTCTGCCTCAATAGCGCTCGAGTTAACCTTGACTCACCTGACAGACTACGACTTCTGGTGCAGTGCTCGACGATCAGACTAGCCTATCTATTACATCATAAGATCAACCTAACAAGCTTGATCTTTCTATATTTATAGTCCTTGTACATCATTTCTTTTTAAGGACTTTACAAAGTTGTTTTGCTTATGTAGGATCAACCTAACATATTTGATCAATTCATTCTAAGTCCTTGTACATATATTTCTATTATCTATCAAAGGACTTTACAGCTTTTTCTTAATGCAAGCATACTTGCATATTATTCATTCATATACATATATATCACAATCAAATCATATATAAATAGGAATAGCATTCACATGCTTATTCCTGACATTACCCACAACTATAACATTATATCAATTTCATTCCATAATATTCAAAAATGATATTTATAGAAAAATCTTCTTTATTCATAAAATTTGGGGTCTAACAATCTCCACTCCTTATGAAATTTTGCCCTCAAAATTTATGTACTTACCTGGTATGCCGAAGAGGTGAGGATACCTTGACTTCATTTCAGATTCTAACTCTTGAGGTATAACCTTTGAGTGTTGAATACGATCCTTCTTATCCAAGATTTTAACACGTATCTCCTCATACGTTAAATCTTCTGCTATCTCTTCTAGTTCTAATTTAATAACGTGGTTCGGGTTATCCACATATTTACGTAACATCGATACGTGAAAAACGTTATGAACACACGACATACTTGGCGGTAAAACGAGTCTATAGGCCGTAGTTACTACTCGATCGAGGATTTCAAATGGGCCAATTAAATCGAGGGTTGAGATTTTCTCTCTTCATCGATTCTTGCTTCTAGAATAACGCCCTCTTGAACCTTCTTCTTCACATTCATCAGCTCTGAGTATGTAGCTTGAGCGGCTTTAACTTTATCGATTAAAGTCGATTCTAATCGTATATTTGTTATCTTCACATGGATCCCTAGAGTCTTTAACTCTATCTTCATCATTTGTAAGGTATACTGAATGGACTTTTGTGTTAACAACATCGCACTCGTAAACGCATACGATCTTCTACTCAACGTGTCAGCTACCACGTTCTTTCTTCCATAATGATATTGAATGGTATGATCATAATCTTCAACAGCTCGAGCCAACATCTTTGGCGCATGATACGTTCGTTTTGGTTGAAGAAATGGGTTTTGTACTGGGGTCAATATAAAATTCGATTTCACGCTCTAGGGGTAGGCTAAGAAGTCTTCGAGAATACGTCAGGAAATTTATTAACAATAGAAATATCATTCAAAACTGTGACTCTCATCCAAGACTTGGATAACACGTCACATTGATACCTATCAACTTGTCATCGTCATTCAAAATGTCTCCTACAGAAAGTCTGGTTTCGGTGCATTCCACACAAGGAAGTCAACAACGAAAGGACCGGGGCTCTTTACTTATGGCTTGATATGTCAATGATTGACTTTAGTGGTTTGGTTGCTTGAATTCGCATAATAGGTTGGTTAGGAATATGAAAGCTAACAACCTTACGAAAAGCTTGATGAGTAGTTAACCAATTGATCCCTAAAATCACATCAAAGGCAAGTATTTTTAAAGAGATAAGATCGACAGGTAACGTGAAAGTGTCGATTTGAATCAACAAGATTTATAAACAGTGGTGGTAACGAAGGTTTCTACTAACGAAGTTTTAACCCATAAGTCAAAGTCTAACTTCTTCGGAGTTAAATTTAAACGTTGAGCGCAAGCAAGAGAGATAAAAGAATGGGTAGAACCGGTATCTAATAAGGTATAGACTTCACAAGAATTTATAATTAACTAACCCGTGCTAACTTCGTTCGAGTTACTCGCTCTTTGAGAAGTCGAAAAATGCTCTCCCTGAAACCACCGACTTTGTTTCGTCTGTATCCGCCTTTGGTGCCACCGTCCCAGATGGACTTGATTTCGCTACAGGACAAAATCGAGCTATGTGACCGTCTTTTCCACAACTAAAACATACCTTGGAAGGCTGTGGACAGTTTGGTCTGATATGTCCCTCCCCTCCGCATTTGAAGCATATGATAGGTGGTCGTTCTCCTTCCTTAACAACGGGTGCTGATGTTGACGTCTTTCCATCATTGTTGAATCTCCTCTTCTTGAAATGTCCATTCTTATTGTTTTGGCCATGATTACCATTTCTGGCATGTTGATTCCCTTCACGCTTATTATCACCGCTTCGATGACTGTTATCACTGGTACTATCATTTTGCCGGCTACTTTCTCTTGGTTGGGTTGACTCGTTATCGCGCTCCAATAACTGAGCCCTATTTACAACATCTGAATACAAACACAGTTTATGAGAAATTAGATATTGACGTTTCTCGAGTTTCAAACCTCTTAGAAACATCCGCGTCATTCTCTCCTCATTGTCAACCAAGTGAGATGCAAACCGGGACAACTCGGCAAACTTAGCTTCGTACTGCGACACGGTCATATTATTCTGCTCCAACTTGATGAACTCTACCTCTTTCATGTGATGAACACTTTCGGGAAAGTACTTGTCGTTGAATAGTTCTTGGAACTTCTCCCAAGACATCTTCAGTACGGCTGGTTGAGTACGCTTTACCGATTCCCACCAGAAATATGCCTCTCCTCACAACATAAAGGTGGCAAAGGGAACCTTTTGCTCCTCGGAGCATCCCAAGACATCAAATATCTTGGTGATCTATTTTATCCAAGTCTCCGCCTTAAGTGGTTTTGGCTCTCCAATAAACTCCGGTGGTCCCAGCTCCTTGAACTATTTAGCGGTGACCGTCCGAGAGTTTCCAGTGTTTCCACCTGCATTTTTGACAGGAGTCTCTCTTGCCTGATGTTGTACGAATTGTAGAAAGCTCCTAAACATTCCGTCGTTCGGCATTTGGTCGGTGTTGTTGTTCACCTGAGGATTATTGCCTTCCTGATGCACATTATTCTGGGTGTTGATCTGTGGTGACTCAACGGTCTCTTGTGCTCCATTCCTATTCTCAACATTCTCGGATGTCATTTTCAGATACTGCCACAAAACAAGGGTTAATTAACATGTCACATATTATCCCTATACTCTGACCGACCAATTAAATACCAAATAAACTTAGGTAGGTCATACTAGCGAAGGAATTCCCCGTCTCTCCCCTCCTAGTTCTTGTCTCACATCTCAGTCAGGGATCATATCCCTAAGCTTTTATACCAACTGTGACGCCCCCAAAATAGGTATACATCACCCATCTTGAGTCGCTAAATACATGGTACAAAATTCAAATACAACTTAATAATACAACTGTCGTGTAGAATACGACAAGACATAACTGAGTGTTTTAATAAGAATATTGTCATCTAGACAATATCCATACTCAATGGAGTCCTCATTACATTTATTGTCACACTATTTAATAGAATAGTGAGGACTATTAATGTTATCATCTGGATCGTCACTCCGTTCCCCGACTAGTCTCGGCTACGTTCTCATTTTCTGAAGAGAATAGTGAAAGAAAGGGTGAGCTCAACTAGCCCAGTAATAAATATTATGACTAAGATAATGCAAAATAATTTATCGTTAGCCTTCAACAGTGTTAAACTGATAAAATATAACAAACATCAAGTTTAACTGCAGCGGAACAAGCAATCCATTAGAAGAGTCAAGTAGAGAATAAAATCTACTATCTTCCATGATTTAAAAGGTTTTTCATCACTTTTATCGCTGGGACTCAGCTTAATAAATAATCCACATCATCCCTGTACTACGGCCAAGGATATTCATTAGTATCACAATCACAAATTATCCATGCACTACGCGCCAAAGATATTCATGTATTCATCAATGGTCATGATCATGCCAACATCTGTCCATCAATCCACTACGGCCAATGAGAATTTTTACCACATCATTTGTAACATTACTATTCATGATTATACCGATTAATCCTCGGTCATAATCATACCAAGTCCATCTATGCACTCATGTGCCATGAGATGACTTTTAACATAATATAAACATGAGGATGATGACAATGATATAAGAATTCAATAAAACAAGTTCAAGAATTAATTTATCCAGAACCAATAACGCCCAAATTGTCAACATGATACTTCTTTGTGGAGTAAAATTTAAGAATGCTCGTAAGAATATTTCCATGAAAAGATATGGATGAAGCGCAAATATCAAGGATATTCCACTAATTTCATGGAGTATAGAAGCCAAAACTTTAACCAACCGAGTATAATACAATATATGAAACCATAAATGGATTTTTTGCCGCCATGCCGTAATCCACGAGATGTATTATTCCAGCAGAATAATAAAGAATGAAATAATGGAAGAATTCATCAGCGTATGTAATCCGCGATGCATAAAAGTTATTCCAACAGAATATTAAAGAATGGAACTGTGTCATGCGTAATCTTACATGCATGTGATATTCCAATGTAATAATAAAGAATGGAACCAGGTCATTCGTAATCGCATGCATGCATGGGATGTTCCAAATGAATAGTAAAGAATGGAATAACAAATGAATTCACGTGCATGCGATAGATCGCATGCAGAAAAGTTATTCCAATGTAATAATAAAGAATTGAATAACAGAATAATTTTATCATGTATGCGGTACTTCGCATAGATAGGTTATTCCAACATAATAATAAGAAATGGAATAACAACCCTTACGAGTATTGAAAGAAAATAACTCTCTTCATGAATACGAAAGAATAATACCCCTTATGAGTACAACAAATAATATCTCTTACCTTAGAAAGAAGAGTATTCCGACTGGTAGGGCGAGGATATTCTTGAAGATAACTTGCACTATTTTCTACGCTCAAAGCTTTCTTAAACTCTAAAAAAATACGCTCAAGATTATAGAAGAAGAATTCTCTGAACTTCTGGTGTGTCTTTCAATTCTAACTAAGCATCCTATTTATAGAAGAATGGAAAGGATACTATGCTGCACTATTCAATAAAATATAATATATTCTATTTATAATCAAATAAAATAAATAACTTTATAAAAGTATTCTATTTTATATAAAAATATTTTACTATACAAATACTATGCAGGCATTATGCAAACACTATGCATAATAAAATATAATATATTCTATTTATAATCTAATAAAATAAATAACTTTATAAAAGTATGTTGTTTTATATAAAAGATTTTTACTATACACAGTGCACTATGCAAATACTATGCATAATAAAATATATTATATTCTATTTATAATCAAATAAAACAAAACTTTATAAAAGTATTTTTTATATAAAAAGTTTTACATTTTATTACATTTATAATAATAATAAAATAAACTTTATCACCATTATTATAATTCACAATATTAATCCACCAAGTCGCTCCTGTGAAAGAGAGGGATTTCAATAAGTATTTCTCCCTATCAGTGCGCAATTAGGTGACCAAACTTCTCCTCGATGTAACTTCTAGACATCGTTAATATTGCAAATAATAATATTAATAACTTTGTCGTCTCAATTATTGATTTAATAATATATAAAATATTGACAATAATTGAATCAAATAACGTGAGATACTACGCAAAGAATTATCGTAGCAATAATTGAACAAAACCGAAAGTGACTTCTCACGTAAGCATCAATAATCAATACCGTGTTGCTACTATAAAACCACGCGTAGACATCGTATTTTTTAACAAGGGTGTTTCAACAGTTAACGGTAAAACTTCTGCCGTTATTTTCATAAAGTATTTTTGTCATTTTCTCAATCCGACAATAATTCCGTTGTGGGGTCCACCAATGATTGTGCCGTCGTACGAATATTCCCTGTTAAAATGAATATTCCCCGACCAATCGAATATTATATAACAACTTGCCTACTTTTCAAATTTTATAAATATTACCCACAACTATAACATTATATCAAT
Organism: Panax ginseng; assembly: GCA_020205605.1. Classification (NCBI taxonomy): domain Eukaryota; kingdom Viridiplantae; phylum Streptophyta; class Magnoliopsida; order Apiales; family Araliaceae; genus Panax; species Panax ginseng. The sequence continues at coordinate 13,412,507 of CM035146.1, forward strand.
TTTATTCCATAATATTCAAAAATGATATTTATAGAAAAATCATCTTTATTCATAAAATTTGGGGTCTCACAACTGGTGATACTAACGAATATCCTTGGTCGTAGTGCGTGGATAATTTGATGATGAGATTGGCCGGATCATGACCATTAGTTAACAGTTGAATGTCTTTGGACGAGTGCAATTGACAAAGTAATTGATTGGTATGATCATGACCATTGGTTTTATAGTTGAACATCTTTGGCCCGTAGTGCAAAGATAGACAACTGATTGGTATGATCATTGTTATTACGTTTGAATAACTTTAGCCTTTGGGGTAAGTATATTGAGTGAACGTTTTATTAAGCCTTTGTGGCAAGGAATTACTGTCGATTCACATTGTTATAAACATGAATTGTGAATTTAACTAAAATCTTTGGTGGTTCAGGTGAAGACAGGTGATGAAAGTTCTCTTTATCTTGGGTATAATAAAGAACTGTTAATGAGTATTACAGCGATAATATTTATGATAAACTTTTTAAATCATAGAAGATAATAGATATCATGCTCTACTTGACTCTTCTAATAGATTTCTCGTTCCGCTGCAATTGTTGATCTAAAACTTATTGTCTATTGTATTCTATCAGTTGTTATACTGTTAAAGGCTAAGGATAATTTATTCTGCATTATCTTAGTCATAATATTTCTTACTGGGCTAGTTGAGCTCACCCTTTCTTTCAGTGTTCTCTTCAAGAAATGAGAATATAGCTGGGACGAGTCGGGGAATGGAGTGATGGTCCGAGATGGTGTCATAGTAGTCCTCACTATTCTATGAAATAGTATGACAATAAATGTATTGAGGACTCCATTGAGTGTGGATATTGTCTAGATGACAATATTCTTATTAAAACTCTCAACTATGCTTTTGTCATATTGTATAAATTAAGTTGTATTTAAATTTTGTACCATGTATTTGGCGACTCAAGATGGGTGATGTATACCTATTTTGGGGGCGTCACAGTTTGTATCAAAGCTTAGAGATATTATCCCTGGCTGAGATGTGAGACTAGAACTAGGAGGGGAGAGACGAGAAATTTCTTCGCTAGTATGACCTACCTAAGTTTATTTGGAATTTAATTGGTCGGTCATAGTGTAAGGATAATATGTGGTATGTCAATTAACCCTTATTTTGAAACTATATTTCTGAGACCCCAAATTTTATGAAATGAAAGTATTCAATTTTCTTATAATTATTCTATTTAGTAAATGGTTAAATTGATAAAAGGTTAAAGTTAAGGGTGATATTTGAAATTTTTTCAAAGTAAGCAAGTTGTCATAAAATACCGGTAGTAAAAAGTACAAAGAATGGCGTGGTTACATAGTAGCACATTACGGTATTGATTATTGATGCTTTACGTAAGAAGTCACTCGCTTATACTCAATTATTGCTACGAGAATTGTTGCATCATCTCTCATATTATTGATTCAATTATTGTCACAGTATCATCTGTATAATATGTTATATTATTAAATCAATAATTGAGACGACAAAGTTATTCATATTAATTATTATTTGCAATATTAACAATGTCTAGAAGTTCTGTCAAGGAGAGGTTTGGTCACCTAATTGTGCGCCAATAAGGAGGAATCCTTATCGGAAAGCCCCCTCTTTCCTGGGAACGACCTGGTTGTTAAATATTGTGAGTTATAATATTAATGATGAATAAGTTCGTGTTGATTAAAGATGAAATTGATAGTTCCATTGTGTTGGGATTATTAGTGTTAGTGAAAATCGATATTTATTTCGATAATAATTGATGTCTGGAAGTTATATTGACCAATCGGGTAATTAATTGCTATTAATTCACATGATTATAACTATTTGTTCACATGTGTGTACTATTGATTCACATTCATGTACTATTAGGGGAGGTGGTGCAAGATTGATAATACTTGCATGACTAAGTTAAAAATGGAGGTATAGATGGAGGTACTATACTGTAATTCATATTTTCACATGTATAGAATTATTGATTCACATGATTGAACTATTGATTCACATGATGTACTATTAGGGGAGGTGGTGCAAGTTTGATAATACTTGCAGGACTAAGTTAAAAATGGAGGTAAAGATGAAGGTATTATACTGTAATATTTTGAGCCCCAAAACGTGCAATTATCGAAACTATATTTTCCTATAAATAGAAGCTCATTCTTCCTTCATTCTCACCAATTCAATAAGTCTCACAAGAGCAATTATAGAGATAGAATCTATAGAGAGAAAAGCTATAGAGAGAAAGAAAAAGCGAAGTCTGCTACTTCACTACTCCAGTATCTAGTCTTCTTCTGAGGTAAGGGTTATTATTTTTTTATATTCTGAAGAGATATTTTTTTTCGTATTCATATGAATATTATTATCGTTCAATATTCATTTTATTCGTTTAATATTCGTAAGGAATATTATTTCCGTTCAATATTCGTAAGGAATATTATTTTCGTTCAACCGTTGTAAGTAAGGGGTTTCTGCCAGGGGCAGTTTCGTAATTTTTCCGACCCTCAAAAATTTTGGAAACATTTGAAATGATATTTTGATGAGTTTTCTAGATTGTGTCCAAAAATGGCGATTTTTAGATGTATAGATTAGGAGTTATGAATTTTATGGGAAAAGACTATTTTAAAAGTAAACCCTTATAACTCCTTGTAGTTAACTCCAAAATTGGTGAAATTTTTATTGAAATTACATCTATATAACAGCAGTAAATTTCGGAATTTTTGAACAAAATTACAGTTTTTGATAAATGTCTAAATATTCGGCAATTCTAGCCATATGAAAAATAGTAAATAAATTTTAAAAATTTTGAGAAAATTATATGTTCAATATAGGACTATATTCTGCTAAATCCCAGAAAAGAAAATTTGTTTGTACTGATTTGGTATTTTTTATGAAAATGGACTAGTTTTGAGTAAATGAATTAAATATGTTATGTGAAGTAAGAAAATTAGAAAATAGGATTTTATGGCTTGAGAATCATATATAAGGTATATGCAGATTTTTTATGAGAGTTTTGGTTATTGGTGATGAAATCTTATGAGTTTGGTATTTTAGGATGATTAAATGCATTAATTAGTAAAGTATAAACAATTAAAATAAATTGTTTATAAGTTTAAGAAATGATTAAAATATTGTGGTAATATTAATAATATTAGATTATGAGATTATTAAGTGATTTATAGCATTTGGATTAAGGTGTTATAAATATTGATATAGATTTTATTGTGAAACTTAATCTTTTTGTGTTGGGGTTCTTATTCACGTATACTTACACTATTCACGTATCTATACATTATTCATGTATATGACATTATTTATGTATACTGAGATTATTATATATGCAGTACGAGAATGCTTATTTTACGAGATACTATTCATGAGTTACTATTCACGAGTTACTATTCACGGGGTACTATTTACCCGAAAAATATATTTCTTTTCTATCCAAATTATTTTTGATACATGAATATTATTCTTGAATTTTACTCCACAAAGCAGTATCATGTTGACAATTTGGATATTTTTAAACTATATATAAATTTAAAGTCTTTAATATTTATCCTTGATTTCGTTTGATTAATTCTTATATCATTGTCATCATCCTCATGCTTATATTGTGATGAAAGTCATATTTGGCTTACGTGCATAGATGGATTATTGATTATTGATCTTACAGTTGTATATTTTTGGCTTACGTGACTGTTGATTATTGATTTTATAGTTGTATATCTTTGTCTTACGTGCAAAGATGGACAGGTGTATGACATGATCATAACCACTGGTGATAATAACGAATATCCTTGGCCCGTAGTGCATAGATAATTCGATGATGTGATTGGCAGGATCGTGACCATTAGTTAACAGTTGAATGTCCTTGGCCGTAGTGCACTAACAAACAATTGATTGGTATGATCATGACCATTGGTTTTATAGTTGAATATCTTTGGCCCGAAGTGCAAAGGTAAACAACTGATTGGTATGATCATTGTTATTACATTTGAATATCTTTAGCCTTTGGGATAAGGATATTGAGTGAACGTTCTATTAAGCCTTTGTGGCAAGGAATTACTGTTGATTCACATTGTTATAAACAAGAATTGTGAATTTAACTAAAATCTTTGGTGGTTCAGGTGAATATAGGTGATGAAAGTTCTCTTTATCTTGGGTATAATAAAGAACTGTTAATGGGTATTACAGCGATAATATTTATGATAAACTTTTTAAATCATAGAAGATAGTAGATATCATGTTCTAATTGACTCTTCTAATGGATTACTCATTCTGCTGCAGTTATTGATCTAAAACTTGTTGTCTATTGTATTTTATTAGTTTAACACTGTTGAAGGCTAATGATAATTTATTCTGCATTATCTTAGTCATAATTATCTTAGTCATAATATTTCTTACTGGGCTAGTTGTGCTCACCCTTTGCTTTCATTGTTCTCTTCAGGAAATGAGAATATAGCCGGGACTAGTCGGGGAACGGAGTGACGGTCCAGATGATAGCATTAGTAGTCCTCACTATTCTGTTAAATAGTGTGACAATAAATGTATTAAGGACTCCATTTGAGTTGAATCATTGCCAGAAGACAATATTCGTATTAAAACTCTCGATTATGTTTTGTCGTATTTTTTACGCGCTTGTATTATTAAGTTGTATTTGAATTTTGTACCATGTATATCTCGGCGACTCAAGATGGGTGATGTATAATTTTGGGGGCGTCACGGTTGGTATCAAAGCTTAGGATATGATCCCCGGCTGAGATGTGAGACTAGAACTAGGAGAGGAGAGACGGGTAATTCCTTCGCTAGTATGACCTACCTAAGTTATTTGGTATTTAATTGGTCGGTCAGAGTATATGGATAATATGTGGCATGTCAATTAACCCTTATTTTGAAACTAAATTCTAGAATGATATCTGAAATACAGGAGGTGAGAAAAGGGAAAATCATGATAGTGAGGAAATAATCGGGAAGGTACAATCCAAAAAGAAAGCAAGGTATTCTCATCTCTTTGAACTACCAGGTACGTAAATTTCGAGGGCAAAATTTCATAAGGAGGGGAGATTATGAGACCCCAAATTTTATGAAATGAAAGTTGTGACGCCCCCAAATCCAGGTTCTCTAACCTCAGATTCAGTGCTCACGATCCTATCATCATCATAAGCATTCTATAACTATTTCGAAATAATAAACATACATTGTTCATTATACAAAAGTCTCAAAACATGGTCCCAAGGTCTCTAACCTTAACTTTAAATACACCATTTATAATACAAACAAATTTACTCAAGAAATTCCATTAGATAATAACTAATTTAACATTCATTCTAAAATTACTCCACGGATCTTGCCCTTGCCCTTGTCCTTCGCATTAGATCCTTCTGCTTAATCGAAAATAGAGGTCATGATATAGCAAGAGTAAGCAACTAATTTGCTTCACAAGTTTATAAAGACAAAGGAGATATATCATGACGTAGAAAGAAATATTGCCTTCAATGTTCAACAATAATATAAGATTGTGAAGGAACATGAATTAATAATCAACAATTGAATATTCGATAATTGAATAACATGAACTGAGTGGTTTTGAATAACCATGAACATTTGCTAAGGTGCTTAGTGATTTAAATGGACCTTTTAATAAGTTTTGGTATTCAAGGGATCGACCTTTTCATACCCCCGTGATTTATGCATAAACACTTAATAATCCGACATTGATATCATGCCTTAATCAAATTTGTTCATTTCTCGATCAAGAGTTCTTACCATATCAATTAATAAGAAACAGTTATTTAAAATCCATTTAATTTAACAAATTTAGACATGCTTGATCTAGTCGATACAATTAGCATAGATCTATCCCATAAACAGTTCATAAATGAAGAACTTTAATTTAATTCACGATCAATGTAAGAGAGCGAATTCAATTGCACAAAGTGCTAATTTCAATAATCAATAAAGACGTGAATAATCATCAATAATTATTCACTAATATTCTTTGAAAATAATAACTCAAGTTGAGTTAGGAAACTTGCCTCGATCGTAGGTTACGACTACTGAAATAAATTTCTATCCACTATGTAGTTAAATTATCTTCCTTTGAGAGACCTATAATTAGTCTTTCAATTAGTCAATGCATAACATCGATTATGTAATCAAATAGATATCATACATTACAATAAGTTCTTATAAACATTATCATGCCCAGATAGTGTTATTATTAATTAACATTACTACCTTTAATTCACATAATATTATTAACTTAGATAATATTAATTCACCTTCTAGTATTATTGGTTCACTAATAATACTTTAAATCATTTACCAATATTTTATTCACTTACTAATATTATTAATCATTTAATAATATTTTATCCCTTTACTAATATTATTAATCATTTAATAATATTTTATTCACTTACTAATATTATTAATCATTTAATAATATTTTATTTAATCTCGAATATTATTATTTAATAATAATACTCTAATCTAATATTTTATTTACATAACAACATCATATTATAATATTATTAGTATTATAATAATATTCCAATGATTTATTAAATTAATAAATAATTTATTCTAATTGTTCATCCTTTAATAACCTCTTATTTAATATCCATAAAAGGTCATAAGTAATATTTATTATTATAAATTACCAAAATGCCCTAAGATAGTCATGATATAATATATTATGAGCATTCAAGCATAAAAATCATATTTTTCTCATTAAAGACATCATTTAACTATTTATTTCCTTTTATTTACAACCTAATCATTTTTAGGAAAAATAGCAAACTGATCCAAAAATTCTCAGCTTCTGGATTTTAACAGAATATGAACCAACAATGATCCTCTAATTTTTCTAGAATTTTAGAAAATGGTTTACTATTTTTAAAGTGCTCAAAACACTCAGATCTTGCTCTATTTTTAAAAAATTGAGTTTTGCTCAGAAAAATCTGAAATTTTCAGGGTATGCTCTCTTAACGTATATGAAGCTACTGTAAATATTTTGGAATTTTCCAGTGTATACACAGTGAGATATTCGTAGGATAATATTTATGGAGTCCTTTACGGAAATAGTCATTACGCACAATATATAACTCGAAACGTGTCCGTTCTTTTTTCTACGCGTAGATAACTTCATAAGGTACCTCTGTAATACTTTTCCATATTTTTACAAGACAAGGAACTGACCGAAACAGCCTCATGAAAAACAAGTCAGTAGCTGATTTAGGATTTCAAAGCTTTAGCATATAAAGTGGACTGTTTTGGGAAAAATAATCTTAAAGGTTCCAAAACATGCTAGATTTGTGATCTACCACTTGGGTTTACTAGATAACTCATGTATCTAGCACCCCCCTTCGACGGATCATAATTCCAAGTTGTAGAACTTGAGTTACACAAGATTTAGTGGAAGAAAAACAAGAGTTTTCACCCTTGGAGAACATATGCTCATTTTTTCTTCCTCTAAGTCTTTGATCTAACACTCAAGATACTTAGTTCCATGCATGATGGTATGTATAACTAGTGTATCTTGAGTAGTTGTACATAACCCCATCAAAACTCAAGCTATCAAAACAAGGTAAGAGAAGAAGATGAAGGTACATTATACCTTGACTTAGTGGCTACCTTCCTTGATTTTCCAAAGTAACTAATAAACTTAGGGGGCATAAACCACTAGAACTCCTATAATTCTTCTTCCTATGGCTGAAATTCTCTCTTTCTTTTTCTCTCTTTGAAGTTGGCTAGCTTGGGAGCAAGAGGTAGAAGAAGAAGATGAAGAAAATGGAGAGAAAATGAGATGTTGGAAGAATGAATTGTGTTTACAAAATGAAATGGCCAATTCATTAATAATTCTCCCATAATTATTTTGTTGCCCATTAGGTAAAAACTTTGTATTATTACTTACCTTAGGTTAAACATGATTAAATGTGCATAATGGAGTGGCAACCAATGGGAGCCTTACCACATTGTCCTTATGTTTATTCATGTCTACTAATGGAAAAGCTAGATTAATTATTCCACTTAGGATCCTCATAATATCCACCATTTAGCTTTTATTTTAAATGCCCAATTTTGATTAATCAAATGTCTAGAATACCCCCAATCAAGTGGGCTAAGTATTGGATTACAATTTATTTTCCTTGGGCTTCTCTTTTAATTGATTTGGGCTAGATAAAAACATAGTCCAACAATTTTAATAATGTTACCCAATTTGATAATTTAGGGCTTTCATCTCCAATCATATGAAGTTTAATTACTTATACATATGATTTTATCTCATAACCTAATTAGATTTACAAGAATTAGGTTTAAAATTATTAGTCACTTGAAATACTAAGTTTACCCACTTAAGTTAGTATACGTATAAAATACTAACTTTTTCGTGTTACCATAACCCTTAGGTTATTTAATATCCTTACCTAATGTATAATTAGGTCATAAGGCTTTCATTTTTAATGAAATCCATAAATGTATGTATCCATATATAATACAAAGTTTAAAAAAAATGTACATACATACATGGTGACTTAAGATTCACGGTTATTACAAAAGTATTCAATTTTCTTATAATTATTCTATTTAGTAAATGGCTAAATTGATAAAAGGTTAAAGTTAAGGGTGATATTTGAAAAAAATTTCAAAGTAAGCAAGTTGTCATAAAATACCCGGTAGTAAAAGTACTGTAATACGCTTGGTTGCATAGTAGCACACGGTATTGATTATTGATGCTTACGTAAGAAGTCACTCAGTTATACTCAATTATTGCTACAGTAATTGCTGCATCATATCTCTCATATTATTGATTCAATTGATGTCACAGTATCATCTGTATAATATGTTATATTATTAAATCAATAATTGAGACGACAAAGTTATTCATATAAATTATTATTTGCAATATTGACAATGTCTAGAAGTTCTGTCAAGGAGAGGTTTGGTCACCTAATTGCGCACCAATAAGAAGAAATCCTTATCGGAAAGCCCCCTCTTTCTTGAGAACGACCTGGTTATTAAATATTGTGAGTTATAATATTAATGATGAATAAGTTCGTGTTGATTAAAGATGAAATTGATAGTTCCATTGTGTCGGGATTATTAGTGTTAGTGAAAATTGACATTTATTTTGATAATAATTGATGTCTGGAAGTTATATTGACCAATTGGATAATTAATCGGATAAATGAGCAATTAATTGCTATTAATTCACATGATTGTAACTATTTGTTCACATGTGTGTACTATTGATTCACATTCATGTACTATTAGGGGAGGTGGTGCAAGATTGATAATACTTACATGACTAAGTTAAAAATGGAGGTATTGCTGGAGGTACTATACTGTAATTAATATTTTCACATGTATAGAACTATTGATTCACATGATTGAACTATTGATTCACATGATGTACTATTAGGGGAGGTGGTGCAAGTTTGATAATACTTGTAGGACTAAGTTAAAAATGGAGGTAAAGATGAAGGTATTATACTGTAATATTTCGATCCCCAAAACGTGCAATTATCGAAACTATATTTTACTATAAATAGAAGCTCATTCTTCTTTTATTCTCACCAATTCACTAAGTCTCACAAGAGCAATTATAGAGATAGAAGCTATAGAGAGAGAAGCTATAGAGAGAAAGAAGAAGCGAAGTCTGCTACTTCACTACTCCAGTATCTAGTCTTCTTCTAAGGTAAGGGTTATTATTTTTTTATATTCTGAAGAGATATTATTTTTTGTATTCATATGAATATTATTAGCGTTCAATATTCATTATATTCGTTTAATATTCGTAAGGAATATTATTTTCGTTCAATATTCGTAAGGAATATTATTTTCGTTCAACCGTTGTAAGTAATGGGTTTCTTCCAGGGGCAGTTTTGTAATTATTCTGACCCTAAAAAATTCTGGAATAATTTAAAATGATAATTTGATAAGTTTTCTAGATTGTGTCCAAAAATGACTATTTTTGGATGTATAGATTAGGAGTTATGAATTTTATGGGAAAAGACTATTTTAAAAGTAAACCCAACTCCTTGTGATTAACTCCAAAATTGGTGAAATTTTTATTGGGAGTACATCTATATAATGTTAAGATAATTTAAATTTGAATTTTAGGACAAAATTACGAGTTTTGATAAATGTCTAAATTTTCAAAGATTTTAAATATATGAAAATAGTAAATGAATTTTAAAAATTTCGAGAAAATTATATGTTCAATATGGGACTATATTTTACTAAATCGAGTAAAAGAAAATTTGTTTATCTTGATTTGGTATTTTTATGAAAATGGACTAGTTATGAGTAAATGAATTAAATATGTTATGTGAAGTAAGAAAATTAGAAAATAGAATTTTATGGCTTGAGAATCTATATATAAGGTATATCTTGATTTTTTATGAGAGTTTTGGTTATTGGTGATGAAATCTTATGAGTTTGGCGTTTTAGGATGATTAAATGCATTAATTAGTAAAGTATAAACAATTAAAATAAATTGTTTATAAGTTTAAGAAATGATTAAAATATTGTGGTAATATTAATAATATTAGATTATGAGATTATTAAGTGATTTATAACATTTGGATTAAGGTGTTATAAATATTGATATGGATTTTATTGTGAAACTTTATCTTTTGTGTAGGGGGTTACTATTCACACATATAATACATTATTCACGATATCTGACACTATTCATGTATATGACACAATTTGTGTATATGACATTATTTATGTTTACGGTACTATGTACGAATACAGAGTACTATTTACAAGATACTATTCATGAGTTACTATTCATGAGTTACTATCACAAGTTACTATTCATGAGTTACTATTCACGAGTTACTATTCACGAGTTACTATTCACGGAGTACTATTTTCCCAAAAAATATATTTCTTTTCTGTCCAAATTATTTTTGATACATGAATATTATTCTTGAATTTTACTCCACAAGGCAGTATCATGTTGACAATTTGGATATTTTTAAACCCTAGATAAATTTAAAGTCTTTAATATTTATCATTGATTTCGTTTGATTAATGCTTATATCATTGTCATCATCCTCATGCTTATATTGTGATGAAAGTCATCTTTCGCTTACGTGCATAGATGGATTTGTTGATTATTGGTCTCTACTGATTGTATATTTTTGGCTTACGTGCAAAGATGGATGGTTGTTGATTATTGGTTTTATATTTGTATATCTTTGGCTTACGTGCAAAGATGGACAGGTGTATGACATGATCATATCCACTGGTGATAATAACGAATATCCTTGGCCCATAGTACATGGATAATTCAATGATGTGATTGGCAGGATCGTGACCATTTGTTAACAGTTAAATGTCTTTGGACGTAGTGCACTGACAGACAATTAATTGGTATGATCATGACCATTGGTTTTATAGTTGAATATCTTTGGCCCGTAGTGCAAAGGTAAACAACTGATTGGTATGATCATTGTTATTATATTTTAATATCTTTAGCCTTTGGGATAAGGATATTAAGTGAACGTTCTATTAAGTCTTTGTGGCAAGGAATTACTGTTGATTCACATTGTTATAAACATGAATTGTGAATTTAACTAAAATCTTTGGTGGTTCAGGTGAAGACAAGTGATGAAAGTTCTCTTTATCTTGGGTATAATAAAGAACTGTTAATGGGTATTACAGCGATAATATTTATGATAAACTTTTTAAATCATAGAAGATAGTAGATATCATGTTCTACTTGACTCTTCTAATGGATTGCTCATTCCACTGCAGTTATTGATCTAAAACTTGTTATCTATTGTATTTTATCAGTTTAACACTGTTGAAGGCTAACAATAATTTATTCTGCATTATTTTAGTCATAATATTTTTTACTGGGCTATTTGAGCTCACCCTTTGCTTTCATTGTTCTCTTCAGGAAATGAGAATATAGTTGGGACTAGTCGGGGAACGGAGTGACGGTCCAGATGATAGCATTAGTAGTCCTCACTATTCTGTTAAATAGTGTGACAATAAATGTATTGAGGACTCCATTTGAGTTGAATACTGTCTAGAAGACAATATTCGTATTAAAACTCTCAGTTATGTTTTGTCGTATTTTACACGACAGTTGTATTATTAAGTTGTATTTGAATTTTGTACCATTATTATCTGGCGACTTAAAATGGGTGATGTATATCTATTTTGGGGGCGTCACAATATTCTAGAATGATATCTAAAATACAGGATATGAGAAATGAGAAAATCATGATAGAGAGAAAATAACCGAGAAGGTACAATCCGAAAAGAAAGCAAGGTATTCTCATCTCTTCGAACTACCAGGTATGTAAATTTCGAGGGCTAAATTTCATAATGAGGGGAGATTGTGAGACCCCGAATTTTATGAAATAAAAGTATTCAATTTTCTTATAATTATTCTATTTAGTAAATGGTTAAATTGATAAAAGGTTAAATTTAAGGGTGATATATGAAATTTTTTCAAAGTAAACAAGTTGTCATAAAATAATTGATGATAAAAGTATAGTAATACGCGTGGTTACATAGTAGCACACGGTATTGTACAATATCTTTGATTATTGATGCTTACGTGAGAAGTCTCTCAGTTTTATTCAATTATTGTCATAATATTTTCAATAATTGAGATGACAAAGTTATTCATATTATTATTTGCAATATTGACGATGTCTAGAAGTTCTGTCAATGAGAGGTTAGGTAATCTAATTGCGCGCTAATAGGGAGAAATCCTTATCGAAAAGCCTCATCTTTCCTGGGAACGACCTGGTTGTTAAATATTGTGAGTTATAATATTAATGATGAATAAGTTCTTGTTGATTAAAGATGAATTTAATATTTCCATTGTGTTGGGATTATTATTGTTAATAGAAATCTATTTCGATAATAATGGATGTCTGGAGGTTATATTGACCAATCGGATAATTAACTGGATAAATAAGTAATTAATTGCTATTAATTCACATGCTTATAACTATGTGTTCACATATGTGTACTATTGATTCACATGATTTACTATTAGGGGAGTTGGTGCAAGATTGATAATACTTGCATGACTAAATTAAAAATGGAGGTATAGTTGAAGGTACTATACTGCAATTAGTTTTTTCACATTATTATACTATTGAGTCACATGAATGAACTATTAATTCACATGATTTACTATTAGGGGGGGTGGTGCAAGTTTGATAATACTTACAGGACTAAATTAAAAATAAAGAAAAAGAGGAAGGTATTATACTGTAATATTTCGAGCCCCAAAAGGTGCAATTATTGAAACTATATTTTTCTATAAATAGAAGCTCATTCTTCCTTCATTCTCACCAATTCATTAAGTCTCACAAGAGCAATTATAGAGATAGAAGCTATAGAGAGAGAAGCTATAGAGAGAAAGAAGAAGCGAAGTCTGCTACTTCACTACTCCAGTATCCAGTCTTCTTCTGAGGTAAGGGGTATTATTTATTTCATATTTTGAAGAGATATTATTTTTCGTATTCGTATGAATATTATATTCGTTCAATATTCGTAAGGAATATCATGTTCATTCAATATTCGTAGGAATATTATTTTTGTTCAACAGTCGTAAGAGGTATTATTTCTTCGTAAATGATATTATTTCTTTCAATATCGTTATGCCGGAATATTGGTACGAATTTTATTGTGGAATTTCTACCGTTTTGTGTCGAGGTTACTATTCATTCTAGTATTATTCACTCGGGTATTCGAAGAACATTTTGTGTCGGAGTACTATTCACGAGTTACTATTTACGGGTTACTATTCACCCGATTACTATTTATTCTAGTATTATTCACTCGGGTATTTGGGACACTTTTCATGCCGGGGTACTATTCCTGAGGTACTATTCCCGAAGTACTATTCATAGGGTACTATTCACAGGGTACTATTCAACCGAAAAATATATTTCTTTTCTCATTCAAATTATTTTGGTACATGAATATTATTCTTGAATTTTACTCCACAAAAAGATCATGTTGACAATTTGGATATTTTTAAACTCTGGATAAATTTAAAGTCTTTAATATTTATCATTGATTTTGTTTGATTAATGCTTATATCATTATCATCATCATCATGCTTATATTTTGATGAAAGTCATCTTTGGCTTACGTGCATAGACGAACTGTTGGTTATTGGTTTTACAGTTGTATGTCTTTGGCCCGTAGTGAAAAGAAGAACAGTTGATTGATATCTTTGGTCGTAGTGCAAAGATGAACTGTTACTTGATAACTTTGGCCTGTAGTGCAAAAATGAACAGGTGTATGACATGATCATGATCACTGGTGATACTAACGAATATCCTTGGTCGTAGTGTGTGGATAATTTGATGATGAGATTGGCAAGATCATGACCATTAGTTTGGCCGTAGTGCACTGACAGGCAATTGATTGGTATGATCATGACCATTGGTTTTATAGTTGAACATCTTTGGCCCGTAGTGCAAAGATAAACAACTGATTGGTATGACCATTGTTATTACGTTTAAATATATTTAGCCATTGGGGTAAGGATATTGAGTGAACGTTCTATTAAGCCTTTGTGGCAAGGAATTACTGTCGATTCACATTGTTATAAACATGAATTGTGAATTTAACTAAAATCTTTGGTGGTTCAGGTGAAGACAGGTGATGAATGTTCTCTTTATCTTGGGTATAATAAAGAACTGTTAATGGGTATTACAGCAATAATATTTATGATAAACTTTTTAAATCATAGAAGATAGTAGATATCATGCTCTATATGACTCTTCTAATAGATTGCTCGTTCCGATGCAGTTGTTGATCTAAAACTTATTGTCTATTGTATTCTATTAGTTGTTATACTATTGAAGGCTAAGGATAATTTATTCTGCATTATCTTAGTCATAATATTTCTTACTGGGCTAGTTGAGCTCACCCTTTCTTTCACTGTTCTCTTCGGGAAATGAGAATATAGCTGGGACGAGTCGGGGAATGGAGTGATGGTCCGAAATGGTGTTATAGTAGTCCTCACTATTCTATGAAATAGTGTGACAATAAATGTAATGAGGACTCCATTGAGTGTGGATACTATCTAGATGACAATATTCTTATTAAAACTCTACGCTTTTGTCGTATTGTATAAATTAAGTTGTATTTGAATTTTGTACATGTATTTGGCAACTCAAGATGGGTGATGTATACCAATTTTGGGGGCGTCACAATAATCATACCAACAACTGTCCATCAATGCATTACAGGCCAATAAGGATTTTTACCACATCATTTGTAACATTACGGGTCATGATTATACCGAATGATCCCTGGTAATAATCATACCAATCAACAGTCTATCTATGCACGTAAGCCAAAGATGACTTTCATCACAATATAAGCATGAAGATGATGACAATGATATAAGAATTCAATCAAACGAGATCAAGGATAAATATTAAAGACTTTAAATTTATCAAGAGTTTAAAAATATCCAAATTGTCAACATGATACTACTTTGTGGGGTAAAATTCAACAATAATATTCATGTATCAAAAATAATATTGGACATAAAAGAAATCAATTTTTATCGTGAATAGTACTACGGATGAATAGTACCCGAGTAAATAAGTACCAAGTGAATAAGTACTTAGGCATGAAAAAGTGCCCGAATACCCGAAAGTGAATAATATTTGAGTGAATAGTAACTGGGTGAATAGTAACCCGTGAATAGTACCCCGGCATGAAAAGTGCCCCGAATACCCGAGTGAATAATATTCTAGTGAATAGTAACTGGGTGAATAGTAACCCGTGAATAGTACCCCGGTGAAAATATTGATATTTAATAAGAAAGTTCATATCACTATTCTAATGAAGCGATACTGGATGAAGCGCAAAACTCAAGGATATTCCACTAATTTCAAGGATTATAGAAGCAATACTTACCATAGTAAGTTTAGATTTAAGAATATGAAAAGAAATAACATACGAAACTGCAAATGGATTTTCACCCGTCATACGGTACGTAATCCGCGTAGACAGGTTATTCCAACATATTAAAGGATGAATACGAAAAAATAGTATTCCTTATGAATACGAAAGAAATAATACCCCTTACGAATACAAAAGAAATAACATCCCTTACGAGTACAACAAATAATATCCCTTACGAATAAAACAAATAATATATCTTACCTTAGTGGAAGACTGAATACTGCAATAGTGAAGTAGCAGAATACTCTTCTTCTTACTCACTATAGTTTCTCTCTCTATAGTTTCTCTTGTGAGTCTCAGTTAATTGGTGAGAATGAAAGAAGAATCAAGCTTCTATTTATAGAAGAACTGACTAAATAGTAATTAATTCACGAACGGTCCAAATTGATTTACTATTAGAATAGACGGTCCAGATTGATTACTATTAAATCCACAACCGACGGTCCAGATTGATTTACTTTTAAAACCACCACTGACGGTCCAGATTGATTTACTTTTAAAACCACCACCGACGGTCCAGATTGATTTACTATTAATGTAAGACCCCAACTTTTTAATGAATAAAATTGAATTTCCTCTATTTATTATTGTGAATAATAAATTGATATAATACTTTGGTTATGGGTGAAATGTGCAAATTTTGCAAAATAAACAAGTGGTTATAAAATATTCATTTTTGTCGGGGAATATTCGTTTGGTCATGGAATATTCTTTTGTGTGGGAGAATATTCATTTATTGACGTTAAAATGACCATTGTGGGGCCCCTTAATAGAATAACGGTCGGATGAAGAAAATGACAAGTTTGAGTTTTTATAAATAACTGGCAGTAGTTATTCTGAATTAACATTGTTGGAATATCCCGGTGGTTAAAATACTGAGAATCTGGCGTGGTCGCACAATGAGCAATACCAGTATTACACGCTTTTTTGAATTATTAATTTTTACGTAAGAATGCACTACTCAATAATTGTTACAGTAATTACTGTTCAATATTTTATTTTATTGATTCAATAATTGCTACGTTGATATGTTATATTATTGTTGTTCAATAATTGTCACTGCACAGTATTTCTCATTATCAAATCAATAATTCATATTATTTGAATAATATTATTAGATAACATTATTGGTAATGTCTAAGGAAGTTCTGTCTAGGAAAGGGGTTTTGTCACCTAATTACGCGCCAATAAGGAGAAATACTTATCGGAAAGCCTCCTCTTTCCTGGAAACAACCTGGTTGTCATAATTGTGATTCTGTATTATTATTTGTGAATAATTGATTATTGATTTATATGATAAGGAAATATTTATTTTTATGTGGATATAAATGATGGATATATTTATTGTGGTTATAAATGAAGGAATTAATGCTGAAGTGTTTTATCAGTATTTTGTCGGAATAGAAGTTTTGAAAATCGTCCGTGTGTGGATTTCGGTCATTTTTCGTTTGGAATTTGAAAAAACTTAAACTTACAAAGTTGTAGATAATTTAATTTCCTATGGATTAGACATGAGATTCGAATTTTACTGATTAAAAGGCTATTTATTATGAATTATTGAAGTTTCAGAAATAAATATTTTTATTAAAATATAGTGGGCCCCACTTTTGGTTGGTGAGTAATGAAATGTGCTAGAATTTATTTTCAAAAGTGGTGGGCTTGAATAGTAGCAGGTAAATCCATCAGGTAGCAGGTTAGTCTGCTATAACGTTCTAAGCATTTTCCTATAAATAGGGTGCTTAGTTAGAATTGAAAATCACACCAGAAACAAGTTTTCTCTCTTTCTCGTTCTATATTATCGAACGTATTTTATGAGTATTTAGATACTTTGTGAGTTGTTATTCATCAGTGCAAGTTTTCTTCAGCCTTATACCGATATTCCGATCAGAAGTACTGTTATTTTGAGGTAAGGGATGTTATTTTCTTCGTAAATGATATTATTTTCTTCAATATTATTATGCTGAAATATTGGTATGGATTTTATTGTGAAATTTCTACATTTTTGTGTCGGGGTTACTATTCGCGTATACGGCACTATTCACGTATACGACACTATTTACAAAAAAAATAAAATTTTCTTTTCTTTGCCCAAGTTATCTATTATGGTTACTATCTTTGATTGTATCCATATTTTGATCTTTATTCTTGAATTTTGCTTCACAATTGATTATTATAAGGTATTTTTGAACTTGGATAAACTAAAGTACGAATCCCTAATATTTGATCTTTTATCTCACTGGATTCATTTTCTTTAAGATATTTTTCATCATCCTCAGTCATAAATGATGATATTACTGAATATCTTTAGCATGTAGTGCAAAGATGAATGATTAACTGATGAATATCTTTGGCCTATAATGCAAAGATGAATGATTACCTAATGAATATCTTTGGCCCGTAGTACAAAGGTGAACAGGTGTTGAGATGAACATGACCAACTGGTGATCCAAATGAATATCTTTATTCAGAAGTAAAAAAGATAAATATTTGATGCAAGATGTATATTGATTGATGTTCTGAGAGAATAAAATATTAATGATGGACTTTTAAATCTTAGAAGATAGTAGAATTCTTTCTCTACTTAACTCTTCTAATGAATTGTTGTTTCCGCTGCAGTTGTTGATCTAAAACTTGTTGTCTATTATATTCTATCAGATTTTTCCATGTTGAAGACTAAGGATAATTTATTGTATATTATCTTAGTCATAATATTCTTTACTAGGCTAGTTGAGCTCACCCTTTTCCTTTTTGTTCCATTTTTCTTCTCAGGAAGCGAGAACATAGCAGGAACCAGTCGGGGTATAGAGTGATGGTCCCAGACAGTTATTTTAGCAGTCCTCACTATTTTTGTAAAATAGTGTATCAATAATTATAATGAGGACTTATTTGAGTGTGGATATTGTCTAGAAGACAATATTTATATTTAAACTCACAGTATATGTGTTGTCGTATTTTGCACGAAAATTGTATTACTGAAGTTGTATTTGTTTCTGTACCATGTATTTGGCGAATCAGAATGGGTGATTTATAACTATTTTGGGGGGTGTCACAATTAAAACCACCATCGACGGTCCAGATTGATTTAATATTAAAACCACCATCGACGGTCCAGATTGATTTACTATTAAAACCACCATCGACGGTCCAGATTAATTTACTATTAAAACCACCACTAATGGTCCAGATTGATTTACTATTAAACCACCACCAATGGTCCATATTGATTTAACTTATTACACTTTAGTACCCCTAAAGTTTTCCAAGTTTGCAATATTCTCCTCTAACTTTTGTAATTCACTTATCTTCAATAAACACATTCTTAATACTTCAACAATTATTCAACATTAATATTATAACTCATAATATTTAACAACCAGATCATTCCCAGGAAAGAGGAGGCTTTCCGATAAGGATTTCTCCCTATTGGCGCAATTAGGTGACCAAACCTCTCCTCGACAGAACTTTTTAGACATCGTCAATATTGTAAATAATAATATGAATAACTTTGTTATCTCAATTATTGATTTAATAATATAAAATATTATGCAGATGATACTATAACAATAATTGAATCAAATAACGTGAGATACTATGCAACAATTACTGTAGCAATAATTGAGTAAACTGAGTGGCTTCTTACGTAAGCATCAATAATCAATATTGTGTGCTACTATGCAACTACGCGTATTACTGTACTTTTACCACCGGGTATTTCAACAGTTTAACTGTAAAACTTTCGCCGTTATTTTTATATAAAGATATTTTTATCATTTTCTAACTACGAAAATTATTTCGTTGTGGGGTCCACAAATAATGGTGTCGTCGTACGGATATTCCCTGATAAAAAGAATATTCCCCGACCAAACAAATATTCCCCGACCCAACGAATATTTTATATCAACTTGTTTACTTTGCAAAATTTTCAAATATCACCATTAACTTTAACCTTTTATCAATTAAACCATTTATTAAAAATAATAATAATCGTAGTGTGCTCTCGGAAACGTAGAGTCTGCAAGACAAACAAGTGAAGATCGTAGTGTGCCAGTCCTTAAGAGAAATCGTAGTGTTCTCGTTTGATAGCATCGGATCAAGCACCAAGGTGGCAAGACATCACGATCTGAATCGTAGAGTATCATCTTCATGTGTCAGAAGCATCGAGCCTTACCCTTTTGTTTAAAGATAAATCCCAACAAATGTGGAATGGGTTATAGACGTTGAAGTCCTCACCAGTCTCAATGGCACAAAAGATATCCTTTGTATACAACAAGGAAACATATTGAAGAAGCTAAGGAAAGTACCATTGGTCAGAGGAAAACACCTTTTCAGGTGTTAGGTGAGAAAGCAGTCTGCTGTGTAAGTGGGCCAGAATGTAATTCAGAATATGTGCAGAAGTCTCCATCAAAGTTCAGAAATGTCAAACGCATTTAATTCTTCAACAGATGTCTTCAACGGATAGATTTCAAGGATCACATATATGCAAAACATCTGCAGATGATAGAACAAGCAAGCATTGAACAAAACAAAAAAAATCACTCAACGCTCAACTCTACGATCTGAAAAAGAGAAAGCTTGCTCAGCTACTCAGTTCTTTCAAACAAGAGTTTAACAGCAACTGAGTAGCACCAATCAAGAACTCATCAACTACCAATCAAGTGAAGTAAGAAGTTCCAAGTCAGAAGGACTTGAAGAGTTCTAAGTGAACTGTGAAGAACCAAGTCTGCTGGACTTGAACAGTTCAAAAGTGAACTAAGAAGTGCCTAGACTGCTGGTCTAGAAGGATTCTATGAGATTCAGAAAGTGTAAAAGATATCCTTAGTGGATTTCCTACTCGAGGAGTAGAAGAGTGGACTATGAGCTTTAAATGCTCTAAACCACTTAAAACTGTTGTGTCTCTTGCATTCTTGTTATAACTGTTATAACTGCCTCACTCTCATTAACTCATCATATCTAAAAGGAAGATTAAACAAATCTTAATTCCGTTGTGTTTAAATCGAACTTATAAGTTATTCGAGCTCAGCACAACCCTCCAATCCTTCGAGCAATTGACCTTGCAGCATATTAAGTGAACAGACACTACCCTGGCTCTTGTTCATCGTCAACAAAAATAGACTGAAGCTATGGCTCAAGAAAATAGAGCTGACATCACTCAATCTAGATGTCAACTACATGAGTTGGTGCAAGGAATGGATCGTCTATCTCAAGATATTCGGACCCTAGATGCTGACATAAATGGGGAGAATAGTAAAGAGGAGAAGAGTACAAGGTATGAGAGTAAGGGGAGGCATATGAAGTAGCATCAAGGTCAATCAACCTCTGTCAAGAGCAGAGCAACAACAAAAAATGGCACTCCCTCTAAGTACCCAAGTCCCCACTCCCTCCAGGACGCAAGGAGTGTCTCGAACTAGCCTAAGCATGCCCATTGGAGATAATGTCTTCATGAACATACATGATCATAGTAAAGCTCTTGACCAAAATGAAGTAAAAGAAATTGCAAGGTGAAATGAGGCTCACAGGAAAAGGAAAGTTGAAGAATATACAAATCCTCCAAGGCTCAAGAGACCAAGAGGAGGTAGAAGATAAGTTTCCTTTCTTTTTATTGATGTATCTATTATGAACTATAATATCATTAAAGAACATCAATAAATTCATGTTTATCTTTTAGAAATTCAGTTGCTCACAGATCATTAAGTCATGTTTATCATCTAGCAACTTGCATTAGAAATTGACGATATAATGCAAATCTACTTGGTTATGTCGACATCAAATAAGGGGATATTGTTGGAAATTACATAAATAAATTTGATGTTAGAATAAACAAATATGCATGTATGCATGCTTTAACAAATGTGTAAAGTCCTTAGATTAACATAGATGAAATAATATACAAGGACTTAGAATAGAAAGATTAAACTTATTAGGTTGATCTTATAAGCTGAATTGATGTAATAGCTAAAAGGTTCGTAGAGCTTATTTGTCGTTGTGCGAAGTCTGATTCCACCAAGTGAAAAATCGTAGAGCCAAGTGCAGAATCTAAGAGTATGCCTGAGTGATCATAGAGTTATCACATAGCAACTCCAACATGATCGTAAAACAGACGACAAGAGCTAAGTGCAAGATATTATAGCACTATCAAATCGCAGAGGACTCTCAAAATCGTAGAAATGTCAAAGTCAAGTCACTCTATGATTCCCACAAACAAACTACGACCAAGTAATCGTAGAGTACATCAAAGTCAGCATCAGAATCATCGAGGTCATTTGTCTGATTAGTGAGAATGTCTAACAATGAAAATTGACATACGAACGTTGCTAATTGAAGATCCCGATATACACACCAAAACTTTTTGGTCTAAATCGAGGAAACAAAAAAAGGTGACTACTAACCAGTATGCTAAAAGTGACGGCTCAGAGGTGTTAGGTGAAAAAGCAGACTAATGTGGCAGGCGAGTTAAAAATGAGCTATGACATGAACCCAAAATGTCAACATCAAATATCCCAGAATATCTGAAGCATTTAATACTCCAACGGAAGCCTTTTAACGGGAAGAATTCAAAGGAATCTACATAAGGCAATCATATTGAATATATTAGTAGCAAGAAGATACAAAACATAAAAAGATCTGTAAAAGCCTCACTCTACGAATCAGAAGAACTATCTTGTTTCGCTATTAAGTTCTTCATAACTCATGCTTAAGGAAACTTAGTAGCAGAACACGAACAAACTATCATAACAGAGCTGCCAAGTCTGCTAGGCTTGAAGAGTTCTTAGTGAACTAGTGTTCCAAGTTTACTGGGCTTGAAGAGTACACAGTGTACTAGTGTTCCAAGGCTACTGGTCCTAAAGAAATCTTTGTGATTTGAAGTTGTATCGATATCCTTAGTGAATTTCCTACTCGTAGAGTAGAAGAGTGGATCACTACAAGAAAATGCTCTATCAGCGACCGCACTTCCGGTCGCGGATATAATTATTAGCGACCGCCCTTGAATATAGTCGCTAGATTATTTTAGCGACCGCACCCGATCACTAATTTGTTGTTGGTTCAATTTTACCGCCTAAAAAATTGGTTAAAAGTGTTGGCACCACATTGCTTTATGACTCTCTCACAATCAAATGAATGCATTAGATTGCTATGATACTTCCACATCATTAAAATTCAAATGACCGCATCGCGGTCACGATTCAATCATTGATCTTTTAAAGTATCAGGCATCTCGCTTGACAGTAGCAGAAGTAAAAGGGAAAAAAGAGGGAGAAAGAAAAGGGAGAAGGGGGAGAAGAGGGAGAAGGCAACGCCGTCGGACGCCACCGTCGCCCACGTCACCGCCTCCTTCAGGTATAGATTTCCTTTTTATTTGAGAAAATAATATTTCAATGAATATGATTTAAGTAAATTGATTTTGAATCTGATTATACATGCACTAGTTTGACATATATGAATCTGATTATGTTTGGGTTATGTGATTATGATTTTATTAGTACTTAAACTTGATTTGGGTAATATGATTTGGTCTATAAGTTTTAATTAGAGTAAAATTGATTTGGGTAAATTGATTTTGATTTGGGTAAATTTATTTTTATATTTTAAACTTGTTACTTTTAGATATGTTAATTGTGCTGCACATTGCTCATTTAATTTCTTGAATGTTTTTATAGTGTACTATAGTACTTCATAAGTATTCTGATGCTTGTCAAACTCGAAAATATTTCTTTTTTATTATAGCTATTTTGTAACAATTGACCACCATAATCAACTAAAATGAATATGACAAGCTACAAACAAAGTTGGTCAGAAAAACTTATGTACGGATATAACAATTTCCAGGACCATTCATGCAAAAAATGACCTTGCTTGCCACCAAAAATTGAAAACAATCAATCAACCACATTCAGAGATAAACTTGGTTTAAAATTTTAAAGTTGCCTACTATTTGCCTTAGAAACCTGTACAAACAAGAGGTAGTTATAAGCTATACTCCCTCCATTCCTATATGTAGGTCGTTTTAGACTCTCTTTTTTTATTCCTAATTATTTGTCGTTTGTGATTATCTAGGAGAATTGATTACTATTTTTCCCAAATTGCCCCTTATTACTCCACCTAATCTTTTGATCCATATTTATGAGATAAGTGAGGTGAATAGTATTATAGACAATCGATACTATAGTTAATGCTTTTTAATCATTTTTTTAATTCTTGTGCAAAGATGAATGATTAACTGATGAATATCTTTGGTCTGTAGTGCAAAGATGAATGATTACCTAATGAATATCTTTGGCGTGTAGACAAAGGTGAGCAGTGTTGAGATGAACATGACCAATTTGGTGATACAAATGAATATCTTTGGCTCAGTAGTGCAAAAGATGAATATTTGATTCAAGATGTATATTGATTGATGTTACTGAGAATAAAATATTAATGATGGACTTTTAAATCTTAGAAGATAGTAGAATTCTTTCTCTACTTAACTCTTCTAATGAATTGTTGTTTCATTGCAGATTGTTGATCTAAAACTTGTTGTCTATTATATTCTATCGATTTTTCCATGTTAAAGACTAAGGATAATTTGTTGTATATTATCTTAGTCATAATATTCTTTCTTGGCTAGTTGAGCTCACCCTTTTCCTTTTGTTCCATTTTTCTTCTCGTGAAGCGAGAACATAGCGAGAACCAAATGGGGTATAGAGTGATGGTCTAGAACAATTGTTTTAACTTAGATCCTCACTATTTTTGTAAAATAGTGTATCAATAATTATAATGGACTTATTTGAGTGTGGATATTGTCTAGAAGACAATATTTGTATTTAAACTCACAGTATATGTGTTGTCGTATTTTGCACGACAATTGTATTACTGACGTTGTATTTGTTTCTGTACCATGTATTTGGCGACTCAGAATGGGTGATGTATACCTATTTTGGGGGGCGTCACAGTTGGTATCAAAGCTTAGGGATATGATCCCTGGCTGAGGTGTGAGACAAGAACTAGGAGGGGAGAGACGGGAAATTCCTTCGCTAGTATGACCTACTTAAGTTTATTTGGTATTTAATTGGTCGGTCAGAGTATAGGGATAATATGTGATATGTCAATAAACCCTTGTTTTGTGGCAGTGTTTGAAAATGGCAACTGAAAATGTTGTGATAAAAAATGAAGCACATGAGACCGTTGAGTCACCAACGATCAATACCCAGGATAATATGCATCAGGATGACAATAATCCCCAGGTAAACAACAACACTGATCAAATGATGAACGATGGGATGTTGGAGGCTTTATGCAATTCATGCGACATCGGTGAGAGGACTCTATTCAAAATGAGATGGAAACACTGGCAACTCTCGGATAGTCACCGCTAAGCAGTTCAAGGAGCTGGGACCACCGGAGTTTTTGGGAAAGCCAGAACCACTTACGGCAGAGACATGAATAAAGCAGATCACCAAGATATTTGATGTCTTGGGATGTTCCGAGGAGCAAAAGGTTCCCTTTGCCACCTTCATGTTGCGAGGAGAGGCAGATTACTGGTGGGAATCTATAAAGCGTACTCTCAATCTGCGCTTGAAGATGTCTTGGGAGAAGTTCCAAGAATTGTTCAACGACAAGTACTTTCCGAAGTTAAATCACGGATGAAGGAGGTTGAGTTCATCAAGCTGGAGTAAAACAATATGAACGTGTCGCAGTACGAAGCTAAGTTTGCCGAGTTGTCCCAATTTGCATCCCATTTGGTTGATAATAAGGAGAGAATGACGCGAATGTTTCTGCGAGGTTTGAAACCCAAAATACGTCAATACCTCATTTCTCACAAACTTTGTTTATATTCGGATGTAGTGAATAGGGCTCGATTATTGAGCGCGATAATGAGCCAAAATTTCAACTGAAGGATAACGAGCAACAACACGATAATAATCGTACCGGTGGCAACGGTCATCGGAACAATAATATCCATCGTGGAGGAAATTATCATGCCAGAAATAGTAACCACTTCGGTGGTAATCATGGCCAAGATAATAGAAGAAATGATTCAAAGTGGAAATTTCAAGAAGAGAAGATTTAACGATGACGGGAAGACATCGGCAACAGCACCAGCACCAGCACCAGCAACAAATTCTAGAGGAGGAGAACGACCGCCAGTTAGATGTTACAGATGCGGAGAGGAGGGACATATAAGTCCAAACTGTTCACAGCTTTCTAAGATATGTTTTAGTTGTGGAAAAGATGGTCACATAGCTCTATTTTGTCCTGTAGTGAAATCAAGTCCAGTTGGGACGGTGGCACCAAAGGTGGATACGGACAAAACAAAGTCGGTGGTTTCAAGAAGAGCGTTTTTCGTGACTTCTCAAAGAGCGAGTAACCCAAATGAAGTTAGCACGGGATAGTTAATTATAAATTATTGCGAAGTTTATAACTTATTAGATACCGGTTCTACCCACTCTTTTATTTCTTCTGCTTGTGCTCAACGTTTAAACTTGACTCCGGAGATATTAGACTTTGACTTATCTGTGGAGACTCCGTCAGGAGAAACTGTTATCATATCCACGATTTATAAATCTTGTTTGATCCAAATGGGCACAATCACATTACTTGTTGATCTTATCTCTTTAAAGATACTTGCATTTGACGTAATTTTAGGGATTGATTGGTTAACTACTCATCATGCCAAAATTGATTGTTTTCATAAGGTTGTTAGTTTTCATATTCCTAACTAACCTGTTATGCAAATTCAAGCAACCAAACCATTGAAGTCAAACACTTTCATATCAAGCCATAAAGCCATTCTTTTATTAAAAAACGGATGTCAAGCTTTCTTAGCCCATTTCATGGATTTAAACAAAAATACGTCAGATTTGAATGATATTTTTATTGTTAGTGAATTTCCTGACGTATTTCCTGAAGAACTTCCTGGCCTACCCCGAGAGTGTGATATTGAATTTTGTATCGACTTTGAACCCGGTACAAAAACCATTTTTAAATATCCATATCAAATGGCTCCTATTGAACTTCAGGAGTTAAAAACCAACTATAAAAGTTGGTACCCGAGCCTCTATCTAGTGACTTCCTTTGTGGAATGCACCGAAGCTAGATTCTCCGTAGGGGACGTCATATTCGTGTGGTGGTAAACTGATAGGCGCCATTGTAACGTGTTATCCAAGATTGGGATATGAGTCACAATTGAGAGCAACCTAAGTCAGTAATCGAAATATCTAGCTTTCTAGGCTTAGCTGGTTACTATCGGAGATTCGTGGAAGGATTTTCTCGAATCGCTACTCCGTTAACTTAGCTGACTCGGAAAGATACAAAATTCGTATAGTGCGAGGAATGCGAGAAGATTTTCTAAGAGCTCAAGAGGTGACTCATTTCGGCACCTGTTCTGACCATACAGTCCTGGAAAAGCGAACGTGGTAGTTGACGCGTTGAGTAGAAGATCGTATGCGAGTACGAGTGTGATATTGTCGAACACAAAGACCTATTTTGTATAACTTACAAAGGATGGAGAATGAGTTAAAGGCTCCAAGTACCAACGTTATGATGTTATATATACGAGTAGAATCGACTTTAATTGATAAAGTTAAAACTGCTCAAGCTACACACCGGAGCTGATGAATATAAAAAAAAAGTGCAAGAATGCGTTATTCTAAAAGTAAGAGTCGATGAAGAGAAGAAAGCTCAAGCCTTCGATTTATTTGAAATCCTCGATCGAGTAGGAACTGTGGCCTATAGACCCGCCTTAACGCTAAGTATGTCGCGTGTTCATAACATTTTTCACGTATCGATGTTACGTAAATATGTGGACGACCCAAACCACATTATTGCGTTACAACCAGACGAGATAGCCGAAGATTTAACGTACGAGGAGGTATCTGTCAAGATCTTGGATAGGAAAGAGCATGTCCTATGCATAAAGGTTATACCTCAAGTTAAGGTTTTTTGGAGGAACCATGCTATTGAAGAAATGACCTGGGAGTTGAAATCAGAAATGAAAGCGAGGTATCCTCACCTTTTCGAAATATCAGGTGCGTATGTCAATTTCGAGGACGAAAAAGGAGGGGAGGTTGTAAGACCACAACTTTTTAATGAATAAAATCGAATTTCCTCTATTTATTATTGTGAATAATAAATTGATATAATACTTTGGTTATGGGTGAAATGTGCAAATTTTTCAAAATAAGCAAGTGGTTATAAAATATTCATTTTTGTTGGGGAATATTCTTTCTATTGGGGAATATTCTTTTCCGTTTGGGAATATTCGAATGCACGTAACCATTTGTGGGCCCCATAATAGAATAACGATCGGATGAAAAAATGACAAGTTTGAGTTTTTATAAATAATTGGCAGAGTTGTTACCATTAACACCGTTGGAATACCGGTGGTTAAAATACAAGAATGTCTGGTCGTGCATAAGAAATACTTGCGATTTTTGCAAAGATTTTGAATTATTGATTCTTACGTAAGAAGGCACTACTCACTAATAATAATTGTTAAGAATTATTGTTCATTATTTTATTTTATTGATTCAATAATTTTTTACGTTGATATTTTATATTATTGTTGTTTCGATAATTGTCACGCACAAGATTTTCCATTATCGGATCAATAATTCATATTATTTGAATAATATTATTAGATAGGATTATTGAAATGTCTAAGGAAGTTACATTCAGGAAAGGGTTTGGTCACCTAATTGCGGCGCCAATAAGGATAAATCCTTATCTGAAAGCCCCTCTTTCTCAGGAACAACACTGGTTGTCATAATTGTGATTCTGTAATATTATTTGTGAATAATTGATTATTGATTTATATGATAAGGAAATATTTATTTTTATGTGGATATAAATGATGGATATATTTATTGTAGTTATAAATGAAGGAATTAATGCTGAGGTGCTTTATCAGTATTTTGTCGGAATGGAAGTTTTGAAAATAGTCCGTATGTGGATTTCGGTCATTTTTCGTTTGGAATTTGGAAAAACTTAAACTTACAAAGTTGTAGAGAATTTAATTTCCTATGGATTAGACATGAGATTCGAATTTTTCTGATTAAAGGGCTATTTATTATGAATTATTGAAGTTTTGGAAATAAATGTTTTTTATTAAAATATGGCGGGCCCCACTTTTGGTTGGTGAGTAATGAAATGTGCTAGAATTTATTTTCAAAAGTGGTAGACTTGAATACTATAGGTAAAGCCATCAAGATAGCAAGTTAGTAGTCCTCATATGGTGTTCTAAGCATTTTCTTATAAATAGGTGCTTAGTTAGAATTGAAAATCACACCGTAAACAAGTTTTCTCTTTCATCTCTCTATATTATCGAAATATTTTGTGAGTATTTAGATACTTTGTGAGTTGCTATTCATCGGTGCAAGTTTTCTTCAAATTTTATACCGATATTTCGATCGAAATAATTGTTATTTTGAGGTAAGGATGTTATTTTTTTCCTAATGATGTTATTTTTTCAATATCATTATCTTTGAAATATTGGTATGGATTTTATTGTGGAATTTCTACATTTTTGTATCGGGGTTACTATTCACGTATACGACCTTTATTCATCATTTATCATCTGAGACTATTCACAAAAAAATAAAATTTTTCCTTTTGTCCAAGATGTCTATTATGGTTACTATCTTTGATTGTATCCATGTTTTGATCTTTATTTTGAATTTTGCTTCACAATTGGTTATTATGGAGTATTATTGAACTTGGATAAACCGAAATATGAATCCCTAATATTTGATCTTTTATCTCATTGGATTCATTTTCTTTAAAATATTTTTCATCATTCTCAGTCCTAAATGATGATATTACTGAATATCTTTAGCATGTAGTGCAAAGATGAATGATTAATTGATGAATATCTTTGGCCTGTAGTGCAAAGATGAATGATTACCTGATGAATATCTTTGGCCCGTAGTATGCAAAGATGAACAGGTGTTGAGATGAACATGACCAACTGGTGCTATAAATGAATATCTTTGGCCTGTAGTGCAAAGATGAATATTTGATTCAAGATGTATATTGATTGATGTTACAGGATAAAATATTGATGATGGATTTTTAAATCTTAGAAGATAGTAGAATTCTTTCTCTACTTAACTCTTCTAATGGATTGTTGTTTCCATTGCAGTTGTTGATCTAAAACTTGTTGTCTATTATATTCTATCAGATTTTTCCATGTTGAAGACTAAGGATAATTTGTTATATATTATCTTAGTCATAATATTCTTTACTGGGCTAGTTGAGCTCACCCTTTTCCTTTTTGTTCCATTTTTCTTCTCAGGGAGCGAGAACCAAAGCAGAACCATTTGGGGTATAGAGTGATGGTCCTAGACAATTGTTTTAGCTTGATCCTCACTATTTTTGTAAAATAGTGTATCAATAATGTAATGAGGACTTATTTGAGTGTGGATATTGTCTAGAAGATAATATTTGTATTTAAACTCACAAGATATATATGTTGTCGTATTTTGCACGACAATTGTATTCATTGACGTTGTATTTGTTTTTTACCATGTATTTGGCGACTCGGAATGGGTGATGTATACCTATTTTGGGGCGTCACGATTGGTATCAAAGCTTAGGATATGATCCCTGGCTGAGGTGTGAGACAAGAACTAGGAGGGGAGAGATGGGAAATTCCTTCGCTAGTATGACCTACCTAAGTTTATTTGGTATTTAATTGGTGCCGTCGAGTATAGGGATAATATGTGATATGTCAATTAACCCTTGTTTTGTGGCAGTGTTTGAAAATGGCAACTGAAAATCTTGTGATAAGAAATGAAGCACATGAGACCGTTGAGTCACCAACGATCAATACCCAGGATAATGTGCATCAAGATGACAATAATCCTCATGTAAACAACAACACTGATCAAATGATGAACGATTGGATGTTCAGAGGCTTTATGCAATTCATGCAACATCAGGTGAGAGGGACTCCTGTTCAAAATACAGATGGAAACACTGGCAACTCTCGGATAGTCACCGCTAAGCAGTTCAAGGAGCTGGAACCACCGGAGTTTTTGGGAAAGCCAGAACCACTTACGGCAGAGACATGAATAAAGCAGATCACCAAGATATTTGATGTCTTGGGATGTTCCGAGGAGCAAAAGGTTCCCTTTGCCACCTTCATGTTGCGAGGGAGAGCAGACATGGTGGGAATATATAAAGCGACTAACTCTGCCTTGATCAAGATGTCTTGGGAGAAGTTCCAAGAATTTTTCAACGACAAGTACTTTACCGAAAGTATTTATCACATGAAGGAGGTTGAGTTCATCAAGCTGGAGCAAAACAATATGAACGTGTCGCAATACGAAGCTAAGTTTGCCGAGTTGTCCCGATTTACATCCCATTTGGTTGATAATGAGGAGAGAATGACGCGAATGTTTCTGCGAGGTTTGAAACCCAAAATACGCCAATACCTCATTTCTCACAAACTTTGTTTATATTCGGATGTAGTGAATAGGGCTCGATTATTGAGAGCGATAATGAGCCACCAACCAACCGAAGGATAACAAGCAACAACACGATAATAATAATATATGGCAAGTAACCCGATCATCGGAACAATGATAACCATCGTGGAGGAAATTATCATGCCGGAAATGGTAACCACTTCGGTGGTAATCATGGCCAAGATAATAGAAGAAATGATTCAAGTGGAAATTTCAAGAAGAGAAGATTTAACGATGACGGGAAGACGTCGGCAACAGCACCAGCACCATCAACAAATTCTAAGGGAGGAGAACGACCACCAGTTAGATGATACAGATGCGGAGAGGAGGGACATATAAGTCCAAACTGTTCACAGCCTTCCAAGATATGTTTTAGTTATGGAAAAGACGGTCACATAGCTAGATTTTGTCCTGTAGCGAAATCAAGTCCAGTTGGGATGGTGGCACCAAAGGTGGATACGGACAAAACAAAGTCGGTGGTTTCAGGAAGAGCATTTTCCGTGACTTCTCAAAGAGCGAGTAACCCGAACGAATTTAGTACGGGTTAGTTAATTATAAATTCTTGCGAAGTCTATACCTTATTAGATACTGGTTCTACCCACTCTTTTATTTCTCCTGTTTGTGCTCAACGTTTAAACTTGACTCTGGAGAAATTAGACTTTGACTTATCTCGTGGAGACTCCGTTAGAGAAAAACTTTATCATATCCACGATTTATAAATCTTGTTTGATCTAAATGGGCACAATGACATTACTTGTTGATCTTATCTCTTTAAAGATACTTGCATTTGACGTATAATTTTAGGGATTGATTGGTTAACTACTCATCATGCCAAAATTGATTATTTTCATAAGGTTGTTAGTTTTCATATTTCTAACTAACCTATTATGCTAATTCAAGCAACCAAACCATTGAAGTCAAACACTTTCATATCAAGCTATAAAGCCATTCTTTTATTGAAAAAAATGGATGTCAAGCTTTTTTAGCCCATTTCATGGATTTAAACAAAAATACGCCGATTTGAATGATATTTTACATTGTTAGTGAATTTCTAACGTATTTCTAGAAGAACTTCCTAGCCTACCCCGAGAGTGTGATATTGAATTTTGTATCGACTTTTAACCCTAAGACAAAAACCATTTTCAAAATATCCATATCAAATGGCTCTATTGAACTTCAGGTGTTAAAAACCCAACTATAGAAGTTGGTACCCGAGCCTCTATCTGGTGACTTCCTTTGTGGAATGTACTGAAGCTAGACTCTCCGTAGGGGACATCATATTCATGCAGTGGTAAACTGATAGGCGCCATTGTGACGTGCTATCCAAGATTGGGATATGAGTCATAGTTGAGAGCAACCTAAGTTAGTAATCGAAATATCTAGCTTTCTAGGCTTAGATGGTTACTATCGGAGATTCGTGGAAGGATTTTCTCGAATCGCTACTCCTTTAACTTAGCTGACTCGGAAAGATACAAAATTCGTATGGAGCGAGGAATGCGAGAAGATTTTCCAAGAGCTCAAGAGGTGACTCATTTCGACACCTGTTCTGACCATACCATCCAGAAAAGCGAACGTGGTAGTCGACGTGTTGAGTAAAAGATCAGATGTGAAAGCACGAAAGCGATATTGTCGAACACAAAGACCTATTTTGTATAACTTACAAAGGATGGAGATAGAGTTAAAGGCTCCAAGTACCAACGTTATGATGTTAAATATCTGAGTAGAATCGACTTTAATTGATAAAGTTAAAACCGCCAAGCTACACAATCGGGAATGATGAATATAAAAAAGTGCAAGAATGCGTTATTCTAAAGTAAGAGTCGGCGAAGAGAAGAAAGCTCAAACCTTGATTTATTTAAAATCCTCGATCGAGTAGGAACTGTGGCCTATAGACTCGCTTTAACGCTAAGTATGTCGCGTGTTCATAACATTTTTCACGATCGATGTATTACGTAAATATGTGGATGACCCAAACCACATTATTTAGTTATAAACGCGGACGAGATAATCAAGATTTAGCATACTAAGAGGTATCTGTCAAGATCTTGGATAGAAAGAGCTATTTCCTACGCACAAAGGTTATATCTCAAGTTAAGGTTTTTGGAGGAACCATGTTATTGAAGAAATGACACAGGAGTTAGAATCGAAATGAAAGCGAGGTATCCTCACCTTTTGAAATATCATGTACGTATGTCAATTTAGAGGACTAAATTTCAAAAGGAGGGAGGTTGTAAGACCCCAACTTTTTAATGAATAAAATCGAATTTCCTCTATTTATTATTGTGAATAAAGTGTTAATTTGATATAATACTTTGGTTATGGGTGAAATGAGAAAATTTTGCAAAAAATAAGTTATAAAATGGTTATTTTAAAATATTCATTTTTGTCGGGGAATATTCTTCTTTGGGGAATATTAAATGACGATTTGACGTAAAGCCATTTGTGGGCCCCATAATGAATAACGACGGATGAAGAAAACGATAAGTTTGAGTTTTTATAAATAACGACATAATTGTTACCATTAACTTCGTTGGAATACCCGGTGGTTAAAATACGATGAATACGCTGTGGTGCATAAAGAAGACACCACGATTTTGCCATGTTGTTTTTGAATTATTGATTCTTACGTAAAGAAGGCACTACTCAATAATTGTTACGAAGAATTATTGTTCAATATTTTATTTTATTGATTCAATAATTTCTACGTTGATATTTTATATTATTGTTGTTTCGATAATTGTCAACGCACAAGATTCCCATTATCGGATCAATAATTCATATTATTTGAATAATATTATTAGATAGCATTATTGGCAATGTCTAAGTAAGTTCGCATCAGGAAAGGGGTTTGGTCACCTAATTGTGCGCCAATAAGGAGAAATCCTTATCTGGAAAGCCCCTCTTTCCGGGAACAACCTGGTTGTCATAATTGTGATTCTGTAATATTATTTGTGAATAATTAATTATTGATTTATATGATAAAGAAATATTTATTTTTATGTGGATATAAATGATGGATATATTTATTGTAGTTATAAATGAAGGAATTAATGCTGAGGTGTTTTATCAAGATTTTTGTTTGAATGGAAGTTTTGAAAAATAGTCCAGATGTATGATTTTTGGTCATTTTTCGTTTGGAATTTGGAAAAACTTAAACTTACAAAGTTGTAGAGAATTTAATTTCCTATGGATTAGACATGAGATTCGAATTTTCTGATTAAAGGGCTATTTATTATGAATTATTGAAGTTTTGGAAATAAATGTTTTTTATTAAAATATGGCGGGCCCCACTTTTGGTTGGTGAGTAATGAAATGTGCTAGAATTTATTTTCAAAAGTGGTGGACTTGAATACTAGCAGGTAAAGCCATCAAGTAGCAGGTTAGTCTGTTATGGCGTTCTAAGCATTTTCCTATAAATAGGGTGCTTAGTTAGAATTGAAAATCACACCAGAAACAAGTTTTCTCTCTTTCTCTCTCTATATCATCGAGCGTATTTTGTGAGTATTTAGATACTTTGTGAGTTGCTATTCATCAGTGCAAGTTTTCTTCAGCCTTATACCGATATTCCGATCAGAAATACTGTTATTTTGAGGTAAGGGATGTTATTTTCTTCGTAAATGATATTATTTTCTTCAATATCATTATGCTGAAATATTGGTATGGATTTTATTGTGAAATTTCTACATTTTTGTATCGAGGTTACTATTCACGTATACGACACTATTCACGAATACGGCACTATTCACAAAAAAAATAAAATTTTCTTTTCTTTGTCCAAGTTGTCTATTATGGTTACTATCTTTGATTGTATCCATGTTTTGATCTTTATTCTTTAATTTTGCTTCATAATTGATTATTATAAGGTATTTTTGAACTTGGATAAACTGAAGTGCAAATCCCTAATCTTTGATCTTTTATCTCATTGGATTCATTTTCTTTAAGATATTTTTCATCATCCTCAGTCCTAAATGATGATATTACTGAATATCTTTAGCATGTAGTGCAAAGATGAATGATTAACTGATGAATATCTTTGGCCTGTAGTGCAAAGATGAATGATTACCTAATGAATATCTTTGGCCCGTAGTACAAAGGTGAACAGGTGTTGAGATGAACATGACCAACTGGTGATACAAATGAATATCTTTGGCCTGTAGTGCAAAGATGAATATTTGATGCAAGATGTATATTGATTGATGTTACAGGAATGAAATATTGATGATGGACTTTTAAATCTTAGAAGATAGTAGAATTCTTTCTCTACTTAACTCTTCTAATGAATTGTTGTTTCCGCTGCAGTTGTTGATCTAAAACTTGTTGTCTATTATATTCTATCAGATTTTTCCATGTTGAAGACTAAGGATAATTTGTTGTATATTATCTTAGTCATAATATTCTTTACTGGGCTAGTTGAGCTCACCCTTTTCCTTTTTGTTCCATTTTCTTCTCGAGAAGCGAGAACATAGCGCAGAACCGATCGGGGTATAGAGTGATGGTCCCAGACAGTTGTTTTAGCAGTCCTCACTATTCATTGAAGATAAAAATAAAAGACCTTATGTGTTATGTGTTTAAGTATGCGTTAGATGATACGACTTAGTAACTAAAACTTCAAATTTTGTTGTCAGGATGTCGAATGTTGGAGAAACTAGTCAAGCTGGGGAGGAAGAACCTTGTGTACCTATAGTACCTACTGAGGAGGAACCCCGTTTACCTATAGTACCGACAGAGGAGGCCCCGAGACATTCATGTCGTTAGGGAGCAGCTGGTGTAGAGGGAATCATCTCCATTGATCACCGTTGTTGGTCAGGAGCATGAACCTGAGACTGATCCTGAGGAGGATCCTGAGGAGGAATTTGTTGAGGAAGAGGAAGAAGAGGAGTTACCACAGTACACCGTTGATGCTGAGATGTATGACACATTATATGACCGCAATGTGGAGTTACGAGATGAGGTGCAGGATCTAACTAAGCGAGCTATTATTCAGCAGATTACTCTAGAGGAGAAGGAGAGGGAGATTTCTATTCTTCACTCACGACTGGGAAATGTAGAATGGGATTTGGTCCATGAGAAGGGTCAAACCGAAGATAAGACCGAGGAGATAGAGAAGCTGAAGAAGGAACTGAAGGAAACCTCCGAAAGATTAAAAATATCAAAGGAAGGCTGGGTAAAAGAATCACGTCGAGCTGATCGTGAAGAAGATGATGGTCATGCAAAGAAGGCGAAGATTGGGGAGACATATTCTACACTTAACAAGGCAATGAATGAGACCCAAGATCGAGTTTTGAAGTACCCAATCCAGTTTGAAGGACTACCATTGTACATAATGGATCGTAGGACGATGTATCGCATCTTAGAAGAGGGGCGTAGCAAGGATAATCAGTACATTCACCGACAGTGATATGATTTGTTTAATTATGTGAAAAACTTAATTAGTTTTTAGATGTAAATTCTGACGTGTTTATGAACGAAAGAATATTTGAATGTTTTAAATCCTGTGGATTCTTTATTCCAGGATAGTTGATGTAAATAGCAGTTATGCTATCATTTAATGTTAAAACTTTTGATTTGAATGAAAATATATCAAGTTGTTGAGATGATGTGTTAAATGAGTATGTTAAATTGTTGAGTAATGCCTTAACTATTTAGAGAAATAAATAAAGTTCTAATGAGCGTTTATTTACCAGAAAAATGCCACCAAGGAGAAGACAACAACGTCAACCGGCTCAGGAAGAGTTAACCAATAATAACAATAATGCCAACGCTAATCCCGTGCAGCAGTTGGTTAACTTATTGACTGGAGCCATGAATAATCAACCGCAAGCTCCACCAAACACAACGTTTAAAGACTTCAAGGCAGTGGGACCGCCAGAGTTCAAAGGTTCCATGAACCCAATCGAGGCTCAAACGTGGGTTATGGAAATGGAGAAGGTTTTCGACGTTTCTAGGGTTAGAGAAGATCAGAAAACCGTTTTTGCAATGTTTATGATGAATTCTGAGGCTAGCTACTGGTGGCAAGCAAACAAAGTGCGAGGAAGTGAAGGTGTAATTACGTGGGAGAGATTTAAAGAAATGTTTTTCGAAATGTATTTCCCAACTAGTTCGCAGAATCAGATGGAAGTTCAATTTCGGGCTCAAGCAGGAAACATGAGCGTACCTGACTACGCGGCTAAATTCAATGAGTTAGCGAGGTTCGCCCCGTATCAAGTACACACGGACGAAAGAAAATTCAGAAGATTTGAGCAAGGACTAAAGCCTTGGGTGTACAGCAAGGTATCAATGTTTCAAATTTAAACACGTTCTTGAGTATCGAAAAGGCCATCCTCATTTGAAGGAGGAAGCGATGCATTGACCAAGTACAATCAAGATCGGAAGAAGAAGAAGAGTGAAGGTGAAATTAATAACAAGGCCAAATGGAAGTAGCACAGAAGTGGAAATTTCAATCGGAAGAAAAGGTGGAACGACTGACTCATCATTGGGAATCAAAGCAAGGTAATCGGAAGAAAAGAATCGAAGCATGCCCGGACTTGCAGGAAAGCCCATCTAGGAGTTTGTATGAAAGAAAAAGAGTGTGCTACAATTGTGGTCGGGGAAGGCCACATAAGCACCAAACCTATCCAAACCCAAAGAAGGGTGCTTGTTTTACTTGTGGTTCAAGGACCATCTGGCAAGAGATTGTCCCAAGAAGGGATTGGGAGGTCGTGGATCGAGGAGGAAACCGGGAAACAATAGTGGAAATGCCTTAACCATCACTAGGACCCTCTGCGCAACAAACCGACCGAATGGCAGGACTTTCAACATGATGATGCACAAGATGCGATTCAATCCGTGATGTGGTGTCGTATCATTTCGATCAATAAAATTAATGCTTATATTTTATTTGATTCGGGTGCTACTTGTTCCTTTATATCTCGATGATTTTGCCAAGAATTTAGATTTGCCTAAGAATGAATTGGATTACCCCATGAACATAGAAATTGCGAATAAAGAAATAATCCCTATTAAGTACATACATAAGAACTATAGAGTGGATATTAAGGGTAATATCATGAACGTAGATCTTATCCCTATTCGACTTGGGGAATTTGACGTTATTTTGGGAATGGACTGGTTATTCAATTACTGGGTCAGAATTGATTGCCAAAGAAGCATATTAACCTTATGACTCCGTCAAAGGTTGTGTTTTATGGTAGCAAGTCGCCTAGACAAGCGAGTTATCTGACGATGATGCAGGCCAGGAAGTTGTTAAGACAAGGCTATGTAGGATAATTATCTTACATAGTCGACAGTCGAAAAGAGAATCCAAAGGTAGAAGAGATACCGATTGTAAGGGATTTCATTGACGATTTATTTCGACGATTTGCGGGACTTCCACCGGATAGAGAAGTAGATTTTGTGATCGATTTGGCGCCAGAACTCGCCTCCAATATCGAAGGCACCATACCGAATGGCACCAGTAGGGATGAAGGAATTAATGGTACAACTACAAGAATTGTTGGACAAGAAGTACATTCAACCGAGCGTATCGCCGTGGGGAGCGCCGGTGTTATTCGTGAAAAAGAAGGACGGATCGATGCGGCTCTGCATTGACTACAGAGAACTGAATAAGGTCACGATTAAGAACAGATATTCATTACCGAGGATCGACGACTTGTTGAAAGGAGCAAGATACTTTTCCAAGATAGACTTGAGGAGCGGGTATCATCAACTGAAGGTGAGGCCAGAGGATGTACCGAAGACAGCGTTCAGAACGCGTTATGGTCACTACGAATTTTTAGTAATGTCATTTGGTCTTACGAATGCTCCTGCAGCATTTATGGGACTAATGAATGGTGTGTTCAAGCCGTTTTTGGAAAAATTCGTGGTGGTATTCATAGACGACATTTTGGTATATTCCAAAACCAAAGAAGAACACGAAGAACATTTGAGGTTAACATTGGAAGTATTGAGAAGGGAGAAGTTGTACGCTAAATTTTCGAAATGCGAATTCTGGATCGAGCGAGTACAATTTCTTGGTCACGTGATCGATAAAAACAGAATCTCGATAGATCCATCTAAAGTAGAAGCCGTGATTAACTGGGATCAGCCGAGAACGCCGTCAGAAGTAAGAAGTTTTCTTGGATTAGCAGGATATTATAGAAGATTCATACAAGACTTTTCCAAGATCGTAACTCCGTTAACGAATTTAACTCGTAAAGCTGTGAAATTTGTTTGGACGGAGAAATGTGAGGAGAGCCTTCAAGAATTAAAGAAGAGATTGAGTACGGCACATGTGTTATCCCTTCCGGATGATACAGGAAATTTTGTCATTTTTAGCGATGCGTCACATAAAGGACTTGGCTGTGTGCTTATGCAAAACGGCAGAGTCATTGCGTATGCATCACGACAGATTGAAGGATTACGAGAAGGATACCCCACCCATGATTTGGAGTTAGTTTGTAGTTGTTTTTGCTTTAAAATTTGGAGGCACTATCTCTACGGGGAGAAGTGTGAAATATATACGGACCACAAAAGTCTAAAATATATTTTCACGCAGAAGGATTTGAATGTGCGTCAAAGAAGATGGTTGGAATTAATTAAGGATTACGACTGTGAGATTTTATACCATCCAGGTAAAGCAAATGTGGTTGCC
The DNA here is from genome assembly GCA_020205605.1 of Panax ginseng. Lineage (NCBI taxonomy): Eukaryota > Viridiplantae > Streptophyta > Magnoliopsida > Apiales > Araliaceae > Panax > Panax ginseng. Next base: position 13,452,585 of record CM035146.1, read on the forward strand.
GACGCCTTAAGTAGAAAGGGTCGTGAGAAATTGATGATGTTGATTGCTCAAGAAGAGCTGATTGCAGAAATGGAGAAACTAGAGTTGGAAGTGAAGTATCCAATAGAGATTGATGAGAAGCTATTTCAGATGCAATCTGGTACAACTCTACTAGATAAAGTAAAGGAGGCTCAACTTCAGGATGATGAATGTAAAAAGGTGACAAAGAAGATACCTGAGGGAACTGAACCGAGATTTAAGATGGATAAGGAAGGAATACTGAGATTTGAGAGTAGAATTTGGGTACCGCCAATATAAGAGATTAAGGAAGATATTTTGAGCGAGGCTCATAGTTCATGATATTCGATTCACCCTGGTAGTACCAAAATGTACCAAGATCTTCGACAACATTTTTGGTGGCCAAATTTAAAATGAGATGTTGCAGAATGTGTTGCCAAGTGTCTTACCTGTCAGAAAGTGAAAGCGGAACATCAAAGACCAAGTGGGTTGCTATAACCGTTCGAAATCCCAGAATAGAAATGGGAACATATTACAATGGACTTCGTGGTTGGCCTTTCGACGACTTAGAAAGGCTACGACGCAGTATGGGTTATCGTTGACCGACTAACGAAATTTGCACACTTCTTTCCGATCAAAATAAGATTCAACCTAGATCGGGTTAGCGAGCCTATCGTAGAAGAGATTGTTTGAGGCACGGAGTTCGGTGATCAATTGTTTGAGATAGGATCTGCGCTTCACATCAAATTTCCGGAAACGCGTCTTGAGAATGTATGGCACGCATAATTGCGAATGAGTACATCTTATCACCCCAAAAGCATTTTACGGACAGAAGCGAACGAACAATTCAAACGTTAGAAGATATGCTAAGAGCACATGTGATGGACTTCAAAGGAAATTGGGATGATCACCCATGTTAGTAGTTAAAGTTCGCCACAACAGTTAGCTACACACTAGTATTGGCATGCCGCCACTTAATCGTTATCGCAGAAAGTGAAGAACTCCGCTTTCTTTGGGATGAAGTTGGTGAAAGACAATTGCTAGGGCGTAATTGGTACAAAGAAACTAGCAGAAATAGTCAAAGTGATCCGATAACGATTTGTAGCACTCAAGATAGATGAAGAGATCTGTTGATCCACATCGTAAAAATATTGAGTTTGAGGCGGGTAGTTATGTGTTCTTAAAGGTCTCTTCCGGAAGGGAAAGATCAGTTTGAAAGAAAGGGAAATTCAAATTCAAGATTCATTGGACCATTTGAAGCATCGAGAAGAATCGGAGAAGTTGCGACGAGGTAGCCTTACCTCCAAAGACTCGAGAATGTCCACAACGTTTTCCATGTTTTACGTATTCACGACCATACAAAGCCGATTACAAGCATGTAATTGAATACGAACCCTGCATTTTGAGAAAGACTTATCTTACGAAGAAATTTCGCCTAAATTGTCAACCGAAAAGAACAAGTTCTCGTAAATAAAGTTATACCTTACATTAAGGTAATTTTGGAGGAACCACAATATTTGAAGAAGCTACGTGGGAACTCGAAGAGAATATATTGAAGAATTATCCTCATTTATTTACTTAATTATGTGTGGCGATTATGGAGCAGAATCTTTGTAAGGGGGAGATGTAACAGGTCGAAATTATTGAGTCGTGATTCGGGGATAGAATCCTTTTAAGGGAAAAAGATGTGATTTAACGAGATTTTGTAAATTAATTTTAATATTTATTGAATTAAATAAATATTTTTGATGATTTAAATTATTAGATTAAATAATTAATTGATCACGATAGATTAATTTAATTATATGTGTTACAATTATTAAATTAATGTAGAGAATAATTATTATTCAAGTATGTGATAATGTGAGCTTATTGTATTAAAAGAAATAATTAATAAGTCTAATGTTATTTTAATAATTAATTAGAGATTTAATATTGATATAATTAATTAATGAGAAAATTAATTATATGATTATGTGAATTTATGATAGATTATTATATGTTATTTAATTAATTTAAATAAGATATTTGAATTGGGTGTGACATGAATTAAACTATATGATAAAGCTTTATTAAATTAAATGACTTTGAACTAATTAAAGGTTGCCAAACAAGGCCCTAGTAGTGGTTGGAAGCAGTTACTCATTATTGGGTTAACTGACCATTATGTGCGTCAGTTTAATTATTATATGCGACGTCTTCTTCATTCATTCCATTATTGCTAAGTCTAGAGAATTATCACAGAGAGAGAGAGTTTGAGAACTTTGAGAGAGATTGTAAATACTGTGATTAAAGGAGGAGAAGAAGTGTGAGAAATTGGGAATTGTTGTCACCCAATGTAATCTAAGCAGAGTATTCAAGGGTAATCCCTTCTTTCCAAATTTTAAAGTTACGTCCTTTAGTTTTTATAAAAATGGCTTTCATATATTCTGTAAGTCTCTGTGAATTGGGAAATGATGATTTTTATAAGAATATGTGTAATAATTCGAGTAGTATAACATGTTTATTATGTAGACCAATTCATTCAGTATCATAAAACATGTCGTTATACGATGACTTGTTATTTCAAAATTACAGAGTATGGGTTTTGGCCTTATGGCCCTATAAGTGGTATTTAATGCGTTGATTGTATATTATCCCTAAATTTTACACTCGTATATTATTATACATATTGATACGAAGAGACCAAACTTTAAGCAAATGATTAGATTGTTATAACGAATCCGTAGTGTCAATTTTCATGTTTTATTTTCAAAACCTTCAAGAACATCAAAGTCAGAGAAATTATAGATTTTAACTCTGTGATTATGTGTTTTAATGGGTTAAAACCATTCTATAAATGTTGGGTTATGTTTATGCATGAATTATAACATGTGTATATGATTAATTTCATGTAGTAGTAATTTAATTAGAGTTTTTGGGCTGTGTTATGCAATTTTCGCGAATTACAGAATTCAGTTCAGTCAGCCCATGGCCATAAGGGCCTCAGTCTCAACCTTATGTCACCACAAACACACACAGCGTCAGTCTTAAAGCCATGGTATGCACAAGCCATAAATATGAAACTTTATATACAAAAGTGAAATGCAATGTTACCACTCTCCGAAAAAGTTCGTAAACGAAAATTTTAAAGTGTTAAAGTCCATGAATGTGATGTGAACTTAATGTAATGAACATAAAATTATGTTATAAGTATAATGAGATGTTAAAATAGATACTTAGCATGTAAATAACATAATTACATATCGATTGAATTATTGATTACATAATTAAATTATTATTCATGAAGTGATATTATGTGACAGTAAATGTTATAATTTGACTAATTAGCATGAGTTTTGATGATTAGTTAAGTTATAATTAACTGGTATCATGAATGTGAATGGTATGTAGGATTAAATTCAAAGAACATGCTTAGTTAAAGTGTAATCTACGCATGAGGCAAGTTTCCTAACCCTACTTGTCATTATTGTTCAAGTTTATTAATTACCTCGAGTAAATTATCATTACTATTATTCATGTTCAAATGTTATATTAAAGATTGATTATCTTTTCAAAGCATGATTCAGTTATACAATAATTGTCCTATTGTATACTTCTTGAGATTATTATTCAATTTGAATATCATTATTATTGAATCTTATTAGACTAGCGAACCCTTATTGATTCGACTAGTCCATAGTTGATGAGCGTTCTAAATTTCAAAACCCTTGATGAATTATACAAACCAAACTTCCTTTGGTGCGGACTTGAATGTCAAACCGAGATGAACAACCCCTAAAGGGATTTACTTATGCGTTAAGCGTTAAGATATTATTGTGGTATGTATGGTACAAGGGTCGATCCCCAAGCACGAGTAGTAAAGGTCCATAGTCTTATGACCGTTAAAGGTTTCAAGTATAACCCTTGATAACACGGGACATAGTTCAAGGTCTTATGACCCTCGTAATTCTTTTTTGATTCTTGTTATTCATTCTTGATTCAAAAGTTGAGCTTTTATTCGAGATGTCTTTGATTTACTCGCATGTTATTATATCGTTATTTCATTGTTATATTTGAAGGCAATAGTGCTCACTCTTGCTTAATAATAACATTGCGTTAAGAGCGAAAAGAACCGATGAACCTTCCACTAGTAAAAGGCAAGGCAAAAGTTAGCAAATGATGAAGACTTGTTATTTTATTTGATGATGTATTTATGTTAGACTTGAGTTAATGATGTTGTTTAAGAGTTATTATTTATATTTCCGCACAGATGTTTAAGGTTAGTTTAACCTGGGATTATGTTTATGATTCAGATGTTGTAACCCTATAAAGGGAAGATTTTATTTCTATCTATTGCATGGTTTGCATTTATTATGGGTAGATAGATAGATGATATTTGTACAGTGAACACCGAATCCCGTGGAATCGAAGTACCCGGATTTGGGGGTGTCACATCGTTAGTTCAGAAAATATTTCTTGAACCTATAAATGAAATTATATTCCTAGAAGTGATATCATTTCTTCTAGCGACTGAACAAATAATGAGTTTTTGTTGAAAAACCAACAATCTCGCCCGATTGGTTCTACTCTATTCCCTGAAGTGAATGAAACCTCATTTGATAAACATAGAGGAAATTATGGTTGTGGTTGTGGTCGTGGGCGTGAAAAAAAATAATCAATATAGAAAGGGGAATGTACCCGTCGTACTCCTAAACATTTGGTAGATTTGTACCAAAACTCCATAAAAGAAAAGGAAATGAAATTGAAATAAACTTTATTGATCATAATGATCCTGAAGATCCCATGAATTATTTTGACTTTTCAAATGGAGTGGATATAACTAATTTTGATATATATGATTTCTTTGATGATATGTTGATAGAAATGTTTATACCAATTAATTATTTTTATTTCATTATATTATGCCATTATAATAAGTATTTTATTATATGTTTTATTTATGATTTAAGTAATAAAGTTAAATTTATGTTTTGCATATATATAGTTGTATGTGCCAGAAGCTCATCAAACTTGGTTAAAGACTCTAAAAGAGCGATTATTCATCAAACATAATTGAAGACTCTTGAAGAGTGATTATTCATCAAACTTAATTAAAGTCTCTGTAAGAGCGATTATAATGTTGTCAAATGACACAAAACTTTGTATTGATGATTCTTTATATTCTTCTGAGGTAAATAAAAATTTGTTCAGCTTTAAGGATATACGTTATAATGGTTATTATATTGAAATCAATAACGAAGGCAGTGAAGAATTTCTTTATATTACTTCAATAGTATCATGCCAGAAGCTCATATTAGAAAAACTGTCTATTTTCTCTTCTGGGTTATATTATATTAAAATAAGAATAGTTGAAACAAATGTTGTAATACACCAGAAGTGTACAATACACTAGAAGTGTTCGGATCCAAATGTTTTTATGATTTGGCATGATCATCCAGGATCAATAATGGTGCGTTGAATTATTGAAAACTCCCATGAACATCCCTTAAAGAACCAGAAGATTCATTTACCTATTGATTATATCAAAGTAAATTAATTACCAAACTATCAAATTTAATTATTGTTATTTAGTGTTCATCTTTCTAAGAAAGAATTCAGAGTGATATTTTTAAGGTATATTTTGAGGATTGTTATTTTAATAGTCTTCCCACCATTAAGGGGAGAAAAGTCGTTGCCTGAAGCACGACGTGAGATCATTGCCTGAAGCACGAAGGGAGATTAATTGGAATATTTCAACGTTATTTAATCTTGATCCTTATACAAATCAATATAAACTAGAAGTTCAAAGGATTATTCATTTGCAATGAATTGTAAATTAATTACCAGAAGTATTCATTGATAATACAAAAATAGTGATATCTCACATTCTAGCTGCTAATACTCTAGCAGGGATTGAAGTCCCTGTAGGACAATCAGTTAATACAGCAGCAAAGTGAATCAAAGTCACACCTGAAACATGAAAGAATGATCGGTGTTAAAGATAGTATTTCCCAGAAGAAGAAAGTACAAGAAAAACAAGTTGCAGCCTATAAAGAGGCTATACCCATGAAATAAGGTACAAAATTTATCAACCTATCCAAAACTTATGAACAAAAATCTCCTATAAATAAAACTCTTGAAGAGTTATTCCCTGAAGAGGATGAGTTATCCCTTGAAGAGGATCGGTACACGAAAATACTTGAGATCTCGATACATTATGTATATACTGGAGATAGATATATTGGATAGAAATAAAATTGTTGTCGACAACATATTTTTATATAAAGTTGTTCTTGATATTACCAGAAGTAATGATCATGAATATGAACCACAAATTGTTGATGAATGTTCAACGTAAAAATGTTTGGCCAATATGGAAAGAGGCGATTCAAGTAGAACTAAATTCACAAAGTAAACATGAAGTTTTTGGACTCAGAGTCCCAACACCTAAGGTGTGATGCGATGAATACAAATGGGTATTTGTAATGTAAATAAGAAAAATGAAATTATATGGTATTAAAGCGCAACTTGTAGCACAAGGTTTCTTCGCAGAGACATGGTATTAATTATGAAGAAACATATGCCCCGTGTAATGGACACAATTATATCTGATTTTAATTAGCTTGGTAGAAAGAGAAATTAATGAATGTTGTTACATCATATCTGTATGGATCATTATATAATTATATGGATACAAAATGCCTGAAGCATATAATTCTAAATCTCAAAATATGTATTCTATTAAGCTACAAAGATCTTTATATAGGTTAAAGCAATCCAGATGCATATTGTGGTATAATCGCCTAAGTGGATATCTTTTGAAAGAAGGATTTGAGAATAATCCAATTTGTGCATGCATTTTTATCAAAGGATCATAATCTGGATTTGTTATTATTATTGTATTTATTGATGAAAGATCTTGCTCCAGAAGAGTCGACAAAAACAACTAATTTAAGATGAAAGATATTGGTAAGCCAAATTTTTGCCTTGGCCTACAAATTGAACTATGAAATTCTTATTCATCAATCAACATACACAGAAAAAATCCTGAAGTAACTTTACATAGATAATGTTAATCCTTTGAGTACTCCAATGATGGGTTGCTCACTTGATATCAAGAAATATCCGTTTTGACCACAAGAAAATGATTAATAAACTTTTGGTCTTGAAGTACCATATCTTTGTGAAATTGGTGTTTTGATGCTGAAGTACCATATCTTAATGTAATTGGTACTTTGATGTATCTTGCAAATTTGACAAGACCTGATATAACATTTGCAATTAACTTACTAGCAATGTATAGTTATGCACCAACTCGAAGATATTGTAATGAAATTAAACATATTTTACGTTATCTTCATAAGACTATTGATTTGGGATTATTTAATCCAAATGGTGATAGAACCAAGCATATTGCACCAAAATTATTTTATACACATGAACCCCAGAAGAATGGCAATATTGATCATGTGATAATTTGGTTGATATATTCATTAAGTCATTACCAACTATAATTTTGAAGAAGATGGTGCACAATATTGGCATACTTCAACTTAATGATGTACTTATGAAGGGGAGTAAAAAAGGATATGTGTTGATTGAGGCAATCCCAAGGCACTAGAAGTTATACAAGAATATTGTAGTACTCTTTTCCTTCGCCAATTTTTTTTTCCTACTGGATTTTTATTTGGTAAGGTTTTTAACGAGTCATATTCTTAGAAAATTGCTACAAAAGAACTCCATCCATTCTGTATGAAGACAATGTTGCATGTATAGCTCAATTAAAAAGAGGATACATCAAAGGAGATAAAACAAAGCACATCTCACCGAAATTCTTTTTCACACATGACCTTGAAAAGTGTGGTAACATTGATGTTTAGCAAATTCGATCAAAAGATAATCTCGCAGATTTGTTCAGCATAGCATTACCAACTACAATGTTTGAAGGATTGTGTTACAATAATGGAATGCGACAGCTGAAGGACTTAAAGATACATTCATGAGGGGGAGCTAATACGCGCTGCACTCTTTTTCCCTTAACCAAGGTTTTTCCCATTGGGTTTTTTCCTGGTAAGGTTTTTAATGAGGCAGCTTTCAATGCGTATGACTATATAATAGACATCCAAGGGGGAGTGTTATAAAATTATATATTGTGTGTGGATGTCTAGATACATTCTTATCCATGTCTAGATACATTCCAACCCCTCTTTATTGTAATTACCTTTGAGCTTTGTAACTCTCCTATCCTTTAAGGTTTGAAACTCATGACCTTTGAGTTTTGAAACCTCCAAATATTGATGTTGATGTACCTAACTATAAATAGTTGTATTGTTTAGAGGATAAGTGATGATAGAAAATATTATGAGTATACTCTCTTTTCTCTAATCATTTGCTCTTAATTTTTAGTAATCTTTTATAATCATTTGTTCTTAATTTTTAGTAATCTTTTATAACACTCTTAAGATTTTTAATGACAAATGATATATTGAGCTTTGAGCCAATTTGGAAATACTAAAAATTATAATCAAGAAGATAGGAAAATAAAAAGTTTTTGGACTATTAAGTTGACTTAAGACCAACTAAAATAACTGAATATTTACTCTATTATATTTTGGTATTGATTAGTTACTAATACTATAATATTTTCACCTACAATATAAGTATATTTTAATTATGTGTGAAAAAATGATCTTATTTATGTTTATAATTTTTCACTATAATGAGAATTTTAAATAATAATAATAATACATTATCAAATTCAAAATATCCCGTCAAAATTAATCACCACTATTTCGTCTACGTGTACATTACCTTTTTGATAGCTTTAAGTTGCATTATTCATTAATTCTAAACTTAAATGTACAAAATTCTAAACATATTAAATGTAATAGTTTTGTAATAAAATATCTTTATTTTTTTTTTAGTATGATACAACAATTATAGTATAAGTTTCTCCAACACAAAAAAATAAAATAAAAACAACAAACAAACAAGATTTGAACCAAATAATTTAATTATATTAATCTACTTGAGCGTTTCTCCCTTTTTCTTTCTTGGGGATATAATATAATGAACCAGTTACTCCCCTTTAAACTATTTCTTTCATATTCGTTTATACTTACAATCTCATCCATTCATTTTAGGGGCCAAATGCCCTACCGTTCATTCTATTCTCATTTAAGTTATAGATAGTTATAATTTTAGACCTGATTTTATTGGAGTTTGACAAAAAAAAAATGTTAATTTTATAAAAAAAATTGATATTTTTATAAGTAAATTTCATAATTTTTTGAGTTCTTCCTCACATTAATATTTAATGGGGTCAACCTCATTAAATTTATAATTTTTTAAATCAAGTGAGTGGCCAAAAAATTATTAGGAATAAAAAAATAAATTAACAAGTGGCGTTATAAATTTAAATTGAGTCTTTCTACGTCCACATTGAAGCGACATTTTTTTTAGTACCTCTCAAAAAATGTATAATATTTACTTCAACTGAAATTTTTATAAAAAACAGTGTTTTAGGTGTAATTTGGATACATCTGAAAGCAGGTATGCGATGCATGCATATACCCTGCTTTTTGTATATATCCAAATTACACATAAAATACTATTTTTTATAAAAATTTCAGTTGAAATAAATACTTTATATTTTTTGAAAGGTACTACAAAAAAAATCAAAAAATAAATAAATAAAAAATATCACTAAAAAAATGTCCCATAGACTTATTGATCTAAATTATAAGTAATTTATAATGGCACCCACGGATTTCTGCTGGCCGTCTTAAAACGTTTAAAAAAGAAAAGGCAGAGAATATGTAGAGAGAGAGAAATATAGATTGAGGATGTGAAAAGCGAAATGTCATTGTTTTCAGAGGTCAGTCAGTCAGTCAGTCTCCACTAACAAAAACCTCCATTTTTCACCTACTTCTCTTTTCTTATTAACCTAATCCCTCCTTTACCAAACCTATTATTAACCCGATTCCTATTTTGAATAGCGTTCATCTTAGATTCTACCATCCTTTCTTCAAATTCACACCAATCAAGATTGTTTGCTGATTTTAAGTTGAATTGTCTATTGAGAGGTAAAGAAGATTGATTAGTTTAATATAGGAATATTGTTTGGATAAAGCTAAAGGACAAAAGCTAGCTCGTGACGCCCAATATTGTTTGCTTTTGTTAGAATTGTATAGGGAAAGAGGAATGTTAATTATGCTCTTTGAAGTTGAAGAAGAAGAAGAAGAAGAAGAAGAGAAAATGGTGGTGAGAAAGGTAGGGAAGTATGAAGTGGGAAGGACGATCGGAGAAGGAACATTCGCCAAGGTGAAGTTTGCCCAGAACACGGAGACTGGTGAGAGTGTTGCCATGAAAATTCTCGATCGAAGCACAATTCTCAAGCACAAAATGGTCGACCAGGTAAGTAATTTCTCTCTCATCTTTGTGCTTTTTAATTCTGATCAAAACTATCAAGAGTGTATGGAGTAAAAACTTAAATCATGGATTTCCAATTTGAACAAAAGCCCTCATTACCTACATCCAGCCTGTGTGTGAGCATTTGTGAATGCATTCAGCTGGAACATAATTGTTGGGGAAAGATTTCTGGCTGATACCCCGTTTGGAACTATAATCTTCAAAAGCTTATATTGTAGTAGTAACAATTTGCGTTTAATTAAATAGTTGGCAGGGGCGGATCCAAGATTTTTTTCTATAGGGTGGATTTTAACTAATATTTTTTTATTGAAGTTATAAAAAATTGAACTAAATAATAATGTTTCATAATTCAATAAAATTCATAATCTAAAAACAAAGAAATTTTAAATAAAAATATTTAGATATAATTTAGAAACCAAATTTGTTTTCAGTTATTTGTCACAGTTTAATTTGAATGATTCCCCAAAATGCTTAAAGCCTCAAATCAAATTTTTTTTCTATATTCAAAATGAATTAATTTCAAAGCATAAACCAGCTTTGATATATTTTTATACGTTTCAAATAAGCCTCAATGTATTTTTTTTATTATTCCATTTTGTGGGGTTTGTTTATGATAATTATTTTATTTGTCCTAAAAAAGATAAAACTGAGAGTAGTAATGATTTACCGTTGCTTCTTTTGGGGCTTATTGTTGTGTAGCTTGTGCATTTAAAAAAAATATTGATTTTTCATTTAACCACCTAGTTCTAAGACTAGCGGTCAAATTTGTAAAATCATAAAACTACAAGTATTGGAAGAAATCTTGAAAAAATAGCACTGATCCAACCTTTTCTGTGTATTGTAGGAAAAAATGCGTTTTTGATTTTTATTCCAGTGTCATATCTTTATTTTTTTAGAGAACACCTCTATATTCAAACAAATTCATGAATTAATTTCAAAGCATAAACCAACTTTGGTATCTTTTTATATGTCTCAAATAAGCTAGCCTCAATGTATTTTTTTTTATTATTCCATTTTTGTGGGGTATGTTTATGATAATTATTTTTTTTGTCCTAAAAAAGATAAAAATGAGACTAGTAATGATTTATTGTTGCTTCTTTTGGGGCTTATTGTTGTGTAGCTTGTGTTGCTTGTGCATTTAAGAAAGATGATTGATTTCTCGTTTAACCACTTAGTTCTAATACTAGCAGTCAAATTTGCAAAATCATAAAACTACAAGAAACTACAAGTATTGGAAGAAATCTTTTAAAAATATGATCGATCCAACCTTTTCTCAGATGACCATCTGAAAAAATGCATCTGATTTTGATTTTTTATTCTAGTGTCATATCTTTATCTTTTTAGAGAACACCTCTCATTGAAACTCACATAAAGGAAAGAGGCATAACTTTAGATAAAACAATTTGACACATTCAATTCTCGACATAGTTGCATCATTTCATTTGAACACTAAAACTACATGCTCATCCAATATTAACAACAACAACAACATTTGTACTCACCGGAAGTCCCAACCCACAAGGTCACAACAAATTCAAATAAACTATCAAACAAAAAAAGCCATAATTAATTACCTCTTAAGTCCAAAATATAACAAATATATCAAATAAATTAAATTGGGTTTAACCCCAAGTTCCCAACCAGCAACAAATTCAAATAAACTACAAATTTTAAATTATCAAAGCCCTAATTTAGTTACCTTCTAAGTTTGATTACTCTGTTATGCGCAAGAGGTAGTGCCATAATGGAGATGTAGAAAAAGTAGTGGGTCTAGTGGCAAAGCCGCGAAGATGTAGAAGAAGTGGCAGAGAATGGAGATGTAGAAGAAGTAGTGGCGAAGCCACGAAGGCAGAGATGTTGTTTGTACTTGTATTTAGAATATGAATGAATTTTTTTTTGCCCCCTCTAAGTTTAACTCTTTCATTAATCTGCCCTTTTGAATTTATTCACTTACATATTTGTCCCTGCCCCTATACCTATAAAAAAAATAAAAAAATCTAGCAGGGACAACTGCCTGTGCTTCCCCCTTAACAGATCCACCCTTGATAGTTGGCACAATCTCAGCTCATGAAGTTTGATGTGAATTGGAGGTTGCTCCAGAGAAACTGGTACTAGAGCATCAAGTTACTATCACTGTACCAGTGATTCGGTCAATGTTACTTTCAATTTATTAAGTTACGGAATGATACTTCTAATTTAAAGGTTATAATGAGTATGCTGACTAATTTGGCTCCTAAATTGTGGTGGCATTGAGCTCTTGACCTAGGTGAATCTTGTATCCAAGCTTGAAAAATTCTTCACCTTACATGCCCCCAACTTTATAATGAATATGCTGACTGATTTGGCTACCAAAACATGGTGGCATTGGACTCTTGACCTAGGTGAAAATCTTGCACCCAACTTAGGGTTCCTACACAATATTCATATTAAAAAAAACACAAACACAATATGATTATACACTGGAGAGAAGTTTTGAAATCACAAAAAACAGTGGCACTTGGTTGTGTCTATTACATTTGATTATGTTCAGAACATATTACTCCAAGACACAATATTTACTCTATTCTTCATTTTATTATACTTTATTCAATTGTTTTTTTTAACTCTTCTATTTCCATATGTAGATTAAGAGGGAGATATCTATAATGAAGCGTGTTAGACATCTAAATGTTGTTCGTCTGCATGAGGCATGTTCTAAAAACCTAGAGTAACAGCTTTTAATTGCTGGCGATTTTAATGTTTGAAGTCACTCATAGGCTCCAAGAGGCCTGGTGCGATTGTCATTGCTGACTGGTCTTCTACTAACGTTGACTTTTTTTTAGGTTCTAGCAAGCCGCACAAAAATTTATATAATCTTGGAATTCATCACTGGTGGTGAATTATTTGACAAAATAGTAAGTTTAGAAGTTAGATGCATCAGCGGCTCATAGTTCTATTTGCTGACATTCAGTGTTTGATACTATGATACTTGTGTACAGGTTCATCATGGACGACTCAGTGAAGCCGAATCTCGAAGATATTTCCAGCAGCTTATTGATGGTGTGGGTTATTGCCACAGTAAAGGAGTCTTCCATAGAGATTTGAAGGTTTTTTGTCTGGCCTGTGAACCATTATTGCATGCTTCCAGCCTTGCAAACTTCTTACCATTGTTTTCATTTCTCTGCAGCCTGAAAACCTCTTACTAGATTCCCAAGGAAATCTGAAAATATCAGATTTTGGACTTAGCGCATTGCCCGGAGAGGTAAGATTCTTTATTAAATCAATTTTATTTTATTTTTCATCAATTTTGATACCATCAGAATTATCTGTCAAGACAGGCATGCACAAACACATATACATAAACACACAGAAGGAAAATCGACAAAGAAAAAGAGAGTTTAAGGGACATATCAAATGAGTTGTTACTATTGTGCTTTTTTTTTCATAGGGGATCAGCCTCCTCCGGACCACCTGTGGGACTCCTAATTATGTTGCACCTGAAGTAAGTATGAGGACACCTTGGACTAAGATAATAATTACAACTATTTAAATATGGATGGTTGAAAATGTTCATCTGTGTGTTGAGCTAAATTATTTTTATTTTTTGCTCAAGGTACTCAGCCACAAGGGTTATGATGGTGCTTTAGCGGATGCTTGGTCCTGTGGGGTCATCCTGTATGTTCTAATGGCAGGATATCTTCCTTTTGATGAAATGGATCTCACCACACTGTATAGTAAGGCATGGAATATTTACATGTGTTCATTCTTGTGATTGCATGCAGATGAAGATCTTACTTTTCTGTATCTTACTAGCCTATTAATTTATATGTTGTTCTCTGATGAGAATAAAGATTCTACTCATTATCTGTTACTAATTTCAAACCATAATAGGACGTGGCAAAGAATTTCTTGATTGGAACTTATTTACCCACTACTTTTGAATTTGTCATGAAGCTAATCAAGCACTGTATTTCTTAAAAAATAAAAGGGGGAAGTTGAAATTTTAAACACTGCTCCTGCAATACCAGTGTTTGAAGTTCCCTCTTAATTTTAGCTAAGGGATATTAGTTTTACCCCATCAATTAATATCATGTGCCCAGTAGTAACCACAACCCAACTACGATGGAGATTCACTCATTCACATTGAGTTGGCAATTGCATCACAAATTCTTGTCATTTTGGATTCAGTTATCCACATAGTTCTTGGTGATGCTGTTGTTGGCCATTATGTTCTGTATATATGTTTGCATATGCTTCAGATCTTCTTTAACTATGTATACTGAATGTGTGGTGTACATTGTAATGATTTATAATGAACTCCATGTTATTTTCGTCTGTTTTCCAGATCGAGAAAGCAGAGTTTTCATGCCCATCATGGTTTCCAGTTGGAGCAAAATCTTTGATTCATCGGATTTTAGATCCCAATCCTGATAATGTGAGTATTGTCATTGTTACAAAACAAAAAACCATTAGATAACATTTTTCCCTGTCTTAGAGCTTTATCAAGTGGGTTTTATAATAAAAGCAGAAAAGAAAGTGTGTAGTCTTAAAGTCTGATGTAACTATAATTACCCTTTTGATACTAAGTTCCATTATTGATATTATCTGGGTACAAGACATCTGACTTGCCAAGTAGTACAACATGAAGATTAATAATGCTACTTAAATATAATATAATTAATATTTCATAGTTTGTGCTTTGAAATTGGAAAAAGAATGCCTTTTTGCGCTCTTAGTAGTTGCAATTAAGTGGTAGCAAGAAAATCACATGCAACATACTTTATATTAGCTTCAAAGGTTATATATCTTCATGAAAGATTATACAATTTATACCTTAAAGAGGACACTTATTCAATTTTCAAAATTTCAAAAGAAATTATATATATAAACTTATATATATATAAGGATCAATATATATTCGGTGTTCTAAAATCCCGTCTAGATCCTCCTTAAATAGCACTTCTTTATTAATTGACAAAAAAAATTCCTTGAAGAAATTGTGGTCTAAGCGGAGAAGTTTTTTTTTTTAATAACTACTCAAACCAGATGCCATATTTTTATTTTTCTAATGATTTACCATATTCAAATTCATGTTGTAGCATATCAAAGCACAACAAGAAGTGAACAATAACAAGTCAAAATGGATAATTTTACTATAGTTGTAATTTTTTGAACTTGTATCAACTTGAAATTATATAAATGATGATAAATTTGTAATATTTAGTTTAATTCAATATAATTCTTAAATTTATGTTTAGTTTCTTAAATTTTAATATTGAATTAAGTTCTTGAAATTTTAAATTTTATTATTTAATAACAATCTTGTTTATGAATAAAACTAATACGTTAAAAATATGTTTGAACTTTGAACAATTGTATGTTTGTGTTTGAACTTTGACATTAGCAATACGGATATGTGTTTGAACTTTAAGCAAATGTCTTTATTATATTTATTATAGATTGTTTTGCTTTATATTATTGTTTTGTTTGGATAAATGTAAGATAAAATATTAAAAATAAAATAAAAAAATCTGCCTAATCCTTCTAGGCTATAGGCCCCCGGCCTCCGCCTATATATATATATATATATACATATATATATATATATATATATATATATATATATATATAATAGGTTTAATACTGAACTTGTCAAAAAATCTAGCACTTGTTTAAATTTAAGCCATCACAAAATATGACCGACAAAATATAAAAAAGCAGATTAAAGGTTTGTATTCAATCTGCTCCTTTCTGCACCTGCATTGGCAGACTAGCTCTAACGAAAGTTGATTTCTGCACAAATGAACTCATGAGCACCACCATTGGTGGACATATACCAAAAAGTTGAATAGAAAATAAATCATTAAATATAGGAAAGCCTTCACGATTTCTGTGTGCGATATCAAAGGTCTTTGCTGATGCAAAGCAATTAAAGTCTCCTTTATACCTCTTGGGCTTTCAGATTCAAACGATTAGCGAGTTCTGAACAAGCTAGCTCCAATCAAATTTTTTTCTAATATCAATTATTATCTTAGGGACTGCCTCTGGAGATAGTTCAGGGTCACATCACTCGTGTTGTAAAGACAACTGTCATCTGGCTTCATAAAAATATTGATTGATGCTTCAGTGTTATATTTCTACATTCCGTTGTTTTATATCAGAGGAAAGATGTGTATCCTATTTAAATTGTCCTGTCTCATAGCTCTAGGCAATTATTATGTATTTATTTAATAATATTATATGTTTCTCTTGGAAAAAGTATTTCTTATTTTTCTCTTGCATGGTTAATATGATATGTTGAACAAAAGTGAAAGTATTCTAGTCAAGTTATTCCGGGCCACCTCATCTCCCACTACTTTGCATATGTTGCTTATTTCCTTCGAACTGATTTAATTTTGTTGAATTGGTACTAGTGTCACTTAGATTTTTTTTGTCTCTCTGTCTCTCTCTCATGCATGTGCATCCTCAGCGTATTTCAATCGAAGATATCAGGAATGATGAGTGGTTCAAGAGAAGTTATGTTCCTGCTGGATTTCTTGAGTACGAAGATGTTAACCTGGATGATATAAATGCTGTTTTTGATGATCCTGAGGTTGGTATGACTTTCAGCTGTCATCTTTCTTCATTTCATTTTGTTAAGTTATAACCCATTGTTTTGTGAGAAATTCTATGTAGGCTTTGTGGGTTGATTGCTTCTGGTAATGGATCTTTACCAGATTGTCATTTTCCTTTTTCTAACTCATGGATTTGGGTTTTCCAAGTATAGAAAGAACCTTAGCTTCAATCCTACAACACTTGTGACTGAAAATAATAAAACTAGAGATGAGTTCCAGCTACCAAGTTCAATACTTCTGTAACTTTCTGCAGAAGCTGTTTGGCAATTGACATAGTTTAGGCACAATACAAAACTTAAGTGACTGACCTTCAAAGTTTATGTTTGTGTGATACAAATGATTTTTCACTTCTATGTAATAATGTAGATATCACGTAGAAGCTATCAAGACCTTGTGAACAAAATGTATCAAATGTATGTACTTGCGTTCATGCAATAATGTGTTCGAACCTAGGTGTTACTATGAAAAACTGCTCAGCACTCTAAACTTGTTTACTTTGTTCTGCTGAGATATTAGTCTTTTGAGGCTGCTGATTGGGTACATCAATATATTGGATAATGTGAACACCAACTATGCAATAAGCCTGTAGAACTATTGTTTCTCAAATTTACATTTGGTAACCTGGGGTATTCGGATCAATAATTGTGCTCTTTTGTTGTTAAATAAGTGGTTACCCTGTAATTTCTTTCTCTTAGGATGTTTACTAATTGGTTCTATTTGGAACTTAACTGGCATACTGGTGCTAAATTTAGGAAGAATGGCCCAAAGAGCAATGCAGGGATGAAGATGCAGGTCCGCTGATTCTTAATGCATTTGACCTTATTATCCTCTCTCAAGGCTTAAACCTTTCTGCACTATTTGACCGCGGGCAGGTATGAAATTTGAACTTGAGAACTTTACACCAGTCATTTGATTTTGTGAATCTAGCATATTCATAATTTCATATCAAATTACAGCTTATTTCATCAAGTCCGTATCAAGCGTTGTTGTCCGTTTTATATACTAACACTACGCACAAGTGCACACAATCAATCAAGTAATATAAAAGTTAGAAAGGATGTCGAACCACAAGGAACAAATACTAACAATTACTCTAATTACCAAGTTTTTTTAACCAATTTAACCCACTTAAATAGTCACTCCAGTTGATTTATGAAATTGTTTAAAACAAAAGAAATAAAATTAATAAACTAACAAAGATTGATCACAAGATGATTAAAATATAGGAGTATAATTTTCAAGCAATAATCTCCTTATCATATTTCCCTTTATTTAATCCAATGAGTTGCCAACTAGGATTGCCTATCAATTTATTAACATTTTTCAATGAATAATAAAAAGACATATTTCAGTTATTTTGCTATTTTCATGCAAGACACTTAAAATAGATTCATTAAGCACAAACTCCTAACAAAGTTACGCATGACATACAAGTACTTTCATCTCATACACTATTATGTTATCCTTAATAAGAATCAACAAATTCATGCGTTATTATTTTCTCTTTCAATTCCATCAAAGATATCATTAATTGTTGGCCAAACAATTATTTAATTAAGCACAAAATATAATAATCAACTCAATAGGATCAATAAGAAAAAATAATAGTAATTGAATTATTGAATTGCAAAAGGTTCCATTGTACCTCTAATTGGGAAATTAGTTCATCATCACAATAAAAACTAGTAGATTAAAATTAAATAACATCATAAGTACAGATGATGAAATAAAGAGAAGAAGAAAAACTCGTCGAGAAATCTTGGTCTCCAATCTCCCAAGCGCCTGTGTGTGTTCTCAAAGCAATCTCCAATTTTTAGTAGAAGTGGCTCTTTATAAATTGTAGTCAAAAAGTCATCTTAAACCTTATTAAAAACTAGTCTTTTTTAGTCCTAACAAAACCCAACCCTATGTAAGTAGAAAGTCTCAATTGATTCAACTTCAAGCCAAAAAGGAAACAAAATCTGCTGAAATCGTCAGTGGCGTGCTCCGCGCCGCTCCTCTTCGCTAACTGGCGCGCCCTGTGCTAAGTATGCAAAAACTCCAACTCCTCTGGCGCGGCCCGCGCCATCTTCAAGCCATCTGCAGCGCGCCCAGCGCCGCTCTATCAGAATGCCCAATTCTTCATCTTTTTCTCCTTTATCATCTTATACATCCATCGTTGCGTCTTTCCCTTCATATTAACACAAAAACCATAACAAGTAACATGGACTACTAGAGAAATAGCAAAATATTGTTCCCGATACCAGATTCATAGGTTTTCAATCCACTCATCAAGCGTCTCTATTACTGCTCCGTAGCAGCCAATAGTTTTGAAGTTCATATCACTTGGAGCATATTGCACTTCTTTACATTTATCACATAACTTATCCATTACTACAAAATTTCAGTTGCATATTAATTAGGTCTTGTGAAATATTTTAATACTTTTTCATATTCTAATATATACTTCAGTGGTAGTTTCTGTGTACCTAAGTACAATTTTCCATTCTTGGCAGGACTCTGTCGAGCATCAAACTCGTTTTGTTTCACACAAACCAGCAAGGGTTGTTTTATCAAGTATGGAAGTTGTTGCTTAATCCATGGGTTTCAAAACACATATTCAGTAACTTTAAGGTAAAACTAGTTGGGATTTGCTATTATAAACTCAACAAGTATTCCCATTTAATATCATTGTGAGTCCTCTCACCAAGGGATATCCTGAAACCATTTAAACTGATAGTATCTGTTATTATCAGATGAGGGTGGAAGGCCTTTCGGAGAATAAAACTTCCCATTTCTCGGTTATACTGGAAGTAAGTTATCAATATGGACTTTTTAAACTTGATTTGTTCGACTCTTGTAATTTTACTGACCAATTCAGTTCTTTAGCAGATTTTTGAAGTTGCTCAACTTTTGTCATGGTTGACATTCAGAAAGCAGCTGGAGACGCTGCTGAATACCTCAAGGTCAGTTGCTTCACTTTTTGCTAGTATATTGTCAAGTCGAGTATATTTGAAATTTTGAACTTGGATTTTGCTCCCTTTACACTTCCTCTTTGACATGATTATTAAAACCCTTTCTTCCCTCTTTGTGCTCATATGGGTATGTGATCTTAAAAAGGAGTTATTTCGTTGCCTTGATTCCTTATTGAGAGTTATAATATTATATGTTGCAGTTTTACAAGAGTTTTTGCAACAATCTCGAGGATATCATCTGGAGACCGCCTAGTGAACTGAGCAAATCAAGAAATACCAAGACTAAGAGCAAAAAAGGTTAATATTATTTGCTGTAACATTATCATCTCATGCAGTCATTCTATTTGTTTGATATGTGGGGTGGCCTATTTCCCTATGGCAAACTGAACTGTGGCTCAGGTGTTACAAAACTTGAGTTCCAGGTTCTGATGCATATTACTAACCCCGGCTCTTTTCAATCGAAAGAAAGGTCATGTTACTCACCACTTCTAGGGTATTTCTTAAGCTTGTAAATCTTGTGGTTCAAGTTTGTTAACTCACTTTCACCCAAAGGTTTCCAATTTTTACCATTTGGATTGCCATTTCGTAGTCATATTGTACAACTGCTGGTTGATGCGAGCTTTATGTGAATGAAAGTTTCATTGTAGCAAGGATTTTCTTGGCTCAGAGTTCATGTTATGCTGCTATTAGAATTCCAGAAACAGATTCATACTATCAAATCTGAGGAAAAAGTTTATGCTATGTTAATATTGTCCAACTATTCTGGTGTTGCGAGTCTCCTGACCTTTCATTTCATTTAGTTATGACCATGCATGTATATATTTGTTGTTGAAAAACTCCATGCGGACATGATAATTGGACATGAGTGCTTATAATTTTACTTATTTGTATTTTTACCCCCCAATTATCATGTCGGCGCTATCAAAAATTCAAATTGGTGTGGTATGTTATTGCAGATGATTTTCTTTTTATAGTTATACATGGATTTTAAGTTGTTAGAATATCAAATATATCTAAGCATGGACCCTTTATTTATATATTTTTTTCTGCCTCAGAATCACTATTAAAGTGCAGGTTTGTTTACATTGAAATAAATCTTAAGAGCATTATTTACTTAAAATATTTTAAGAAAATATGAGGCAAGTTGCCTCAAATTTAGGATAACTAAGAAATTATGTACAAGCAAGTTTGTCTATTTTATATCGTTTTAATGGTTGGGAGCAAATATGTAGGATTTATGCCTAGTGGTGTTTTTGTACAATATTATAATAAAAAAAATATAAATTATACAAAAAAAAAAAGTGATAATTATATAAATAAATATTTTACGTCTAATACAGTGACAAATTGCGAAAAAATTGTAAATTACAAAATAAAGTGCGCACCAAGCTTTATATAAAATGGACAAATTCATTTAAACTTATAAATAGTACTCCTTCTGTCTCATAGTATTTTGAGATATCTCAATATATAAGCTACTTATTATTTATAAAATTTAGTTGGTTCATTGTTTTACTTTTATGCCCTTATAATAAATATTCAACCATTACTCTTTTTTTTAAGAAACAACATTCAATATCATTATTTTTATTACCACATTTAATGTTATTATATTCTCTTTGGTTAAAATTTATGGATTTTAATTGTTAGTACACGTCAATCAATGAAGTTGAGAGTTCCAATGTGATAAGTAAAGAGTAATTAACTTATTCATTAATTTCATATTAAGGGGTATATGTGGAAAATTTATGTTAAAAATTGTCATTTAACTAATTTTCTTAAATTATGTGCCAAAAGAAATCAACCTATAATTTTGGGACGAAGAGAGTATTAAATAATATATAAACCTAGTGGAAATTATGAACAAAAATATGCATAGACCAAAAATGAATGAAGAAACTCCTCGTTTCCATTCATGTTTCTTCCTATGTTTTATAAATAAAGTCATATTTTTACTTTTTGGACATCACTTTGCGAAAAAAAAATTTAGAGTTAATGTTATTCATATTATCTATAAAGACTAAAAAACTAAATTATTTTTTTATTATTTTAAATTTAAAATATTTCAAATTGACTTTAGAAAGTCAAATTTGATTTTTTTTTTTTTTTTTGTTGAATGAATTAGTAATAGATTTGTGGAGATAAACTGAGAAATACTGGCAACACTCGTGGAAAACAAATGTTACCAAATATATTTCAAAAATTGTTTCAAAAGTCGAATTAAGATTTAGTGATAAATTTCTATACCATTGATGATTCAATAAGTCTAGGGGGACCCGGGTTCCGACCGGGTAGGTAGATCATTCGGATTTTTTTTTTTATTTTTTATTTTTGACTACTAAATAATTAATGTGATTTATTAGAACTGAAATTTTATAAAATCAATGATTTAGATGTTATTTAGATATATATATAAAAATAGAGTTATACAAAGATGTGCAACTCGTTTTTTTTATATATATCTAAATGACACCTAAATCAATCGTATTTTATAAAAATTCGAATTTCTAATAAATCACATTAATTAATTATTTAATAAAAAAAAAAAAAAAAAAATTCCGTCAGGTCGAAACCTGCCGGTCCCTAGAAGGATTCTTGATAATTGCATGGTACTGTGTCTGTTTAACTTTGAGCCTGAAAGTTATGTACCAGGCAAGCCCAAGATATATAGTACTATCTCCGTTTTTTAATATAAGTCGTTTTAGAAAAATATTTTTGTTTTTAAATATAAGTCGTTTGAGAATTTCAAGTAAATATTAATTGCTTAAGTTTTCAATATTACCCCAAGTATTAAATGTAACTTTGATTCTCTCATTATTTTTTGTCCAATAAATAACAATCTCTTCTTCCAATACAAAGATAATATAGACAATTAATATTATAGTTAATGTTATACAATCATTACCTTAATACTTGTGCACAACTCTAAAACAACCTATATATTAAGGAACGGAAGGAGTAGTAACTTGTACTCCATCCGTCCCTATTTAAATGACGTTTTAGATTTTTTTTATTTGTCCCTAATTATTTGACGTTTGTTCAAATCTAAGAGAATTAATGATAATTTTTCCAAAAATACCCCTCATTACTCTACCTATTTCTTTTGATACTTTAAACTCATTAATGATTTAAGGGTATTATAGACAATTGAGTACTATATTTAATATTTTTTAATCATTATCTTAATTTTTATGTCCATCTCTAAAACGTCAAATAATTAGGGATGGAAGGAGTAGTAACTTGTAGTAATGAACAATGTATTATATGTACCTCAAAGTTACCAAAACATTACAATGTTCGGATTATTAATTGAAAACTGATAAATCCATAACTAAAAATAATATTTGCATATAAAAATCGTCGCTATACATCTATAACGACACTTTTCATGTGAAAATATCAAAAAATGTTGTGAAAATATCAATTTCTTTAATTTTAGAATTAATAGTCGTGCTACATGTTTATTTAGAATGAGATTATCTATGAGATATTTTAAAATAATTTCATGTTATGTTTGTTTTGTCCAAGATTATTTAAAGAGTTAAATAAAAACTTACCGTCTAAACTATTATACTTTTACTAGTAAATTAGTAATAACAAATAGATCCTAATTTGAGAACATACGAATAAAATAAAATAAAATACATCGGTCATTTTAAACAAAGATAAATGTTAATTTTGTCTACAAATGTTTAATCCCAAATAATAATAATTATAATACCTGATTGGACATGATATTAATTAGTCCCCTTACAAGTCATTTTGTTATTCCTGGATTAATAGTCCCAATTAGTCTAATTTTTAAAACAAACAAAGGACTCAGAATTAATAGTCCAATCCAAATGGTATCCTTAACAAACAAAATTAACCTTGAAAAATAAGTTCTTTTTTGTATAACATAAAATAATTTTTAAAAATAAAAACTTATTTTCTTGCTTTTTTTCTTTTTCCAAGCAAAAATAAACAACATTATGAATGCTTATCAAACAAATATTAATACAAAGATAATAATTTAATAAAATGCGTTACTAAACATATGCGTTACTAAAGTAGTAATGAAGAAATATCCTTAAACGCAGTCAGAATAAGTAGTAATGAAGAAACAAGAAAGGAGATTGGTCAATTACACAATGATGGCCAAAATAAAAACTAGTAAACTTAGAAAACATTAAAATGGAATATTGAAAAACTAGTCCAAGCTTAGAAAAGCATTAAAAAATATTTATCGATTAGTCTTGGCAGACAGGTTTGTCTGACCGAAATATGGAATCAGTGCAATTTTATTTTTTTTTTTTTTGTGACTTTAAAAATGTATAGGATTTATTCCAACTACAATAAAAAGTAGAACATATATTTGGAGTTGGATAATATACGATTTATATGTTAACGCTTTTAGTTTCCGAGCAGCCACGTGAATAATTTCGCTTGGTAATATCTTAACGATATATTTAATACATATCCCATTTATGATATACATCGATAATCGTATTTGGCATATACCAGGAGGACTTCACGTTATAATAATTTTAGTCGATCCAGGCTAAATAAGATGCCTCGGGCTTTTAAGCCCACTTAAATGAAAAATTTTAGGGACCCAAAGAGATATTTGTGTTATGTATATGTCAAATCGTCAATTTTAAATTTAAAGGACCTGGGGGACTCTTTTTTTAGTTACAATGACAATAAGATCCCAACTGGACTAATTAAAAACCACCAATCACTGCAAAAATATTTAAACATGTTTCAATGAAGCAGTTAAAGCAGTTAATGGATGAATTTGTACCTGTAGAGTCAAACATTTCCTGTTCAGTGGAACTCAAAGTATTGAAACCAGATTTTTTTTGACAAAACACAAATCAAAATGATCAATTCAAGTATACTTGTGCTAAACATAAAACAAGTGAACTTGATTTAACCATTAGTCCAGATGACAACTCACTTGTTACCTTGTTTGTTGATCTCCTTCACCCCCTTCCCAAGGAAGATCATCAATGCTCTACGCCGCGTCATGTCGCCCAAATATTGAAATGTATCTCATGGTTGTAACAACATCTGCATATTCAAAAGGAGAAGGCAGAACAACAGCAGTGAACAAACAACTAATGTGTGCCCTGTCTACCAACATTATGGCTTAATCTTGTAACAAACCTATAAAATGGAGCAAAAATAAGATCTCAATACTTTATAATGACAACAAACAGAAAATGAAAGAGCTACGATATTAAGTATAAGTAAAACCATTTATTTTATTTTTTTTAATAGAAAAGGAAACCCTATAAGAATGTAAAAGGAATGTATTCCATGGTAACTTCAATTGAAGACTAATGATGATGAATTTTTAATTATAGGAACTAAAGATGATAAATAAGCATCTCTGCACTTCACTTCAATTATGAGAAGTAAGAAAAAGATCAGGGGGCTTTTATCCTTTTACTGATTTGCCTAGCCCTCATAAGCCTGATTTAACCCAAACAACTTTGTTAGACGCTCAGGCATGGATGTTCGTATTAGCTATATATTAATACAACCAAAAAGATTATGAAATACAACTGAAGCCAGAGCTTGGTGACACGATTGATTCAGTACAAATTCATGCAAAGACCCAAAATAAGGGTCAACTCCATAAGACAGATATGAATCTTGCTTGTTTCCATTTTCTACTATACACTCAACATTCCAAGAAACTAGATTCAGCGAAAGAATGATTCATCTTGATTCTATCATATGTCATAAACACCCCCCCACACACAAAAAAAAAAAAAAGTCTCCTTCCTGAGTGCCATATTACCTATAACATGGTTAAATCTTAAATGGCCAGACAAAGGAAATTTTTTACAAACCATAGCATTTTCATGAGAGCTTAAAGACGAGGATGATCGAAGAAAAAAACATTAGCCAGCTCAGCATATTGGTTCCAACATTATCATAGAAGACTGCCAAAATCCCCACATGAACAGTGGCCATTTACAAATTTGTGGAGCCGCTTGCTATCTCGAATAATGATTTCCCTTGCTGTCAATGCTGAGATGAATTTAATAAAATTATGACAATCCCTACACATGCTAATACTCTTGATAACGCGTATCGGTGCAGAATTTGGTGCATTTAACAACCCAAATGCAACAGCCAACTTTTCACTGTGATGAGTGTTCGAGAAAGTTGTTTTCTTCTCCCCCTCATCTGTTACCTCCAAACTTCCTTGCGACTCATATCCAAGAGTCTTTACTTTCTCAAGCAGATCCCCCAACAAGAAGTCCACCTCTCCACATGGAGGACACTGATGATCACCAGGCTTAAAAGAATGAACCCTGTCTCTAATGTTAATCCAGCTCCAGTCCTTTAATTTTCCAATTTTTTCATCTCTCATCATCTTTCTCACTCTTGAAACATCCTTCCATCTCCCTGCCGAGAGGTACATGTTCAACAATAACACATAAGTCTCGGAATCTTTCGGATTGAGATTGAGTAATTGTTCAGCAGCATAAAACCCTAATTCTAATTTCCCATGACTTCTACAGCCTGCAATCAAGTTTGACCATATAAACTTGTTGGGTTCAAAATCCATCTTCTTGATAAAATCAAAAGCTTCATCTAACTGACCTAACCTCACAAACATATCAATCAAGCATGAATAATGGTCCATCACGGGCTTAATTTTATACTCATTTTTCATCATCTCAAAGTAAGCCAATGCTTCATCAACCATACCAGCATGGCTACAAGCTGAAAGAATACCTACAAAGGTAATCTTGTTTGGTCTAACACCAGCTAATCTCATATCCTCAAAGAGCTGCAATGCCTGCTGAGGGCGACCATGCTGTGCAAAAGCTGTAATCATAGAAGTCCAAGATATCAAAGTTCTTGTAGACATCTCAACAAAAGCTTTACTTGCTCTCTCAATGCTACCACATTTATTATACATGTTGACTAGGGCCGTCCCGACAACAACATCAGATAAGAACCCAGTTTTAATGGTTTGAGCATGAAGTTGTTCACCTTGTTCCAAAGCCACCAAACCGCTACATACGGTTAATACGCTCGAGAAGGTGAATAGATCAGGTCTTGCGCTTGATTGATTCAATCTCAAGAAAATGTTAAGTGCCTCAATTCCACTGTGGTGTGCTGAAAGACTATCCTCTGCGAGTTCCATCATCTGGGCATGGCCTGCAATCATAGCATTCCATGTAACTAAGCTGATTGTCTCCATTCCATCAAACAACTTCTTTGCATCATTAATCCATCCACATTTCAGGTACAGATACATAATAGAATTTGTTACACGTAAATTAGTTTCATACCCAAGTTTGATGCTCAATGAGTGAACCTGTGACCCTACACCCATAGCTTGCATTATACAGCACAAACTCAAGACACTGGTAAATGTAAATTCATTTGGCTCAACACCCTCATAGAGCATCTCGGTGAACAAACTTAATCCCATTGCAGAATCTCCATTATCACCACAAGCAGATATGGCCGTAGTCCAGGAAATCACATTCTTGTCACCAGTCCTCGAAAATGCTTTGACCGCGAAATCCAAGTTGCCACATTTAGAGTATAAGCTACAAAGGGCATTCCCAATACTCGCATCATTCTCAATTTGGTATTTCACAATATAACCATGAATTTGCTTCCCTAGTTTAACATCATGCAACATAGAACAAGCATTTAGAACAATTCCTAGAGTGTAATTTGTCGGATAATCCCCATCCTCCAACATTTCATTAAAAACCCTGATGCCAATCTCCGGCTCTGAATTCTGCACATAACCCGACATCAGAGAAGTCCAAGTAACAACATTTCTGTCGGGCAATCCATCAAACACCTTACGAGCAATTTCCATTGCCCCACATTTTCCATAAACATTAACAACAAATGTCATGAGAAACAAGTCTTCATAAGCTCCAGTTTTAATGATGTGGGCATGAATCATTTTAGTCTTGGAAACAGAATTACTGTCTATGCAGTCTTGCAAGAGCGGGAGATAAACAGAAGGCTCAAAACTAGAACTCCCATCTTTTATCACTGAAAGGGCCTCTCTAAAATCCAAATTCACTGGTTCAAAAGCTTTTTCCAAATGGGTGGTTGTTGTATTATAATTCCTCTAATAAGAGGAAAAAAAGAAAGGAATAAGCATAATTACAGTGGGGTAAAACACAGAAACACACATACATATATACTACATATATATATGTGACAGAATTGAAGTGAATTGAGTAAAAAGTTGTACCTTTTCGATTGGGAGAGAAGTTGGAAGCTGTTTTTTGAGGTCTGGTTCGAGCTTGAGTGAGTTGCCAACTAGAACTGAAGGCAAAGAGGCCATGGATTTTAGTTTTATATATGTATGTGTGTGTATATATATATATATATATATATATATATATAGATGTAGGTTTGTATCTATCTTTAGGTGTGTGCTATGTTTCTTTGCTCATTGATAGCCTTAAGTTTTTGTATGCTCATACTTTATCTTCTTCAATCCTTTGTGTTGGGATGAAATTGGATAACAAATACAACTCTCTTGGAGCAGGGGAGTCTACTTACCCAGTTACCCCTGATCTTGCCAGATCAGCTGGGCCCAGGAGTGATGATGTGGCGAAAGTTTAGTGGTTTCTACTTTTGACTGGATTACCCGGGAAATGATGTCTACAGGTTATATCAGTTGACCGTTGTTATTTGCCCAGGCTGATTAATTTTGGACTTTTTTTAAATGACAAAATAAAATTATGGCATATTTTTTGTGAGGACAAAAATAAAACTTAAAACTTCTTGATTATTAAAATGGCATATTTTAGAAAGGATAAGGGAAGAGAAAAAATTTTTATTATGTGTGACTTTTATAAAGGAAAAAAATGCAAAAAATGGGTGGAAAATAATCCTAATTTTTACCAAAACTTTCAATAAAAATGAGAAATTTGGGTGCAAATTTATATTACCTTTAAAAACTTTTCATTGGTTATATCCTTAATAAAAACACTAAAATTTTATTTTTTTTATGTTAATTTTTCTTTCTAATTCACAAACACAAATCAAATAAGTTAGTAGTGTTTGATTACATATTAACAAATTCACCTCTTAATGCATTTTAACAGTCCATATTTTTATATTAAGAGATTTTCTCAATAGTTTTGACTCATATTTATATATTAATTATTGAGAGGATCTGTTAATACAAATATGTTGACTAGAGACAATAAGAGGTAGACAATTAAGATACAATCAAACACCAAGTTATCATCACCCCCTCCTTCATTTCTCTTATCTAGTGATTTAAACTCTCTTTATTTTCTACACTCTTTTTTTTTTCGAGAGGTCAAACATAGTTGCTTTTAAATTCAATTTCTCAAAACATATCATCTTAATCTTAACTATTTAGAAGACCTCTTAATAAAAAAATATGAACTTTTAAGATGCATTAAGAATCTAGAGAGATTCTCCTCATCACCTCTATCTTAAAAGATAATGCTACTTTTTGA
The DNA here is from genome assembly GCA_020205605.1 of Panax ginseng. Taxonomy (NCBI): domain Eukaryota; kingdom Viridiplantae; phylum Streptophyta; class Magnoliopsida; order Apiales; family Araliaceae; genus Panax; species Panax ginseng. The sequence goes on from CM035146.1 coordinate 13,482,018, forward strand.
ATTTTTATTTGTTTTAAAATGAAATTGCTATTGAAAATACTTATTCCTAAAAAAAAAAATCTCTTTTATTTTTTCTACATGAGATTGGAAGCATATACATGAAAATAACAACTTGGGCTTGCAAAAGATGTTCCCAGCTCTGGCATAAATCTATGTGAAAATACAAGAAATTGTCTTATTTTAATTGAGAAACCTAACATGGAATTTATTTTCATGTTTAAGAAAAAAACAAATCATCTCATTTAAATGTCATACAAAGCTTGATTATTCAGGCTTGCGCCACAATGTCATACACTTGTAAGTGGAAGATGGTCCTTGCATCTGACCAAATGGAGACAGAGGTGGTTAAATACCTTCAGAAGGTTCTAGAAATTGCTGTGCACCAACCAAATTAAACTTGGAACTTCACAACCCCAACCGTCTTTCTGCACTATGAATGAACAAAAAAGATTTCATGGTTGATAGAAGGCGTAAAGCTTTCAACTTTTAACTTTTCTTCTATCGACGTCCCACGCTGTATGAGTCTCTGGCAAGTAGGCAGAATGGAGGATTAGGAATTTAGGATGCATGACGGAATTAATACATAAACATGTAATCATCATCTATCTATGTCATAATTATAACACAAACAATACAAACTTAATATTCCTGATCAAATTACACCATAAGATACAACATACCTGCACCACAGATAGCTTTGCTTCAATGTTTATATTTCATTGTTTCCTTCTCAAAACCAATTGTAGGAAATTGTTTGGCGAACTCCTCAACCTCATTCCGTATGTTCGCAATCTCGGGTTGATATTGATCATCTTTCATAGTTGCCACAAAGTCCTTCAGCTTAGTTCCTGATATGATCAGTAATTCCAAGGAGATGTCCATAAGCATGCAAAAGTGTTAAGACTTGATACAAAGTTGTAATAAATTATCGGGTAAGAAAATTCTGAGGGATGTAAAAGAGAAAATGCGAGAATTATGAACCTTTGGAATCAGCTTTGATCTTCAAGGCCAACTTCACGGCAGCATCAAAGAACTCGGCAACTTTTACAAAATCCTCTTCAACAAAACCCCTTGATGTGAGAGCCGGAGTTCCTGAGTTACCAAATAAACGCTTCTTCTTACAAAATAAGAAATTAACCCACAATTAGTTACTGCAAGATGATCAAAGGAGAAGGGATTTACCCATTCGGATGCCACCAGGTACCATGGCAGACACATCACCAGGAACAGTGTTTTTATTGGCTGCAATGTGCACGGATTCTAAAACCTTTTCAACTCTAGATCCATCAATACCCTGTACAGAGAAAGTTTCTAACAAGTAAATTTCCTTGTGCTACAACTACAAGTATCTGCAGCTAGGGTGAAGCAAAGATCTTATCCACTTTCATGCGGATCTTCTCAAATCTATATTTCATAGCATTCAAGATTTCTATTTTAGTCTTATTCATCAAACTGCATAGTTATCATTAGCCAGGGAAAGAAATTTTTCTACACATTAGTTGCGAGGGATCAAACATCTTAAGAGGAACCCTTTTGGAAGGCCCTTGTAGCATCCTAGAATGTTTTGTTTTTATTAATATTGCCCCGGCCATCTCATATTCTGCTGTAAATCTTTGAGCAATCAATGAGACGAAAGTTTTCTTGCAAAAGCTTTTGTCCTATATAGCAAGAAAACATCATATAATTGCTCTGCTAAATTACCTCATCCTATCACCTCTCCAGTATTTAAAAAATAGCTTTCAGTAATAAAGTAAATAAAGTTTTTGAAACATATGTAGTTCCTTGTACCTTGTTTCTTAGATTTACCAAAACCAAATGGTTCTCAGTTCCACCAGAAACAACTTCATACCCCCTTTCGGACAAACTCTGGGAAAAATAAAGGACATTACAAATGAATTATCACACCAAACTGAAATAAAGTAACACTTTTAGTCATTAACATTTTGAAAGTGGAACTATATAAAGAAAACTAATCTATAACCTGAATCTCAGGAAATATTTATCACTAGATTCAATACAAAAGTACCTTGGCAAATATCGAACAATTACTTAAAACTTGTTCCTGATAAGCCTTGTATTCAGGAGTTTTGGCCTAAATTCACAAAATAGTCAGAATCCTAGAACACTATGCACAGCTACAATAAATCCAATTAACCATCAATCAGACTTCTTCCAAAACCAGCAAACATTGCAAACAAATTAACCTGTTTTAGTGCAACTGCTAAGGCAGTAATAGTTTGATTGTGTGGACCACCTTGAAGACCAGGAAAGACAGCTTGGTTGATTTTGTCCTCATAGTCATACATCACCTAATTGGAGGAACTCAAATTTGATTAAGTTGATCTCAAACATTATAACTTCAATTTCAGCTTAGAGAAGAATGACCAAGTAAATGCTAACAAACATCAATATACAACTTATCTAAATTTAGTTATCCGTTAAAAATGACAACTCACTTCTTGTCCTTGTTTATTAATCTCCTTTACCCCTTTCCTAAAGAAGATCATTGCTCCACGTGGCCCGCGAAGCGACTTATGTGTTGTGGTTGTAACAACATCTGCATATTCAAAAGGAGAAGGTATAACACCAGCAGCAACCAAACCACTAATGTGTGCCATGTCTGCCAACAATACAGCTTTCTGCTTATCACAAACCTATCAATAAAGCAAAGATGATATCTCATAATTTCATAATGACAAGAAACATAAATTGAAAGGATGCAATATCAACTAAAACCAAACCATTGGGCTCAGCACGGAAAATTTACCTTTATGGATCGTTCATAATCATATAACTGAGCGTAAGCACTTGCACCAGCAACAATCAGTTTTGGCCTAAAAAGTACAGCACTTTTCTCCAACTGCAGTAGCAAACAAACTTTTCATGAATAACAAAGTTATCACTGCTGAGAAGAATATATTCTCAACCAATTGGAATCATGAATACCCCAACCAGAGCTATCTGAAAAAAGCACAATAACAAAATAACACGGGCCATTTATAGTACGTAGTCACTTGAACCCCACATAAACAAGAAGATAAATGCTTCAAGATCAGAAGTCACTAAAAGGCAAAACAAAGTCTAGGTACTTACAACAATTGTAGCTAGTAGTATCAACACATCCATATATATGAAATAATTAACCCGTTTGCTTCGATGTTAAAAGCTGTTGCATTATTTTTCTGTTAAAATAATTGATTCTCTCATATGTGAAAGTTATCAATTGCCTGAAAAAAGGGCATCATTGCATAATACGACACTTTATTACATAGGTTGCTCATGTTAGGAGATCTACAATGGTAGTAAGGACCAGGGCATAACAAAGACCTAAAGGAATGAATGAGGAATGCCATGAGAAATACAGAATAATTTTTTTGATTCCTGGACAGATTAGCATATTCCTTCCAATCCGAACAAATCAAAAGGGATCCAATAAAATACATGATGATTACATTTGTAGATATTTTCAGATCTCAGCAGGTAACAACTAGAAGATATAATCTTCAAAAGGGTACTTTCTAGTTTCCGAACTAAAACAATCTTTAAAAAAAATTAATAACATGCCAACAAGTAGTTACTATATAATAAGAACAGCAAGTGCAAGTTTATGTCTTTGCAACAACTGGAACAGACAGCTTCCACAAAGACTAGTTACCTGATCGTAGTCAATATAACCAGTGCTCTCATCCAATCTGTACGGCATTGTCTCGAAAAATATTGACACGGCAGATATCTTTTTGGTGTCAGTCTGCAAAATGACAAAAGATGGAAAACACCAATATCTTATAATAAGCTCATAATCTCTTTTAAAACAGGCAGTGCTCTATCCACAAACTACAAGAAAAACCTGAATTTTAATATTGCAATAATTTCAAAATTTGTGCTAATCCACACAGTCAAGTTTATAAACTTCAAAGAGTGAGACCCAATAAGCCAAAAGGCATTAAGAATTCAATTGAACAATGAAGTAGTTTTCGTTATTATTAGTCTGCATTTAGTATATATCAGGACATTAATATTAACTCTATGATGTGACTATGTCAGTGGTATTTATAGGACTATAGATGGGTAGCTTACTTAAAGATGCTGAGTTTTAAAAGAAGTTCTATATACTAAGATCTACTACCTATATCGCCTGTGTTACATTCGCAAGAAGAGAATCGAGAGATCTCAAAACTTTTATTTTGCCTATTCATCAAATAACACAAATATTTGCAGCAGGTAGACACAAACACTTATATAATATTTATGTGCAAAACTTCATATTGATGCACAAGGGACCTTCACATATGTAGTCTTGATAGAAATTATAACTGTAGCACCACATAAAAAGGTAGAACCAAAAACATAATGCTCATGAGGCAATATATAATTCAGTTTTGACTTTCAATCATAATTCACAGCGTTATGCTCTCAAACATGATTACTTCAATAGAAGACTGATAATGATGAACTTTTAATTAGATTAACTAAAGATAATCAATAAGCATCTTTCTGATGCTCATCGTTTTTGAACGTTACTAAAAAGATCATCTGCCTTTTATCCCTATATAATGAGTTTATATGCAAAATAAAAATCAGTGTCTTAAGATGATTGGAGAGTTTCTCTACAAACAACTAAAAGTGGTGGTGAGGGAATAGGATTCTTGTGACGACCACAATTGAAATTCATGCACCTATAAGGCATTCAAGGTGAAATAAAGGAATTTGACAGCATATGTCCCTTTGATGCTAAACAGGTAGAAATAAATAAATCATAAGTCAGTGTTACCCAGTAATTGGTGTTTGTGTATGATAATCACCAGGAATATGGTGTCACTACAATATCTAGCTCTCGAAACTTAAACTGAAGGAAGTTAAGAGCACCTGATAACCATGTGAAAGATGCCCACCATGAGGAAGATCAAGGGCCATTATTCTGTCGTGAGGTTTCAATAATGCAGTATAAACTTGAAAGTTAGCTGGAGAGCCAGATAGGGACTGCACATTGACTGCAAGAAATGTATTTGGCACTTTTAATAAAGTTGTTGTTCATAGTACAAGTCACTTTAGACTATGCAAATGAAAGCAGTAGTTTTTGTTATCCACACATGTTTGTTGAGTGAGAGAGAGTATAAACAAAAGCCTGGCATAACCTAACAACCAACTTTGTTTATGCAGATCTTATTAGATACAGTACTCTGTGTGTGTGTGAGTGACTGTGTGTGTATCACCAAAAAGAAAAATTACAGCTAAAGCCAGAGCTTGGTTATTTTATGGACTGATGACTCTAACTGAAGGCATCACTGAGCAAAACTGCCCCTACGTGATAAACATAAATACAGGAATCCAAAGAAAGAGAAACTTAAACAGGCCATATCTTTTTTGTCATTTCACTGGAAGGCCCCTCAGTTATAAGATATGATGCCTCAAATCACCGAGCAATAGTTGATTTCTATCCGCACAGGCCTATTAGTTCACTTATATGATTATATCTCCAAACAGAGATACAACACTACTATTCCAACAGTTCCATGTAAAACTGAGGTCCACCAAAGATAAGGCATTCTATATATATATATATATATATATATATATATATATATATATAATAAGGGTTATTTGTATTATCTTAGTAGCATGGATGATACATATTATTGTACTTCACCTCCCCATTTTGCAGGATCCAACTGAAAAACTTCCAATGCACGCTTCTGACACAGTCTCTCAGCCATGTCGATGTACCTTAAAGTATATAAGCCAAACTTTAGTCAATATATTCATGCATGAAAACTATGACAACAGCAAATGTGAATTCCAGATTATTACACAACAACTAAAAATTATGGGAAAAAAACTATACAATATAATTACAGTGGATTCACATACTCATTTCCTCCATAGTATCTTGCCCCAGGATACCCTTCACTGTATTTGTTAGTCATTACTGAGCCAACCGCTTGCATAACTGACAAAGATGTAAAATTCTCCGAAGGAATGAGTTCAAGTCCCTACAAGCACAGTTTATCATTTTCTCAATTATAAATAAAAACTTAAATTTTCAATCCAAATAGAGGCAGAAGATACCAACAGTTCTAAAAGAATTGATATTTGAAGCTATAGTGTTGTACCCATAAAAAAAATATTGCATTACTAAACTATTAATTTAAGTATGTATACCAATCTACCAAACACTTCAAATGTCACTGAGAAAATATATATATATATATATATATATATATATATATATATATATATATATATATATATATACATGTACCTTCCATTGCCTGGCCTTCTCGAGTTCAATGATGTCAGCAATTTCAGGATCGATCTCTTCAAGTGGAGCATTCAATTGCTTCGTCCACTGTATTGAAATTCGTCGAATAAATAAATTTAACAAACAAATATCTCCCAATCATTATCACGAATCATAGATCTTGAAGCTCAAAAACACTAAATTATTTCAGTATATAACCGAAAATATGAGAAAGGGAGATCAATTACAGTAACACGAGAATCTTCTCTATCTCGAATAGCTTGATTCGGAAAAGAAGACTACAAAAAGAGATCAAAAACAAAAATTAGAGATCAAAAAATGAATACATCATGAATGAATGCGCTGATATGAAGAGACCAACCATGTAATAATGTGAGGTAGCGGGATGAGATAGAATACGAAGAGGATTCAATGAGGAAGAAGAAGAAGAGCAGAGCCTTCGTAGCGCCATCGCCATTGCCATCTTCTTCGGTTTTTCTGTTCTCTCTCTCCTAATCTTCCAAATCTACTGAATTTGGATGTCTGGAACTTTTGGTAGGGTGGGTGAAGGAGGGGAGTGTTTAGTGGGTTGTTGGATGATTATGACATTTCGCTTAAATAGTGACTAAATTCTTTTGACTCAGGGTGTATTCAATTAAAATTTTTAAAATTTTTTTTAAGTGACAATTTTTTGTATAATTTGTGAGATTTTAATGATTTTTAAAGACTAAAGATTTTTTTTAAATGACTTTTTATATTCTACTAAATAAATAAATGATTTTATATAAACTCAGATCAAGACCTGTGATAGACTTTTGTATACTTCTAATATATCTTTGCAACTTATATTAATTATTAATTAAATTTATGTATACAACATCTCTCTTTTTCATGAACTAAAGTAAATCTCATTATATTATTGTGGCATGAGATTTTATATATGTTGAAAGCGTTCATATTATTCTACTCATTAAACGATACGTTTGGATACTTGGATACCAATAAAACTTTAGAAACTATGAATAATAATACAAAAATTAATTTCACTTTTCGTTTGAGTTATATATACTTTTACGCATATAGACGCTTTTTAGTAGGAATACTATTTTTCACAAAATAATATGACATCATATATACAAATTAACACATCATATATTGTAAATTATTTTTTGTAAACACATCATATATATATAATACATTTTAAATGAAAGAAATTAACAATTAGTTATTAATTTGGTAAAAAGAAATTAACAATGATCATAATATATAATTGTTTAAAGTGAAAATAATATATAGTATATCTTTGTTTAATGATCATAATATATGATATATAGTATATCTTGTTTGGATCATATTATTATTGTTAAACAATATATATATATACATCATATATACATACACATCATATATTGTTTATTATTTTTGCCAATTAAGTGTTAAAGTATCTCAAAATTAACAATAATTTCATTCGTTTAAAATGTCGAGAAAACTAAAAAAAAATACACATACACATCATATATTTTCTATTTTCATATATTATACTTACATAATCTTTCTGTTGAACAACAAATGATATGAGTTTCATGATCTCACATTTGTTGAACAAATCTCTTTCCTCTTTCTATTAGAAGCTTTCGAACGGCTACTTTTTCTCTCACTAATTCAGATTAGGTCTAGTTATTTGTTTACTTATTAATATATCTTGTTAATTCTCTTATTATAATAAATTCAATTATTTTTATGGCCCAAATTTTACCAAATTATTTATCCATCACATAATAATATTTATTAGCCTATATAAAATAAATAACTAGTTTGACCCAATAAAAGACAAAGTCCAATTAATAAGTAGTTCTATCCACCTTTGTGTTTATTTGGAAGTCTTTAGAAATCTTTAAAGATGAGGTAAGACTTTGGATATGGGTTGATAGTTATAATTTTTCTTCTAAAGTCCGTCAAAGTCTATCATTTGATAGAAATCTTTAAAATCTATGACTTTTTGAATACCCAAATACTTTTATAGACTTTGTAAAAATCTTAATTCAATACTACCTAACTTTTAAAGACATTAAAAAAGTTGTAATTGAATACCACTAAACTTTTATAAACTCTTTAAATGTCTTGATTAAATACAACTAAACTTTTAAAATCTTTAAAAGTCTTTAAAAATCTTAATTGAATACGCCCCCCTTAAATATAAATTATTGACATTTCTCAATTTTTTTAATTAAATAATATTTAATTCAAGTTTTAATTTTTTTTCAATTACTTTCCACACGTGACAAGTAAATATTTGTGTAAAAAAATAATCCAACATAACATTTTAATGTTAATGGGTAAAAAGAAAAATTGAAACAATAAGTTATTATTTTAATTAAGGGTTTCAATCTATGGCAAGCGGTTGCCCAAATCACTATTCCAGTAACCAGCATGTCAACCGTAGATTAATTAAAAGGAAGGCTGAGATCGAAAAGAATATATTCTAGCGGCTTCTATTTTAATAGAAATCAAATTAACTTGCTAATGTGGGCTCATATTGTCAGATAGAAAGATAAAAAATGAATTTATTTTTTTTATATACCAACCGCTACAGCTTGTAGCGATTTGGTCTTAATTTTTTTTAACGTGGGCCCATTTTTTCAAATAGAATGATAAAATTAGAATTTATTTTTTATATATACCAACCGCTACAGCTTGTAGCGACTTAGTCTTAAATTTTTAATTTTTTTGTCATCCGTTGTGCTATTTATCCCACCTTGTCAGGAAGATAGATAAAGGATGTATACTCACGGCTTGGAACATTTTTTTCCCAACACAAGTGAAAATGGATCCCACTTCCCACTTTTGTCATTTTATATGGAGAAAAGTTAATTATCTTTATTAAAACCAACCGCTACATGTTGTAGCAGCTTGGCCTCTTTGTTGGAACATTTTTTTTCTCCCACTTTTGTCAACTTTGTCAGATTTTATAAGAAAAAAGGCGATTATTATTAATATTAATATAAAGATAAATATTATTATTAATTATTAACGCCAAGTTTCGCCGGCGCGTTCAATCACCAAATCCACGCTCTTAACTCGCAGACAATAATGAGATCACTTTGACGAAGCTTGACGGCTTGTGCCGCTTGGGATATAACCGGTGTGAGAATGAGTACGACATTCACAAGGTTTAACAATGGAGGCTTTAGTGTTTAGTGCTATTACCTGTTAACTGTAGTCAAGCCTTGTATTTGTAGTCATTCTCAATTCCTTAGAATCCCTCTCCGAGTCGGATTAGGACTCCTAAATATGGTAGTTACCTATATTTGGGTCCAACACAATCTCCTTAAAAGGTGTAAGTAGAATCCAATTCAAATACTACCTTTGGAGTTACCTTATTTGAATATGATTAGGACTAGAGTCCTAAACCACGTAAACCCTATAACTCCAGACTCTGTACATGGGATGCCCAACTGCACAGGCCTAATCCCACCGAGCTTATATATATGGTGCAGGCTTTACCAAGTGGACTCGAAGGCAGACCCGAACATCACTTTCAAAACAGGACTCCGGCCCAGAGGGCTCGGATATCCGAACCCGACCTCCTTCAACATCATGCATGGCTTCGGCCCAATGGTCCCAATCTCCTCGGTCCCAGCCCAGGCCTTCAGCCCACATGAGGATCGATAAAATACTCCCAAACATTGCCCCAAGTCTCTTATTATAATATGTTTATGTCAGAAATAAGCATGTGAATGTTATTCCTATTTACATATGATTTGATTATGATATATATATGAATGAATATGCAAGTATGCTTGCATTAACAAAAGATGTAAAGTCCTTTGATAGATAATATAAATATGTGTACAAGGACTTAGAATGAATTGATCAAATATGTTAGGTTGATCCTACATAAGCAAAACAAATTTGTAAAGTCCTTAAAAAGAAATGATGTACAAGGACTATAAATATAGAAAGATCAAGCATGTTAGGTTGATCTTATGATGTAATAGATAGGCTTATCTGATCGTCGAAAGCACTTTGCACTGAAATCGTGAGTGCCGCCAGAGAGTCAAAGAAAACTCGAGAGCTATCGAGGCAGAATCGTAGTCTGCAAGATAGTAGATCTCGTACTACAAGAAAACTGACTAATTCCGACGGATTATTCCGTCGTACATAAGTCTATTCAGTCGAAAATAGTTTATTTGCGACGAAAATAGTCGTCAGAGATTCCGTCGTAAATATTCGCGTCGAAAATAAGTTCCGTCAAAAAATCCGTCGGATATTTTATTATCTACGACGAACTTAAGTCCGACGAATGTTCGTCGAACCTAACCTATCTTCGACCGAATATATAGGATGAAACTTTTTCGTCGAACATACGAGTAGATATGTCCGACTGACTACTTCCCTCGAACATAAACTATTTCCGACGAAAAACTAAATTTAGCTGATATTTATTATAATTGTCTATTTATTAACTTCGACGGACATTACGTCGGAGATATAATTAAGACTGACGGATATATTAAAATCGACATTATCTTATGTCAAATGAAAACTAGGCCATATCGTTATTTATTAAAATTGGTTATTTATTATCTCCGAGGGAAGTACCGTCGAAAATACTCTATTCCGTTGGAAATAACTATTTTTTTTTACTACAGATTTTAAAAGTTCAGTTTTCGGGTGTTTAAACTCATTAATATACCTGTAACCTGTCACAACCCAATACACAGTAATATAAACCTGTATCTCACATTCAAATATGCAACGTAGCACTAAAACGTAATTTTCAACTCATTATCATTCACATTCACATTCACATTCAAATATCCACCAAAACGTATTATAAGCTAACCAATTACAAATATAAGCTAATGTTCCATAAATGTTAAACAATATAATTTACAATAGTTGTCTGAATTATTTAATTAGACAATACAATATATACAAAAGTTCTACAAACTATACAAATGAACTATAAACTAGTAAAAGCATCATCGGGCGGAGGTGAACGACGCTCGTGCTCCTGCTCGTCATCGCCACCCTGTTGATAGAATCAAAAATATAAATCATTAGTCCGTATATATATATATATATGTGAGAATTAACAAACTAGCCTTAATTAAAAAACATAAACAATAAGAATACCTGAGTAGGTGAAGGCAGAAGACGAAAAGCCTCCAAGAGGGTAATCACTTATCCGGGAGCATCTCGGCGCTCCAAGCGTCGAATCGCTCCCGTGGTAATCCGTGCATTCTCTGCAGAGGCCTATCTATAATATCTTGAGCAATCTGGTGAAGACGAGAACCGGAAGGCAATGGCGGCGTCGAAAGACCGGATTGGTATGGAACTATCCGACATTTTATCTATCGGTGGCCGGAAGATATAAATCATCTAAGCGGCCTTTGTATGAGATGGTCCAGACATGTGCTTCTCTCGAGACGCTAGCGTTTAAATTGGAGCCTATAAAGAGATACAAATTGATTACTAATAATAATTTATATAATGTGATAAATTCGGATAATTTCGTGAAACATAAAAAATATTACCTCCAGGGAAAGTATATATACGGGTATCCTCGTGAGACCCAACACTCGATATCTGCTACGGCAGATCGCTAGTAGGGGATCACGAGACTCGACCTATAGTCTCACTCCTCATCCCGATCTAATAAAATATCGGAAGAGGGGGTGACGGAATCTAACTACTCGAGAACCCTCATAATAGTCTCTAGCTTCAATTTATACGCTCGCTTTGAAGCTTGAAATCGATCCCGTAATGTATTCTCAGATCATCGTATATTAATTATATCATTTTATTTATGATTGAATATTATTAAAAGCTAAATAGTAAGATGAGTTTTACCCGTATAACTAAAGCTTCTTGAGATAAAGCACGCTCGTCCTTAGGCGTGTGGGCTCGATCCCAAAACTCTAGAAGGTAGGATCTCTACCAAGGTCCTCCCCAATGCCTAATACAAACATTCATAAAATAGGTCTTAAGTATTTGTGTGAGAACTTAACACATAAATAACTAAATACAACCTAACTACCGTCTTCGCCTCCTCAAACGATCGAGAACCGGTGGTGTGTACTATCCGAGAAATGACCACGGTTCTTCTTCACCGCTTTCGGACTTTTTTTTCTTAAAGTCATCTTGACCTCCCAAAGTCTGCCTTACATAGCCTCCCAGCTAAATCGGAGACTATCTGAGGTGATGATCTCGATGGTGGTCCCGGTGGGTCCACAACCGCCGGACGCCTTATACATCGTCATCCGACATGACCATCCAGAGTAATTCGCAATGACGTGATGCTCAATCACAAAGATCGCCAAATTGACCGAGAGATCTTTCGGGTCAAATCGATAATAAACCTATAACAAAAGATTATTTAAAATTAAGAACATTTGATTTCATCCCAATACAACTATGTGGTGATAATATGCTTAACTTCACGTGGAACTCCATGAAGAGTCTGCATAAAAGTGGCATCGCATCACAGATCTTGGTCGAACCACATGCACCCTCTCTGGAGATACGTCAAACAAATCGCATGTAGGGTGTGCTTGCCATTAGGGTCTAGTATACTACGTAAAAAGTATAACAATATGTGTTATGTGAATTGTGTTTTGCAATAACTGATAGAAATAGTACGAATATATTAACACTTATTGCTAGGAAATGACATCCACCCAGATCGTAAGCAACCCTACGCACGCGGACGACCAAAGATACCTGAGGTTCGATCCCTCTGTTGTCGTCGACGAGGTGCATCTGTAATAATTGTATTTAACATAGTACTTTAATTCAATAATCATTGTAATTAATGCAGCTTGAGATATATTTAAATCCTAGTTAAGATAACTTACTCGCGTCTGAAGAAGAGCCTCCATCGTGGCTAAGTATCTCCCTCAAAGAATCTCCCACCACCTCTACGACCTCCACCGCGTATGTTCAAGCCATGAATATCCAACGCAATAACAAAATTGGTAGATTACGAATATGTAAGGTTTAACAATATGTGGTAAGGACTAATATGAAAGCTCATTTTCAATTACGCATGTCATCAAACCCATCAGAATCAACGTGTATATCATTCTCGGATTTGGTATCTTCCTCATCCTCAGTTTCGAGATTAGTTTCGTCATCGTTATCATCCTCAACAATTACATAATCATTCATGTGTATGGTGGCCTCGACATCCTCATCGTTAGGTACGTCAATGACATCAGTACTCACCACATCTTCAGCATGGAACACTACTACGCCAATGGGTTTCTCACATCTTCTCGCAACGCCTCATCCATACAAACATGTTATCGACGATTAAGCGAAAGCATGTTTTAGTAGTGACTACTGTGTACCAGGGGCTTCGAGTATTTACGACATTAGGAGCGTAATACACTTGAGTCAATTGACTTGTTAACACGTACACGTCATCAGAATTTAACACTGTGAGACCCCAGATTTTATGAATAAAGATTTAATTTTCTCGAAATATTTTTTAATATTATGGTGTGGATTTGAGATAATGTTATAGTTGTGGGTAGTATTTATAAATTTTGCAAAGTATGCAAGTTGTCTTATTATATTCGATTGGTCAGGGAATATTTGTTTTATCAGGGAATATTCGTGCAACGGCACAATCATTGGTGGACCCCGCAACGGAATTATTGGCGGATTGAGAAAACGACAAAAATATTTTATGAAAATAACACGAAAGTTTCACAGATTAATCTTGTTGAACTACTCATTAGTAAAAAAGTATAGTAATGGCATTGGTTGCATAGTAGCACACGATATTGATTATTGATGCTTACGTGATAAGTCACTCAGTTTTGTTTTATTGGTATTATTAATGTAATAAAACAGAATACTTTTATAAAGTTATTCTATAAATAGAATATATTATATTCTATTATGCATAGTGTTGCATAGTGTCTATATAGTAAAATCTTTTTATATAAAACAGAATACTTTTATAAAGTTATTCTATAATTAGAATATATTATATTCTATTATGCATAGTGTTTGCATAGTACTTGCATAGTGTTTGCATAGTAAAATCTTTTTATGTAAAACAGAATATTTTTATAAAGTTATCTGTTTTATTAGACAATAATTAGAATATATTATATTTTATTATGCATAGTGTTTGCATAGTGCCTGCATAGTGTTTGCATAGTAAAATATTTTATAAAGTTATTCGTTTTATTAGATTATAAATAGAATATATTATATTTTATTTAAAAGATTTTGCTTTAAATATGGACCGTCAGATTAAAGTAAATCAACGGGACCGATCATGAGTTAATTCTTATACGCAGACATTTTTTATAAATAAGCTCATTCCTTCATTATTTCTTACTTAATTCAATTAAAAACTGTAGAGAGAAACTATAGAGAGAAAGAAGAAAAATGTTCTCGCTTACTTCACTACTTTTATATCCAAAGACTCTTCTTTCTAAGGTAGGGAATATTATTTGTTGTACTTTCGTAAAGAAGGTACTCTTTCTTTCTTATTTATAAAGAGAACTTCTGCTATTCCATTCTTTATTATTACATTGGAATAACTTTGTGATACGTGAGCTACCCTATACTTGGTGAAATTCTTTCGTTATTTCATTCTTTATTATTCTATTGGAATATCCTACATGCATGCTTTTACTACGGACCTGGTTTAAATCTTTATTATTCTTACGTTGGAATATCACGTCGTGCGCTTTTACTTTAGGATTTGATTTAAATCTTATTAGTGATACATTGGCATAACATATACATGCAATACCGCATGCATGGTGATTTCATTGTTATTCCATTCTTTATTATTCGTTGGAACATCCCGCCGGTGCGAATTTTGCGACACATTCGGTTCCGTTATTTAGTATTCTATTGGAATAACTGCATCTGTCGCGGCACCGCATGCATGGTGATTTCTTTTGTTATTCCATTCTTTATTATACTCGGTTGGTTAAAGTTTTGACTTCTATACTCCATGAAATTAGTGGAATATCCTTGATATTTCATGCGCTTCATCCAAAGATCTTTTCAAGGAAATATTCTTCTGAGCATTCTTGAATTTTACTCTACAAAGCAGTATCATGTTGACAATTTGGACATTATTAGTTCCTGGATAAATTAATTCTTGAACTTGTTTTATTGAATTATTATGACATTGTCATCATCCTCATGTTTATATTATGTTGAAAGTCATCTGTGGCCTGTAGTGCATAGATGGACTTGGTATGATTATGACCAGGGATTATTCGGTATAATCATGACCGTAATGTTACAAATGATGGACAATTTTTGGTATGATTATGGCTATGGATTCTCTTCGACCAAGGGTGCAAAGATGAATTGTTTTATGGCATGATCAGGACCGTTGATGAAAACATGATTATCTTTGGCCCGTGGTGCATGGATAATTCGTGGTCGTGATACTAAAGAATATCCTTGGCCTGTAGTGCAGGGATGATTTGATGATGTGGATTATTTATTAAGCCGAGTCTCAGCGATAACAGTGATGAAAAACCTTTTTAAATCATAAAAGATAGTAGATTTATTTTCTACTTGACTCTTCTAATGGATTTCTTGTTCCGCTGCAGTTAAACTTGATAGTAATTATATTTTATCAGTTTAACACTGTTGAAGGCTAATGACAATTTATTCTGTATTATCTTAGTCATAATATTTCTTACTAGGCTAGTTGAGCTCACCCTTTCTTTCACTGTTCTCTTCAGGAAATGAGAACGTAGCTGGGACTAGTCGGGAAACAGAGTGATGGTCCTAGATGGTGCATTATTAGTCCTCACTATTATATGAAATAGTGTGATAATAATTGTAATGAGGACTCCTTTTGAGTTTGTATACTCTCTAGTAGACAATATTTGTATTCAAACTCATAATTTATGTTTTGTCGTATTGTACACGACAGTTGTATTATTAAGTTGTATTTGAATTCTGTACCATGTATCTGGCGATTGAAGATGGGTGATGTATACCCTATTTTGGGGGCGTCACAGTTGGTATCAAAGCTTAGGGATATGATCCCTGGCTAGGATGTGAGAATAGAACTAGGAGGGGAGAGACGGGGAATTCCTTCGCTAGTATGACCTACCTAAGTTTATTTGGTATTTAATTGGTCGGTCAGAATATAGTGATAATATGTTACATGTCAATTAACCCTTGTTTTGTGACAGTGTTTGCGAATGACATCTAAAAATATTGAGATAAGCAATTGTAGACACTCGAAATTTTCTGTACTACTGTTACTAACATTGCAGGAGGACATATTCGTCTTTTAAGAGAGAACCCTGAAAGACAATCCAAATCCATACCGAATACTACCGGAAGTTCAGCATCAACTCCGGATCGCAATCTGGGAGTAACGATTTCAACCTCGGATGTAACCCCGAGGCCTGTAGATATAATATCGGAACTCACACTGAAGAAGACTGATTAATCTCGGAGATGACCCCGAGGTATCCAGTCTCAGTCCCAACCATGGGAATAGCTACTAACCTTGGTGATAACCCCAAGGAATGCAGTTTCGGCGATAACCTCAGAAATACTTGTTTCAAATGCAACCAGCTTCAATCTCGGCGCTCACAACGAGATACACTGTACCAACCCGGCAATAAACATCGGGGAGGCAGACACACCTCAAAGGTGACAATGAGGACCTTCAACAATCAGAAGTAGATCCAATCTCAAAAGCTCGAGCAACGTCTGCTATCGTTGATCCGGCGATATCACCGGTGAGGGGTAACATTGTCATCTCGTCAACACGATGCCACATCACGTCTCTACGCAACGAAGTCCCACAAGACTAACCAATCCCAAGTGACTATTGTGCGGGGTAACGGATGACAGTTGAAGCTTGAAGACCGGAGGGCATCGTCCCATCTTCAATGACTTCGTACAAACTCTAATCCCATGCCATCGTACAACTCTCGATAATGGTGGTCCGAAATAGGTCCTGTATACCTCAAACGGATGCCCGAATTGCATTTCTAAAAATCCGAGTGGACATTATAGTGTTCGAGTGCACGTCTTGACGACGGACAATTCAACCCGATAAACCCGACATTCAGCCGACCCATTTTACACACTGCGGCTCATATTGCCTATAAATAGAGGACTTGGGGTGCTGATTTTTAAGAGAAAAAAGACGGGGAAACCTTGCACAATTTGCTCTACACTCGCCATACAGTGTATTTTCCCACTTTTAAACACCTGTGAGCTCATATATAGCCTCTTTTGTACCCACAAAATCTAGTGTTTACCCACTCTAAAGATATAGAAGCCTTTTTTTATCAGTCAGCTGTAAGCCTTCTCACACACTTTAGAGTCTTTCTCTTAATCTTTGCACACACCCTTCTACACGTTGAGAGTCGTGTTGCTTGCTTTTACCCGGACTTCGGTCCGTGGTTTCATTCCAGTCTATATATATATATATATATATATATTATGTATACATATACTTATATATATATATTGACTAACATTATCGAGTTATGCCTCGATTGAGCTGAACTTGATGCCTCGAGCGTTTACTTGCTTTTATATATATATATATATATATATATATATGAATCGTAATGTGTCGAACTTTGTTCGATGAGCCTAGACTTGATGCAGGAGGCGTTTATTACTTTAATATATATATGTACATTTATATATATGAGCAGTGTGTTTGGACTGCATTCGATGAGCTTCGGATTTTATATCCAGAGTGCGTTTACTTTCATTTATATATATATATATACACTTATATATATGAATCGTGGTTGAACTCATTCGATGAGCACGGATTTTACATCCGATGCATTTATCGCTTTTTATATATATATATATATATATATATATTCAAAATCTACTGGAGTTTTTTAAGTGGCGGTTGATCGCTTTTCTGACTTTTTTTATGTTTTGTCATGCATGGAGTTTCTCCGTGGCGGTTGATAGCTTTTAATGACTTTATTTACATTTCGATCCCCATGGAGGTGCTTCGTGGTTGGTGATCCGCTCGTATATATATATTTACTGACTTTTATATATATACCCGCCATCGCTTTCATAAAGCGCTAATATTTCGTGAGCACTAGGAATCATGTGATCACAGATTCATCCCATTGGATCTAGATTCGGTTCCGTGATGGATGTTTTTCATTTGTAAGCGACTTGTAAATTATTCTGCGATGTCCGAATTTCCTCGAGATGGTTTCCATACCCACGAGGAAGTCGGCATTATTTTGGTATATTATTTTCATACGGATGCCTCAGAAAATCAAATAAAATCAATCCGGTAGATCACTTAATAAAAATGGGAGTGTAAAGGTCTCAATTCCTATTGAGCATCGTTTGAAAAACCTCTTTTATAAAACATCGCCATATCTTGCTAAAAACTGAATTTTACATAAATTCAAACCACAATGTATATAGTTGAACGAGGCCTCACAAAACTTCCATATAACAAAGACATTGACCCACACACACACACACACACACACACACTCGATAATAGTTTCTTGAAAAGAAGCGGTCACCATGGTAACACGGATGTTCGGGGTGCCTAACACCTTCCCCCGCGTAACCAAGTCCCCGGACCCTAAGCGAATCTCTGGTTTCACCGAACCAGTATATCGATGTCACCGGCTGGTCAATGTGCAAACCTTTTATCGGTTGTGTTGGTACAACCATTTAAAAACCAATTGGCGACTCTTAACAATCCCATCGTCGACATCATACATGTCGGACCTTTTCACTTGTTTTTTCAAACAAATCTCACCTAAAATGAGAACACCAAAGAACAAGTAACTGGAAAGGGACACAAAAATCCGGCGACGACGACGGTGGCGACTTTCTTTGGGGACTCCAAAGAAGAGGACTTAAGCCGCTATTACAATCTTTTCAAAAGCTGTTTATCCGCTTATGTGTGGATGTTGCATTTACATTGGATGAATGTGTACGAATGCATGTCTTGATTGAACTTTAGTGCTTCAGATCATATCTGCGTGTGATGTTAGTGCTTCAGACTATAAATGCTTATGATATTAAGTGCTTTCGCACATACGTCATCATTTCATACGGTGAGCCGCGATGTATGTGAATGTATGTTGTGTGGTCCCTCCACCGGAGGCTATCCGTCGGTGTTTGATTACCTGGACTCGTGAGAAGACTAATTCTCCGAGGCTCGTGAAAGGCACCACCCAAATTTGCTCCAGTTGAAAGACCGGATTAACTTCCCGTCTAGTAGATTGTGATGATTTGGGAACCTTCATGCCAAAAAGCCGCGAGAGTAACCTAAGATAGGTCAGCCTCTGATAAACCCAAAACGGAGGAAAGTCTCTTCATGCTCTCATTTCAATTACTTGTAAACACAATTACTTGTAATTTCATTCCATATCTATCTCCATGTAATGAGGAATATGAAGAAATGTGTACACATACATATTTTAAAGCATGCTACAAACAACTGACATCCGTTGTGCATGATAAAAATCCTAAAATGGACACATCACATAACATGTTATTATATACATTCCCTAAAGACTAAACTATGCAAGTCTTTCGCGAGGAATCAATCAGCCTACTACCCATTAAAGTCCAAAAGGCAACAGCCCACGATTAATCATGTCGTTATCCAGACAGATGAACTTAATCCGGCCGCAAAGAATTGACGGATTAAGTAAGCAGATTCTGATTTGGTCGTTCTATTAAAAGAATTACACCGATCTACACAGGTATCGGAAAATACCGTACATCTTGAATCCTCCACTTGAGGGGAGACCCGGTCATTACTATCTAGGAACCACAGTTGGATACGACCAACAAAACTCATGATGCTACCCATCCCACTGGAGATCCAGACAATGGTGACATCAAAAAGAAAGTCCTCTAAATGGAAGAGACCCTTCGCACTATCAAAGGAATTGGAACACACGGGAGTGTTTCATATGTTGATCTGTGTATTTTTCCTGGTGTTCATTACCCAGAAAAATTTAAGACTCCTGACTTTGAGAAATATGACGGGTTAGGAGATCCTTACACACATTTAAAAGTGTTTATTGGAGAACTTGGATCTTATGCAGAGGACGAAAAACTCAGATTGCAATTATTCCAGAAAAATCTAACCGGAGAAGCCCGTTCGTGGTACACAAGATTAGACAACTCCAAAATCCATAGCTGGGAAGAGCTAGCACATGCCTTCCTCACTCAATACAGTTTTCAAACTCAGATGGCTCCTGATCGGTATCAAATTACCAAGATCAAGAAATAGTCTAATGAGTCTTTCAGAGAGAATGCTCAAAGGTGGAGACGCCTGGTTGCCCAAGTTATTCCTTCTATGACAGAATCAGAAATGGTCATGACTTTCATAGACATACAAGAAGCTCCCTTCTATGAGAGAGTTTTAGCTAGCATCGACAAACCATTTTCTCGAAATGGTCAAGCATGGGAGACGGGTGAAATGGGGTTGAAGTCGGGAAAGATTCAAGACCTAGCAAGCACTCAAAGTCATTGTCGATCACATCCAATCTGAAATTATGGGAACAACTTTTGAGGGTCCATAAAAAGAAAGAGGAAGATGTTTTCCGATACTATAGGGCAAAAAGGCAATCAAAACATGCCTATTCAAAGGAGAAACTACACTCCCTTTCCAAAGACAAATCTGCAAACCCTCCAAGACCAAAAGGTGGAGAAGTCAAACGCCATCGAGTGTTTTACCCTTGGGGATACCCTCGAGAATATTCTTAATCTTCCGACAAACGAAGAAAATTACACATCTTCTTCCACCAGCCAGCCCTAATGGACGGGGTTTCAATGCTGCTAGGAAATGTGCTTATCATACCGGGGCACCTGGACATGATACTTAGGATTGTTGGACCTTAAAACACAAGATTTAGGACCTAATAGACAACGGGGAGATCGTAGTCACCAAACCCGATCAACCTCATGTTCAAGATAACCCTCTTCCTCAACACAAAGAAGAAGTGGTCAACATGATTAATTGGAGCAGTGGACAGAGTTCCAACTTCAGCGATGATTCTTCTCAAACCATCAAAGATGGTGATGATAGATGAGATTATGCTAAGTTCCAGTTCACAATGGAACGAAAGATGAAAGCTCTCTACAAACAAATTGAACAATTGGCGGAATTGGTGACCTATCAGCATCAAGTGACTCGTCAGTTAATCAACCAGGAGCATGCCAGTCTCCTACCTCTTGTCATGAATATTCCCTCATCACTTTCAGAAAGTGAAATGCTGGAAGACAAAGTGATGAAGAGAGCAAATGCCAAAGCCCGTCGGGATTTCGCCAACAAAAGGGAATTCACCTATTTGGGCCAACCTATGGAGGAAATCCTTCATATGTTAATCAATGAAGGAAGGATCAGTTCCCTTCTACCGCCAATCAACCCCCGTTCGGGATGGTACAACTTTGATGGAGTATGTCAATATCACTCCAGATCTCATGATCACAAAGACATAAGAATCTTTGGGCACTCCGCCACCTTATTCAAAAATCGATCGACAGTGGTGTCCTCGCGCTTAGTGGACGGCATTTACTTCGCGGTTACGTGCAAGTGAGAATGCAGCCCTACTAAGTGGAAAAGTGTGGTAGCGGTCATATCCACTAAAACCGAGGGGATTAACACATTATTCGTGATCGCCAACAATTCAAATCAAGGAGGCAACAATCCTTTGAAAGTGGCCGCCTCGAGCCAATCAACTTGCTATCGAGAGCACAATATCCTATTGTTAGCTTGCGCAAGGTTCCGTGGAATTATGGAGAAGGTGAAGGATCCACCTCACATACAACTGCCACAGTGTCGAAGGAAAATCCACTGTATCTCCCCCAACGGGTGATGAAGTCTACCACCAAATCAAAGGGGAAAATACCCATGGAAAAGATTGAAAAATTCCTTCGCACTGTGGGTCATAATGAAGCTGCGGTGGTTTTAAGCTTGAAAGAAGCTCCACAATAAATATCAATTTTGGACTTGGTCCTAACCTCCGAGAATCACTGGAAGGTCTTGCTAAAGGTTCTAGAAGAAGCCTATTTACCGACATCAGTGGACACAGAAAAGTTTCAACATATGGTTGATCACATTTTCAACAACAATGTGATATCCTTCACTGATGATGACATATTGCCCGAAGGGACTAGTCATTGCAAACCGTTACACATTGCGGTCTTGTCCTCCGGATATATGGTAGCAGGAGTCTTAATAGATGGAGGTTCCTCTCTGAATATCTACCCATATGCTACCTTGGTGAAGATGAACATCAATCTCAACCGAATTTGGAGTAGCCATACTATCATCAAAGCTTTTGATGGAGCCCGCCGTAACTCGGTCAGAGTAATTGAGCTGCCAATCGAAATTGGTCCTCACACATTCTACGTATCTTTTCATGTACTCAAGATAGACTCGGGATACAACCTACTCTTGGGACGACCATGGATTCACATGGCAGGGGCAGTCCCCTCCACTCTTCATCATCAATTGAAATACATCATCAATAATAGCCTGGTCATAGTCAACGCTGAACCAGAGATTCCTCAGCACGGGGACATGCCGTTCATCAATGCCAATACTGATTTAGAACTACCGGGTTTTCATGCTTTGAAATAAGCAACACCCAATACCACGCTATTGGAGCACCATTGTTCGAACCTAAGATCTCTCGCCGAGGTGATGTCACCCACTCAAGAAATGATGTCGTTAGGTCATAAATAGGGACAAGGTTCAGTAAAGATGGCCTGTGGTATCGAGTACCCCATTCGATTAACCAAGCAAGTTGGAACAGCTGGACTAGGCTATTCTGCCAGCTCTAGTCACATGAATCCTCATAAGCATCAAAGATTCCCTCAACTTCAACCATATGGCGTTTGGCTTCGCCTTCAAACGCTGAGTCCGCACAACCTCCCGTAAAGGTGCCAGCCAATGTAATGGCTATGTTATGTCCCAAGTCGGTACCGGTGAAAGGAAAAGAAATCTTTGTTCCAAATCCCGTAGTGGAAGAAGAAGAACGAAGAATCAAGCAAGACGTCATACGGATGATGTCCCAGATAACGATCATCATTCATGATGAACATACCAATGAGATACACCACTAGAGCGATGATTGCCTAGACGTAAAGGCCATCATTCGGGACAAGGAGGATGATGACAATCCCTCCATCATCTGCGGTCCACTCGGACTTTGCCCTTTCCAATTGGAATAAAGATTCCTTGCTTTGGTCGACAGGTAAAAGGGGCGTAACTCTTTTCGCCTCAGAGATACAATAATTGCTTACTTTTTCAGACAAGATAGCGGTTTATTTTGCGGTAGATATGCTAACTTGTGTATGATCAACGCATTTCATATATACTAAGTGAAAGCATATTTTGTTTCAGACTCAATTTAAATGTGCATGTATTTTACGATACGATTGCCTCTTCTACATAGGGATTGTACCTTTGATGTAGAGATGAATTCAGCCTTGATGGATATACAGGATGACATTGAGGTGCCTCCAGAAATTCAGGAATGGGTCAAAGACAAACCCAAACCCAACCTTGATCAAACCACTTCTTTCAATCTCGGAACCTTAGAAAGCCCTAAGTTAATCCAGATTGGTTCAGACCTTACCCCAAACCAACAGAATGATATGGTTACGCTATTAACCCAATTCCAGGATGTGTTTGCATGGTCTCATAAAGACATGGTGGGTTTATCCACTGACATTGTCCTTCATCGCCTTCCCATTAAAGAGGGAATTAAGCCAGTCAAGCAGAAACTCAGGGGACTGAAACCTGAGTGGAGTTTAAAGGTGAAAGAAAAAATTGTGAAATAATTTCAATCTGGCATCATAATGGTGTCTACATATCCTGAGTGGATATCCAACATTGTACCCGTGCCTAAACCCGGAGGGAAGGTACGAGTTTGCGTGGATTACCGGGACTTGAACAAAGCTTGCTTAAAAGATAGCTTTCCTGTGCCATTTATCCACATTCTCATCGACAATACTGAGCAATACGACATGTACTCCTTTGCTAATTGCTTTGCGGGGTACCATCAGATCATGGTTGCCGAGGAAGATCGTGAGAAAACTGCTTTCATCACTCCTTGGGGAACTTTCGCTATAGACGGTTGTCATTTCGGCCTCATCAATGCCGGAGCCACCTATCAACGAGCTATGATGGCTCTTTTCCATGACTTAATGCACAAAGAGATCGAGATCTACGTGGATGACATCATTGTCAAATCCCAGAAGGAGGATGACCATATAGACCATCTTAGAAAGTTGTTCAACAGGTTGCGTAAGTACAACTTGAAGTTGAATCCAGCTAAATGCGCCTTTGGCGTTAAATCAGGCAAGTTGCTAGGATTTCTAGTCAGCCACAAAGGGATTGAGCTGGATCCTGCCAAAATCCAAGCCATCACTGAAATGCCCATTCCTCAGACAGAGAAGGAAATACGGGGATTTTTGGGAAGAATCAACTTCATCAGCAGGTTTATCTCCCAACTCACAAAGAACTCGTGAGCCAATCTTCAAGTTATTAAGGAAGAACTCCTCCATGAAATGGAATGATGAGTGCTAGAATGCCTTCCTTACAATCAAGAAAAAGCTAGTCAAAGCTCCCATCTTGGTACCACCTGTGGATGATGTTCCCTATTTATGTACCGTCCATAAGTGACAATGCCATAAATTTGCATCTTTGGGATAAGGACGATAGAGGTTAAGAACGAGCTATCTATTACCTCAAAGAAAAGGTTCAAAGAAGAAGTGAACACAAGTACACTCGATCGAAAAAGACGTGTTGTGCTTTAGCATGGGTCGCCATGAGGTTACTGAAGATTACCTCCATGGTCACACAACCCATCTCATATCCCGTGGATCCCTCAAGTACAGTTCAACGGTTAAGGCGGGATGGTAGTTGATTACAATAATTTGACAATATCTCAAAAAGTCCACGGGGAAGCGGATATCCCGTTCTGTTGTCAAATTAGGAGTAATGACAAAGGCAAAGAACACCATCAAGCACCAACAATCAGCGGAAGATGTATTTGATGGATAATATGGAAAGGTCAGTATCTCTCATGGGGCTAAAATTTGCCCAATTCGATGGGCATCGTGGTTAACTCGCTCCTTGGATATTGAGAAGTTTAGTAATCGACAATCCACCAAAATCTATCAAACCAAGGAACTACATTTCTTCGCTTTACCATCGGATGTGGTTTTGAAGATAGCTTTGAGTTCAAGAAATATCCTTTCTACATGTTCCTCGTAATAGGAATGATTTGGCGGATGCGTTAGCAACTTTGGCCTCCTTGATTCGTGAGATATCGACAAAGAACACTTGCCAAGCGTCACAATTTCACAAACAAGGCACCAACCTATGGAAATTACGTTGAGAAGTATCGGATGAGCTACCTCCCATCCAACCTCCTTGGTATCAAGATATCAAGGAATATCCGCGAGATGGATCTACACCCACCAAGCAAGCTTCGACCGAGAAAAGGCGGATCCATCGACTTCTTATGAAGTTTTACCCGAGTGGAGATGCGCTTTACAAAAGAGATGCAGGTTAGGTCTCCTCGTGTGTCTAGACAAAGATCAAGCCCAAAGGCTTATGGATGAAATCCATGGCGAGTCTCAGGGCCTCTACATGAGTGGCCCCTCCTTGTCAAGAAAGTCCTCGTAATAACGGACACTATTGGCTATCTCTCAAGGTCGATCAGAATGACCACATCAAAAGATGCTATCGGTGCCTGATTTATGGGAATGCTATACACGCCCTCCATGGAACTCCACAATATGAGTTCACCCGCCCTTCTCAATGTGGGAATGGACGTTATCGGGCCCATCGAGCCTAAAGCCAAGAATGGTCACCGATTTATCTTCACCACGATCGACTACTTCACCAAGTGGGTAAGTACCTCCTTCCCGTGGTCACTAATGAAGTCATCATTGCTTTCATCGTAAAACAATGTCGTTTGTCGATATGGACAACCAGAGGTGATTGTGTCGACAATGCCAAAACCTCAACAACAAAATGATGGAGGAATTATGCAAAGAAATTCCACATCAAACATCTTAACTCTGTCATCTATCGTCCGAAGATGAATGGTGCTTTCATTGAAGCTATTTAACAAAAAATATCAAGAAGATTATGCAAAAGATGTCCGCCAACCACAAAGATTGGCCCGACCTATTGCCTCGACTGTTAGCCTACGTAACCTCCATGCTCACTTTAATCGGGGCAACCCTCACGCTTTAACCTATGGGATGGAATCAGTACTCCCCATAGAAGTTGAGATGGAATCCCTCAGAGTGTTGATCGATGCTCAAATTTGGATGAAGACCAATGGGTACAAGACGGTATCACCAATTGTCTCTAATAGACGAAAAAGACTTAACCGCGGCTATCTTCCATGGTCAGTTATATCAGCAAAGGATCGCCAGATCCTACAACAAAAAAGTTCGACTATTACAGCTTTAAAACAACATGACTTGGTTTTGAAGAAGATTCTTGACAACCAAGATCGCTAAAGGAAAATTCGTTCCTAATCGGAAGGCCCGCTTATTGTCAAAGAAGTATTGATGTGAGGCGCTCTCAGATTGCAAGAAATGGATCACGATGAATTTCCTCAACTCATTAACTCGCATAATCGTGGAAACGATATTATGTCCAAGTAACGAAGAAACACCACAGTGCATCATCATCAGTCACCAATCATTCCGGTTCTTTAACCCTTTACCACCTACAACTTTTCTCCACTTTTCCTCCTCGTGGAAACATACTCTTCAAGCCAATGACTGGCTTTCTCCTCCATACGCATTTCATACAACTTAGGTCATCCCACCGCAGATTGAACCTCTTGCATTTATAGTTTGGCTACCCATTTCGGGATCAAACTTTTTACCCTGATTTATCCTTAACCTAGGATTAAACTTTCTTTTCCTCGCACTCTGACCTGCATATGGGATTACGCAATTTTTTCTCGTCCGAGGGGCGTAACTACATCGACCGATCTCCTCTTCAATAGAGTACGTAGGCAACCATTTCATATGGGCCTTATCGCAATAAAACAAAAATAACAAAAACATTTCATTTCTTACATAAAACAAAACAACCAAAAACATTCCCACACCGTCGTCACCTATATGACTTTGAACCTCTTACACCAGTTCAAACCACGCAGACTGATCTCCTCTTCAATAGAGTATGTAGTACCATTCATGGTGCGGTCTCACCCCCCTACCAAAACACAAACCATTGTCAACGAGTATTGGGATCATCTTTCAATCCACTACATTTCATTCTATTCGCATCAAAGGGATGGAATTACCTGAACTCCTCTCAAATAGGAGATTCGACGACCATCTAAGCTGCGGTCATACCTTGAAAAGCAACACCAAACCATAAGAGATGGAATTAACTAGGCTTCTCCTAAATAGAAGTACTGGCGACCATCTGTGGTACGGTCAATCTCAGAGAGGAAAGCCACACTCCTCTCCATATTTCCATTCAGAGACAAGTCCCAAGATACCAAAGATGGTACGGATACATAGATCGATGATCCATTCTGAACTATCCAGAGACAACTCAATGTCCATCCACCCAGGAGGAATTCAGAATACATCAAGATCACAAGCCCTGAAGCAGCAGGCAAAATATCAAGCAAATAGCAAGGCATGTCTAAAAGGGAAGTGATCCAAAAATATATTTCCCTGTCATATATAATGCTGTTTGATATATATACAATGTAAACTGTACATGAGAAAATGGCTAAGCTAGTCTGTGCAGGTAAATATAAGCTCATCTACGGGTCAGGGTACATGCGAGCTAGCAAGACCAACATGGCGTCCCTCTCGGATGAAGGAGGTAAAGCTGTAGTCTCCTGGATGAGAATATCTACATGACCCAACAGATCTGTAGCCATTTGCATGATGACCATATACTCATCAATATAAGCACTCATCTCTGCGATCATACCAAAGTAAGTGGACCTCATCAAGAAGATTATCTATGATAGCCACATCTCGGCAGAGATATGGCGATATCCATTTCACTACCATCAAGCGTCTATGGTCGACTGGCCTCATCACGCCAAATGACGTTGGCATCTCTATGATCCAATGCCTCGCTCTCTCTAATTGGCGGTGTCCCTCACATCAAGAGCAATCGACATCATAGATCGAATCGATCTCTCTCAAAGGTCATCGATGAAGACTTACTCTAAATAATGTGCCGAAAAGTGTCAATCACAAAAGCATCGGTACTAGGAGAATCCGGAAGAAATGTCGGCAACCCCAAAGCGGGATCCTCCTCGATGTAGGCATCAATGTCCGCCATAGGCTCTACATCGATAACTCGCTTCTCTAAGATCTACAAATATCGCCATGCAACCGATAAAACCTCCATCTCCATCCATGCGCGAGTACTCGCGGAATAACCGGACGATCGGTAGAAAATCTATTATCTCACGTTGATCCCAAAGAAGCATATACACGAGACCTGGCCTCTCTTGAGAGATATCGAGAAGTCGATCACGACTGTCCGCCTTCGAAAGGATGAAAATCTCGAATCTGGTCGAATCATGCATCACTACCAATGGGTGATAGGTAGTCACGCCTCAAGCCGCTACTAAAAGGAGGAAATCCATCCCGAGCATGAGTAATGAAGTCAGATGGTGAGCAAAAGCCCGAAAGCACAACAATATGCTAAATGGATATCGATATCCGCTAAAAATGCGATCAGATCGAGCATCTATACACCCGATGGTCGAAAGGAGTATGACATAGCCACATCATGAGAAAAGCAATACCCATGCCATCTAAGGGTACCAACCGGTCGCAAGTGTGACATAAACCACATATACAGCATGACCGAACTCCCAGTGAACACTCCCGACGGGTAAGTAAATCATAAGAGGATGTCGATCGCAGGTCTCGCCACTTCATCATAGGTACAATGGTATGACCTCCCCGAGATCTCTCACGACCATGATAACTCCTATATCTATCTCATCCATATCGCGGCATATACACGTATGACAAAGATACATAGCATCAAGACGTCAACTCAAGCCAAACACCAATGATCCTCCAACACGGTGAAATCCCCGGAATGTCATGAGTAGCTATCCTCCGCGCCAAATCGTACATACAGAAAACGCCGAGATATCACGTGGCGGATGTCACTCATCTCGCACTACTCGCGCCGCAATCCTCGTGAGAGTCATGAATCGCTCTCGCTTTCATGTCTCCCAAAGCCATGTGCACGCAAGGTCTGCCTTTAAGGGCAAGATCGTCAATCGTGCATACTCCTCAGTGTAGGAGTCAACTCATGGGCGCCAAATCGAATACCGCTATCGGTAGCCAATGCTCTATCATCCCGTCCATTTAATCCTCGCAGGAACTCGAAATGCTAAAAGGGTCATGGTATGTCAGATCAACAGATCTATAATCACCCTCATTCTCATGCGGTGACATGCTATCATACCACGATCGCATACCCAATGCCACCACTGACGGTGGGGTATGATCTATACGGCTAACTGTCGAAGAAGACATCTGTGCGGGCCATGTCATAAGACCATCCAGAGGTCAATGCCAAATATCTATGGACATACATACATATGCATAACATGATACATGCATAATAGATAATGGAAGGCAATATGATATAGGGAATGAAAAACGGTGCATACATTCCTAAATATATCATCATCTAATACATCAGATCTATACAGCTACAAAATACATGAAAATGGGGCACAGACGCCCTACTACTAACAAAGGCCTATCAAAAGATATAGAGAGAATGGGGAACAGCCACCCAATATCTAATAGAGGCCTATCAAAAGATATAATGAGAATATACATCAGAAGAAGACCAGGTTCTCGATGTCCACATCCTCAATCCTGTCCACCTGATGTAACTCCTCCTGAGTCACCGGATCTCTATCAACAGGATGTCAGCCTATAAAGAGGAGGATCTCGCCGCCAAGAAACCAAATGGGTCATCCGAGGGGCCAAGACCGAGCTAGAAGGAACAAATGACTCGCCTTCTGCTAGATCTCTCGCCCAAATGCCGAATAAATACATGTGCTCGGGTCCAACCGCCGTCAAACTATCAATCTGGGTCGGAAGAGTTTGGAGTTCGGAACACAAGCCACCCAATCCATTATCATCAAAGATCCTAGAACCATGTCCCCCATAAATCGTGGTGGCACGGATCGGGCCCCAATAGTGTGAGGAAGCCACCAATGCCGGAATATCTCTCCGAGTACATGGACCCTCAGATAAATCAAAACCGTCAACTCCCCAACAATGGAATATCCATGACGGGTGATCGTGAAATGTGCTAATGACGCCTAACAGAGGCAAGATCAGATACTGAATCTCCCTGTGGTGCTCCTAATAGCACGTTCTCCTAAATAGAGCTCCGGCCTCCATCTCGTGAAGAGAGGAAATCTCCGGTGGAAATCAAATACTCCACTCCCAGTAGGGTGTCCATCCTCAAACCGATGGTCAAATGATCCCTCGAGTATGGAAGCCATGTGATGGCATCAACCGTCAAGAACTCCAACATGACACGACAGAGTGGAAAGCCCCTCGTGACATGGGGACCTCGGCAAAATAGAATGGTGCCATCGTTGTCCTCGTGGATAGGTATCCAAACCTAACACACTCATGGGACGCAAAACATGGGAGCCCTCATAGGCCCAAAATTACCAACACAATGGCAAAACATCTCGCTATCAAGAAACACTCTTAACCTATGAATGGGAAAAGATAAGAGAAATACTCACCAAAGAAATGGGTAAAATCCTAGCCAAGCCTCGGGCCAAACTTGTGAGCTGCAGCTCATGCCCCGGAGGAAATAAGCAAAGGTTTAAGAGCCCCAATCATATTCTCTATATACGGGCCCACATCGCGTGTATACCGACCAAAGCGAAGATACCGTGGAAGAATTATCTGCTATGAAGTAGCCTCGAATGATGATCAGGAACAATTGCCACAGGACGCGATCCCTAATCCTAACATCATCAGGCATGGGCTCACTCAATAGCCCGCTCATAACATCTATGCTCAAAGGACCCGAACAGATAGCCCTACCTTTGAGCGCCTCACTGAACTCCTAATAAGGATCTCGATCGCATTGGGGTAATATTCGCCATGCAAGGCAACCGCCCTCCAAACTCCATACCCATGATAAATCGCCAATCCATACGCGTCATCATCACTCGCAATCCAAAGCAGATGGAGGATTGAGTCCGATGAAACCATCGCTTCGACAATGCCCCGAGGTAACCCCTGGGACAACAACGGGAAGGATGGATAAAAATGCCCCAAATCCCCACTCACGCATGCACTATAATCGGGACGGGTTACCGGTACATGGAGTGGATGCTAAACCGATTCCTCGAGGCTACATGTAAAACCCGAAACTCGCATGAAATGTAGATCAACATCGTAACCCTTTAATCCGCATCAATAGGAAAGAAGAAGATAAAGTCTAACATCATACCTTGTTAGTGTGCAAGTACATCGATGGGTGTCACCCAAATCACCCAAAGAACTCCGGGTTCACCACCGGATGCTCGGAAGCTCCCTCGCGAGGGATATGTGTGTAGCAGAGCGGGATCCTCAATATCCACCTCCTCATCTTCAACGTCCGGAACATCTACCGGACATGATGTATCATCGCCTCTACCAACCGATGAGGCCGTTCGACGTAATCGGGACGAGGCACTTCAGAAGCCCTCCGCTTATATGCCTAAAGCGGTCCTATAAGAACCGCTCAATTGATCCGGGATCCATAATATCCGGACAACAAGTCTCCAAATCACCTCAGAAAGGGTGTGGTATTTTCTTACCTGGAGCTTTTAAATGCATTTATGACTATATGCATGCATGCATTTACTTTAAACATATAATAGAGTTAAAATGCATGACTACCCAATGCCTACATTTGAATTTTTTTTGCCATAGTCCCCTTTGAAAATAGGACTATCCACATGCACACATGCATGTCTAGGTGGCCATTCAAGAAAGACACTTGTCCCAAAGAAATATACCTAATATATGCATTAAAAATCAAAATCATCATGCATAAGGCCAACTTCAATGCTAGGAGTATTTTGCCTTTCTACCTTTTGCTCATTGGACCTCAAATAGGACAAAAAATAGCAGAAAAAGGTGTCAATTTGACTGTTTTAAAAGTCAAATTTTTTCACATCATTATGTTCAGCATGGTTTAATACTAACATTTACTATGTTGAATATTTTTTATCAAGTCATTTGTGCATACATAATTACTACTATGTGTTTAGATGCATTTCGTGCGATAACTCACAATCCAACTGGATGTAAACCGGAAAAAAATACATGCATACGCTACTGTGGATAGTGTAGAACACTTATACGGTGATAGAATTTGCGTAAAGCACCTTTAACTCGAAGAGATCCGAAGAAGGCTCACGGTTTTTTCTAAGTGAAGTGAGTTAGAAATGAACTTTGAAGGCGGTGTCGCAGGATTTATCATCCACGCTGGTCAAGAAGCTCACTGCGGTACGCGCAGCAGTACACTATGGCTCCTCTATGGGTCCCACCCTCCGGCTTAGGTCCGGATTCGAGTTAAAATGGAGTTCTTACGGGCTAGAAAGGTTAAATCGGGAATAAAAATGCCACGTGATTGAGCAAAACAGCATACAATCCCGGTCTTCTCAGATGAGACTTTGAACCTGTACATCACTCATTGGTAGTCACCCGAACACATGGTATACCCTACCAATGATCCCATTTGTCACAAATCACATCCGGCAATACCTCGACAGTTCGATGTCCCATGCCGTCATTAACGAGGTCATTACCTACGTAGGTCCTCGAGGCAGGGTTACAACGTAGATTCTCGGTGGGTCTCTCGGACGGGTTATAACGAACTCGACGGGGTTACAATCATCCCTTGTTATAACACAGCTATCCTATCAATGAAGGTCAATGAAGGTCAAGCAACCTTGACGTCATTTCAGCCGATAACGATTAAACCTATCAGAGCTCTAGAGCTATTCGAGGTCTTCATACCCAATTGCTCATATTTCTAGCGGACCCCATGGGGAAGTCACAACGCAATGCTCCATTGATCTACACGTCAGCGAAGGTCAAGCAACCTTGACGATCTCCTCACAGAGTCTCAGCCATTGATTCACACGTCAACGAAGGTCAGGCATCCCTGGCAGCATTAGCTATTGGCAGTAAATCCAATAGAATCGTGACATATTCTGGAGATACCAACCAGGAAAGGTCAATGTTATCAAAGAGGATAGATGATGGAATATGTTATACACATCCTCAAAATAGATCAAGCTTTATCCCCACAGATCTCTTGCATATAAGAGATACCTCTTCGGGATCAAATCGTTATCAAGAACACAAGAATTTGGTGATAACTCCAACATCAACATCCTAACAGATTCGGCTTACACGTCAGATCTGGTCAGTATTGCCAATCCCCAGTTGAAGCAACAAGGAGCCAACAATCATCCCCAGCATGTTGGGCTACAACCCCGTACACATGCATCATACATTTGCATCATGTTGCTATCCATAATACCATGTTTATCTTGTTGCGTTTTAAGTGTCTAGGATTCTTTATCCTACCCATGCATCACCATGCATGAGTATGATAAAGAGGGGCATCTGTAGACACTCAAAATTTTCTCAGACCACTATTACTAACATTGTAGGAGGATGATTCGTCTTTTAAGAGAGAACCCTGAAAGACAATCTAAATCCATACCGGATACTACCGGAAGTTCAGCATCAACCTCGGATCGCAATTTGGGAGTAACGATTTCAACCTTGGATGTAACCCCGAGGCTTGCAGATATAATACCGGAACTCACACTGGAGAAGAACGATTAATCTCGGAGATGACCCCGAGGTATCCAATCTCAGTCCCAACCATGGGAATAGCCACTAACCTTGGTGATAACCCCAAGGAATGCAGTTTTGGCGATAACCCCGGAAATGCTTGTTTCAAATGCAACTAGCTTCAATCTTGGTGCTCACAACGAGATATACTGTACCAACCCGGCAATAAACATCGAGGAGGCAGGCACACCTCAAAGGTGACAATGAGGACCTTCAACAATTGTAGAATAGCCCAATCTCAAATAAGTTCTCGAGCAACGTCGCTTTTATCAAACCCAATCCGGCGATAACACCGATGAGGGGCAACATCGTCATCTCATCAACACGATGCCACATCACATCTCTACGCAACGATGTCCCACAAGACTAACCAATCCCGAGTGACTGACTATGTGGGGTAACGGATGACATTGAAGCTTAAAGAAAAGAGGGCATCGTCCCATCTTCAATAACTTCAAGACAAACTCTAATCGCATTCCATCGCATAACTCTCGACAAGCGGCGGTCCAAAATAGGTCCCAGATACCTCAAACGGATGCCCGGATTGTACTTACGAAAATCCGAGTGGACATTATAAA
This sequence comes from Panax ginseng, assembly GCA_020205605.1. NCBI lineage: Eukaryota > Viridiplantae > Streptophyta > Magnoliopsida > Apiales > Araliaceae > Panax > Panax ginseng. Next base: position 13,516,758 of record CM035146.1, read on the forward strand.
GTGCTCGAGTACACGATTTGAGAGACGATTCGACCCGACAAAACTGGCCCGACCAGGCCTGCTGGTACTCATACCACTGCAGTACACTCATATTGCCTATAAATAGAGGGCTTGGGGTGCTGATTTTTAAGAGAAAAAAGACGGGGAAACCCTGCACAATTTGCTCTGCACTCGCCATACAGTGTATTTTCCCACTTTTAAATACATGTGAGCTCATATATAGCCTCTTTTGTACCCATAAAATCTAGTGTTTACCCACTCTAAAGATATAGAAGCCTTTTTATCACCACCGTAAGCCTTCTCACACATACTTTAGTCTTTTCTTCTTCATTTGCACACGCCCTTCTACACGTTGAGAGTCGTGTTGCTTGCTTTTGCCGGACTTTAACTGCATGGTTTCATTCGGTTTATATATATATATATATTATGTATATATATATATATATATTGACTAACATATAGTTATGCCTCGATTGAGCCTGAACTTGATGCGGAGCGTTTACTTGCTTTTATATATATATATATTTATATATATATCGAAGTTATGTCGAACTTTGTTCGATGAGCCTAGACTTGATTGGAGCTTTTATTGCTTTTAATATATATATATATATATATATATATATGTACATTTATATATATGTCGTGACTGGACTCTATTCGATGATCCCGGATTTTATATCCAAATAAGCGTTTACTCGCTTTTTTATATATATATATACTTATATATATGAATCGTGGTCGAACTCGCATTCGATGAGCCCGGATTTTACATCCCCATTGCATCGCTTATATATATATATATATATATATATATATATATATATATATATATATATATATTTTCTGGCCCCGCCTCGGAGTTTTCTTCGTGGAAGTTGATCGCTTCTGACTTTATTTATGTTTTGTCCTTTGGAGTTTCTCTCGTATGCGGTTGATAGCTTTTAATGACTTTATTTACATTTCGATCCCCATGGAGGTGCTTCGTGGTTGGTGATATATATATATATATATATATATATTTACAGCTTTTATATATATACCTGCTTACTGCTTTCATATAAACTGCAGTATTTTGTGAGCCTAGGAATCATGTGATCACAGATTCATCCCATTGGATCTAGATTCTGATTCTCAAGTGATGGATGTTTTTTCAAACTATAAGCAACTTGTAAATTATTCTGCGATGTCCGAATTTCTCGATGGTTTCCATACCCACGAGGACGTCGGCATTATTTTGGTATATTATTTTCATACTGATATGCCTCGTGATCCGTCAAATAAAATCAATCCAAACCGATCACTTAATAAAATGGGAGTGTAAAAGGTCTCAATTCCTATTGAGCATCGTGGTTTGAAAAACCTCTTTTATAAAACATCACTGCCATATCTTGCTAAAAAACTGAATTTTTACATAAATTCAAACCCTGTGATAGGTTCGAACGAGGCCTCGCAGAACTTCCATATAACAACACATTGACCCCCCCACACACACACTCAGATAATAGTTTCTTGAAAAGAGGCGGTCACCGTGGTAACACGGATGTCGGGGGGTGCCTAACACCTTCCCCCCGCATAACCAAGTCCCCGGACCCTAAACGAATCTCGGTTTCACTGACCCGTATATCAGTGTCACACCACTGGGTCAATATGCAAACCTTTTATTGGTTGTGTTGGTACTACCATTTAAAAAACCAATTGGCGACTCTTAACAGTCCCATCGTCGACATCATACATGTCGAACCTTTTTCACTTGTTTTTTCAAACAAATCTCACCTAAAATGAGAACACCAAAGAACAAGTAATGGAAAGGGACACACAAAAATCCCGACGTCGACAGCAATGAAGCACATGAGATCGTTGAGTCAGCTCATCCAAAAGGTAACGACCAACAACACGATAATAATCATACCGGTGGCAACGGCCATCGGAACAATGATAACCATTATCATGCCAAGAATGGTAACCACTTCGGTGGTAATCATGGCCAAGATAATAGAAGTGGAAATTTCAAGAAGAGAAGGTCATTTAGCTCAATTTTGTCGTATAGTGAAGTCAAGTCCAGCTGGGACGGTGGTACCAAAGGCGGATACGGACAAAATAAAGTCGGTGGTTTCAGGAAGAGCGTTTTTCGTGACTTCTCAAAAAAAAAAAGCGAGTGACCAGATCGAAGTTTGCACGGGTTAGTTAATTATAAATTCTTATGAAGTCTATACCTTATTAGATATCGGTTCTACCCATTCTTTTATCTCTCTTGCTTGCGCTCAACGTTTAAATTTGACTCTAGAGAAGTTAGACTTTGACTTATCGGTTGAAACTCCGTTAGGAGAAACCTTCATTACACGTGCTATCCAAGTCTTGGATGAGAGTCACAGCTTTGAATGATGTTTCTATTGTTAATAAATTCCTGATGTATTCTTGAAGACTTCTTAGCCTACCCCTAGAGTGTGAAATCGAATTTTGTATTGACCCCAGTACAAAACCCATTTATAAAACCCTTAAATATTTCTTCAACTAAAGCGAACGTAACATGCGCCAAAGACGTTGACTCAAGCTGTTGAAGATTACGATCGTACCATTCAATACCATCGTGGGAAAGCGAACGTGGTAGCTGACGCGTTGAGTATAAGATCGTATGCGTTTATGAGTGCGATGTTGTTAACACAAAGGCCCATTTCGTACGACTTATAAATGATGAAGATAGAGTTAAAGACTCTAGGAACCCACGTGAAGATAACGAATATACGATTAAAATAGACTTGAATCGATAAAGTTAAAGCTGCTCAAGCTACACACCCGGAGCTGATAAATGTGAAGAAGAAGGTTCAAGAGGGCGTTATTCTAGAAGCAAGAATCGACGAAGAGAGGAAATCTCAACCCTCGATTTAATTGGCCCATTTGAAATCCTTGATCAAGTAGGAACTGTGGCTTATAGACTCGTTTTACCGCCAAGTATGTTTCGTGTTCATAACATTTTTAACGTATCGATGTTAGTTAAATATGTGGACTACCCGAACCACATTATTAATTTAGAACCGGACGAGATAGCAGAAGATTTAACGTATGAGGAGATACGTGTTAACATCTTGGATAAGAAGAATCGTATTCAACACTCAAAGGTTATACCTCAAGAATTAGAATCTGAAATGAAGTTAAGGTATCTTCACCTCTTGACATACCAGTATCGTCACGTAAATTTCGGAAATTTCATAAGGAGGGAGATTGTGAGACCCCATTTTATGAATACAGATTTAATTTTCTCGAAATATTTTTTAATATTATGGTGTGGATTTGAGATAATGTTATAGTTGTGGGTAGTATTTTTAAATTTTACAAAGTATGCAGGTTGTCATATTATATTCGATTGGTCGGGGAATATTTGTTTTATTAGGAAATATTCGTGCAACGGCACAATCATTGGTGGACCCAAGAATGTAATTATTGTCGGATTGAGAAAGCGACAAAATATTTTATGAAAATAACGGCGGAAGTTTTACCGATTATCTTTTGTTGAACTACTTCGGTAGTAAAAAGAAATACGATGTCTGGCGTGGTTACATAGTAGCATTACAGTATTGATTATTGATGTTTACGTGATAAGTCACTCGGTTTTGTTTTATTGGTATTATTAATGTAATAAAATGTAATACTTTTATAAAGTTATTCTATAAATAGAATATATTATATTCTATTATGCATAGTATTGCATAGTTGTATGCATAGTGTTTTGCATAGTAAAATCTTTTTATATAAAAATGTAATACTTTTATAAAGTTATTCTATAATTAGAATATATTATATTCTATTATGCATAGTGTTTGCATAGTGCTTGCATAGTGTTTTGCATAGTAAAATCTTTTATATAAAATAGAATACTTTTATAAAGTTATCATTTTATTAGACAATAATTAGAATATATTATATTTTATTATGCATAGTATTTGCATAGTTACGCATAGTGTTTGCATAGTAAAAATTTTTATAAAGTTATTCGTTTTATTAGATTATAAATATAATATATTATATTTTATTTAAAAGATTTTGTTTTAAATATGGACCGTCAGATTAAAGTAAATCAATACTGGACCGTTTCATGAGTTAGTTCTTATGCTGATCCATTTTTCTATAAATAAGCTCATTCCTTCATTATTTCTTACGAATTCCTTTGAAATTTAGAGAGAGAAACTATAGAGAGAAAGAAAAAAAGTGTTACGCTACTTCACTACTTTTTATATCTAGTACTCTTCTTTCTAAGGTAGGGAATATTATTTGTTGTACTCGTAAGGGTACTCTTTCTTTCTTATTTATAAAGAGAACTTCATTATTCCATTCTTTATTATTACATTGGAATAACTCAGATACTGCCGAGCTACCCTATACTTGGTGAAATTCTTACATTATTTCATTCTTTTTATTTTTACTGTTGGAATATCACATACATGCGTTTTATATCTGGGACTGGTTCCATCTTTATTATTATTCATTGGAATATCACATGCATGCGTTTTCTGTGGGGACGATTAAAATCTTATTAGATACATTGGAATAACACATACATGCCAAGTACCGCATACATGGGGATTTGTTGTTATTCCATTCTTTATTATTACATTGGAACATCCTGCCGGTCTTAATTTCGCTTTGACACGGTTCCGTTATTTAGTATTCTGTTGGAATAACTTTGTACATGCTGAAGTACCGCATGCATGGTGATTTCTTTTGTTATTCCATTCTTTATTATACTCATTTGGTTAAAGTTTTGACTTCTATACTCCATGAAATTAGTGGAATATCCTTGATATTTGCGCTTCATCCAAAGATCTTTTCATGGAAATATTCTTACGAGCATTCTTGAATTTTACTCTACAAAGCAAAGTATCATGTTGACAATTTGGACATTATTAGTTTACGGATAAATTAATTCTTGAACTTATTTTATTGAATTATTATGACATTGTCATCATCCTCATGTTTATATTATGTTGAAAGTCATACGTGGGCTGTGGTGCATAGATGGACTTGGTATGATTATGACCGAGGATTATTCGGTATAATCATGACCGTAATGTTACAAATGATGTGGAAAAAGTCCTCATTGGCCCGTAGTGCATTGATGGACATTTTTTGGTATGATTATGGCTATGGATTCTCTTCAGCTAAGGGTGCAAAGATGAACTGTTTTATATCATGATCAGAACTGTTGATGAAAACATGATTATCTTTGGCCCGTGGTGCATGGATAATTCATGGTTGTAATACTAAAGAATATCCTTGGCCTGTAGTGTAGGGATGATTTGATGATGTGGATTATTTATTAAGCTGAGTCTCAGCGATAACAGTGATGAAAAACCTTTTAAATCATAAAAGATAATAGATTTTATTTTCTACTTGACTCTTCTAATGGATTGCTTGTTCCGCTGCAGTTAAACTTGATAGTTATTATATTTTATTAGTGTAACACTGTTGAAGGCTAATGATAATTTATTCTGCATTATCTTAGTCATAATATTTCTTACTGGGCTAGTTGAGCTCACCCTTTCTTTCACTGTTCTCTTCAGGAAATGAGAACGTAGCTGGGACTAGTCGGAAAACAGAGTGATGGTCCTAGATGGTGCATTAGTAGTCCTCACTATTCTGTGAAATAGTGTGATAATAATTGTAATGAGGACTCCTTTTGAGTTTGTATACTCTCTAGTAGACAATATTTGTATTCAAACTCACGAGTTTATGTTTTTGTCGTGATTGTATACCGACGGTTGTATTATTAAGTTGTATTTGAATTCTGTACCATGTATCTGGCGACTCAAGATGGGTGATGTATACCCTATTTTGGGGGCGTCACAAACACCGACTTGATATCCACGGTTGTGATTCTATTACGATCAACTTTAACCCCCTTTTCAGTATCAAACCAGCTACACTTAAATGTAACTACCTTTTTGCCACCGTGATAATTGAGCACAACTACATCCTGTAAACGACCATAGTAATTGGACTCAGAATCTTGATAGCATCTTCCTAACACCACAACCCCAGAATTGACTGATGTGAGTTCATGCAAGTCATCGACTCTAAATCTATACCCATTCACTATGCAACTGTGAAAAAACTAACAACTTTGTAAGGTCCTTGGATGACATCTATAAAATGCTCAGGAATACTCTCCGCTTCAACCCTTTTCTTAAACCATTGTTGGAAATTAGCATTAGTGAATGTTTCCAAGTCTGCTGCAGTAAAAGTTGGGTTAGAAGCATACACTTCTTCTTCGAATGAACTGCGATATTAGTAAAATGTCTTTAACATATATAGAGATGACTACACTTGTAAATTATACTAACTAGAGCAAATAAGCTTAGACTTACGTGATGTATGATGATACTTCGGGCATATTTAGAAGCACGTATGTAGATACAATCTTCAACTCTTTGTCGCTTAAGTAAGTCAGAGTCTCAGGACCAAATGGATTAGCCGGATATGTGAATACAACTAACTCTTCTCCATCTGCTCGACATCACTGTGCTTAATTATAGTTGAGCAAATATCTCGAAAGAAATTTGACAGTTCGGTCAATGCATCCATAACTTTTCTGGGTAACATCTCACGAAATGCAATTGGAATCAACTTCGGCATGAATACATGACAATCGTGACTCTTGAATCCAAAAATTTTCAATTGCTCAACCTTACAACAACGTGTTATGTTCGACGCATATCCATCTGGGAGCTTCAACCTACTAACCCACTTACAGACATCTTCAACTTGTTGCTTAGTAAGACTAAATGGAGCTTTAGGTTTACGTAGTGTTAGAAATGAAGCCACAATTACCGCCTAATGTTCAATGCCTCCAAATCTTTTCGAGCATTGTCATTATCTTTAGTTTTACCACTCGCATCTAACACGGTGTAAAACAAGTTCTCGAAAACATTCTTTTCGGTATGCATGACATCTATACAATGACAAACTAAAAGTGTGCCCCAATACGACAACTCAAACCATATAGGTAAAGGAATTCCGTGCATCTGCTCTCGCTTCTCAATTTATCGTGTTCCTTCCCTAAGAAAGGAAAATCAAGTTGATTCAACCACTCCAAGACCTCCTTTGCCGACAATGAGCCAATAACCCCCTTCTTCTCTATCTTTCGTTGAACTGTAGACATCTTTACGTAATTGTGATCAAGAGGCAAGAATCTTGAAACGAGTACCAAAAAAACTACATTTCCACCCATGATGATGTTGTTGGGTTGCCTTGCACATCCCCATACACCACCGGGCAGAATGACTTCCCGTGAGTTGACCAACCACTAACCATCCCGAGAGCCGAAAAAGTCGTTGATAGTCCATAATGAGGTCGCTTTCATCACAAAATTCTCGCATATCGATTTATCATACGTCTGAACCCCTGTCTCCCACAACATCTTTAGTTCATCCACTAACGGTCGAAGGTACACATTAAGATCTTTTGTAGGACTTTTATCCCCCGGAATGAGTAAAGTCAAAAACAAATACGGATCCCTCATGCACATTGCTAGTGGAAGATTATAAGCGACTATAATGACTGGCCAAACTGAGTACGGCTGGCTAAAATTATTAAAAGGGCAAAAGCCATCAGTAGCCATGCCAAGCCTAACATTCCTAACTTCTTCCGCAAACTCAGGATAATTTACATCAAATCTCTTTCATTCATCTCCATCCGTTAGGTGAGTCAGCTGACCAGGCATGACATCCTTTGTTCGATGCCAACTCATATGTTGAGCCGTATAAGACGACATGAATAGCCGCTGAAGTCAGGGCGCAAGTGGAAAGTATCGTAAGATTTTCCTGGGAACATGTTTCTCCTTCCCCTCACGTTTTGTAACCTTGTAGCGCGATAATCTGCATATATCACACTGTCCCTTATCTCTGTCCTGCCTATAGTATAACATGCAATCCTGCTCATAAGCATCGATTTTCTGATACCCCATATTTAACCCCTTGACCATCTTCTTCACTTCGTAATAATTCGCAGGAAGAGTATGATCCTTGGGTAAGAACTGTCCAATTATAGCGAGCAAATCGTTGAAACCTCTCTCACTACAGTCGTGCTCATTCTTGAAGTGTAAGAGCTTCGTCACTGCAGAAAGCTTGGTGTTCATATCATTTCCCGGATACAACGCGACCCCAGATTCAGATAGCAACTTTTAAAAGGCAACAACTGTAACATTTGGCACTTGCTTCGCACTGCTTGAAGAAGGTTCATATTCATCCCAGTCAATAGTAGTAGGGCCATAAACATCAACCAACATCTCAACTGGATCATAGTTTTCGACGTATGAATCCCGTAGAATTGGTTGTTCCACAATATTTTCAATTACTTCTGATTCCCCATGATGAGTCCATACGAAGTACCCATCTACAAATCCACGAGAAAATAAGTCGAATTTAAACTCGCCGACTTTCTTCCAAATCAAATTTTTACACTTGACACACGGGCATCGCATTTTCTCGTGCGCATCATCCGTATGTTCTAGTGCTTTGTTCAAGAAATCTAAAACCCCAAAACGATAAGCTGAGACTAATCCCCTCCCATCAATGGGTATCCTACGGTACATCCAACTCTAGTCGGCTGACATTTTTAACTACACAGAAGTACGCATTAAGTTAATTTGGATATTCATGCGTGAATTAGATCTACCTAGTATCTCTACAGGACAGGGGTAAGGCTTCTATCCCGTTATTGGATGTGTCTCATCACTAGTGCAAACACGTTGATTACGTTTCATGAGTTTCAAGAAAATTTCGGCAGCACCTCCCCATGGTCTCCAAGCACACAAAATAGACTAAGATAACTTAATCTAAGTATGCACTCAGAGAACATATAGAGATAACAGTCGATTAATCCTCAAAATAACAAAAAATGTACCATTTCGTATTTGCACCGGCCTAAGTGAGAGACATAACATCCAATAACAGTCCCAAACTGGGGACTGTTCGACATTCACCCCTATTGAGTGTATGTCAAACAAGTTTCTAAGTTTCAAAGTATAGTACATAGTTTATGAGAATTTATGTGGAATCTCTACTTGAGTCGGCAACCGGGCAAAAAAAAAGGGTCGTAGTTCTTGTTGTGTCCTATACTCGAATAATAAAGTTAATTCAATTACTGCAAACATTCCTCACTGTTCCATCATAACAGATGACAACATCCCGAAGGAGTTCCATTACGCTATTGACAAAGTTCAACAACTTACTGGCACTACTTCCGGATGTTGCCATCTGATATAATGGAAACGATGAGGAATGTCTCTGCAAGAATTCAATTACCTTTATTATTCGAGTATAGGACACAAAACAGAACTACTTAACCCTTTTTTTTAATTGTTCTTAGAGAACCTATTGGAGTACTATTTAGTCGCAAGAATCGCTATGTCGAAAACCGCATACAAGAAAGAGTACATATATATAGGGAGAGTATTATTGCATTTATATATTGAAAATTGTGGCAAACTAAGCAAATGCTACTTAGTTTATTCCAATGATAATAAACTAAGTAAGTGGTACTTAGTTTATGAGAATTGTTAATTATTTGGAATCTATAGAGACTACTGTTCGACATTCACTTCTAGCTATTCTTAGTTTATTTTGCCAATGATGATAAATTAAGTAAGTGGTACTTAGTTTATGAGAATTGTTATTTAGAATCTATAGAGACTACTGTTCGACATTCACTTCTAGCTATAAAATGTTATTTTGCCAATGATGATAAACTAAGTAAGTGGTACTTAGTTTATGAAAATTGTTATTTGGAATCTATAGAGACTACTTATATATATTTTTTATTTTAATTTGTAGTATATTATATAATTGGCTTATTTATTTATTAAATTTACTTTATTAAATTAAATTAAATCATTTTATTTTATTTTATTTATTAAACTAAATTAAATTAAATTTTTATTACTTTTTATTTTATTTTGTATTATATTATAAAAGTTCTAGTTTAATTTAATTTAATTTAATTTCGTAATTAAAAATATCTTATTTTATTTTATGGAATCTTGTATTATATTATATATATTATATAATTTTTAATTTTTTATTATTAAATTAAATTAAATTTAATTTAATTTAATTTATTTTAAATTTAATTTAATTGTATTTAGATTATTTAAATTAAATTAAATTTATTTTATTATTTTTATTTATTTTTATTTTTATTGAATTGTATTTTATTTATTAGATTAAATCAAAGTTTTTTTATTTTATTCAAATTAATTTAATTTATTTTTTATTTTATTTTACTTTATTTTGTATTATATTATGTTATTTATTTTATTTTTAAAATTTATTTTATTTAATAAACTAAATTAAATTATATTTACTTTATTTTATTTTAGTAGTAAGAAACTAAGTAAATGGTACTTAGTTTATGATTTATTAATATTGAGAAACTAATTACTAATATAATACATGCAAGTCTGCAATTTCATAATTCTGACAGAATTTCTTTCATAAATTCAGTTGTAAATAACAAATATATCAAGATTAAAAACAGTCCTAAAATCAGTTACATTATGATAAGGAACCCAAATTTGATATCAATATTCTGCAATTACCAAATTTCAAATAATATGCACTTAAATAATATGCAGTCCACAAACCCAAAATCAAAATTCCAATTTCAGCAATATACAGTCCACAAATTCACAACAACAAATTCACAGGAACAACATATTATCCAAATTGGGTTAATCTCATATTCAAACTAAAATTAAACTAAACCTAAAACAAATTAAGCCACAAGTTTCACAATTTGCAACAAATTAACCCTAAAAATCTAATACTTGGCAGAAAACTAACCTTGAAATTGAATTAATGTGCAAACTAACCGACGGTGGTGCCTGGTGGTGCTTCAACCGAAGGTGTTGGTGGCGTCTACTGGTGGTGGAACCGATCGACAGTGATAGTGGTGGTGGCAGTACGTGGTGGTGGTACGTAGTGGCAGTACGTGGTGGTGGTAGTGGCAGTATGTGGTGGTGGTGGAATCGAAGGTGGTGGTGGTGGTGGCAGTACGTGGTGGAACCATTGTTGGCGGCAGTACGTGGTGGAACCGGTGGTGGCGGTGGCAGTACATAGTGGAATCGGTGGTGGTGGCGGTGGCAATACGTGGTGGTTGTGGCGGTGATGGTAGCAGTACGTGGTGGTTGTGGCGGTGATGGTGGTGGTGGAGATGAGAGCAGTGAGAGAAGTGAGACTGAGAGAGAAAGGCGTAAAGTGAGATCGAGAGAAATGAGAGTTCTAGATCTAGAGAAAGAGAGAAATTAATGAGAGCAAAGTGAGAGAAACGAGGGGGCCGGAGAAGACGTACCGATTAGTAAGGTTTTAGGATTAGTTTCGACGGACTGTCCGTTGTAATTACATTTGTCGTAATTAATGTATCTTCGACTGAATAGTCCGTGGGAACTAACACTATTCAGTTGAACATAAGGTTCGCGCTGGCGGGAACTTTGGCGCCAATGGAATATATATATTTTCGATGAACAACCGTCAAAATTAAAGTAGTTTCGACTGACTTATCTTTGACTGACTATTCCGTCGGAATACATATTATCTTCGAGGGAATGTGTCCGTCGAGAGTAGATCCGTCGAAATTAGCCAGTTTTCTTGTAGTGTCAGAGTTTGTAGACTACCAGGAGAGACGAGGAAGGATTGTAGTGTGTCGAGAACTTCCTCAGGGCCGTAGTCTGCTGAGGAAGTCATGTTCAGAATCGTAGAGACAGTCTGCCTACGAGCCGACCAAGTATCTGCCGAAGCCAAGTCAAGAATTATAGACTACACTCAGAGTCGTAGAGTCTACTGATCATACCAGAGGCCGAGATCGTAGTCGAGCAAGATCAGATGAAGACAACAAGCACAAGGCAAAAATCGTAGAGTGTCAAGATCTGATCTCGGAGTCGTAGTGTCTGCACAGCAAAAGAAGAATCGTAGAGTGCAGAACTAAGACCTCAATAGATGTGCTCACAATGCCAAGACAAAATCATAGAGCAAGCACGATTCTCAACGAATGAGCACTCCCAGAATATACAAAGAAACCAAGCCTCTGGTTGGCACTACAAATATACATCCCACCTGAAGAGAACTAGAGAACACTCAACGAATGGCATGTATGCTAACAGAAGATCTAAGCATCAACCCAATCAACATCAAGATTGGGTTGTGAAGCCATTCGAAATGAAGTCTTCCACAAGTTGATCAGAAGAAGACTTCAGTAACTGACTGAGGAAAGTTAACAAGTGCCGTAGCGGTCATGTGATAAGATGACAACGATCTTGGAAGTACTCAGGATTGTAGTGTTTGCCAAACAAAGAAAGAACTGATGGAGTGCATACAGAGATACTGGAAAGCTTCTGAAGAACAAGGCTAAATTGATTAAGCATTGGGTCAGTCCATTGAAGATAAGTGAACGAGAGATCACAAGGAGAAAGAGAGCTGGACACGCCATAAATCTGAAGTGTCTTGCTATTCAGAAGGGGCCAAAACAAAGAAGTTAAGTCATCAGTCTCTGAGAGCTGTTAAGGAAAACAGAAGTATTGAAGCACTGCACCAAAGAAGAAAGAGGTGTTCTACATTGAAGATCCAATCAACACTCTTTAAGATCGTAGTGTTGTCTCTACCAGTCAACAAGACACTACGATCAGGTCCATGAAGACATGCATCAGAATCGTAGAATACGAATGGCTGAAGATTGAAGCATTGACAACGGTTCAATCTGAATGTTGATATTTGTATAAAAGCTTATTGAGAGCATCGATGCAAAATGACAACCTCTGATCAAGAAATCAGAAGGAAAAAATAAAGTCTTCGACCTGCCCAAGAAATTAAAGTGACATCTCTGATGGGGCAGGTGAAACAGTAGACTACAGTGTCAGAAAAGTTATAACATGTCATATCTGCAGTTTATCTCAAGCAACTCGAGATCTGTGAAGATGTTTGAATAGCTTTCAATGCCTACTTTTCAACGAAAGGATTGGGAAGGAGTATAAATCAACTAGAGCTTCAAAGATAAAAGGTTGTTGGAGTTGCCGAGTTCGAAGAAATGGTGGACAGATCTAAACCTCGTGAGATAATGAGTTCGAAGGCTCACTCTACGATCCACCAAGAACACTTAGAGACAGACAAAGAAAGATGTAGAAGTGAGAGTTCTACAATGTAGAAGTGAGAGTTCTATTACAAGAAGAGTGTTCTGAACTGCCGAGAGAAAGAAGAGCATCATGTCATCTCGATGTCCATTATGGGAAGACTCTAAGTACCACAGAGAAGAGCTCACAGTCATCTTAGCAAGTCCATCATGAGAAGGCATCAAGTATCAAGAAATGAGATCACAAACGCCATCATGGTGGCAAGCATGAGAAAGTTTCTAAGTACCTAAAAAAAGAGCTTACAGTCATCTTAGAAACTTATCATGTACAGCCATCAAGTATCAAGGAGAATGATCTTCAAGATAGTCATCAAGGGATCATCCGAAGTGATTGAGTAACTGAAGAAGCTGAGCATCATGCAACACTTAACTGCACTTCAAGGGTGATCACGCCAAGCTGCTAAGTATAAAAGATTTTCAGAGCATGAAGACATCTTAGTAGCTTAGCACCAACTCCAACAAACAAACAAACAACTCAACAACAAGAAGCCAGGGCCTGAGGGGTCCTTGTCCAGAGGGACTAAATGAATATACAAGCCTGCTGGGCTTGAAGAGTTCCTAAGGAACTAAAGAAGTTCTAAGGCTGCTGGCCTTGAAGAGTTCTTAGTGAATTGAAATCCCAAGGCTGCTAACCTTGAAGGAATCTTAGTGATTCAGGGTGCTGCCCTTCCTTAATGGAAATGCTGCAAGTTGAAAGCAGAAGAATGGATTAGGAGCTTGAGTCTCTGAACTACTTAAAACCCCTTGTGTCTTTTACCTTATATCATTTACATTATGTACATTAATTGCTATAACTGCTATGTATGTTTTAAGTGCTTACAACTGAATTAACTCTACGAATAATGTATGTTTGATTACTAATATATCAATGAAGGGGATCTTTTACTTATTCCGCTGTGCTTGAAAAGATTCTTATGTTTGACATTTGCTAATTCATAAGCAACACAAAATAAATGAGAAAAATATTTGAAATTAAAAGGATCTATTCAACCCCCCCTTCTAGATCTATATTGTTCCTACTGGGAACTAACAATTGGTATCAAAGCAGGTTCTCATGCTATATTCAAAAGCTAATCGCTTTGAGTCTGATCTTAGGCACAAACATTATTCTAAACTTAGTTTAGTAGTAAGTAACTTGTTATATGCAGATGAGCTCACACGTTGGAAATACTGTGTATAGGTTAAAATGTGTATATACACCTGAAGCTGCTCAGATTGGTCTATGTTCTCGATTGTTACATCAACAAGACCAATCCTTGCCTGCAGTCAATCTTGTAGTCTGAAGACCAGACGAGAAAGCCCAATAGACATCAACGACAAAGAGTCAATCATCCACCAGCCTGAAAGATGAAAAGGCCATACATGCTAAGAAACGCTTATCCAGAGAAGAAAGAAGTCCTTCTCAAACATGTGTCTGGCCAACCAACAGTTGGGTGCAACAAGAGCAATAAGAAATTGTGAACTGAAGGATGTCAAAGAACTAAAAATGCTGAGATTCTCAGGCTGCATCTTCAAGACTACGACTGATTGATTAAAGGCCAACAAGAGCAATAAGCTGTCAGGAGCAAATGTGAAGCTATGCACATCAATGCTTAAACTCGATTATATTAAAGATAAATGATGATTAAGAAACCGACAAAAAGAAAAGGTACTTGCCTCACTATTATAAATGTGTACATCATAAATGCACCTTCTTATGAACTATAACAATATTCGTCAAGGAGTCATAATCTACCTAAAAGGTGAGAGAGAAAGTACCACGAGGATGGAAACTCAAATGCCTATAAACTTTCTCTCCATCCAAGTTTTAGGTTGAAGATGACATCTTGAAGGAAATCTGAAATGGGTCACAAGAGCATCACATGCCAAATTAATTCTATGTGAAGTAATCTTTGCTGGTGGATTAGTATGTATGTACAAACCTATGTTCTAAGTGTTTGACAACACACAGAGTATGATCAGTTCTACAAGAGTATCTTGATGATGTGTAGAAACTGATCACCTCCATGAATCAACTAGATACTCCTAAATCGTAGAGTTGATTCTCACTCTGTGAACATTTAAACCTTGTGAACATAACCCTGCAAATGATGAAACCATCAAAGAAAAAGAGTGTGTTTCTTAAAGTGACAAATCTTACACACACTCACCATTATGCATCTCAAAATGTATTATCTAAAACTAGTTGCATTCATGAATATGACTGTTGGTGATAAATGTGATGATTATCTAAATATGAGGAGCGGGGGTTTAGAAAACTAACTAAAAGAGGACCCATTTAATTGTGGGTACCAAAAATAGAAATGTATTTAACTCTGCAGTACTTGGTCTATCTCGACCACACTAAGGAATGCCAAGCAGTAAGACTTCATCAAGAAGACTCAACTAAAGGTAAGGCTAAGGACTCGCTCGTAAATTATTCTGATAAAATTCCTATATGTCCAAGCCTATCCTTGAAGACCCACTGAGCTAACCTGAAAGAAGCTCACATGGCTGCTAATCTGTATATGGAAGCAGACCAAGCAACCAAAGATGAAAATGGTCTTATATGCTCAAATCAGGCAAAGCATGCTATATGAGAAGAATCCTTAAAGAAGCTCACATCAGAGGATCATCGAGCATCAGTCAAGAGGAGCTCATTACGGGATCAGAACTTCACACACACAAGACTGTCAAAGAAGACTACATTCATAGTGTTGTCAAAAGATCGTAGAGTGATCAGTCCTGAAAATATCCATACCTACGATACAAGGAGATCTAAGTGATAATTGTGTTTCCAGTCAGAAGGAGATATGCGAGGCTGCCTTCAAATGAACCTAAAGTAAAGGGAATCACATCTATCTGGGAAGACAACATCAACCATGGGGAGCAGTTATCTATTAAGGAACAACAACACTGAGATATACTATGAAGTAATGTACCAGCTACAGAGTCCCAAAACTTTGTGACTGATGAACCAAATGAAGATCCATAGTCAGTAGGAACGTCTCAAAACGTACTACTGATAACCTATCAGCCACCCAACTCAAAATCGTGGAGTGCTAACGATCAAACATCCGATCGTAGTGTAAGAGCAGGAGGACACCACGATTATAGCAAATGCAATTGTCCAAAGTTGGTAGAGGACCTCCCCAACAGAAAAGATTAAAAGAGATATTAGTGAAAATTAATCCTAAAGTACTTCATCTGGAAATTGCCTCAGGGACAAACTTGACCCTTAGCTCACTCTAAGAGGTTGGCCCTTCCTGAGCTACCTTAACCCAGAAGAATTGCTTGATCAAATTCATCTCAAGGACCAAGACAGTCAACGATCGCAGAGTAGAGTTTGAGAGAACTCAACGATCGTAATGTAACTTCAATGATCGTAGTGTAACCTCAGCGATCGTAGAAGCAGACTCGACGATCGCAATCCTACCAGAGTATACTCCAGTTCACGAGGAGCTTGAGAAATGGGACAATTGCTCAAACATTCAGATTATGAGGAAATAAGTTCGAATATATCAGTGATCAAGCTGTGCTGCATCAAGATGAGGATTAATGTCAAAACCACCCACTACAATGTCTCTCAAAAGATGATCGTTAAGTCTACAAAGGAAAATGTAGAGTCCATAGCTGCCTTATCATGCTACTCTATGAATCAAAATAGTCAACGGTCAATCCACTTCATTGACACCTATTCATTTTTGAAAAGAAACATTAAACTGAAGAGTTAATGGGGGAGTTATAGCTCATTACTGGGCATCGTTCAACCAATAGTTGGTTGACACATCACTAATTATGCAGAGTTAGAAGGAACTGCCATAAAGGAAAATTAAATTAGTAAACAGTTATCAAAAGCTATCGAACCTTTCTCCCTCCCATTTTCAAACCCTAAAATCCTCTCAAAAAGCCAAAATTAGTTAACTCTCCAGAGCCCTACCCAAATCATAGACATCTCTCATAACTCCTCTAAATCAAATACCCACATACTTTGAACTCTTCAAATGGCAGAATGGCGAGTTATAACATGAATTTAACTCGGCTTCAAAAAGTTCGAAGAATCAGAAACGAAGTTCAAGGACATACTTGAGCTCATAAAGAAGGCTGGGTTCTCTGAGTGCTTGGAGGCAGACACTCTAGTCTACACAGAGCTAGTAAAACAGTTCTACTCGAATGCTTAGATAAATTCTGGGCTTCTGACCACGAAGGTGAAAGGATCAAGTCTGAAGATAAGAGCTTCAGACATCAATCAATGCCTAGGGTTTCCCAACCAAGGTCTGATAAACTTGGATGAAGTAGACATTGAAGAAGGAAAGAGGCTAATGCGATACCAGAGGAACCAAAATTTAAAGGATATGAAGAAGAAGAAGTTTCTAGAGGAATACGAGTTCCTTGCTGAAATAGTTGGAAAATGTATACTATGTAAGGACACTGCACACGACACGGTGCTTAATCAACAGTTAAAGATCATGTCTGCTATAGTCTTGAAGAAATGAATTAACTTTGGAGTTATCCTGTTTGATCAAATATCCAAATGGGTAGAAAAGGATGAATTGAAGAAGTCTACAGAAAAACCACTTACAAAAGTGTTTTATGGAAGACTACTGAGCATTGTGCTGAAGAAGAAATTAGGAAACAAAATCAAGGATGATGAGGGAGAACCTCTGAATGTTCACAAAGTAATGTCTCCACAATTGTTTGTAAATTAGAAGAAAATTCCAAAGGAGAACAGAAGGCTGACAACTGGGAGCACCAACAAGGCCTCTGTAAAGAAGAGGAAGGCAGAAGAGGTAGAAAGCTTTGAGTCTGATGACTCTGTACCAGCATCAACCACACCAGCCAGAAAGAAATCTAGAGGTCTGAAGAAAACCAAGGCCTCATCAAGAAGTAGAAGTCTCTCCTCCAAAGATAAGGATGAAGAAGAAAAAGTCCTGACTGCTGAAACCACAAAGTGAAGAAGTAACAGGTTACTTCAAGAGCCACTAAGAAAGAGAGCTAAGGTGGAAAACAGGCCAGCCCCAGCTTCCCAAGAAAGTCCATCCAACAAAGTAGAGGACGTAAAGTCAGAAGAAGAGAAGGAAACTGATAGTCTCAAGACTAAGTCCTCTCAGACAAAATCCAGCAATGAAGGTGAAGCTGGATTAATGAATAAAAATGCAGCATCTGCTGATGAAGAAGAATTCTCAAGCCCTTTGGCTAATCCTCAGAGTATTCACTCTGCTGATGAAGAAGAGATTCAAGATGACCAAACTCAATCCCCAAATGCTACTGCCCCAACAAGCCCAGATGATAGGTTAAATGATGCTATTTCTAAAAAGGAAGAACGTGCCCATTCCAATCCTGAAAACCCCCATGACAGCTTAAAGGGTGATGAGTTCACAGAAGAAGGGACTGCCCCTATCAGTACTGAACCCCAATAAAGTTCGTCTGATGATCTAGAGGCTTCAGAGTCTGAAGAGGAAGAAGAGTCTGAAACCCCTATAGCTGAACTTCCAACAAGAAGGAAGAGCTATAGACTGCAAGCCAAATTTGCCTCTAAAAGGAGAAGCGATCACTCCAATGCCATCATTAAACTAAGTGATGATAAGTTTGTATCAAAGGATGAAAGTGCTGAAGATGGAACCATTGGTGAAGAAGATGAATCAGAGGAAGATCTTGCTGAAGAAGGTTCTGAAAAAGAAATGTAGTAAGAAGGATTCACTGTTGGAAATGATCAAGATGATTCAGGCTCTGAAAGAGAAGAAATGGAGAATGATTCCAATTTTGAAAATTAGGAATTAGAGGAACCAGAACTCTATCTTGTCCTTTCTCCGACAAATATTACCAGGAGAATAGTGGTGGAAGTCTCGAATGAACCACCAGAAACACCACCAGAGAGATGGGTGAACTATGGAATGAACAGCTCAAGGTGGTAAGGATGACTACCTTTGATATAGTTAAAAATTGTAACAACATGGAGCTGGACTGCAATACAATCCTTTATTATCCCGATGATTTACTAATGAGATGGTTCTTCCAATGGATGTCATGGTTAAAAGCCCATACTGAAAGGGATGGAAGTTACTTCAGCTGGTGCTACTCTTATTTTCCAAGCATGGAGCTGGTGGCACAAAACTTCCCAAGGGTGAAGAAGTTTGCCACCAAATTGATCACAAACCAGCCTCACTACAAGGTCTACAGACATGCCGACAATCACTATATCCCCTACAATCGTAGAGTGGACTCTCAAGGAAGAAGGATCCTGACCAAGGAGATGATTGTAGAGTCTATTCACTTTACTACTGATGGTGTTCAAGTTCAATACCAGAAGCCTCCATCTACTCAAGCACTACTGACAAACATTCTTTCATCCTCAACTAGTGATTGGAACTCAATGATTCTTCAGATTATCAACACCTTCGAAAATCTGTCCAAGGATGCAGATCGTAGAGTTCAATCTGTTGCTCAACAGTAGACTGCTCAACCAGATGATCAAATATCTGTGGAGAAGGAGCTGATGAAAAATTCTGATGTACTGATTGAGAAAATATCTCTATTCATTGAAGACACAAAGAAGCTGACAGCAACAGGAGATAATTCATTCCAGAATAGACTTCAAGCTACTATGGCTGATGTATCTCTCAAACTTAAAGAGAGAGATAACATCTATCTGAAGGTCATGAATGGTCAGAAGGTAGATGCACTACAAGCAAAGAAAGCCAGTGAAGAGCAGATCCAAGCCCTCTTTGACAAGATTGACAACATGAAGCAGTCTTCCTCAATGCAACTTGAGCTAGGCCAACAAGAACTCAAGTTTGAAGTTGCTAACTCCTCCTACTTGATGGAGAAGCATATGTCCAACATGGAGCAGCTTTCCCAATGATAAATGACAAAAAGGGGGAGAAAAAGAGGCATAGAAAGAGGCAGAGCAAGAGTCATTCAAAGAAGGGCAAGAAGAGCAGAAGGAAAGGAGAAAAGAAGTCAAAGAAGAAGATAGCAAAAGAAGAGGCAGAGTCATCATCCGAGGGGGAGCCGAGGAATGATGAGCCTATGTATGCCGAAGATGAGGGGGAGCCAGAAGAAGAAGAGAAGCATACATCTAAGGGGGAGCAGGAGAGAGTAGGACAAATAGATGATTAGCTGATCAACAGACATCCTGGAAACATACATGGAGCCAAAAGAGGTACATCTCTAACTAGTTAGGTATGTTCTAGATCCAGGATGTAAAATGCCAGTGTATCAAAATTTCACATCATTATAAATGATATTCATGATTATCTGTTTTAGAAATACAGCTGCTCACTGTATATAAGATTCATTCATAACATGCATATGCATTTATTGTTTTTGTCATAATCAAATAGGGGGAGATTGTCAGGAATAAGCATGTGAATGTTATTCCTATTTACATATGATTTGATTATGATATATATATGAATGAATATTCAAGTATGCTTGTATTAACAAAAGCTATAAAGTCCTTTGATAGATAATAGAAATATGTGTACAAGGACTTAGAATGAATTGCTCAAATATGTTAGGTTGATCCTACATGAGCAAAACAACTTTGTAAAGTCCTTAAAAAGAAATGACGTACAAGGACTATAAATATAGAAAGATCAAGCATGTTAGGTTGATCTTATGATGTAATAGATAGGCTTGTCTGATCGTCAAGCACTGCACCAGAAATCATAGTTTTCTAGGAGAGTCAAGGAAAACTCGAGAGCTATCGAGGCAGAATCGTAGTCTGCAAGATAGTAGATCTCGGAGTTCGTAGACTGCCAGGAGAGACGAGGAAGGATCGTAGTATGTCGAAAACTTCTCTCGTATCGTAGTCTTGAAGAAGTAATGTTGAGAATCGAGAGACATGCCTTCGCCTACGAGCCACCAAGTATCGGCGAAGCCAAGTCAAGAATCGTAGACTACACTCAGAGTCGTAGAGTCTACTGATCATACCAGAGGCAGAGATCGTAGTCGAGCAAGATCAGATGAAGACAACAAGCACAAGGCAAAAATCGTAGAGTGTCAAGATCTGATCTCGAAGTCGTAGTGTCTGCACAGCCAAAGAAAAATTATAGAGTGCAGAACTAAGACCTCAACAGATGTGCTCACAATGCCAAGACAGAATCATAGAGCAAAAATGATTCTCAACGAATAAGCACTCCCAGAATATCCAAAGAAACCAAGCCTCTGGTTGGCACTACAACTATACATCCCACTTAAAAGGAACCAGAGAGAACTCAACGAATGGAATGTATGCTAACAGAAGATCTAAGCATCAACCCAATCAACATCAAGATTGAGTTGTGAAGCCATTCTAAATGAAGTCTTCCACAAGTTGATCAGAAGAAGACTTCAGCAACTGACTGAGGAAAGTCAACAAGTGCAGTAGCGGTCATGTGATAAGATGACAATGATCTTGGAAGTACTCAGGATCGTAGTGTTTGCCAAACAAAGAAAGAACTGATGGAGTGCATACAGAGATACTGGAAAGCTTCTGAAGAACAAGGCTAAATTGATTAAGCATTGGGTCAGTCCATTGATGATAAGTGAACGAGAGATCACAAGGAGAAAGCGAGCTGGACACGCCATAAATCTGAAGTGTCTTGCTATTCAGAAGGGGCCAGAACAAAGAAGTCAAGTCATCGCCTCTACGAGAGTCATTAAGGCAAATGTAAGTGTTCAAGCACTGCACAAAAGAAGGAAGAGGTGTTCTACATTGAAGATCCAATCAACACTCTTTAAGATCGTAGTGTTGTCTCTACCAGTCAACAAGACACTACGATCAGGTCCATGAAGACATGCATCAGAATCGTAGAGTACGAATGACTGAAGATTGAAGCATTGACAACGGTTCAATCTGAATGTTGATATTTGTATAAAAGCTTATTGAGAGCATCGATGCAAAATGACAACCTCTGATCAAGAAATCAGAAGGAAAAAATAAAGTCTTCGACATGCCCAAGAAATTAAAGTGACATCTCTGATGGGGCAGGTGAAACAGTAGACTACAGTGTCAGAAAAGTTATAACATGTCATATCTACAGTTTATCTCAAGCAACTCGAGATCTGTGAAGATGTTTGAATAGCTTTCAACGGCTACTTTTCAACGAAAGGATTGGGAAGGAGTATAAATCAACTAGAGCTTCAAAGATAAAAGGTTCTTTGGAGTCTTTGAGTTCAAGAAATGGTGGACAGATCTAAACCTCGTGAGATAATGAGTTCGAAGGCTCACTCTACGATCCACCAAGAACACTTAGAGACAGACAAAGAAAGATGTAGAAGTGAGAGTTCTACTACAAGAAGAGTGTTCTGAACTGCCGAGAGAAAGAAGAGCATCATGTCATCTCGATGTCCATTATGGGAAGACTCTAAGTACCACAGAGAAGAGCTCACAGTCATCTTAGCAAGTCCATCATGAGAAGGCATCAAGTATCAAGAAATGAGATCACAAACGCCATCATGGTGGCAAGCATGAGAAAGTTTCTAAGTACCTAAAAAAAGAGCTTACAGTCATCTTAGAAACTTATCATGTACAGCCATCAAGTATCAAGGAGAATGATCTTCAAGACAGTCATCAAGGGATCATCCGAAGTGATTGAGTAACTGAAGAAGCTGAGCATCATGCAACACTCAACTGCACTTCAAGGGTGATCACGCCAAGCTGCTAAGGATAAAAGATTTTCAGAGCATGAAGACATCTTAGTAGCTTAGCACCAACTCCAACAAAAAAATAAAAAACTCAACAACAAGAAGCCAGGGCCTGAGGGGTCCTTGTCCAGAGGGACTAAATGAATATACAAGCCTGCTGGGCTTGAAGAGTTCCTAAGGAACTAAAGAAGTTCTAAAGGTGGTCGGCCTCAAGAGTTCTTAGTGAATTCAAGTCCCAAGCGTCGCTAACCTCAAGGAATCTTAGTGATTGTGGTGCCGCCTTCCTTAGTGGAAATCCTGCAAGTTGAAAGTAGAAGAGTGGATTAGGAGATTGAGTCTCTGAACCACTTAAAACTCCTTGTGTCTTTTATCTTATGTCATTTACATTTCGTACATTAACTGCTATAACTGCTATGTATGTTTTAAGTGCTTATAACTGAATTAACTCTACGAATAATGTATGTTTGATTACTAATATATCAATGAAGGGGATCTTTTACTTATTCTGCTGTGCTTAAAAAGATTCTTATGTTTGACATTTGCTAATTCATAAGCAACACAAAATAAATGAGAAAAGTATTTGAAATTAAAAGGATCTATTCAACTCCCCTTTCTAGCTCTATATTGTGCCTATTAGGAACTAACAGTTTATAATCAAAGACTTGAAAAGATATGAACTTAAAGAGTCACGCTAGGAAATGATGAGCTATCTTGGGAACCCAAACGGTTCCTTTTCATTTTTCGAACTGGTGCACGCCTCCCCAGGACCGGGCCCCACTTGTCATAAATAGGCGCCTTGGGGATTTGTGCAGTCACGTTATATAAACCCCTATCCGTCCATCACTATCACCTTTTCAAGCCTTTCATCATTTTAAATTCCTCTCTCAAACATTTCGGCAAGGGCGGTTTCCGGCGAGTGCTCCACTTCACCAAACTTCTTCGATTACAACTTTTCTGCTTGTTAAAACTTTTCAAATCTCATATTTGTTCATCATCCTTTGATAAGTAGGTTTTATACCTACTTATCCAGTATCTGTTACTTGAATTAGTTACTTAATCTCATGTTTCTTAGTTACTTTTCATGCATTTTGTGTTCATTTTGTAGATTGTATGCTTGGGAGCTGAAATTACAAAGAATTGGTATGAAATCGCAAAGAAATGCAATCCGAACATCATTTGGGCTTTCATGTTCATGGGTTGGAACTTGAATTACATTGTAGAGCTTTTTCTTAGCTTTCCGGAACAACTTGAATCATTCCAATTGGAGTTCGGATGCAAGAGTTATGACATTTGTACCAACGGATGTCGAACGTCACTATTTTGGGTGGCAATTTGCATAGCAGTCACTTCCAGCCCAATTTCGACCTTCATCCGTCCGTTATTTCTAAAATCTCAAAGAATGAAAGTTGTAGCGCTCGTCGATATCTTCGATTTGATAGGTGGTAGGCCTCGTAACTCTTTTCGGATCAAAAGTTATGGCCGATTTCCCAAAGGACATCAGAGCAGAAAATGTTCCTTCACAAAATCCCCACCGGGGTGGGTATACATGCTACAAAAAAGGCCCCTAGCCCGCCGAGACAGACCCTTTACCAGCCTAGACCCCCGTCGGGGCGGGGGTATGCCCAGAAAATGCGTTTTTTGTCCAACTTTGAGTTCGAGAAGGATTGTTTCGATCCAATTAACTCAAGGACTTCCAAGAGGACTTAAAGACATATGAAGAGACTTATAAAAGGAGGAGAATCACAAGGATTAGAGATAGATTAGATTAGAAGGAGGATTTCATTAGATTAGATTAGAGTAAATTAGATCAAAACACTAGTTCTTGTTAGATTTGGAGATTGAAGCAACTTGGAGATCATTGAAGATTCAAAGTAGGAGCAATGAGGGAGCTTCAAATCTGCAGACAATGGATTCTATGTTCTTATCTTCTTCTATCTTTGTCTTTTATTGTTTATTCAATTGTGGATTCTTAGTTTTAATTCAATAATCATGAACTAATTCTTTGTTTGAGATTACAAAGGATCTTATTGTGTAATTTATTTTAATATGCTTCGCTATCAATTATTATGTTCTATCGTGAGGATTATCTATTGTGATTTGGACTTAATTGCTTAATTGCCTAGCTAACAATTACCGTGATAATCTATATGAACTCGAGAGATGAAGTATAGATTTAGATTTGATCATGATAACATGTGTTTGTGATTTTTGCATAGATGGAATTCATGATTCGTGTTTAGGATAGAGATATGCCTTTACGCCATATGTAATCTTATAGAGAACTTGTGCTTTAAATCCTTTTTAATTGTAATTCACATAGAGATATAATGGATTAGTTAATTAGGGTGTCTTGCTTAATTCTATCATCTGTTGATTTAAGTGAGTATGGGTATTATGCATCGAGAGATGGTTTTATCTGCTTTAGTGTTCTTGATTAACAATTCATGATAGAGAATAATTGATGAGAAGTGTGTTAACTTAAATGAAGCAATAAGTGAAGTTATGATCTTAAATCTTCGTAATCTTAATTTACCTAGTGGAATTTAATAGTAGTTTAATTATATAATTTGAAATTCATTCGTTTAAATAAGATTGAATTGGTTATGGGTTAATACTTGGTGATTTTTATTAAATAATTCCTCGTGGGAACGATACTCTACTTTCACTTTATTACTTGTTGACCACGTATACTTGCGTGTTGTGCGTAATTAGATTTTACCCAACATTCTTCTCGAATGGCTGATTCTAGCATTCCTCCCACCTCTGGACCAATTCCACCTGTTATCTCCACCACCACTATTGCCGCCGGAGATCTGATTCCGGTCGATTTGGCGGTAGCACCCATCACAACTTCATCTGATAGTGTCGAATTGAAGATCTGAAAGCTCTACGCCTCAGAGATTGATTTCTCTCATGTCAACACCAAGTTCACCATCACCTCATCCCAACTATCCAACATCTGAACTGTATTCAATATCCCTAAAGAGTACAAACTTCGGGTTTCGGAGCCGAACGAAAGGATGTTCTGGCACCCCGAAGGCGACTGGGTTGCCATTCCCTTCTACGCTTTGAGGTATGGGGTTTGGTTTCCCCTTCATGAATTCATCTCTTTTTTCCTTTGCTTTGTTGGGATCAGGTTTGCCCAAGTAGTGCCGAACTCCTACATCCACCTTATCAGCTTCATCGCCCTGTGCCAGGAGGCTGGCATCACTCTTGGGCTTGATTTCTTTTTCATCCTATTTTCTGCTGGCCTATCAAAGGAACCTGGCCTTCGATAACTGAACCATGTATCCGGCCGAGCTACCTTCATGAAGACCCCTTCTAGAAACAAGGGTTGGCATCCACAGTGGTTCTTCATGAAGGGAACCGACCTCAAACTCCTACCGAATTGGGCCAGTCTCGAAGACCCTATTGCAAAGGTTACCAAATTTTTGAAGGATCGTGTCGACGCCTTTAAGAAGTTTTACAAGCTTTTGCAAAAAACTAACTGGGGTATGGAGGTCGTGTCCCAGGAAGCCTAGCTCTATAAACACGGCCGTAAGTTACAAACCTCGAATCCTCTTATTTCTGACCTTGATCTTCTACTGATTTTTTATTGACTGTCTTATCTGCTTTTGTAGTAACCATCTTTAAACCCGAGGGGGCTGATGCATCCCTGACACCGCTGCCCGTCGCGACCGAACCCATTCGTCCCCCGGCCGCAGATGACTCTCCTGAAGAAGAGATAATCCCAATCGTCTAACTCTCAATCAGTTCTGCATCGGGTCCCCTCCCTTCGACTGAGAAAGCGGAACCTTCCATAAAGAATGCTCTGAAGATGGATCGGGCTGAGAAGATGGCATTGTTAAAGAGAAAGAAAAAGAAGATTTCCTTCAAAGTCGCCCCTCGAAGACATCTGCCTCAGCCCTTCCGAAACTTGTCTGCCCCCACACCCGACAACTATCGTTGCGGATTCAGAGGAAACCGAAGAGGTTCCTCTCGAACCCCAACCTAAGAAGCCCCGACTGACAGAGGATCCGGATCTGTAGATCGTGGAGGTCGACCCTCTTCCCGACTCAACACCTACCTCTAAACTGACCACCGAGTCTAGTTCTTCTCTTGGAACGCCGAAGACCTTTTGGCTGAGGAGCCCTTCGGAGGTCTTCCCTTTTACCCAGCTCGAACACTTCAAACTGTCTGGGGATGACGAGCGGTTTAAAGGGTATTCTTCTGAGGATTTTTTAGTATCCTACATTAAGGCCCAATGTCAGGTAAATTCGATAAACTATAATATTTCCTTTACTGATTCCTCCTTCACTGTGGCTGATATACCGGTGTACTCAACTGCAGGCCAATGCTATCTTGGCTAGAGCCGTTCCACCTCTAGCTCAGGCTACTAAGAAAGAGGTTCAATTGAGGAATGACGTGGCACTACTTGAAGCCGATCTACGAGGTCTGAACTCGGATCTGCTGAAAGAGAGGGATCTCCACGCCGCGACTCGCAATAAAGTGACCAAGGCTGAACGTTAGATCGCTGAGCTTAAGGAGTAATATGCCTTTCTATAGCAAGGGTTCATCGGTCTTGAAGTTCATGCCAAGAAGAATTTCCAGGAGAAGGATATCTTATCCGAAGAAGTCAAGTATCGGGAGAAGGCCATTGATGCTATTACAGAGAAGTTTTCTGAGATGAACGGCAAGATGATGTATCTGATTCGGGAAAACAACACCATGAAAGTAGAATGTGCCGAAGTCAAGCAGCGTGCCATCAAAGAGTACGAAGAATCTCTTGCCTTGACCGAGAAGATCATGGCTCAGTTTTTTGACGGCTATGAAGCTTATCGGGAAAAAGCTCAGGCTAAGATGAAAGCTGTTGGACTTGATGTCTCTGTCCTTGATTCTTCGGATGAAGAATTCGAAGCTGAAGATGATGGTCCTAAAGAATAGTTTCTTGTAGGTTTTTTACTTAGAATTTTTATAATTGTTTTTCTTTCCTTTATTTGTAACATGCCCGATCAGTTATGCTTGCGATGTTTTACCGATCAGTTAAGTTGTTTCTAACTTTCTGATCGGTTTATATCCGAAGCTAGCCTGGTCGAAGTTGTAAAACTTTTGGATATGAATGAAATACAAGAAATTTTTTTTTCGATCAGTTATACTTGTGACTTATACCGATCAGTTATATTGTTTCCAATTTTCTGTTCGGTTTGTGCCCGAAGTTTGTCTGATCGGATCTGTAAAAGCTTATGAATTTAAATGAAGTATAAAATTTTCCCGAAGATAAATTCTCATTTATTTCATTGATAAATAGCATCGATTACATAAGTAGAGGAAAGAATAACATAACTTTTACTGGTAATATATTCTAAGTCTTCCAGCATGCCATGTATTCTTTACCTCCAAACCATCCATCGCTCGAAGCCGGTAAGTCCCGGGTTTTGGCACCTCCAGTACTTCATATGGTCCCTCCCAGTTAGGCATTAGCTTACCAGTGTTTTGGGGGGTCGATGCCTCTGACTCCCGAAGCACCAAATTTCTAGCCTCGAACTTTCTTTGTTTGACTCTTTGGTTATAGTGTCGGGCAGTGTGCTTCTGATAAATAGCTAGTCGTACAAGAGCTGACTCCCAAACTTCTTCCAAGAGGTCCAAGTTGAGGCGTAGGCCGTGATCATTGTACATGTCTTTATACTGACTGACCCGAAGTGTAGGGGATTCGATCTCCACAGGTATGAGTGCATCGGTCCCGAAGGACAATCTGAGCGGTGAATCTCCCGTCGTTGTTCTTGGTGTAGTCCGATAGGCCCATAAAACACTGAGTAACTTTTCTGGCCAGCGACCCTTCAATTCATCCAACCTCCTTTTGATCCCATTTAGTAAGGTTTGGTTGGTGACTTCTACTTGCTCGTTTGACTGAGGGTGTGCTACCGAAGTCTTTCTGTGTTGAATTCCTAAGTCCTTCAAAAATGTTTTAAACTTCGATCCCATAAATTACCTGCCGTTGTGCGAGACCAATGCCATCAGGATACTGAATCTATAGACAACCCCTTCTTTAAAAAATTTGAGACATTCCTGTTTGGTGATCTTTTGTAGAGGTTTGGCTTTGACCCATTTGGTCATGTAATCGATGGCTACGATCACAAAACTCACTTGTCCCTTGGCCTTCGCTAAAGGCCCTATGATGTCGATTCCCCATATAGCAAACGGAATTGGGGATAAGACCGAATACAGCTCTTCGGGAGGTTGATGTGGAATGGCACTGTTCAGCTGACACGTGGGACATTTTTTGACAAAGTCTTTTTCTTCCTGATAGATGGTTGGCCAATAATATCCCTGCCTCAAAATCTTGTGTGCCAGTGACTTCGCTCCCATGTGATCCCCACAGATACCTTCGTGCACTTCCCGAAGTGTGTAATTTGCTTCTGACAGTGTCAAGCACTTGAGCAATGGAGAACTAAAAGCTCTTCGGTATAGATCTCCGTCAATAAGAATGAAGTTTGAGCTCCAGTGCTTGATCTTTCTTGCTAAGGTGCGATTCGAAGGTAGAACCCCATCAACCAAGTAAGAGATGTATGGCGTAAGCCAGCAGTCGAGTCGATCCAAAGATAGTACCTCCACCTTCGGAACGCTTGGTTGTTCTAGCACCTCGAGATATACCGACCCGTTGAATGAACTTGCTTCGGTGGTTGCCAATCGGGCCAAAGCGTGTGCTACTGTATTGTTTGACCAATCAACTCCTTGACAACTAAGCGAAGTGAAGTACGCCAGGTTTTCCTTTACCTCGGCTAAGTACCTCGTCATTCTTGCCCTCCGAGCCTCATACTCCCCAAATATCTATTTGACGACCAACTGAGAATCACTATAGATGACTAGTTTCTACACCTCCAGTCTTTGGGCCAACCGAAGTCCAGCTAGGATGGCCTCATATTCTGCTTCGTTATTGGTGGCTTTAAACTGAAATCGGATGGCCTGTTGGACCTTGAACCCTTCGGGACTCGTCAATATAACCCCTGCACCGCTGATGTCCGAAGTTGATGATCCATCGACATAAAGCATCCATGAAGTTTGCACATGCTGTGTTTCAGTGACCGATCCCACATCTGGTTCTGTGAACGAACATTCCACAACAAAGTTCGCCAATGCATGTCCCTTGATTGCTGTTCGGGGAAGATATTCCAAAGAAAAATGCGTCAACTCCATTGCCCATGCAGCAATCCGTCCTGAGACCTCTGGCATGAGCAGTACTTTCTTCAGCGGTTGATCCGTGTATACCACCACCAACTGACCCTGGAAATAGTGCCAAAGTTTCCTGCTTACAATGATCAAGGCGTAGGCAAATTTTTCCAGGTTCTAGTATCAGGTTTCTGCCTCTCGAAGTACGTGGCTGACATAATATATCAGGAACTATTTCCCCCCTTTATCCTGAACTAATGCCGCTCCCACTGTCATCTAGCTTACAGCCAAGTATAAATACAAAGGTTTCGAAGGAATCATCTTCATCAACAATGATGCAGAGGATAAGTATTTTTTGATCCCTTGGAACGCATCTTCGCACTCCGAAGTCCACTGAAAACTCTTCTCATTTTAGGCCCTTTCAAGGTGTCAAAGAATGGTAGGCACCTCTCTGCTGACTTTGACACAAACCTTCGAAGGGTCGTGATCCGTCCTGTCAGCCTCTGAACATCCTTATACGACTTAGGGGATTTCATGTCCAGGACCGCCTGATTCTTCTCTAGATTTGCTTCGATTCCCCTTTTGCTAACCAAATATCCTAATAACTTTTCCGATCCCAACCCGAACGTGCACTTGGTCGGGTTCAACCGCAGCTTATGTCTCCTGACTGTTTTGAAGGAGTTTTCCAAATCCTCAAGATGGTCACGGATGGACATGCTTTTAACAATCATGTCGTCCACGTAGACTTCCATGCTTCGTTTTAACTGCTTCGTGAATACAAAGTTCATCATTCACTGATACGTCGCCACGACATTCAACAGTCCGAAGGTCATCTTCTGATACGTATAAATTGCCCGATGTGTGATAAAACTAGTCTTCGGGATATCTTCCTTACTCATTGAAATTTGATGGTACCCTAAAAAGGCATCCATGAAGCTCAACATGCCATATCCAAAAGTGGCGTCAATCAATTGATCTATGTTGGGCAAAGGATATAAGTCTTTCGGACACGCCTTGTTTAAGTCCGTATAGTCGATGCATAACCTCCACTTGCCGTTTTGTTTCTGGAAAAAAACCACATTAGCTAACCACTCCAGGTAATCGATCTCGAAGATGAATTCCGCCTCCAGGAGTTTGGCAATCTTCTCATCAATGATCTTCTGTCTCTCCGGGGTGAAAACTCTTCATTTCTGTATAACTGGTTTTCTCTTCGGGTTCACATATAATCTGTGCAGGGCCACCGACTCGCTTACCCCATGCATGTCTCTAGGTTCCCATGCAAAGATGTCGGCATATACTCGAAGCAGATCTACCAGTCCTGTCCGAAATGGTTCTGTCAACCCCGATCCGATCTTGATCATTTTTTCTTTATTTCCCACGACCAACTCTACATCCTCTATTTCTTCGGCAGGCATAGCAAGCGGTTCTGTACTACTCTCAGTGAATGACTCTATTTCGATAGCCATTGTACATTTCGCCATCGACCTCGACCTTGAAGAAATTAAAGCGTTCGATAAAGACCTTCTGGGCAATGTCTAATTCACCTTTTACCTCCCCGATCCCGTTCGGTGTCAAAAATTTGATTTTGAAATGGGGTATGAAAGTCACCGCTTGCAGGGCTGCCAGGGTCGGTCGTCCGAGAATCACATTGTATGCCGAATCCACCTGGACCACGAAAAATTTGACCATTATCTCGACCTGATTGGGTGTTGTGCCAAACTTGACCAGCAACTCAATGGTGCCAGACACGTATACCAGATCCCCACTGAACCCGTTGATGAGTAGGATTTATACCCGCGAATCGGATATTTTATGACTTAAATAGTTGCCTGTTCTCGTAGATTTTATATGATTATAGTGTTATTGTGCTTAATCATTGAATTGCAGAGCTTTACAGGTGTTTTCTAGCATTTAGGGGCAAAACAATCATTTTCTATACACTGGCGCCGCAACGCCAATGTCCAATGTTAATCTCGCATCCGCAAGCACCACCTCTGGTCTTTCACGACGTCGTCGCATGCCACAGCCAATACTCTCCCTATATGGACTGTACTGAAGGCTAAGCTCCTGCTCTTTGTTGCACACGTGGCACCGCAGCGCCACCCTTAAGTCTATTGGCCACGACGCAGCGCGACCTCCGGTGCCCAGGCAGACTTGACTCAATTTTGACCTAGCAAAAGAAGGAAAAGGCGTATATAACAGAAGGAGCCTCTGCATCTCTAAGCAACTCATACCCAGACACCATATATCATATAGATTAGCATAGTTTAGTTTTTCTCTATTATTTTCTCTTTCTTTCTCGTAGATGATGTCTGTAAATATAGATTAGGTAGATTAGGGAGAAGTTTGTATTTCTTTGGAGTAACAAGAGCAATGAGCGACACGGATTGGAAAGGTTGAAAGGAGCGGATTGCTTGGTGACTGAAGGGCTTTGACAGAGTTCCTTCTTATCCATTTATTTCCTCTATTATTGTAATCCATAAATGTTGTCTTTATTACTACTTATATTTGGTTTAATAGCTATGAACTTAGTATTTGCTCTAAGGTTATAATGGAACCCTTTGTTATTTAAATTAACTATCTTATCTCTTTGGTTGGCACCATATGATTTGGATTGATATATTTGTGCTTAATGATTCTTACTAAGACATTAGTGATGATTTTGGTAATCTGCATGATATCGACAGAAGGAATGTAGATTTGCACCTAATTATATTGACATGTGATTGTGGGTTTTGACTGAATAAGTTGTGCGTAGAATAGACATATCTCTGTGCGCCACGTGCGACCTATTGAGAACTTATGCTTAAATCCTTGTTATGATTAATTCACATAGACATGTGTAGGATTGTATCTAGCTTGGACGTTCTTTTTGCATTCTATTCCTCATTGGGTGGATCCGGAGAGGATATGTTTGTGCATACCTCGACAGAGGTGCATAGGCACCTGTGTGTTCTCGATCGACAAATTGTCGTGACCATTAAGACCAAAGAGAGAAGGGTAGCTAGTTTGATGAAACATAACACGCCAGGTGTTCGACAGAATGCCTGTGTGGGGGTGAAGTTGTGACCTTAGCTTGAATTCCTTGGATTACCATTCGTTATCCACCTACTTGCTTTGTTAATTAGTTTTAACTAGATTAATCACACTTCCATTTACTGCTGTTCGAATAAGACTTTAGCGATTCATAATCGGTACTCGGTAAATATTAGTCATAGTTCCTCGTAGTGCGATACATTCTTTATCATCAGACATTTGTTAGGTCAGCGATACTTCATGGCGTGTTTAGTGATCGTTTTTTCGACCAACAATTTTTTGGCGTTGTTTCCTGGGAACTATTATTCTAATATTGTACAATATTGATTTCAATCAATAGAGTCTTACTTTGACCGTGTATATATTTATTTCTTTTATTTGTTTGATCTTCCTTTCTTTTTGTTTTTAAGTTTACAGATGATGGACGATCAATTTTATCAATGGCCTTATGAGGGGACGACGTAACCAAGCTCGGAAGAAGGACTCGAGAAATTGCAACTTCAAATTGTTAATGCCTTGAGGTTTTCTGACAATCTCGAGTGTCAGTCCACTCAGAATGTCTACTGTCAAGAATGAGCTGACTTTGAACTGATTCCTTATCATCCAAACTGTCAGGGTTATCCAAACTCATGGGACTACTGTCAAGAGCACTATCATGATCCGAATCATGCCTCTCAGTTTGAATATCAGTCTCCACCGCAATATGAGTTTACATCTCGACCCTATGAGAACTTTTTTGAGACCTCAACACGAGAAGAAGAGAACAGGCTTGGGGAGCTTCTCACCGACTTTATTGAGAGAAATGAGGGTCGGATGGCAAGCCAAGAAGACGCATTGCACAGTCTTGAGAATAAATTGAATATGACCATTTACTAAATAATAATTATAAGAAAAATTGAATATGTAACGACCCCAAAATTCATACAATAATATTCTCCTTCTCGATCGTTAACAATACAACTTTAATCTATCTTTACATCATTATTCGATATTCAAATCCCTAAAAATGCGGAAGATTTAAAACTTTTATACATTTCCTTCTGTATTGCCCTAAATCGCAACCTTTACATTACATCTCTTCGATTCAAATTTATATCATGAATCGTTACAACAAAATGACTATACAAAGTCTTATATCATAAATAAATATCCATATACACTGGATAGCTCAACTTACAATTCAACAACATGTTACATTCAAAATATTAAATACATTTCTCATATAACATAAGTAATCTTCACGAATATGGATCTCTATAATTCACTTAGCACATATCCTTACCTTGAAATCTTGACCTGCAAAAATTATTATTTACAAGAGTGAGCTCGACAGCTCAGCAAGTTCTAACAGTTTTCATACATCACATAACACATAATAATATGCTCAACATACATATCATAATAATTAAAGTAACATGGCATCCATGCTTTAATTCACATAGCAAATATAAAGATTGAGTTCCTTACTCAATCATCATTATTTAACCAAAATAATGTAGTCATAAATTGACTTTAACATTTCATGATTACAACATGTATAACATATTATGCTCGCTAACAACACATACAACATATCATGCAATTTAAAACAGTTCATCAAGTCC
Organism: Panax ginseng; assembly: GCA_020205605.1. Taxonomy (NCBI): domain Eukaryota; kingdom Viridiplantae; phylum Streptophyta; class Magnoliopsida; order Apiales; family Araliaceae; genus Panax; species Panax ginseng. The sequence goes on from CM035146.1 coordinate 13,551,326, forward strand.
ACGTAGAAAATAGGAACCGAAAGACTTGCCTTGATCGTTGTTTACCAATAACAGTTTAACAACTTACAGTTATCTGCACTTTATGTTCCCTACACAATTATATAATCGTACACATCAACTATTAGTCACATAGCAACGCATATTAGTTGTAATGTAAACTTTACTCTATATCTCACATGTCCGATGACATCCAACTTTGGATATGCTGTAGACATCATATTAACCTATTTTTAAAAGTTATTGGACACCCATTTTGGATAAGATAGACAGTCCAAAATAGTGTTCAAAAAGGGGCGTTCAAAACTGTTTTTCATTCTTTCCCAGCTTTACCCTCTCTCGCTAAAACAGTCATAACTTTTCCGTTTCAAAACATTTTTGAGCGATTCTTGAGCCCACGCGAAGCTAACTTCCGGGACTACAACTTTTATTCTTTGATATTTTCCAAATTCTAAACACAGAATTCCATAAAATTAGTTCAAGGTGACTGCCCCGAGTTAGTTAGACAGTTTTGATGCGACTACTTTGAATGGTCATAACTCTTTGTTCCGAAGTCGAAATTAGTCCGTTTCAGAGTCTATGGAAAGCTTATTCAGTTTATTATAACATACCAAAAGCCCAGAATTTTCTAAATAATCTAGCTAACCCCGAATATTCGTTTTTGGATAAACAGTCCACTAGTTTTTCGAACTTCTCGTTTTGACATCCAAAACTCGCCTCGACTCGTTCCAACCCAACTTTCTTTACAAATAAGTTTTATTTAACATAATTAGACTCGTCTAAGGTCTCGGCTTCATTTCTCTAATTACCATCATTAGAACTCATTTACATAATCAATTTCAAGCCAAAATAAACATAGTAAACTAACTAGTTTTACTAACAAAACTAACTAAACTTCAAAAATTCAAACTTTAACTAACAAACTAAATACAATATTTAAAATAATAACATTACCAAAAATTAAATAAGAAACATACCTAAAAATACGAGTTCCACAAACTGACTACACACTTTCACGCCAAAATTTAACTAAGGGGGTCTTTATAAAAAGTCCTCCCACAACAAAGCCTTTCTCAAAATTGGAGGCCTTATTGTTGGTGAATGAAACAAAGGGTCAAGCCCCTTTATTTATAGGTTTAGCAAAGGGGTAAAGTTCTCAATTTAGTCGATGTGGGACTTTGTTTATACTAATTCTAATTGGTTTATACTAAATTTTCATATTTTCAACATGTTAAGCAAAATCATTCACCGCGAATTCGTTTCTTAACCAATTCGATCCGTTCAAGTGGCGTTGTTTTCGTTTTATAGAGGAGAACAACAATCATCCATCAATTTAAAGTTTCCATCACGAATTCATCATCAACTTTAGTCCCAAAGTACACCAAAACACACATTACAATCAAAACACAAATTCCTCTTCTTTAGTATAAATACATGAATTGAATTTCTGAAAAAATGTTTCTAGATGACCATTATCAAATTATAAATATCTAATAACATATATAACATCATAACCTACAAATTCATTAACCAAAACCCCAATTTTAAAAAAAACTCTAACACATAAACTAGATTATGTACCTATAATTCCTTAAGAAATAAAATTAACCTTATCAGTAAAATTATAATTTCTATTCAATCATTATAATCATAACATTATTTAACAAATTCTCACTCCTCTAATTTAATTATTTAATTAAATTAAAATATCACCATTATGCCCGCGTAATAAAATACATATAAATCTCTCATCTATTTTATCACACTTAAATAAACTATCCCATCAAATATTTATTTAATACCATAAACATTTATTTTATTCCATACAGGTTTCCAACTAAAATATTTAATGTACTTAATAAATATTTTACTCTCGCATTATTATACTAACATTTATATTTTCATGCAATATATTACCTTCTCACTTTATTAAATCAATTATATCAGTATTAATTCACTATTTTAATTAAGTGAATTATTTATACTATTTATGAAACTTAACTCATAATAATTTCCATTGCCTACAAGGCATAACAATTAAAATTATATTATCTCATAACATAATTTCAACTTAATTAAAGTAACTAATATTATTTAATTCCTTTAATAGTTTAATTAACTATTAAATCTCACATTCTCTAACATATGAATATATAATTCTCTTCACACCAAATCACATAATTCAAAATATATACACCTCATAATAAGAATTTTAATTATTAAATTCTTATTTTAATAACTTATGAAAATTCGGCTTGTCACAGAATACTTCTATTTCATAAAATTCGGGGTCTTACAATCTCCTCTCCTTATAAAATTTCGTCCCCAAAATTTACGTACCTGGTATTTCAAAGAGTTGGGAATATCTTGCTTTCATTTCAGATTCTATCTCCCCGGTCATGTCTTCTGTATCATGATTTCTCTATTGCTCATTCTAGACTACAACTTCAAAACAAATGTTAATTGACATATCACGTATTAACTCTATGCTCCGACCGACTAATTAATTACCAAATAAGTTTAGGTAGGACACACTAGTGAAGGATTTACTCGTCTCTCCCCTCCTAGTTCTATTCCCTGATCTCCGCTAGAGATCATATCCCTAAGCTCTGATACCAACTGTGACACCCTCAAAATAGGTCCACATAACCCATTCTGAGTTGCCAAATACATGGTATAGAAATCAAATACAAACTTCAAATTCTAACTTTTAAACTATCGTACAGAATACGACCATAGTTAAACTGTGAGTTTTAATACAAATATATGTAACTCTCATGGTGCCTCGACCACAACACCTTACAATGACACCTTACATAAAAGTACAGTCAATAACTGTTTTAGAAATTAAAATCTTTGGAAAATGCTCAAGGAAACCTTCGTACATGGGAGGTCATGCATCAAAGTTATAATAGATATCATATGACTTGAAAATTATCCTTGGTTGACCCAATAGACCCCAAAGAAAAATGAGAAGATTACTACCATGTTCTTTCCAATGGTGAATCTTTTCTTGCCATATAATTATCCCCATTGTCTCCAATTGAGAATTATATTTCAACCAAACTCCAAGATTTTATAGGTAGTGCTCATAGATATAATCAACAAATGGATGTGCACAACCCTGTCTTTTGATAACATGAAGTCCTATGTCATTAGACATCTTGTATGATAGTGACAAAATACCCTTCCAAAGTTGGGTTCACCTCACCCTATTCGGTTCACCAAAATCAACGGTTAAATGACGTATAAAATATGACACACTTATCTAAAATTCTCAAAAAAATTATTTTCATACTACTTTAGGGGAAACCTCAACAGCTATAGACCATCGTTCTATTCCCTTGTTTCCCCCGCTCGACCCATTACACTCTTATTACCTGAAAGGAATTGTGAAGCAAAAGGGTGAGTACAACTAGCCCAGTAAAGAATATCATGACTAAAGATAATTAAATTATCAATAGCCTTTGTCAGTAATAAATTAGAGATTTAGAACATATGGTGGATGATAAAAAATTTCAACCATAGTTGCAGCAGAACGAACAATCCATTAGAAGAGTCAAATAGACCATAAAGTCTATTATCTTCTCCATGTTAAAAGTCCACCATCAATGTTTTATCCCTGTAACATCAATCAACAGTTCCTGTCCACAATCCTTTGAATAACTCATAATCATAATTGTGGTTCTAAATTCATCTTCGCACCCATGACGAAGATAATTTTCATCACCTGTCTTTACCTGAAACATAAAAGATCATGGTTATAACAAATCACAGTTCATGTTCATGTTCATAATTATACTAATAAATTCATCTTTGCACTACGGGACAAAGATATTCATCAACAGTTTATCTGTGTACTACATGCCAAAGATATTCAACAACATGTCATCTTTGCACTACGGGCCAAAGATATTCAACAACAGGTCATCTTTGCACTACAGGCCAAAGATATTCAACAACAAGTCATATTTGCACTACATGCCAAAGATATACTGTGACTCCTCCAAAATAGGTATACATCACCCATCTTAAGTCGCCAAATATATGGTACAAAATACAAATAAAAACTTAATTATACAACTGTCGTGTAAAATAAGACAAAACATATGCTATGAGTTTTAATACAAATATTGTCATCTAGACAATATCCACACTCAATGGAGTCCTCATTACATTTATTATCACACTATTTTATAGAATAGTGAGGACTACTAAAACAACTATCTGGATCGTCAATCCGTTCCCCGACTTGTCCCAGCTATATTCTCATTTCACAGAAGAGAACAAAGAAAGAAGAAAGGTGAGCTCAACTAGCCAAGAAGAAATATTATGACTAAGATAATGCAAAATAATTTATCGTTAGCCTTCAAAGAAGGTTGTTAAAGCGAGAAAATATAACAAACATCAAGTTTAATCGCAATGAACAAACAATCCATTAGAAGAGTCAAGTAGAGAATAAAATCTACTATCTTCTATGATTTAAAATGTTTTCATCACTTTTATCACGAGACTCGCTTAATAAATAAAACCACATCATCCCGCAGACTTTTCACCAATGATATTCATTTAGTATCACGACAACAAATTATACATGCACTACGGCCAAGGATATTCGTGTATTCATCAATGATCATGATCATGCCAACAATCATCCATCAATGCACTACTACCAATGAGGACTTTTACCACATCATTTGTAACATTACTACCATGATTATACCCGAATAATCCCTCGGTCATAATCATACCAAGTCCATCTATGCACTACAGGCCACAAATGACTTTCAACATATTATAAACATGAGGATGATGACAATGATATAAGAATTCAATAAAACAAGTTCAAGGATAAATTTTTAAAGATTTATAATTTAATTTATCCAGAAATCAATAACATCCAAATTGTCAACATGATACTGTTTTGTAGAGTAAAATTCAAGAATGCTTAGAAGAATATTTCCATGAAAAGATACTGGATGAAGCGCAAATATCCAGGATATTCTACTAATTTCATAAAGTATAGAAGCCAAAACTTTAACCAACTGAGTATAATAGAATATATGAAACTGCAAATGGATTTTTTCCCGTCATGCGGTAATCCACGTAGACAGATCATTTCCATAATTTAATAAGGAATGAATACGAAGGATCATTCACCATGCATGCGGTAGTCCATATAGACAGGTTATTCTAACATAATAATAAAGAATGGAACCAGGTCATGCATAATCCGCACAGACAGGATATTCAAATAGAATAATAAAGAAGGGAATCAGGTCATGCGTAATCCGCACAGACATGATATTCCAACAGAATAATAAAGAACGGAATAACAACATAATTCACCAGCCATGCGATAGATCAAGATGCATATGTTATTCCAATGTAATAATAAAGAATGGAATAAATGTAAGAATTTCACCATGTATAAGTATTTGACATACGAGTTATTCCAACATAATAATAAAGAATGGAATAACAACTGTAAGACCCCAATTTTTATGAATAAAGAATAATTTTCTCGAAATATATTTTTGACTATTATGGTGTGAATTTGATATAATGTTATAGTTGTGGGTAATATTTACAAATTTTGCAAAGTAAGCAAGTGGTTATATAATATTCGATTGGTCAGGGAATATTCGTTTTAACAGGGAATATTCGTACGATGGAACAATCATTGGTGGACCCCACAACGAAAGTATTGTCGTAGTTAGAAAACGACATAATTATCTTTTTATAAAAATAACGGCGAAAGTGTTACCGTTAAAACTGTTGAACTACCCGATAGTAAAAGTACGATGAATACGCGTGGTTGCATAGTAGTAATACACGGTATTTATTATTGATGCTTACGTGAGAAGTCACACGTTATACTCAATTATTGCTACGATAATTCTTCGCATCATATCTCTCGTATTATTGATTCAATTATTGTCACAGTATCATCTGCATAATATTAATTATTATTAAATCAATAATTGAGATGACAAAGTTATTCATATTATTATTTGCAATATTGACAATGTCTAGAAGTTCTGTCAAGGAGAGGTTTGGTCACCTAATTGCTCGCCAATAAGGAGAAATCCTTATCGGAAAGCCCCCTCTTTCCTGGGAACGACCTGGTTGTTAAATATTGTGACTTATAATATTAATGATGAATAAGTTGTGTTAATTAAAGATGAAATTGATAGTTCCATTGTGTTGAGATTATTAGTGTTAGTGGAAATCGACATTTATTTTAATAATAATTGATATCTGGAGGTAATATTGACCAATCGGGTAATTAATCGGATAAATGAGCAATTAATTGCTATTATTTCACATGGTTATAACTATTTGTTCACATGTGTGTACTATTGATTCACATTCATGTACTATTAGGGGTGGTGGTTGTAAGACCCCGAATTTTATAAAATAAAAATATTTAATTTTTCTTATAATTACTATTCATGAGTTACTATTCATGAGTTACTATTCACGAGTTACTATTCATGAGTTACTATTCATGAGTTACTATTCACGAGTACTATTCACGAAGCATGATATTTTTTTTACATAAGAAGGCACTACTCAATAATTGTTACAGTAATTATTGTTCAATATTTTATTTTATTGATTCAATAATTGCTACGTTGATATTTTATATTACTGTTGTTTCAATAATTATCACTACACAGTATTTTCCATTATCGGAGCAATAATTCATATTATCTGAATAATATTATTAGATAACATTATTGGCAATGTCTAGAAAGTTCATCAAGGAGAGGTTTGGTCACCTAATTACGCGCCAAGAAGGAGAAATTCTTATTGGAAAGCCCCTCTTTCCGGAACTACGGTTGTCGTGATTGTGATTCAGTAATATTATTTGTGAATAATTAATTATTGATTTATATGATAAGGAAAATATTCATTTTATGTGGATATAATTTGGAGAAATTTTTAATGTGACAATTCTTTGAAAATTGATATTTTATCTTTTTCGATAAAATAATTCATTTAATATATTATTATATTATAATAATATAATAATGGTGATATTTTTACAATGAATGTGTGATATATGAGTAAATGAGGAGGAAGAGTATTTTTGTGACGCCCCCAAAATTAGGTATACATCACCCATCTTGAGTTAAATCGAGATACATAGTATGTAATTCAAATACAACTTAATAATACAAATGCTGCCGGTATAATACGCAAAACATAAAGCTGTGAGTTTGGATACAAATATTGTCTACTAGAGAGTATACAAACTCAAAAGGAGTCCTCATTACAATTATTATCACACTATTTCACAGAATAGTGAGGACTACTAATGCACCATCTAGGACCATCACTCTGTTCCCCGACTCGTCCCAACTATATTCTCATTTCCTGAAGAGAACAGTGAAAGAAAGGGTGAGCTCAACTAGCCCAGTAAGAAATATTATGACTAAGATAATGCATAATTGTAAGACATCGAATTTTATGAAATAAAAGTATTCAATTTTTCTTATAATAACTATTCAGTAAATGGTTAAATTGATAAAAGGTTAAAGTTAAGGGTGATATATGAATTTTTTCAAAATACACAAGTGGTTATAAAATATTCATTGTTGTCGGAGAATATTCGTTTGGTCGTAGAATATTCTTTCTGTCGGGGAATATTCGTACGACGGCGCAACAATTTGTGGGCCCCATAACGGATAACTGTCGGATGAAGAAAACGACAAATTTGAGTTTTTACAAATAACGTCGTAGTTATTACAGTTAACACCGTTGGAATACTCGGTGGTTAAAATACAGTAATATGCGTTATTGCACAGTAGCACACAAGATCGCATGATATTTTGAATTATTGATTCTTACGTAAGAAGGCACTACTCAATAATTGTTACAGTAATTCTTTGTTCAATATTTTATTTTATTGATTCAATAATTCTTTGCGTTGATATTTTATATTATTGTTATTTCAATAATTATCATTGCTGATGATTTCCCATTATCGGATCAATAATTCATATGATTTGAATAATATTATAAGATAACATTATTGGCAATGTCTAGAAAGTTCATCAAGGAGAGGTTTGGTCACCTAATTGCTGGCATGATAAGGAGAAATTCTTATTGGAAAGCCCCCTCTTTCCTGGGAACGGCCTGGTTGTCATAATTGATTCTGTAATATTATTTGTGAATAATTAATTATTGATTTATAAGATAAGAAAATATTTATTTTATGTGGATATAAATGATGGATATATTTATTTTTACGTGGATAAAAATGAAGGAATTAATGCTGAGGTGTTTTATTAGTATTTTGTCGGTGTGGAGGTATTAAAAATCATCTGTTTATGGATTTCAGATATTTTTGGTTTGGAATTTGGAAAAACTCAAACCTACAAAGTTGTAGAGAATTCGATTTCAGTCAGAATGGACATAAAATTCGTATTTTTCTGATAACCGAACTATTTTCTATGAATTATTGAAGTTTCGGAAAATAAAATAATTTTTATTAATTTATGGGTGGGACACACTTGGTTATCAACATGTGGGCTGCTAAAAATTTGTTCAAAGTTGGCTGGTGGGTGAGAATTTTCAAGAGGCATGCGTAGAAATGTTGAATAATAATAAATATATTTTATTATTTTAGTCTCCTTTGGCGTTCTAGCATTTTTCTATAAATAGGTGCTTATGTTAGAATTGAAAATCACACCAGAAATAAGTTTTCTTTCTCTCTATATTATCAAGCATATTTTTGTGAGTATTTAGATATCTTGAGTGTTGCTCAGCGTTATATCCGATATTCAAGTCAGAAGTACTGCTCTTTTGAGGTAAGGGATTTTAAGGGTTATTATGTTTTTCAGTTTCGTAATTTTTTTGAACCTTCAAAAATTCAGGAAAAATTTGAAATGATAATTTGATGAGTTTTATTGATTGTGTCCAAAAATGGCAATTTTTGGATGTATAGATTAAGAGTTATGATGTTTACGGGAAAAGACTATTTTAAAAGTAAACCCTTATAACTCCTTGTGGTTAACTCCAAAATTGATAAAATTTTTATTGGAAGTATATCTATATAATATCAAGATACTCTATGAATTTTGAATTTTTGGATAAAAGTATAATTTATGATAAATGTCTAAATATGCGTTGGTGTTGGCCATATGAAAAATAGTAAATGAATTTTAAAAATTTTGAGAAAAATATATGTTCAATATGGGACTATATTCTGCTAAATCCCAGAAAAGAAATATTTTTGGAACTGATTTGGTATTTTTCATGAAAATAGATTAGTTATGAGTAAATGAATTAAATATGTTATGTGAAGTAAGAAAATTGGAAAATAGGATTTTATGGCTTGAGAATCCTATATGAGTTATATGCAAATTTTTGATGAGGGTTTTGGTTATTGGTGATGAAATCCTATATGTTTACGGGAAAAGACTATTTTAAAAGTAAACCCTTATAACTCCTTGTGGTTAACTCCAAAATTGATAAAATTTTTATTGGAAGTATATCTATATAATATCAGTATACTCTATGAATTTCAGAATTTTTGGATAAAAGTACAATTTATGATAAATGTCTAATTATTCGTTGGTGTTGGCCATATGAAAAATTGTAAATGAATTTTAAAAATTTTGAGAAAAATATATGTTCAATATGGGACTATATTCTGCTAAATTCCAGAAAAGAAATATTTTTGGAACTGATTTGGTATTTTTCATGAAAATAGATTAGTTATGAGTAAATAAATTAAATATGTTATGTGAAGTAAGAAAATTGGAAAATAGGATTTTATGGCTTGAGAATCCTATATGAGTTATTTGCAGATTTTTGATGAGGGTTTTGGTTATTGGTGATGAAATCTTATGAGTTTGGAATTTTAGGATGATTAAATGCATTATTTAGTAAAGTGTAAATAATTAAAATAAATTGTTTATAAGTTTAAAAAATGTTATTTCAATATCATTATACCGAAATATTGGTATAGATTTTATTGTGGAATTTCTACCTTTTTAAGTCAGGTTTACTATTCATGAGTTACTATTCACGAGTTACTATTCACGGGTACTATTCACGACAAAATTGGTTTCTTTTTCTGACCAAATTATAGTTGAGTTATGAATATTACTCTTGAGATTAAATCTATATATTGATTATATTATTTTTATGATCATATATAATATTTTTATAACCCTAATGATGATATTAATTTCTCTTTGACTTGAGTGTAAAGATGGGTAGATTATTGGTATGATCATGACTATGGGTTCTCTTTGGCCAGTAGTGCAAAGTTGAATTGTTGACTGGTATGATCGTGACCATTGAATTTATAATTGAATATCTTTAGCTTAAGTGCAAAGGTGAAATGATCAACATGGTTATAATTATTGTTTATATAAATTCTAAAATGATTATATATTTCTTTGAGATAATAATATATTTACTGTAGTGCAAATATGAACATTGATGAATATATTTGGCACCTGAGTGCAAATATGAGCTCATTGAGGAATATCTTTGGCTCAGTAGTGCAAAGATGAATTGTTGATGAATATCTTTGGCCCGTAGTGCAAAGATGACATGTTGTTGAATATCTTTGGCCAGTAGTGCAAAGATGAACAGGTGTTGAGATGAACATGACCAACTGGTGATACAAATGAATATATTTGGCCCGTAGTGCAAAGATGAATTTATTAGTATGATTATGAACATGAACTGTGATTTGGTATAACCATGATCTTTGATGTTTCAGGTAAAGACATGTGATAAAAATTATCTTCGTCCTGGATGTGAAGAGGAATTTAGAATTACAATTATGATTATGAGTTATTCATATAATTGTAGAAAGGAACTGTTGATTTATGTTACAGGGATAAAACATTGTTGGTGGACTTTTAATGTGGAGAAGAAAATAGACTTTATGGTCTATTTGACTCTTTCTAATGGTCGCTTCGTTCATTTGCAACTATGGTTGAAAAGTTTTATCATCTACCATATGTTCTAAATCTCTAATTTATTCTTCGATGAAGGCTATTGATAATTTAATTATCTTTAGTCATAATATTCTTTCTTGAAGCTAGTTGTGCTCAACCTTTTTGCTTCATAATTCCTTTCAAGTAATAAGAGTGTAGGTTGGGTCGAAGCGGGGGTACAGGGAAATAAGCGGTGGTCATCATTTAGTAGTTATATTTGGTGAATCAACTAGGGTGAGGCGAACCCAACGTTGGAAGGTGTTTTGCCACTATCATACAAGATCTCTAATGACATACAACCTAGTGTCATCATAAAGGCAGGGTTGTGCACATCCACTTCTTCTTGAGTATATCTACGAACACTACCTATATGATCTTGGAGTTTATTTGAAGTATAATTCTCAATTAGAGGCGGTAGAGATATTTATATGTCAAGAGAAGACTCACCATTGGGAAGAATATGATAGTAATCTTCTCATTTTTCTTTGGGGTCTATTAATCAACCAAGGATAATTACGTGGCCATATGATATCTATCATAACCTAGACGCATGGCCTCCCATGTACGAAGGTTTTCTTGAGCACTTCCCAAAGATTCTAATTTCTAAAATAGTTTTTGACTATACCTTTATGTAAGGTGTCATTGTGACGTGCTATCAAAGGTTGGGATGAGAGTCACAGTTGGTATATATTTGTATCCAAACTCACAGCATATGTGTTGTTGTATTTTGCACGACAATTGTTGTAATAAAGTTGTAGTTGTTTTCTGTACTATGTATTTCGCGACTCAGAATGGGTTGGATGGAATGGACCTATTTTGGGGTTGTCACATTTGGTATTAGAGCTTAGGGATATGGTCTCTGGCGGTGATCGGAGAATATAACTAGGAGGGGAGAGATGAGTAAATCCTTCGCTAGTGTGTCCTACCTAAGCTTATTTGTTGGTCAGTCATAATATCGGGATATTATGTGATATGTTAATTTGTTTAATTAACCCTTGTTTTATGGCAGTATTTGAGAATGGCTGTTGAGAATGTTAACAATGGAGTGAATGAGACTGTGGGGATACCTCTAATCACCAACCAGGATAATGTGATGTTAGGCGAAGAAGGAATTAGAGAAATTCATGTGGTGAGTGAAGAATTGATAGTTGCACCCGAGATGGTCGCAAAGGTAACAACTGAGAGTGAGGAAGAAGAGGTACCTGAGGAGAATTTATTAGAGGTATTATATGATCAAAATGTAGAATTGCAAAATCATATTCATGAGTTAGAAGAAGCGAAGAACGAAAAGCGACGATGGTCGTGAAGCAAAAGGATGCAACAATTCATGCTTGTGTTACCCGATATGTGATGCTTGAGCGAAGCATTATTTGGCGATTATAAGATGATAAAGATGGAATCTGAAATTTGAAAGAAGAAAAAAGCGAAGCAGTGAGAATAAGTGATGCATGGGCAAAAGCCGCACGACACGTGGATATTACGGAAAGAGATGTCCAGATCTAAGAAGGCTAAAATAGATGATATGAATTTCTCTTTTGGAAAGCAATTGGGAGAACCCAACATCGAGTTTTGAATTACCCTGTATATAGCGGTCAACCTGAATTCGATATGGATCGAAGATTGATGATTCAGATCATGAAACAGGAGTACGACGAGGCAGTTGAGGGTGGAATATGCCCTATAGAAAAGTATATTCCAACGGTAGTGATGACACCAAATGCTACCCCAGATAAGTCAAAGACGAGTAGTTCGAGGGATATCGGTTGTCATGACTTCCCAACAAATGAGGAACCCAAATGAAGTTATAACGGGAGATGAGCAACGAGAAATCATGATGACCGGGAGATAAAATGAAATGAAAGCAAGGTATTCTCAACTTTTCGAAATACGCAGTGCAGAATACGTAAATTTAGGGACGAAATTTCATAAGGGGAAATTGTAAGAGACCGAATTTTATAAAATAAAAGTATTCAATTTTTCTTATAATAACTATTCAGTAAATGGTTAAATTGATAAAAGGCTAAAGTTAAGGGTGATATATGATTTTTTTTCAAAATACACAAGTGGTTATAAAATATTCATTGTTATCGGGGAATATTCTTTTGGTCGTGGAATATTCTTTACGTCGGGGGAATATTAAATGCGAAGTATGACCATTTGTGGGGCCCTATAACGGATAAGCGTCGGATGAAGAAAAGCGACAAATTTGAGTTTTTACAAATAACGGCGTAGTTATTACCGAATTAACTTTGTTGGAATAATTGGTTAAAATCTGATGAATGGCGTTATCGCACGAAGAAGCTTGCACGGTATTGCATGGTGTTTTTGAATTATTGATTCTTACGTGAAGAAGGCACTACTCAATAATTGTTACAATAATTACTGTTCTATATTTTATTTTATTGATTCAATAATTGCTGCGTTGATATTTTATATTATTGTTGTTTCAATAATTATCACTACACAGTATTTCCTATTATCAAATCAATAATTCATATTATTTGAATAATATTATTAGATAATATTATTGGCAATTATCTAGAAAGTTACGTCGAGGAGAGGTTTGGTCACCTAATTGCTGGCATGAAGAAGGAGAAATTCTTATTGGAAAGCCCCTCTTTCCTAGAAGCTACTGGTTGTCATAATTGATTATGTAATATTATTTGTGAATAATTAATTATTGATTTATATGATAAGGAAATATTTATTTTATGTGGATATAAATGATGGATATATTTATTTTTATGTGGATAAAAATGAAGGAATTAATGCTGAGGTGTTTTATTAGTATTTTGTCGGTGTGTGGAGGCATTAAAAATTATCCGTTTGTGGATTTTGGATATTTTTTGTTTAGAATTTGGAAAAACTCAAAACTACGAAGTTGAAGAGAATTTGATTTCAGTCAGAATGGACATAAAATGCGTATTTTTCTGAAAACAGGACTATTTTCTATGAATTGTTGAAGTTTAAAAAATAAAATAATTTTTATTAATTTATGTGTGGGACCCACTTGGTTAGCAACATGTGGGCTGCTGAAAATTGGTTCAAAGTTGGCTGGTGGGTGAGAATTTTCAAAAGCATGCGTAGAAATGTTGAATAATAATAAATATATTTTATTATTTTAGTCTCCTTTGACGTTCTAGCATTTTCCTATAAATAGGTGCTTATGTTAGAATTGAAAATCACACCAGAAACAATTTTTCTTTCTCTCTATATTATCAAGCATATTTTTATGAGTATTTAGATATTTTGAGTGTTGCTCAGCGTTATATCCGATATTCAAGTCAGAAGTACTGCTCTTTTGAGGTAAGGGATTTTAAGGGTTATTATGTTTTTCAGTTTCGTAATTTTTCTGAACCTTCAAAAATTCAGGAAAAATTTGAAATGATAATTTGATGAGTTTTATTGATTGTGTCCAAAAATGGCAATTTTTGGATGTATAGATTAAGAGTTATGATGTTTACGGGAAAAGACTATTTTAAAAGTAAACCCTTATAACTCCTTGTGGTTAACTCCAAAATTGATAAAATTTTTATTGGAAGTATATCTATATAATATCAGTATACTCTATGAATTTCAGAATTTTTGGATAAAAGTATAATTTATGATAAATGTCTAAATATTCGTTGGTGTTGGCCATATGAAAAATAGTAAATGAATTTTAAAAATTTTGAGAAAAATATATGTTCAATATGGGACTATATTCTGCTAAATCCCGAAAAAGAAATATTTTTGGGCCGATTTGGTATTTTTCATGAAAATAGATTAGTTATGAGTAAATGAATTAAATATGTTATGTGAAGTAAGAAAATTGAAAAATAGGATTTTATGGCTTGAGAATCCTATATGAGTTATATGCAGATTTTTGATGAGGGTTTTGGTTATTGGTGATGAAATCCTATATGTTTACGGGAAAAGACTATTTTAAAAGTAAACCCTTATAACTCCTTGTGGTTAACTCCAAAATTGATGAAATTTTTATTGGAAGTATATCTATATAATATCAGTATACTCTGTGAATTTCAAAATTTTTCGATAAAAGTACAATTTATGATAAATATCTAAATATTCGGTGGTGTTGGCCATATGAAAAATAGTAAATGAATTTTAAAAATTCTGAGAAAAATATATGTTCAATATGGGACTATATTCTGCTAAATTCTAGAAAAGAAATATTTTTGGAACTGATTTGGTATTTTTCATGAAAATAGACTAGTTATGAATATATGAATTAAATATGTTATGTAAAGTAAGAAAATTGGAAAATAAGATTTTATGGCTTGAGAATCCTATATGAGGTATATGCAGATTTTTGATGAAGGTTTTGGTTATTGGTGATGAAATCTTATGAGTTTGGAATTTTAGGATGATTAAATGCATTATTTAGTAAAGTGTAAACAATTAAAATAAATTGTTTATAAGTTTAAGAAATGTTATTTCAATATCATTATCTTAGAAATATTGGTATGGATTTTATTGTGGAATTTCTACCTTTTTGAGTCGGGTTTACTATTCATGAGTTACTATTCATGAGTTACTATTCACGAGTTACTATTCATGAGTTACTATTCACGAGTTACTATTCATGGGTACTATTCACGACAAAATTGATTTCTTTTTCTGACCAAATTATAGTTAAGTTATGAATATTACTCTTCAGATTAAATCTATATGTTGATTATATTATTTTTATTATCATATATAATATTTTTATAACCCTAATGATGATATTAATTTCTTTTTGACTTGAGTAGATTATTGGTATGATCATGACTATGGGTTCTCTTTGGCTAGTAGTACAAAGTTGAATTGTTGACTAGTATGATCGTGACCATTGAATTTATAATTGAATATCTTTAGCTTAAGTGCAAAGATGAAATGATCAACATGGTTATAATTATTGTTTATATAAATTTTGAAATAATTATATATTTCTTTAAGATAATAATATATTTGGCCTGTAGTGTAAATATGAACTGTTGATGAATATATTTGGCCTGTAGTGCAAATATGAACTGTTGAGGAATATCTTTGGCATGTAGTGCAAAGATGAATTGTTGATGAATATCTTTGGCCCGTAGTGCAAAGATGACATGTTGTTGAATATCTTTGGCCAGTAGTGCAAAGATGAACAGGTGTTGAGATGAACATGACCAACTGGTGATCTAAATGAATATCTTTGGCCCGTAGTGCAAGATGAATTTATTAGTATGATTATGAGCGAGAACCGTGATTTGGTATAACCATGATCTTTGATGTTTAGGAGGTAAAGACATGTGATGAAAATTATCTTACGTCTGGATGTGAAGAGGAATTTAGAATTACAATTATGATTATGAATTATTCATATAATTGTAGAAAGGGCTGATTGATTTATGTTGAGGTGGATAAAACATTGTTGGTGGACTTTTAATGTGGAGAAGATAATAGACTTTATGGTCTATTCGACTCTTCTAATGGATTGCTCGTTATTTGAAACTATGGTTGAAAAGTTTTATCATCTACCATATGTTTCTAAATCTCGATTTATTCTTGATGAAGGCTATTGATAATTTAATTATCTTTAGTCATAATATTCTTTCTTGAGCTAGTTGTGTTCACCCTTTTTGCTTTACAATTACTTTCGTGTAATAAGAGTGTGTATTTGGGTCGGCGGGGTAACAGGGGGAATAGAGCGGTGGTCATCATTTAGTAGTTATATTTGGTGAATCAACTAGGGTGAGGCGAACCCAACGTTGGAAGGGTGTTGTGCCACTATCATACAAGATGTCTAATGACATACAACCTAGTGTCATCATAAGACAGGGTTGTCCACATCCACTTACTGAGTATATCTACGAGCACTACCTATATGATCTTGGAGTTTATTTGAAGTATAATTCTCAATTAGAGACAGTAGAGATATTTATATGTCAAGAGAAGACTCACCATTGGGAAGAATGTGATAGTAATCTTCTCATTTTTCTTTGGGGTCTATTGGGTCAACCAAGGATAATTTTGTGGCCATATGATATCTATAATAACCTAGACGCATGGCCTCCCATGTACGAAGGTTTCCTTGAGCACTTCCCAAAGATTCTAATTTCTAAAATAGTTTTTGACTATACCTTTATGTAAGGTGTCATTGTGACGTGCTATCCAAGGTTGGGATGAGAGTCACAGTTGGTATCCAAACTCACAGCATATGTGTTGTTGTATTTTGCATGACAATTGTTGTAATAAAGTTGTTGTTATTTTCTGTACCATGTATTTGGCGACTCATAATGGGTTGGATGGAATGGACTTATTTTGGGGTTGTCACAATAATAATTTATCGTTAGCCTTCAACAGTGTTAAACTGATAAAATATAATAACTATCAAGTTTAAGCTAAATGAACAAGCAATCCATTAGAAGAGTCAAGTAGGGAATAAAATCTACTATCTTCTATGATTTAAAAGATTTTTCATCACTTTTATCATTTGAGACTCGACTTAATAAATAATCCACATCATCAAATCATCCACGCACTCTGAGCCGAGGATATTCTTTAGTATCATGACCACGAATTATCCATGCACTACTGACTAAAGATAATCATGTTTTCATCAGCGGTCCTGATCATGCCATAAAATAATTCATCTTGCACTTTTCTGCCAAAGAGAATCCATAGCCATAATCATACCAAAAGCGTCCCATCAATGCACTACGGACCAATGAGGACTTTTTCCACATCATTTGTAACATTACGGTTATGATTATACCTAGAATAATCCACGTCATAATCATACCAAGTCCATCTATGCACTCTGAGCCACACGGTGACTTTCAAAAAAAATAAACATGAGGATTTTGACAATGATATAAGAATTCAATAAAACAAGTAAAAGAATTAATTTATCCAGAAACTAATAACGTCCAAATTGTCAACATGATACTTCTTTGTAGAGTAAAATTCAAGAATGCTCAGAAGAATATTTCCATGAAAAGATACTGGATGAAGCGCAAATATCAAGGATATTCCACTAATTTCATGAAGTATAGAAGTCAAAACTTTAACCAACTGAGTATAATAAAAAATAGAAGAACAAAAGAAATCCCCATGCATGCGGTACTTCGCATAGACAGGTTATTCCAATAGAATAATAATAACGGAACCAAGTCAAGCAAAATTCGCACCGACAGGATGTTCCAACAGAATAATAAAGAATGGAATAACAAAAGAAATTACCATGCACGGTGTGCCCATAAAAGTTATTCCAGCGAGAATAATAATATCGGAACCAAGTCAAAGCGAAATTACACCCAAGCGAGGATGTTCTAACGAGAATAATAAAGAATGGAATAACAACGAAATCACCTTGCATGCAGTACTTAGCATGAGGCAGTTATTCCAACGAGAATAATAATAACGGAACGTGTCAAAGCGAAATTACTGCACCCATGGGATGTTCTAATGAGAATAATAAAGAATGGAATAACAACGAAATCACCATGCATGCGGTGCCAGCATATGACATGTTATTCAACAGAATAATAATAACGGAACCGAAGTCGGGCAAAATTACTTGCACCGGCAGGATGTTCCAACAGAATAATAAAGAATGAAACCGGTCCCGCCAAAAAACGCATGCATGAGGATATTCCAATGAATAATAAAGAATGGAACCCGAGGTCCAGCGAAAGCGCATGCGCAGACGAGGATATTCCAACAGAATAATAAAGAATGGAATATTAGAAGAATTTTACCAAGTATAGGGTATCCCGCGTATACAGGTTATTCCAATAGAATAATAAAGAATGGAATAACAGAAGTTCTCTTCATGAATAAGAAAGAAAGAATACCCCTTACGAGTACAACAAATAATATTCCTTACCTTAGAAAGAAGAGTACTAGATATAGAAGTAGTGAAGTAGGAGAACACTTTTCTTCTTTCTCTCTATAGTTTCTCTCTCTAGAGTTTCAGTGAATTCGTAAGAAATAATGAATGAATGAGCTTCTATTTATAGAAAAATAGACTGCATAGTAACTAACTCATGAACGGTCCAGATTGATTTACTTTAATCGGCGGTCATATATTTAAAGCAAAATCTTTTAAATAAAATATAATATATTCTATTTATAATCTAATAAAACGAATAACTTTATAAAAGATTTTACTATGCAAATACTATGCAGTGAGCACTTATGCAAACACTATGCGTAATAAAATATAATATATTCTAATTATTGTCTAATAAAATAGATAACTTTATAAAAGTATTCTGTTTTATATATAAAAAATTTACTATGAAAACACTATGCAAACACTATGCAACACTATGCATAATAGAATATAATATATTCTATTTATAGAATAACTTTATAAAAGTATTACATTTTTATATAAAAGATTTTACTATACAAAATACTATGCTGAGATAATTATGCAACACTATGCATAATAGAATATAATATATTCTATTTATAGAATAACTTTATAAAAGTTTTCTTTTTATTACATTAATAATACCAATAAAACAAAATTGAGTGACTTATCACGTAAGCATCAACAATCAATACCGGTGTCTTTATTATGCAACCACCAGCGTACATTTGTACTTTACTACCGAAGTAGTTCAACAATATTACTTGGTAAAACTTCCGCCGTTATTTTCATAAAAAGTATTTTTATCGTTTTCTCAATCAAGACGATAATTCCGTTATTAGGGTCCACCAATGATTGTCTTGGTTGTACGAATATTCTACGATAAAATGAATATTCCCAGACCAATCGAATATTATATAACAACTTGTGTACTTTGCAAAATTTATAAATATTACCCACAACTATAACATTATATCAAATCCACACCATAATATTAAAAAAATATTTCTAGAAAATTAAATCTTTATTCATAAAATCTGGGGTCTCACAATTTTTGTTACTAAAAATATTTAAAACATGTTAAACATGTTTGTGGGCCCGTTTCTTGACTGAAATTTGATTATAGCCTGTAAAATCGTCCGTATGTGGATTTCGTTCAATTTCTGTTTGGAATTTGGAAAAACTTAAACTTTCAAAGTTGTAGAGAATTGAATTTCCTATAGAAGGACATAAGATTTGAATTTTTCTGATAAAAGGGCTATTTATTATGAATTATTGAAGTTCCGGAATAATTGATTTTTGAAGTTTTAAATATTTTTTAAAAGAATTTTTTTTCATTTGTGGGCATGTGTGAAATGGTTGAAATCAGCTGGTAAGGTGTGCGTAGGATTTTAATTTATAAATATTATTATTTTATTAAATTTTCTGCTTTGGTATTCTAAGCATTTTCCTATAAATAGGGTGCTTAGGTTAGAATTGAAAATCACACCAGAAACTGATGTTTTCTCTCTATATTATCGAGCGTATTTTGTGAGTATTTAGATATCTTGAGTGTTGCTATACGGTGCAAGTTCGTTCAGCGTTATATCCAAACATTCAAAGATCGCTTTTGAGGTAAGGGATAGTAAGGGATTTATGAGGTTATTATGTTTTTTCGGTTTAAGTTTTTTCGAACCTTCAAAAATTCTGGAAAAATTTGAAATGATAATTTGATAAGTTTTGTTGATTGTATCCAAAAATGGCGATTTTTGGATCTATAGATTAAGAGTTATGGATTTTATGAGAAAAGACTATTTTAAAAGTAAACGCTTATAACTCCTTGTGGTTAATTCCAAAATTGATGAAATTTTTATTGGGAGTACATGTATATAATGAATATACCGTGTAAATTTCAGAATTTGTGGACAAAAGTACAATTTATGATAAATGTCTAAATATTAGCGCTTTTGGCCATATGAAAAATAGTAAATAAATTTTAAAAATTCGAGAAAATATATGTTCAATATGGGACTATATTATGCTAAATCCCAGAAAAGAAATATTTTTTGGAACTGATTTGGTATTTTTCATGAAAATAGTCTATTTATGAGTAAATGAATTAAATATGTTATGTGAAGTAAGAAATTTGGAAAATAGGATTTTATGGCTTAAGAATCCTATATAAGGTATATGCAAATTTTTGATGAGGGTTTTTGTTATTGGTGATGAAATCTTATGATTTTGGCATTTTAGAATGATTAAATGCATTAATTAGTAAAGTATAAACAATTAAAATAAATTATTTATAAGTTTAAGAAATGATTAAGATATTGAGGTAATATTAATAATATTAGATTATGAGATTATTAAGTGATTTATAATATTTGGATTAAGGTGTTATGAAATTATTGATTTATGAATCTTATTCTTGAAATTAAATGTAGTTGTTAATCCTATTGTTTTTATTATCATATATAACATTTTTATAACCCTGGTGATGGAATTTCTCTTTGACTTGAGTGTAAAGATGGGTAAAGTATTGGTATGATCGTGACTATGGGTTCTTTTTGGCCAGTAGTGCAAAGTTGAATTGTTGACTAGTATGATCATGACCATTGAATTTATAATGAAATATTTTTAGCTTAAGTGCAAGCTGAGTTGATCAACATGGTTATAATTATGGTTTATATAAATTCTGAAATGATTATGTATTTCTTTGAGATATGAATGCCTTTGGCCTGTAGTGCAAAGATGACCTGTTGTTGAATATCTTTGGCCTGTAATGCAAAGATGAACTATTGATGAATATCTTTGGCCCGTGTAGTGCAAAGATGAATTTATTAAGTATGATTATGAGCAGGCTGTGATTTGGTATAACCATGATCTTTGATGTTTGAGGGTAAAGACGGTGATGAAAATTATCTTCATTCACGAATGCGAAAAGGAATTTAGAACTACAATTATGATTATGAGTTATTCACATGATTGTGGATGAGAACTGATTGATTGATGTTCTGAGGTTAAAATATTTTGGTGGACTTTTAATATGGAGAAGATAATAGACTTTATGGTCTATTTGACTCTTCTAATGAATTGCTCTTTCCGCTGCAACTATGGTTGAAAAGTTTTATCATCTACCATATGTTCTAAATCTCTGATTTATTATTGGTGAAGGCTATTGAGAATTTAATTATCTTTAGTCATAATATTCTTTATTGAGCTAGTTGTGATCACCCTTTCGCTTCACAATTCCTTTCAGGTAATAAGAGTGTAGCTGTGTTGAGCGGGGGTAACAGGAAAATAGAACGGTGGTCTCTAGCTGTGGAGGTTCTCCCTAAACAGTATAGAAAAGTGTGTTGTATTCTACACATCATTTAGTAGTTATATTTGGTGAATCAAATAGGGTGAAGTGAACCCAACGTTCATACAAGATGTCTAATGACATACAACCTCGTGTTATCATAAGACATGGTTGTGCATATCCACTTGTTGAGTATATCTACAAGCACTATCTATATGATCTTGGAGTTTGGTTGAAGTATAATTCTTAATTAGAGACGGTGGAGATAATGATATGTCAAGAGAAGACTGACCATTGGAAAGAATATGATAGTAATCTTCTCATTTTTCTTTGGGGTTTATTAGGGTTGACCAAGGATAATTACGTGGGCATATGATATCTATTATAACTGAGGCACGCATGGCCTCCCATGCACGAAGGTTTCTTGAGCACTTCCCAAAGATTTTAATTTCTAAATGGTTATTGATTTGTACCTTTATGTAAAGGTGCCATTGTGACGTCTTATCGAGGTTGGGACATAGTCACGGTTGGTATATATTTGTATATCAAAACTCACAACATATGTGTTGTTGTATTTTGCACTACAATTGTAGTAATAAAGTTATAGTTGTTTTACGTACCATGTTTTTGGCGACTCGAGAATAGGTTGGTTGGATTGGACCTATTTTGGGGGTGTTCTGATGGTGCAAGATTGATAATACTTGCATGACTAAATTAAAAATGGAGGTATAGTTGAAGGTCTTTATATTGTAATTAGTTTTTTCACATGATTATACTATTGAGTCACATGAATGAACTATTAATTCACATTATTTACTATTATTAGAGGTGGTGCAAGTTTGATAATACTTGCGAGGACTAAATTAAAATGAAAAAAGAGGAAGGTATTATCTTTGTAATATTTTGAGCCCCAAGCGTATAATTATCGAAACTATATTTTCCTATGAATAGAAGCTCATTCTTCCTTCATTTCTCACCAATTCACAAAAGCTTTAGAGCAATTATTATAGAGAAATTATAGAGAGAAAGAAGAAGAAAAATCGCTACCTCACTATTTTAGTATCCGCTTTTTTCTAAGGTAAGGGTATTATTCTTTTCGTATTCATGAAGAGAGTTATTTTACATCGATACTCATAAGGGTTGTTATTCCATTCTTTATTATTATGTTGGAATAACTCGCATCTATGGACAATCGCATACATGGTTAAATTCTTACATTATTCCATTCTTTATTATTACATTGGAATAACTTTTATGCATCTTGATCTATCGCATGCACAGTGAATTCTGTTGTTATTCCATTCTTTATTATTTTGTTGGAACATCACATGCATGCGGATTACGCATGACTGGTTCCATTCTTTATTATTTGTTGGAACATCTGGCGTATGTGCTTGATTACGCATGACCTAGTTCCATTCTTTATTATTACATTGGAATAACTACACATGCATCACGGATTACATGCACGTGGTGAATTCTTCTCTTATTCCATTCTTTATTATTATGTTAGAATAATCTGTCTACGTGGATTACCGCATGGCGGCAAAAATCCATTTGCGATTTCATATATCTATTATACTCAGCTGATTAAAGTTTTAGCTTCTATACTCCATGAAATTAGTGGAATATCCTTGATATTTGTGCTTCATCCAGTATCTTTTCATGGAAATATTCTTATGAGCATTCTTGAATTTTACTCCACAAAGCAGTATCATGTTGACAATTTGAACGTTATTGATTTTTGGATAAATTAAATTATAAATCTTTACAAATTTATCCTTAAACTTGTTTTATTGAATTCTTATATCATTGTCATCATCCTCATGTTTATAATATGTTGAAAGTCATCTGTTGCATGTAGTGCATAGATAGACTTGGTATGATTATGACCGAGGATTATCGGTATAATCATGGTAGTAATGTTACAAATGATGTGGTAAAAAGTCTTCCTTGGTTTGTAGTGCATTGATGGGCCGATTGTTGGCATGATCACATTGATGAATACAAAAATATCCTTGGCGCGTGGTCATGGATAATTTATGGTCGTGATCTTAATGAATATCCTTGCTTAGTAGTAGTGGGGATGATGTGATTTATTTATTAAAATTTGAGTCTCAGCGATAAAAGTGATGAAAAACATTTTAAAATCATAGAAGATAGTAGATTTTATTCTCTACCTTGACTCTTACAATGGATAACTTGTTAAATTTGCAGTTAAACTTGAAGTTTATTATATTTTATCGGTTTAACCTTTGTTGAAGGCTAATGATAATTTATTACGCATTATCTTAGTCATAATATTTCTTCTTTGGGCTAGTTGAGCTCACCCTTTCTTTCATTGTTCTCTTGGGAAATGAGAGCGTGGCAGGGGACTAAGTCGGAGAAGCGGGTGGCGATCTAGATGATAGCATTAGTAGTCCTCACTTTATTACATTAAATAGTGTGACAATAAATATAATGTGGGCGTATTACGAGTACGCCAAATACATAGATGCGAATACAAATATATTTATTATCACACTATTTCATAGAATAGTGAGACTCATGTCTAAGCACTCTGGGTCGTTTAAGTGTTCTGATAAGTAACAAACATCAGGTGAGCTGACAACAAGTCGATAAAATAAATGTGATTTAAAAGGTTTATTACTGACGTTATCGAGACTGAGCAATAAATAATCACGATATCGAGAGATATCCATGCACTACATGCCACGTATGATTTTCAAAAATATAAATATGAGGATGATGACAATGAGATAAGAATTCAATAAAACAAGTTCAAGAATTAATTTGTCCAAGAATTGATAACGCCCAAATTGTCAACATTATATCTTTTGTAGAGTAAAATTCAAGAATGCTCAGAAGAATATTTCCATGAAAAGATACTGGATGAAGCGCAATTATCAATGATATTCCACTAATTTCATGGAGTATAGAAGTCAAAACTTTAACCAACTGAGTATAATAAAGAATGGAATAACAAAAGAAATCACCATGCATGCGGTACTTCGCATAGACAGGTTATTCCAACAGAATACTAAATAACGGAACCAAGTCAAAGTGAAATTACATGCATGAGCGGGATGTTCCAACAGAATAATAAAGAATGGAATAACAACATAATTCACCATGCATGCGGTACTTCGCATAGATAGGTTAATCTAATGAGAATACTAATAAGGGCGGAATCAGTGCGGTGTAAAGCGCCTGAGACGAGGATATTCCATTGAGAATAATAATAAAAAGCGGAACCGAGTTCGACGTAAAACGCGCATGCGAACGACATATTCCAAGCGAGAATAATAAAAAGCGAGAATCGAGTCCGGCGAAACGCATACGCAGCGGATATTCTATGAGAATAGTAAAGGCGGAATAATGAAGAATGTCACCAAGTATAGGGTAGTGGCATGGCGTATACGAGTTATTTCAGCGAGAATAATAAAGAATAGAATAACATAAGTTCTCTTCATGAATACAAAAAGAATAACACCCTTACGAAAGTACAACAAATAATATTCCCTACCTTAAGAAAAGAGTACTAGATATATAAGTAGTGAAGTAGCGAATACTTTCTTCTTTCTCTTTATAGTTTATCTCTCACAGAGTTAGGTGAATTAAGTAAAAAAATAATGAAGGAATGAAAGTCGCTATTTATAGAAAAATGGACCTGCATAGTAACTAACTCATGAGCAGTCTAGATTGATTTACTTTAATCGACGATCCATATTTAAAAGCAAAATCTTTTAAATAAAATATAATATATTCTATTTATAATCTAATAAAGCGAATAACTTTATAAAAGATTTTACTATGCAAACACTATGCAAACACTATGTATAATAAAAAAATCATATATTCTAATTATTGTCTAATAAAATAGATAACTTTATAAAAGTATTACATTTTTATATAAAAAGATTTTACTATGCAAAATACTATGCGGAACTTTATGCAACACTATACATAATAGAATATAATATATTTTATTTATAGAATAACTTTATAAAAGTATTACATTTTATATAAAAGATTTTACGTATTATTACATTAATAATACCAACAAAATTGAGTGAATTATCACGTAAGCATCAATAATTAATCTGTGTGCTACTATACAACCACGACGATATCAGATTGTACTTTGAACAAGGTGTTTTGACGATTAATGAGTAAAACTTTCATAGTTATTTTCATAAAGTATTTTTGTCGTTTTCTCAATCCGGCAATAATTCCGTTAATGAGGTCCACCAATGATTGTGCCATTATGCGAATATTCCTGTTAAAAGCGAATATTCCCCACCAATCTAATATTATATAACAACTTGCGTACTTTGCAAAATTTATAAATATTACCCACAACTATAACATGATATCAATTTCACTCCATAATATTCAAAAATAATATTTATAGAAAATTCATCTTTATTCAAAAAGTTGGGGTTTTACATGAACAAATAGTTATAAGCATTTGAAATAATAGCAATTAATTGCTCATTTTTCCGGTTAATTACCCGATTGGTCAATATAACCTCCAGACATCCATTATTATCGAAATAGATGTCGATTTCCATTAACACTAATAATCCCAACACAATGGAAATATCAAATTCATCTTTAATCAACACGAACTTATTCATCATTAATATTATAACTCACGATATTTAACAACTGGTCATTCCTAGGAAAGAGGGGCTTCAGATAAGGATTTCTCCTTATTGGTAGCCGCAATTAGGTGACCAAACCTCTCATTGATGAACTTCTAGACATTGTCAATATTGTAAATAATAATATGAATAACTTTGTCGTCTCAATTATTGATTTAATAATATAAAATATTATGCGAGATGATCTTTGTGACAATAATTGAATCAATAATATGAGAGATATGATGAAACAATTCATGTGCAATAATTAAGTATAAGCGAGTGACTTCTCACGTAAGCATCAATAATCAATACGATTGTCTTCTACTATGCAACCCACAGCGTATTCTTGTACTTTTACTCTTTGGGTAGTTCAAGCGGTTTTAAAGGTAACACTTTGTAGTTATTTTATATAAAAGATAATTCTATCGTTTTCTAACTACGACAATACTTTCGTTGTGGGGTTCACCAATGATTGTGCCTTCGTACGAATATTCCCTGTTAAAATGAATATTTCCCGACCAATCGAATATTATATAACCACTTGCTTACTTTGTAAAATTGGTAAATATTACCCACAACTATAGCATTATATCAAATCCACACCATAATATTCAAAAATATATTTCGAGAAAATTATTCTTTATTCATAAAAGTTGGGGTCTTACATATACAATTGTAAAACCAATAATCAACAGTCCATCTTTACACGTAAGCCAAAGATATACAACTATAAAACCAATAATCAACAGTCCATCTATGCACTACGGGCCAAAGATGAATTTCGTTACAATATAAGCATGAGGATGATGACAATGATATAAGAAATTAATCAAGTGAGATTAAGGATAAATATTAAAGATTTATAATTCAATTTATCCAGACTTTAAGAATGTCCAAATTGTCAACATGATAAATAAATGTGGAGTAAAATTCAAGAATAATATTCATGTATCAAAATAATTTGGACAGAAAATAAATCAATTTTTGTTGTGAATAATGCCCCATGAATAGTACTGTATTTATGAATAGTATCCATGAATAATACAGTATAAATAAATAGTACTGTGTGAATAGTACCGTATATATGAATAGTGCCTATGAATAGTACTCCGTGAATAGTACCGTATATATGAATAGTATCCATGAATAGTACCGTATGAATGAATAATATTGTATGAATAAAAATAACACCCCTTACCATCCCTTACTACAAAAGAATAGAACTTCTGATTGGAATATCAGATATAATACTGAAGGAAACTTGCACTGTATAAAAACACTCAAGATATTTAAATACTCACAAAAATACGCTCGATATTATAGAGAGAGAAACTTCTAATTCTAGTGTGATTTTCAATTCTAACATAAGCACCCTATTTATAGAAAATGCTTAGAACACCAAAGCAAAAAATTTAATTAAATATTATTATTTATTAAAAAAATTCACGCCCACTTTGAAAATCAGATTTCAGCATTTACAACAAGCAAAAGGACAAGTGTGGGGCCCACCTTCTAGAAATCTCCACCAAAAATATTTTAAATCATTTATAAATTCAGAAACTTCAATAATTCATAATAAATAATCCTTTTATCAAAAAAATACGAACTCTATGTCCTTTTTATAAGAAATTCAATTCTCTACAACTTTGTAGAAGAAAGTTTTTTCAAATTCCGAACGAAAAATGATCCGAATTTACATACGGATGAAATCTCATAGCATTCCATCCTTGAAAATTTACTTACGGATCAAATCCACCGCACACCCACTCTGGCCAACAAAAATCAGCATATTTCACACAAAAGTGGGGCCCACTCAATTAGAAAAATCCTCCACCAAATATTTTACACGTTTTAATCCTAAAAAATACCATTCATACCCAATTTGCACTATTCCTCCTCATTTTATTCATATACCGTGAATTTAGTGTAAAACTATCACCATTATTATATTATCACATTATACATTTATAATATAATATAATAATATACTTGAATGAATTATTTTATCAGAAAAGATAAAATATCAATTTTCAATAATTGTCACTTTTCTAAAAATTTATCCATTTATATCCACATTAAATAAAAATTTCCTTCTCATATAAATCAAAAATCAATTATTCATAATTAATATTACAGAACTACAATATTAACAACCAGATCATTCCCAGGAAAGATGGGGCTTTCCGATAAGGATTTCTCCTTACTGGCGCGCAATTAAATAACCTAACCCCTTTCCTCGATAGAATTTTCTAGACATTGTCAATAATTTTATCTAATAATATTATTCAAATAATATGAATACTTTATTTGATAATGTAAAATATTGTGAAGTGACAATTATTGAAACAACAATAATATAAAATAATGTGCAATACCATGTGCTACTGTGCAACAACGCGTATTACTTTACTTTAACCACCGGGTATTTCAACAGTGTTAACGGTAACAACTACGCCGTTATTTTTAGAAAACTCATTCTTATCGTTTTCTTCATCCGATAATTTTTCGTTACGGGGACCACAAATGGATGCTCCGTCGTACGAATATTCCCCGACAACAAGAATATTCCACGACCAAATGAATATTCTCCGATAACAATGAATATTTTATAACCACTTGTTTATTTTGTAAACTTTACATATATCACCCTTAACTTTAACTTTAACTTTTTATCAATTTAACCATTTACTGAATAATAATTATAAGAAAATTTGAATACTTCTATTTCATAAAATTCGGGATCTTACAATGACTAAGATAATGCATAATAAATTATCGTTAGCCTTCAATAGTGTAAAACTGATAGAATATAATAGACAACAAGTCTAACTGCAGCGGAACAAGCAATCCATTATAAGAGTCAAGTAGAGCATAATATCTACTATCTTCTATGATTTAAAAGTTCATCATCAATATTTAATCGCTGTAACACAACTCAATAAATAATCCACATCATCGAATTATTCATGCACTATGGGCCAAGGATATTCGTTAGTATCAAATCCATGAATTATCCATGCACTACGGACCAAGGATATTCATTATTATCACATCCACGAATTATCCATGCACTACGGGTCAATGATATTCGTTAGTATCACCAGGGGTCATGATCATGCCAACAACTGTCCATCAATGCACTATGGGCCAATGAGGACTTTTACCACATCATTTGTAACATTTCAAGTCATGATTTTACCGATACATAATTCCTGGTCATAATCATACCAATCAACAGTCCATCTATGCACTACGGGCCAAAGATGTCTTTCATCACAATATAAGCATGAGGATAATGACAATGATATAAGCATCAATCAAAAGAAATCAAGAATAAATATTAAAGATTTTTAATTTATCCAGAGTTTAAAAATGTCCAAATTATCAACATGATAACTGCTTTGTGGAGTAAAATTCAAGAATAATATTCATGTATCAAAAATAATTTGGACACAAAAGAAGTCAATTTTTTATCGTGAATAGTACCCCGTGAATAGTACTTCGTGAATAGTACCCCATGAATAGTACCCCGACATGAAAAGATTAAAATTTAACATGAATGTTCAGAAAAATATTCTTATGAAACGATACTAGATGAAGCATAAATTTCAAGGATATTCTACTAATTTCAAGGAGTATAGAAGAAATACTTATCAACATGAGTGTAGAATTAGGAATACGAAACGAAATAATATTACTTATATACTACAGAGTATGGAAGAAAATATTATTTCGTATGAATATTGAACAAAAATAATATTCCTTACCTTAAAAAGAGAGTACTTTTAACTGGTATGGCAGGGATATTCTTGAAGAAACTTATACTATTTTCTACAATCAAAGCTTCCTTAAACTCTAAAGAAATACGCTCAATATTATTGAAGAATAATTCACTAATTCTGGTGTATTTTTCATTTCTAAACTAAGCATGTTATTTATAGGAGAATGGCAGGATACTATTTGAATTTAGAAAATCATAGACGCATAGTAGAAAAAATTCACGGGCGACGTTCGGCTGAAACTTTAAAAAAAATTATTTTACTATGTTGCACCATGGAAATACTATGCAATACTATGCATAATAAAATATAATATATTCTATTTTATATAAAAAACAAAATTTATATATATATATATATATATATATATATATATATATATATGAAACAAAACTGAGATAACTTTTTAACAACAATTTTGAAAAAAATGGGTAAGTGGGGGTCCATGTAATAAGTCAAATTTATAACAAATACTTCATAAAAAAAACCCTCTATTTATCTCAATTCACTTGGCTTCACAAAACAGATTTTTAATAATATTTATTCATCATTTATAACTCACAATATTAACAACTAGATCATTCTTAGGAAAGAAGGGGCTTTCCGATAAGGACTTCTCCTTATTGGCGCACAATTAGGTGACCAAACCCCTTTCCTCGACAGAACTTTCTAGACATTGTCAATAATGCAAATAATAATATGAATAACTTTGTCATCTCAATTATTGATTTAATAATATACAATATTATGACAATAATTGAATCAATAATGTGAGATACTATACAGTAATTACTGTGGTAATAATTGAATAAAACTGAGTGACTTCTCCCGTAAGCATCAATAATCAAAGATATTGTACAATATCGTGTGCTATTGTGCAATCACGCATATTACTGTACTTTTACTACCGGATATTTCAACAGTTAACGGTAAGACTTTTGCCGTTATTTTTATAAAAAGTTATTTATGTCATTTTCTAACTCCGACAGAAATTCTGTTATGGGGTCCACCAATGATTGTGCTGTCGTATGAATATTTCCTGATAAAACTAATATTCCCGGACCAAACGAATATTTTATGACAACTTGTTTACTTTGCAAAATTTGTAAATATTACCCACAACTATAATATTATATCAATTCCACACCTTATTATTCAAAAATAATATTTAGAGAAAAATTAAATCTTTATTCATAAAAGTCGGGGTCTTACACACACAGACTGTGAGCTTGAATACAAATATTGCATCGTACATGATACGACAATATCTAAACTCAAATTAAGTCTTCATTATAGTTATTATCACACTATTTCACAACATAGTGAAGACTTCTATAGTAACTATCTCGGACCATTACTCCACTCCCCGACTAGTCTCAGCTACACTTTCATTTCCTGAGAAGAACAATGGAACAAAAAAGGAAAATGGTGATCTCAACTAGCCCAGTAAAGAATATTATGACTAAGATAATGAGGAATAAATTATTTTTAGTTTTCAACAATGATAAATCAGATAAAATATAATGGAGAATACATTTTAGATCAACAACTGCAACGAAAATAGCAATCCATTAGAAGAGTCAAGTAGAATATGATGTCTACTATCTTCTATTATTTAAAAGTCCATCATCAATATTTATCTCTTTAACACCAATCAATAATTATTTTAAACCAACGAATTATCTATGCACTACGGGCCAAAAATATTCGTTTGTATCACCAGTGGTCATGATCATGCCAAACACCAGTCCATCTATGCACTACAGGCCAAAAAGGACTTTCACCACAAATTTTTATCTGTAACATTAAAGGTCGTGATTATACCAATACACAATTCCTGGCCATAATCATACCAATCAATAGTTCATCTTTGCACTATGGGCCAAAGATGACTTTCACCACAATATATGCACGAGGATGATGACAATGAAATAAATAATGAATCTAGTGAGATCAAGGATAAATATTAGAGATATATAATTTAATTTATCTAGAGTTCAAAAATGTCCAAATTGTCAACATGATCACCAATTGTGGAGTAAAATTCAAGAGTGATATTTAAGATTCATATTTCAAAGATAATTTGGACAAAGAAAAAAAACTAAATTTTGTCGTGAATAGTACTCCAGCATGAATAGTAACCCGGATGAATAGTACTCCAATATGAATAGTACCCTTAAATGAAAAGATTAAAATTTAATAAGAAAATTTAGACCAAAATTCCAGTGAAATGATATTAGATGAAACGCAAATATCAAGAAATTTCTATTCATTTCAGGAATTATAGAAGCAATACTTACCATAATAAGTGTAAATTTAGGAATCTGAAATGAAATAATATCACTTACATAATATACAGTATGAAAGAAAATGATATCCCTTACGAGTATTGAAAGAAAATAACATCTTTTACCTTAGTAAAAAATTAGATCTGACTGGTATAACGGATATTATCTTGAGAAAATCTTGCACTATAAGCTAAACTCAAAATATTCTTATACTCAAAAAAAAAATACTCACAATATTGCAGTAGGAACGCTTGTAATTTTTTGTGTGTTTAGGATGAAGGTTACCTCCCCTTTTATAGTGCATCATGGAGAAAAAAAATAAGCAAACCTGCCTAATTTTATCTATCTAACATATGCCTAACTTTTTTTTCTTTTTATTGGTTGAAGGCCCACACTTTGGAAAAGAATTTGCAGGAGAAATGTTGCCATTCAAAAAGAAAAAAGACTATGCAGAAAACTTATTTCATCCACCCATTAGGAAAAAGAGAAGTGCACGAGAAGTTTAAAAAAAAACTTAAGAATCTAATAAAGTTAATATAATATATTATAATATTATATTAAAAAAAACTATATTATTATAATATAATATTATAATAATATATTTGAATGAATATTTTATCGGAGAAGATAATTATGGTTTCATAGAAAACTATGTCAAACTTTCAATAAATGCTTCATGCTAAATTTGTAAGACCCCAACTTTTATGAATAAAAATTAATTTTCTCTAAATATCATTTTGAATATTATGGTGTGAATTTGATATAATATTATAGTTGTGGGTAATATTTATAAATTTTGTAAAGTAAGCAAGTTGTCATAAAATATTCGTTTGGTCGGAGAATATTCATTTTATCAGGGAATATTCATACGAAGGCACAATCATTGGTGGACCCAGAACGGAATTACTGTCGGAGTTAGAAAATGACATAAATAACTTTTTATAAAAATAACGGCAAAATTTTTACCATTAACTGTTCAAATACCCTATGATAAAAGTACAATAATACGCGTGGTTGCACAATAGCACACGGTATTATACAATATCTTTGATTATTGATGTTTACGTGAGAAGTCAATCAGTTTTATTCAATTATTGCCATAGTAATTGTTGCATGGTATCTCACATTATTGATTCAATTATTGTCACAGTATCATCTGCACAATATTTTATATTATTAAATCAATAAATGAGATGACAAAGTTATTCATATTATTATTGGTATTATTGACAATGTCTATAAAGTTCAGTCGAGAAAATGGGTTTGGTCACCTAATTACGTGCCAATAAGGAGAAGTCCTTATCGAAAAATCCCCTCTTTCCTGGGAATGATCTGGTTGTTAATATTGTGAGTTATAATATGGCAAAACTAATGATTTAGCCACCAAAGTTGGCACATTTTATTGAATACATAATTGAACTTTTAATTTTTCAAATTAACTCACTGAACTAATTTATTTTTTTAAATTGGGTCATTATGTTAAAAAAAGTTGACATATGTTAATTTTTTATCTATGTGGCTCTGATGTGGACGAAAAAAGGAAAAAAAAGGAAATTACATGGAAAATAAAAGACACATCATCATCCCAAGTCAAATCTTCATCTTCCTCCCCTGAAATTATCCACTTTCACAAGCTTTGCTCTTGCCTCCTCTGCTTTTCTCCCTCTTCCTCCACGGCCACTTTCTCTCTCTATATTCTGTAATGACTTCCTTCACAATTGAGGATGAGTCTGAATCACTCTGTACCCACTGAATTCAACCTTGCAGAACCAATCCAGCAAAGATGCGCTTGCATCCCTTCTACCATACCCGTCGGATAGAACCTCATAGAACATCAGCGGACCCACACGTGGGTTAGGCATCATCGCCATCGTAAACCACGGTGATAAACAGGAGTATATATCGCCAACAAATCCATGATAGGATTGCGTCCGTCTGGCGTGTGAGATCTATCTCTAATGGTGAGGTACCACATCCCCACGATTGGACGACTCCACAGTCTTTTTCTTTATGTGAGAGGAAGTTGGTCTTGGCCTTGTTGTGGTGGCGGCATCATAAGCACGCGCCACCTCCTCGGCAGTATCGAAGGTGCCTAACCAGACCCGGCTCTTCTTACTAGGATCTCATAACTTCCTTCATTTTGGGGCTTGATACATAGTATTTCTGCAGCATCTGAATTTCTTTGAGTAGTTGCGATTATGTCTAGTAGTAGAGAAATAGATCCGTTATTGAAGGATCTGAATGAGAAGAGTCATAGTTTTCGTTGGAACGTGTTGTCATCGTCGGCGAAAGAGGCGGGGTTAGGGGTATGATTTTTTAGGGGAATTGAAGGTTGTGGTGGGCGTGGAGGAAGAAGGAGAAATCCCATATTGGGGCATTTAGAAGATAAGGGTTGGTGGTGCGAGGAAGAAGCCATTGCAGAGATATAGAGAGAAAGTGTATGTATTCTAGTCATATACAGATGGAGAGAGAAAGAAGCCATTATAGAATATATAGAGAGAAAGTGGTCGTGGAGGAAGAGGGAGAAAGTTGTTGGTTGTTTTTATTTTTTTGATGTCATTTTTTCTTTTTTTTATGTCCACGTCAGCGCCACGTAGATAAAAAATTAACGCCTGTCAACTTTTTTTAACGGAATGACCCAATTTAAAAATAAAAATTAGTTCAGTGAGTTAATTTGAAAAATTAAAAGTTCAATCATGTATTCAATAAAACGTGCCAACTTCGGTGGCGAAATCATTAGTTTTGTCGTTATAATATTAATGATGAAAAAAATATTATTAAAAATATGTTTTGTGAAGCCAAGTGAATTGAGATAAATAGAGGGGATTTTTATGAAGTATTTGTTGTAAATTTGGCTTATTATATGGACCCCCACTTATCCATTTTTCAAAACTGTCGGTAGAAAGTTATCTCATTTTTGTTATATATATATATATATATAATTAAGTCATGAAGGCGGGGTAGTAAAGTAGGGGGGGGAGAAACAAAGTAACGGGAGGGTTATTATATATATATATATATATATTATATATATAAGTTTAGTTTTTTATATAAAATAGAATATATTATATTTTATTATACATAGTGTTACATAGTGTTTGCATAGTGCAACATAGTAAAATCAATTTTTTTAAAAGTTTCAGCCGAACCTCGCCCATGAATTTTTCCTACTGTGCGTCCGTGATTTTCTAAATTCAAATAGTATCCTGCCATTCTCCTATAAATTGGATGCTTAGTTTAGAAATGAAAATTACACTAGAATTAGAGAATTCTTCTTCTATAATATTAAGCATATTTCTTTAGAGTTTAAGTAAGCTTTGAGTGTAGAAAACAGTGTAAGCTTTATTCAAGAATATCCTCATCATACTAGTCAGAAGTACTCTCCTTTTAAGGTAAGGGATATTATTTTTGTTCAAGATTCGTCAGGAAATAATATTTTCTTCCATACTCTGTAGTATGTAAGTAATATTATTTCGTTTCATACTCCTAATTCTACACTCATGTTGATAAGTTTTGCTTCTATACTCCTTGAAATTAATAGAATATCCTTGAAATTTGTGCTTCATCTTGTATTTTTTCACGTAAATATTATTCTGAACATTCTTGTTAATTTTTAATCTTTTCATGTCGGGATACTATTCACGAGATACTATTCACTCGTATACTATTCACCCGGGGTACTATTCATGACAAAAAAAATTGATTTCTTTTCTGTTCAAATTATTTTTGATACAATATTATTCTTGAATTTTACTCCACAAAGCAGTTAGCATGTTGACAATTTGGAAATTCTTGAACTCTGGAAAAATTGAATTATAAATCTTTAAAATTTATCATTGATTTCACTTAATTGAATTCTTATATCATTGTCATCATCCTCATGCTTGTTTTGTGATGAAAATCATCTTTGGCTCGTAGTGCATAGATGGACTGTTGATTGGTATGATTATGACTATGCATCAGTATAATCATGATCTGTAATATTACAAATGATGTGGTAAAAGTCCCCATTGGCCCGTAATGCATTGATGGGCAGTTGTTGGCATGATCTTGACCACTGGTGATACTAACGAATATCTTTGGCCCGTAGTGCATGGATAATTCGTGAATGCCATAATAATGAATATCCTTGGCCCGTAGTGCATGGATAATTCATGGATGTGATACTAACGAATATCCTTGGTGTTAGAATTTATGCCCTAGAGGCCAATTATTTGATATAATTGCTTAACATTTTGATATTATATTTGATTGAATAAATGAATGATTTTATTATGGTTTTATTTACTACGTTATATAAATGTTAACATAATAAAATTTCTTAGAATAGTGATACACATTATATAGTTTCAAGTATGTGACTTGAACATGAGATTATATAATTACAATTAGTATCATTGCTCTTAAATGTCCCTAGTCGAGTATCATTGTTGATGGGAAAACACTGATGTAAGACCCCAACTTTTATGAATAAAGAATAATTTTCTCAAAATATATTTTTGAATATTATGGTTTGGATTTGATATAATGCTATAGTTGTGGGTAATATTTACCAATTTTGCAAAGTAAACAAGTGGTTATATAATATTCGATTGGTCGGGGAATATTCGTTTTAACAAGGAATATTTGTACGACGACACAATCATTGGTGGACTCCACAATATAAGTATTGTCATAGTTAGAAAATGACAGAATTATCTTTTTATAAAAATAACGCCGAAAGTGTTACCGTTAAAGCTGTTGAACTACCCGGTAGTAAAAGTACAGTATTATACTATAATATTTCAAGCCCCAAAACATATAATTATCAAAACTATATTTTCCTATAAATAGAAGCACATTCTTCTTTCATTCTCACCAATTCACTAAGTCTCACAAGAGCATTTATTATAGAGAGAAATTATAGAGAGAAAGAGGAAGAGAAGTCTGCTACCTCACTATTTTAGTATCCAATTTTTCTAAGTAAGGGGTATTATTTCTTTCGTATTTATGAAGAGAGTTATTTTCTTTCAATACTCGTAAGGGTTGTTATTCTATTCTTTATTATTATGTTGGAATAACTTACATACATGCAAGTACGTATATATGGTGAAATTCTTTTGTTATTCCATTCTTTATTATTCTGTTGGAATAACCTGTCTGTGCGGTCTATCGCATGCCTGGTGAATATCCTAGATATTTGTGCTTCATCAAGTATCTTTTCATAGAAATATTCTTCTGAGCATTCTTGAATTTTACTCCACAAAACAGTATCATGTTGACAATTTGGACGTTATTAATTTCTGGATAAATTAAATTATAAATCTTTAAAAATTTATCCTTAAACTTGTTTTATTGAATTCTTATATCATTGTAATCATCCTCATGTTTATAATATGTTGAAAGTCATCTGTTGCTTGTAGTGCATAGATGGACTTGGTATGATTATGACCAGGGATTATTCGGTATAATCATGACCGTAATGATACAAATGATGTGGTAAAAGTCCTCATTGGCCGTAGTGTATTGATGGGATGAGTTGTTGGCATGATCATGACCATTGATGATATACGAATATCCTTGGCCCGTAGTGCATGGATAATTTGTGGTCGTGATACTAATGAATATCCTTGGCCGTAGTGCAGGGATGATGTGGTTTATTTATTAAGCTGAGTCTCAGCGATAAAAGTGATGAAAAATCTTTCAAATCATAGAAGATAGAAGATTTTATTCTCTACTCGACTCTTCTAATGGATTGCTTGTTCCACTGCAGTTAAACTTGATGTTTGTTATATTTTATCAGTTTAACACTGTTGAAGGCTAACAGATGACTTTCAACAGAATATAAACACGAAGATGATGACAATAATATAGAAATTCAATAAAACAAGTTCAAGAATTAATTTATCCAGGAACCAATAACGTCCAAATTGTCAACATGATACTGCTTTGTGGAGTAAAATTCAAGAATGCTTAGAAGAATATTTCCATGAAAAGATACTGGATGAAGCGCAAATATCAAGGATATTCCACTAATTTCATGGAGTATAGAAGTCAAAGCTTTAACCAACTTAGTATAATAACGAATGGAATAACAAAAGAGTTCACCAAGCATGTGATGATATCAAGACAGACAAAGGTTATTCAGCGGAATAATAAATAATGGAACCAGGTCGTGCGTACGCGCGCATCTACGGATATTCAATAGAATAATAAATAATGGAACCAGTCGATGCGTAAAAGCAGCGAGATAGGATATTCCAACAGAATAATAAATAATGGAACCAGGTCATGCGTAAAGCACAGACAGGATGTTCCAACAAAATGATAAATAATGGAATAATAGAAGAATTTCACCATGTATAGGGTAGTCCGCGTATACAGGTTATTCCAACAGAATAATAAAGAATGAAATAACAGAAGTTCTATTCATGAATACAAAAGAAATAACACCCCTTACTTTAGTAGGAGATTGAATACTGCAATAGTATAGTAACAGAATACTCTTCTTCTTTCTCTCTTATTCTCTCTATACTTTCTCTCTCTATAGCTTGAATGAATTCGTGAAAAATAATGAAGAACTAGGCCTCTATTTATAGAAGATTTCTAGCTTAGCACTTGTGATGTGAAAAGGCAATGGCTTGACGAATTAGTGATGTGAAAAGAAAAGTGGTTTGGCCTTTTGTAATGTGAAACACCAAGTGGTTTGGCGCTTTGTAATGTGAAACGACAATTGGTTCGGCACTGTAATGTGAAACGACAATTGGTTCTGACGCTTGTAATATGAAACGACAAGTGGTTTGACGTCGGTAAAGGTAATTACTATTGGCGAAAGAGACTCTTAGATGATGACATATGGGCCCCCATAGAATAACCAAACTTACCACAAAGCGTCTCATAATAGACTCTTTATATACATCAAGGATTGAATAAATATTACCACAAATCATTTTATTTTTAATCAACACATATTTAATCTTTCAAACAATTATTAATCATTAATATTATAACTTGTCGTCTTAATTATTGATTTAATAATATAACATATTATACAAATGATCTTTGTGACAATAATTGAATCAATTATATAAGAGATATGATGCAAAGAATTTGTGAGCAATAATTGAGTATAAGCGAGTGACTTCTCACGTAAGCATCAATAATCAATAACGTATTACTACTTATGCAACGACGCGTAATACTGTACCTTTATTACCGGGTATTTCAACAGTTAACGGTAAAACTTCCGCCGTTATTTTTATAAAAAGATAATTTTGTCATTTTCTAACTCAGACAATAATTCTGTTATGGGGTCCACCAATGATTTTGTCGTTGTATGAATATTCCCCGACAAAAAGAATATTCCCCGACCAAACGAATATTTTATAACAACTTGCTTACTTTGCAAAATTTATAAATATTACCCACAACTATAATATTATATCAAATCCACACCATAATATTCAAAAATGATATTTAGAGAAAATTAATCTTTATTCATAAAAGTTGGGGTCTTACAACCTCCCCTTCTTATGAAATTTCGTCCTCAAAATTAGGGTACATACCTGGTATGACGAAGAGGTGAGGATACCTTGATTTCATTAAAGATTCTAACTCCCAAGTCATTTCCTCAACATCGTGGTTTCTCCACAAAACTTTAACTTGAGGTATAACCTTGGAGCGTAGAATATGTTCCTTCTTATCCAAGATTTGAACAGGAACCTCTTCATACGTTAAATCTTCCGCTATTTCGTCCGATTCTAAATAATGTGGTTCGGGTCCTCCACATATTTATGTAACATGGATATGTGAAAAACGTTATGAACACGAGACATACTTAGCGGTAAAGCGAGTCTATAGGCTACAGTTCCTACTTCGTCAAGGATTTCAAATGGGCCAATGAATCGAGAATTGAGCTTTCCTCTCTTTCCAAATCTTGTAACTCCTTTCCATGGAGCCACACGTAACAACACATGTTCTCCAACGTTGAATTCCACGTCCTTTCGATGAAGATCAGCATAACTCTTTTGTCGATCTTGTGAGGTTTTTATACGTTGGCAGATCGCTTGAATCTTCTCTGTATTCATACGTACTAATTCTGGTCCCAACAACGTTGCTTCACCCACCTCATTTCAGCATACTGGAGAACGACACTTGCGTCCATACAACGCCTCGAATGGAGCCATGCCGATACTTGCTTGATAATTATTGTTGTAGGAGAATTCCACTAATGGAAAGAACTTGTCCCAACTTCCTTTGAAGTCAAGGACAGAGAGTCTTAATAGATCCTCAAGAGTTTGAATAGTCCTCTCTGATTGTCCGTCCGTTTGAGGATGATATGCCGAACTAAATCGTAAATTCGTGCCAATAGCTTTTAGCAAACTAACCCAAAATTATGAAGTGAATCTTGGGTCTTGATCAGAAACTATGGATACTGGCATACCATGCAGTCTTACAATCTCATTTATATAAATACGAGCAAGACGTTCAAGTGTATAAGTTTCTCGTATAGGTAAGAAATGAGCAGATTTGGTCAATCTATCAATAATGACCCAAATCGCATCAATTCCTTGAGAAACCTTGGGAAGACCGATGAATGAAATCCATGGTAATGTGCTCCCACTTCCATTCTGGAATTTCAAGTGGTTGCAATGGACCTTTTGGCACTTGATGCTCCGCCTTGACTCGTTGACAAGTTAAACACCTTGAGATAAACTTTGCTATCTCTCTTTTCATATTTCTCCACCAAATGTATGTCGAAGATCACGATACATTTTGGTACTCCCAGGATGGATTGCAAACAGTGTGTTGTGCGCCTCCATCATGATCTTATACTTCAAATCAGAGTCGTTAGGAACACAAAGTCTAGAGTTGACTCTAAGTATTCCTTCTTTATCGATTCTTGCTTCCGGAATAACACATTCTTGCACTTTCTTCCTCATGCGCATCAGCTCCAGGTCTGTAGCTTGAGCAGCTTTAACTTTATCGATTAAAGTCAATTCTACTCGTATATTTGCCATCATCACGTGGGTCCCTGGAGTCTTTATCTCTATTTCCATCCTTTACAAGTCATACAAAATGGACCTCTGTGTTGACAATATCGTACTTCGTAAGATATGATCTTCTACTCAATAAATACATTACTACGTTCGCTTTTCCAAGATGGTATTGAATGGTATGATCATAATCTTTCAACAGTTCAATCCAACGTCGTTGCCGCATATTGAGTTCCTTTTGGGTGAAGAAATATTTGAGGCTTTTATTATCCGTAAAGATCTCCACCTTCTCCCCATCGAGGTAATGCCTCCGATTTTAAGTGCGAAACGGCAAATTACCGCCAACTCTAGATCATGAGTAGGATAATTTCTCTCATATTCTTTGAGTTGTCGTGAGGTATAGGCTATGACTTTTCCATGTTGCATGAGAACACATCCTAAACCCTTGCCTGAAGCATCACTGTAGATGACAAATCCTTCCGATCCAGATGGTATTGCCAGAACAGGTGCCGAAATGAGTCTCCTCTTGAGTTCTTAAATACTCTTCTCACATTCCTCGGTCCCACCAAATTTTGTATCTTTTTGAGTCAGCTGAGTTAATGGAGTGGCGATTCGAGAAAACCCTTCTACCAATCTCCGATAATAACCAGCTAAGCCGAGAAAGCTAAATATTTGATCATCGATTTGGGTTGCTCGACTTTGTATTGCTTCAATCTTTGCTGGGTCAACAGATACTCCATATTTTGACACCACGTGCCCAAGGAATGCTACTTCCTCAAGCCAGAACTCGCATTTCTTTAGCTTGGCATATAGCTTGTTTTCACAAAGCCTTTCAATTATCAGCTTCAAATGGTGCTCATAATCTTCATGGCTTTTGGAATAGATGAGGATGTCAACAATAAAGACAACAACGAACTGATCCAAATATTCCTTGAATACTCGATTCATCATATACATGACTAAAAATTCATGAAAGCAGCAGGAGCATTAGTCAATCCAAAAGACATGACTAAAAATTCATAATGCCCGTACCGAGTTCTGAAGGCAGTCTTCGGAATATCCTCAGTTTTAATCTTCAGCTGATGATATCCCGAACGAAGATCAATCTTTAAAAAGAATTGTGCTCCTTGCAACTGGTGGAACAGGTCATCAATGCGAGGTAACGGATACCTATTCTTGATGGTGACATGATTTAACTCCCGATAATCAATACAAAGTCGCATACTTCCATCTTTCTTCTTCACGAATAGAACAGGAGCACCCCGAGGAGACGTACTCGGACGAATGAAACCAATGTCTAACAATTCCTGTAGTTGGGTTTTTAACTCCTGAAGTTCAATAGGAGTCATTCGATATGGGGCTTTGGAAATGGGTTTTGTACCAGGTTCAAGGTCAATAAAAAAAC
This sequence comes from Panax ginseng, assembly GCA_020205605.1. Lineage (NCBI taxonomy): Eukaryota > Viridiplantae > Streptophyta > Magnoliopsida > Apiales > Araliaceae > Panax > Panax ginseng. The sequence goes on from CM035146.1 coordinate 13,594,512, forward strand.
TCGATTTCACGCTCCATGGGTAGGCCAGGAAGTTCTTCAGGGAATACGTCAGGAAATTTATTAACAATAGAAATATCATTTAAGACTGACGTATTTTTGTTTAAATCCGTGACATAAGCTAAAAAAGCTTGACATCCGTTTTTTAATAAACAAATAGCTTTATGGCTTGAGATGACAGTGATTGACTTAATGGTTTGGTTGCTTGAATTCACATAATAGGTTGGTTAGGAACATGAAAGCTAACAACCTTATGAAAATAGTCAATTTTAGCATGATGAATGGTTAACCGATCAATCCCTAAAATCATATCGAATACAAGTATTTTCAAAGAGATAAGATCGATAGGTAACGTGCGGTTGCCGATTTGAATCAAACAAGACTTATAAACCGTGGATGTAATAAGGGTTTCCCCCAACGTAGTTTCAACAGATAAGTCAAAGTCTAATTTCTCCGGAGTCAAATTTAAACGTTGAGCGCAAGTAGGAGAAATAAAAGAATGGGTAGAACCGGTATCAAATAAGGTATAGACATTGCTAGAGTTTATGATTAGCTTACCCGTGATCACCTCGTTCGGATTCCTCGCTTTTTGGGAGGTTACGACAAACGCTCTCCCTTGAAGTACCAGTTTTGTCTTGTCTGGGACTGCTTTTGATACCTCCATCCCATCTGGACTTGACTTTGGTGCACGACAAAATCGGGCTAGGTGACCTTCTTTTCCATAATTGTAACATGCTTTTGACTGCTGAGTACAGTTTGAACTGATGTGTCCCTCCTGTCCGCATTTGAAACATACGACCGGTGGTCGTTCTCCTTCTTTAACAATAGGTGCTGGTGCTGACGTCTTTCCATCATTATTAAATCTCCCCTCCTAGTTCTAGTCTCACATCTTAGCCAGGGGATCATATCCCTAAGCTTTGATACCAACTATGACACCCCCAAAATAGGTATACATCACCTATTCTGAGTCGCCAAATACATGGTATAAAATACAAATACAATCTTAAATATACAACATAAGCTGTGAGTTTTAATACAAATATTGTCTTCTAGACAGTATTCAAACTCAAAATAAGTCCTCAATACATTTATTATCACACTATTTCGTAGAATAGTGAGGACTACTAATGCTATCATCTGGACCGTCACTCTATACCCCGACTAGTCCCTACTACGTTCTCATTTCCTGAAGAGAACAATGAAAGCAAAAGGGTGAGCTCAACTAGCCCAGTAAGAAATATTATGACTAAGATAACGCAGAATAAATTATCGTTAGCCTTCAACAGTGTTAAACTGATACAATATAACAAACATCAAGTTTAAGCTGCGGTGAACAAGCAATCCATTAGAAGAGTCAAGTAGAGAATAAAATCTACTATCTTCTATGATTTAAAAGGTTTTCAATACTTTTATCATTTGAGACACGACAATAAATAATCCACATCACCCCCACGACTACTACCAAAGATATTCATTAGTATCACAACCACAAATTATCCATGCACTACGGGCCAAGGATATTCGTGTTTTCATCAATGGTCATGATCATGCCAACAAATGTCCATCAACGTACTACGGGCCAATGAGGACTTTTACCACATCATTTGTAACATTACGGTCATGATTATACCGAATGATCCCTGGTCATAATCATACCAAGTCCATCTATGCACTACAGGCCACAGATGACTTTCAACAGAATATAAACACGAAGATGATGACAATAATATAGAAATTCAATAAAACAAGTTCAAGAATTAATTTATCCAGGAACCAATAACGTCCAAATTGTCAACATGATACTGCTTTGTGGAGTAAAATTCAAGAATGCTTAGAAGAATATTTTCATGAAAAGATACTGGATGAAGCGCAAATATCAATGATATTCCACTAATTTCATGGAGTATAGAAGTCAAAGCTTTAACCAACTTAGTATAATAACGAATGGAATAACAAAAGAGTTCACCAAGCATGTGATAGACTGCACAGACAGGTTATTCCAACGGAATAATAAATAATGGAACCAGGTCATGCGTAAACGCACATACAGGATATTCCAATAGAATAATAAATAATGGAACCAGGTCATGCGTAAAGCACAGATAGGATATTCCAACAGAATAATAAATAATGGAACCAGGTCATGCGTAAAGCACAGACAGGATGTTCCAACAAAATGATAAATAATGGAATAATAGAAGAATTTCACTATGTATAGGGTAGTCCGCGTATACAGGTTATTCCAACAGAATAATAAAGAATGAAATAACAGAAGTTCTATTCATGAATACAAAAGAAATAACACCCTTACTTTAGTAGGAGATTGAATAACGCAATAGTATAGTAGTGAGAATACTCTTCTTCTTTCTCTCTTATTCTCTCTATACTTTTCTCTCTATAGCTTGAATGAATTCGTGAAAAATAATGAAGAACTAGGCCTCTATTTATAGAAGATTTCTAGCTTAGCACTTGCAATGTGAAAAGGCAAAGCCGGCTGGCGGTAGTGATGTGAAAAGAAAAGTGGTTTGACGCTGGTAATGTGAAACACCAAGTGGTTTGACGCCTGTAATGTGAAACGACAATTGGTTCGACGCCTGTAATGTGAAACGACAATTGGTTTGACGTCTGTAATGTGAAACGATAATTGGTTCGACGCCTGTAATATGAAATGGTAAGTGATTTGACGTCTGCTAAAGGTAATTACTATTGGCAAAAGAGACTCTTAGATGGTGACATATGGGCCCCCATAGAATAACCAAACTTACCACAAACGTCTCATAATAGACTCTTTATATACATCAAGGATTGAATAAATATTTCCACAAATTATTTTATTTTTAATTAACACATATTTAATCTTTCAACAATTATTAATCATTAATATTATAACTTATTGTCTCAATTATTGATTTAATAATATAACATATTATCTGAGATGATCTTTGTGACAATAATTGAATCAATAATATAAGAGATATGATGCAAAGATTTATGTAGCAATAATTGAGTATAACCGGTGACTTCTCACATAAGCATCAATAATCAATACCGTAATGCTCTTATGCAACCACGCGTAATCTTTGTACCTTTATTACTAGGGTAATTCAACGATTAACAGTAAAACTTTCGCCGTTATTTTTATAAAAAAGATAATTTTGTCATTTTCTAACTCCGACAATAATTCTATTATGGGGTCCACCAATGATTGTGTCGTCGTACGAATATTCTCCGACAAAAAGAATATTCCCCGACCAAGCGAATATTTTATAACAACTTGCTTAATTTGTAAAATTTATAAATATTACCCACAACTATAATATTATATCAAATCCACACCATAATATTCAAAAATGATATTTAGAGAAAATTAATCTTTATTTATAAAAGTTGGGGACATACAGCTGCAGTTAGACTTGTTGGCTATTATATTCTATTAGTTTTACACTCTTGAAGACTAACGATAATTTATTCTGCATTATCTTAGTCATAATATTCTTTACTGGGCTAGTTGAGCTCACCCTTTGCTTTCATTTTTCTCTTCTGGAAATGAGAATATAGCTGGGACTAGTCGGGGAACGGAGTGATGGTCCGAGATGGTGGTTATAGTAGTCCTCACTATTTTATAAAATAGTGTGATAATAATTGTAATGAGGACTTCATTTGAGTTTGGATAGTCTACGAGAAAATATTTGTATTAAAACTCTGAGCTTACGTTTGTCGTATTGTATTAATGAAGTTTGTATTTGAATTTTGTACCATGTATTTGGCGACTCAGAATGAGTTGTGTATACCTATTTTGGGGGCTTCACAAATTCCTCCATTTATAAAATCGAACCAATATTTACCATACATGAATTATCATATTTTTATTCATCAATTATGATTCACAATTAATATTACAGAATCACAATATTGACAACCATGTCGTTCCCAAGAAAGAGGGGACTTTCCGATAAGAATTTCTCTTTACTAGCGCGCAATTATATATATAACCTAACCCATTTCTTCGACAGAACTTTCTAGGCATTGTCAATAATGCTATCTAATAATATTATTTAAATAATATGAGTTATTGTGATGTGACAATTATTGATTTAATAATATGAAATAATGTATAGTGGTTACTGTGACAATTATTGAATCATTAATATGAACTAGTATGCAATTATCATTGTAGCAATTATTGAATGAAATACTAACTGATTTCTTACGTAAGAATCAATAATCAGAGATACTATGCAATACCGTGTGCTACTGTACAACAACGCGTATTACTGTACTTTTTATCACAGACTATTTCAACAGTTAACGATAAATGTTCTGTCGTTAATTTTTTATAAAAGGTTATTTCTGTCACTTTCTATATCCGATATTTATTCCGTTATGTGGTTCATCGATGATTGCTCCGTCGTCTGAATATTTCCCGATAAAAAAAATATTCTCCAACCAAACGAATATTTTTCGACAACTGTTTACTTTGTATAATTTGCACATATCACCCACAACTATAACATTTATTAAATCAACACCTTACTATTTAGAATAATATATAAAGAAAATCAAATCTTATTCATAAAAAGTTGGGGTCTTACATAATTTATAATATTAAATTATTTTAATGCTATAGATTAGTGGCGTTAAATATACTTAATGTATAACCACTATTTTATTGAAGAAATTATGTATTACATTATTGAGTGTAATGTATGCATGTTTTTAATATAATGAAATATTATATATTTATTACAGTTAAATTGTTGAAAAAAATTTATAGAAGGAAAAAAATATAATTAATTTAAGTCTACAAAAATTTTGTATTTTTTAAATTAAATGATATTAAAATAAATTTTAGCATTGAATTACTTTAATAAAGAGAGAATATTATAATATCTTATTCATTGAATAAATTTCCAATTATATGAAAAATATGAAATGCATATATTTTTGCTCATATGATGTAAAGGAATATTATATTTATATTCAATAAGTTTTATGGGTAATACCTAGTGTAGCAATATGAAATTTAAGAAGATATTAAAATAAAGATTTAAGAAATAATTTTTATTTAACATAGTAATTTATTGTTTTACATTATATGTATGGTTTCATATGATGTAATATGCATATATATGCTTACGTGATACGGTAAATATATTAAGTTATATTTACTATTATGTAAATAAATTGATATAAACAAATTATAATGTCGGAGAATAATTTATTATTTATTTTTTATAAGTAATATGTGCACATGTGTGGTGTGTTGCTTAGCTTTGAGATAATATATATATATATATATATATATATATATATATATATTGTGACGCCCCCAAAATAGGTATACATCACTCATTTTAAGTCGTCAAATACATGGTACAGAAACAAATACAACTTCAGTAATACAATTGTCGTGCAAAATACGACAACACATATACTGTGAGTTTGAATACAACTATTTTCTAATAGAGAGTATACAAACTCAAAAGGAGTCCTCATTACAATTATTGATACACTATTTTACAAAATATTGAGGACTAGTAATACAACTTTCCTGAACCATCACTCCATACCCCGGCTAGTTTTTGCTATGTTCTCACCTCTTGAGAAAAATGGAACAAAAAGGAAAAGGGTAAGCTCAACTAGCCCAGTAAAGAATATTATGACTAAGATAATATATAACAATTTATCATTAGTCTTCAACAGGGAAAAATCTGATAAAATATAATAGACAACAAATTTTAGATCAACAACTGTAACGGAACAACAATCCATTAGAAGAGTCAAGTAGAGAAAGAATTCTACTATCTTCTAAGATTTAAAAGTCTATCATCAATATTTTATCCTTGTAACATCAATCAATATACATCTTGAATCAAATATTCATCTTTGCACTACAACCCAAAGATATTCATGTGTATCACTAGTTGGTCATGTTCATCTCAACACTTATTCATCTTTGCACTACGGGCCAAAGATATTCATTAGGTAATCATTCATCTTTGCACTACAGGACAAAGATATTCAGTAATATCATCATTTAGGACTGAGGATGATGAAAAATATCTTAAAAAAAACAAATCCAGTGAGATAAAAGAACAAATATTAGGGATTCGTATTATAGTTTATCCAAGTTCAATAATACTCAATAATAACCAATTTTGAAGCAGAATTCAAAAATAAAGATCAAAACATGGATACAATCAAAGATAGTAACCATAATAGACAACTTGGACAAAAAGAAGAAAATTTTATTTTTCTATTGAATAGTTAAAGTATTCGTGAATAAGTGTCAGTATCGTGAATAGTGCTTTAGTATCGTGAATAGTAACCCCGACACAAAAAGGTAAAAATTCTACAATAAAATCCATACCAATATTTTGGTATAATGATATTGAAAGAATAACATTATTTAGGAAGAAAATAACATCCTTTACCTCAAAATATAAGTACTTCTGATCGGAATATCGGTATAAGGCTGAAGGAAACTTGCACTGATGAATAGCAACTCACAAAATATCTAAATACTCACAAAATACGCTCGATAATATAGAGAGAGGAAGAGAGAAAACTTATTTCTGGTGTGATTTTCAATTCTAACTAAGCACCCTATTTATAGAAAAATGCTAGAATGCCAATAAATCTTTTCTTCCTACGCATGCCAACCATTGCTGAAAATTCAAGCCAACCCTTCTTGAAAAATCCCAGCAGCCCACATGTTTTTAACACAAGTGGGTCCCACCCGTAATTTAATAAAAATTCATTTTATTTTCTGAAACTTTAGTAATTCATAGAAATAGCCCGCTTATCAAAAAAATACGAATTTTATGTCCATTCCACACGAAATCGAATTCTCTACAACTTTGTAGCTTTGAGTTTTTTTCAAATTTCAAACAGAAAATATCTGAAATCCACAAACGGATGATTTTTAATACCTCCATTCTGATAAAATACTGATAAAACACCTCAGCATTAATTCCTTCATTTATAACCACATAAAATAAATAAATCCATCATTTATATCCACGTCAAATAAATATTTCCTTATCATATAAATCAATAATTAATTATTCACAAATAATATTACGAATCACAATTATGATAAACCGAATAGTTCCCAAGAAAAGAGGGGATTTCCAATAAGAATTTCTCTCATCTTGGCGCAATTAGGTGACCAAACCTCTCCTTGATGTAACTTTCAGACACGCCAATAATGTTAAATAATAATATTATTCAAATAATATGAATTATTGATCCGATAATGGGAAATCTTTGTGCTAAATGACAATTATTGAAACAACAATAATATAAAATATCAACGCAAAGAATTATTGAATCAATAAAATAAAATATTGAGCAATAATTACTTTGTAATAATTATTGAGTAGTGCCTTCTTATGTAAGAATCAATAATTCAACATACTGTGCATCCACGCCAGTATCAGATTTTAACCACCGGGTATTCCAACAAAGGTTAATTCATGATAACCATTACACAGATTATTCATAAAAACTCAAATTTGTCATTTTCTTCATCCAAAGTTATCCGTTATGGGGGCCCTGAATGGTCTGCAGCTTGCCGTAAATACGAATATTCCCCGATAAAAAGAATATTCCACGACCAAACAAATATTCCTCGACAAAATGAATATTTTATAACCACTTTCTTATTTTGCAAAATTTTCATATTTTACCCATAACCAAAGTATTATATTAAATTAATACCTTATTATTCACAATAATAAATAGTGGAAATTTGATTTTATTCATTAAAAAGTTGGGGTCTTACAACCTTCCCTTCTTATGAAATTTCGTCCTCAAAATTGATGTACGTACTTGGTGTTTCGAAAAGGTGAGGATACCTCGCTTTCATTTCTAATTCCAACTCCCAGGTCATTTCTTCAATAGCATGGTTTCTCCACAAAACCTTAACTTGTGGTATAACCTTGGTGCGTAGGATATGCTCTTTCTTATCCAATATCTTAACATGTACCTCCTCGTACGTTAAATCTTCGGCTATCTCATCCGGTTCTAACTCAATAAGGTGGTTCGGGTATTTCACATTTTTAGGAAGCATAGATATGTGAAAAACATTATGAACACGAGACATGCTTGGAGGTAATGCGAGTCTATAGGCCACATTTCCTATTCGGTCAAGAATCTCAAATGGACCAACAAATCGTGGATTGAGCTTTCCTCTCTTCCCAAATCTTGTAACTCCCTTCCATGGAGCAATACGTAACAATACATGACTCCCAATATTAAATTCCACGTCATTTCGATGAAGATCCGCATAACTCTTTTGTCGATCATGTGCCGTTTGTATACGTTGTCGAATCGTTTGGATCTTCTCTGTAGTCATTCGTACCAACTCTTATCCCAACAACGTTGCTTCTCCCACCTCATCCCAGCATACTAGAGAGTGACACTTTCATCCATACAGTGCTTCAAATAGAGCCACGCCTATACTTTCTTGATAACTGTTATTGTAGGAGAATTCCACCAATGGTAGGTACTTATCCCAACTCCCTTTGAAATCTAGGACACGGAGTCTTAATAGATCTTTAAGAGTTTGAATAGTCCTCTCTGATTGTCCGTCTGTTTGAGGATGGTATGCTTGAGGCGAATCTAAATCATGCATGTAGCTTTTCAAGCTAACCCAAAATCATGAAGTGAATCTTAGGTCACGATCCAAAACTATGGATACTGGCATGCCATGCAATCTCACAATCTCATTTACGTACAAGGGAATAAGTCTCCCGTATAGGCAAGAAATGAGCAGACTTGGTTAATCTATCAACAATAATCTAAATCGCATCTATGCCTTGAGAAACCTTAGGAAGACCCGTAACGAAATCCATAGTAATGTGTTCCCACTTTCATTTTAGAATTTCAAGTGGTTGCAATGGACCCTTCGGCACTTGATGCTCCGCCTTTACACGTTGACAAGTTAAACACCTCGAGATAAACTCCGCGATCTCTCTTTTCATATTGCTCCACCAAAATGTATGTCGAAGATCATGATACATTTTGGTACTCCCAAGATGGATTGCAAACGGTGTGTTGTGTGCCTCCATCATGATTCTATGCTTCAAGTCAAAATCGTTAGGAACACAAAGTCTGGAGTTGACTCAAAGTATTCCTTCTTCATCGATTCTTGCTTCTAGAATAACACCTTCTTGCACTTTCTTCTTCATACGCATCAGCTCCATGTCCGTAGCTTGAGCAGCTTTAACTTTATCGATTAAAGTCGGTTCTACTCGTATGTTTGATATCGGCACGTCGGTACTTGGAGCCTTTACCTCTATCTCCATCCTTTGCAAGTCATACAAAATGGACATTTGTGTTAACAACATTGCACTCGTACCCGCATATGATCTTCTACTCAATGTGTCAGCTACCACATTTGCTTTTCCAGGATGATATTGGATGGTATGATTGTAATCTTTCAACAGCTCGAGCCAACGTCGTTGCCGCATATTGAGTTCCTTTTGGGTGAAGAAATATTTGAGGCTTTTATGATTTGTATAGATCTCCACTTTCTCCCCATACTGGTAGTGTCTCCAGATCTTCAACGCGAAAACGACTGCTGCCAACTCCAAATCATGAGTAGGATAATTCTTCTCATATTCTTTGAGTTATCGCGAGGCATAAGCTATGACTTTCACATGTTGCATGAGAACACATCCTAACCCTTTGCCTGAAGCATCGCTGTAGATAACAAATCCATCAGAACTAGATGGTATTTGTGAGACCCTAGATTTTATGAATAAATATTTAATTTTCTCAAAATAATTTTTTTTGAATATTATGGTGTTGATTTGATATAATGTTATAGTTGTGGGTAATATTTATAAATTTTGCAAAGTATGCAAGTTGTCATATTATATTCGATTGGTCGGGGAATATTTTATCAGAAATATTAGATGCATGCAGCACAATCATTGGTGGATCTCATGAACGAAATTATTGTCGGATTAAGAAAAGCGACAAAAATATTTTATAAAAATAATGCGGAAGTTTTACCGTTAAGCTGTTGAAACACGGTGTTTGTTAAATGCTGATGAGATCTGCGTGGTTGCATAGTAGCATTACCTGTATTGATTATTGATGCTTATGTGATAAGTCACTCGGTTTGTTTTATTGGTATTATTAATGTAATAAAATAGAATACTTTTATAAAGTTATTCTATAAATAGAATATATTATATTCTATTATGCATAGTGTTGCATAAAGTATCGTATAGTGTTTTGCATAGTAAAATCTTTTTATATAAAACAAAATACTTTTATAAAGTTATCTGTTTTTATTAGACAATAATTAGAATATATTATATTTTATTATGCATAGTTTTACGTAGTGTTTGCATAGTAAAATCTTTTATAAATTTATTCATTTTATTAGATTATAAATAGAATATATTATATTTTATTTAAAATATTTTTCTTTAAATATGGACCGTCAGATTAAAGTAAATCAATCTGGACCGTTCATGAGTTAGTTACTTATCTTGATCCATTTTTCTATAAATAGAAGCTCATTCATTCATTATTTCTCACTTAATTCATTTGAAACTACAGAGAGAGAAACTATAGAGAGAGAAGAAAAGTGTTCTGCGCTTACTTACTACTTCTATATCCAAAGACTCTTCTTCTTAAGGTAGGGAATATTATTTGTTGTACTCGTAAGGAGTACTTTTCTTTCTTATTTATGAAGAGAACTTACATTATTCCATTCTTTATTATTACATTGGAATAAACCATATCGTGGGCTACCCTATACTTGGTGAAATTCTTACATTATTCCATTCTTTATTATTATGTTGGAATAACTTTTGCCTATGCAAATCTAATCGCATACATGGTGAAATTCTTCTAATATTTCATTCTTTATTATTCTGTTGGAATATCCTCATCTATCGCTTTTCTGTGGGACGGAATTCCGTTATTTATTATTACATTGGAATATCACATGCGTGCATTTTATTAAAGTGCACTGGTTCCATTATTTATTATTCTATTGGAATGTCTGTCTGTGCGAAGTACCGCATGCATGGTGATTTCTTTTGTTATTCCATTCTTTATTATACTCAATTGGTTAAAGTTTTTGACTTCTATACTCCATGAAATTAGTGGAATATCCTTGATATTTGCGCTTCATCCAGTATCTTTTCATGGAAATATTCTTCTGAGTATTCTTGAATTTTACTCTACAAAGAAGTATCATGTTGACAATTTGGACATTATTAGTTCCTGGATAAATTAATTCTTGAACTTGTTTTATTGAATTATTATGTCATTGTCATCATCCTCATGTTTATATTATGCTAAAAGTCATCTGTGGCCTGTAGTGCATAGATGGACTTGGTATGATTATGGCCAGGGATTATTCGGTATAATCATGACCGTAATGTTACAAATGATGTGGAAAAAGTCCTCATTGGCCCGTAGTGCATTGATGGACAGTTTTTGGTATGATTATGGCTATAGATTCTCCTCGGCCAAGGGTGCAAAGATGAATTGTTTTATGGCATGATCAGGACCGTTGATGAAAACATGATTATCTTTGGCCTCTAGTGCATGGATAATTCGTGGTCGTGATACTAAATAATATCCTTGGCCTGAGGGATGATTTGATGATGTGGATTATTTATTAAGCTGAGTCTCGGCGATAAAAGTGATGAAAAACCTTTTAAATCATAGAAAGTAGTAGATTTTATTCTCTACTTGACTCTTCTAATGGATTGCTTGTTCCACTGCAGTTAAACTTGATGTTTGTTATATTGTATTTGTTTAACACTGTTGAAGGCTAACGATAATTTATTCTGCATTATCTTAGTCATAATATTTCTTACTGGGCTAGTTGAGCTCACCCTTTCTTTCATTGTTCTCTTCAGGAAATGAGAATATAGCTGGGACGAGTCGGAGAACGAAGTGATGGTCCTAGATGGTGCATTAGTAGTCCTCACTATTCTGTGAAATAGTGTGATAATAATTGTAATAAGGACTCCTTTTGAGTTTCTATACTCTCTAGTAGACAATATTTGTATTCAAACTCACAGTTATGTTTTGTCGTATTGTACACGACAGTTGTATTATTAACTTGTATTTGAATTCTTTACCATGTATCTGGCGACTCAAGATGGGTGATGTATACCTAATTTTGGGGACGTCACAGTTGGTATCAGATCTTAGGGATATGATCCCCGGCTGAGATGTGAGACAAGAACTAGGAGGGGAGAGACGGGAAATTCCTTCGCTAGTATGACCTACCTAAGTTTATTTGGTATTTAATTGGTCGGTCAGAGTATAGGGATAATATGTGATATGTTAATTAACCCTTATTTTGTGGAAGTATTTGAAAATAACATCCGAGAATGTTGAGAATAGCAATGGAGCACATGAGACCGTGGAGACACCTCTAATCACCAACCAAGATAATGTGATTAGAGATATCCATGTGGTGATTGAAGAATTAAAAGTTGACTCAAGCTAGTCATAAAGGTAGCAACCGAGAGTGAGGAAGAAGAGGAACACGAGGAGGATTTATTAGAAGAACTTATTGATCAAAATGTAGAATTGCAAAATCGTATTCATGAGTTAGAAGAGCAGGCTGAAGAACGGAAGGCGATCGTGGAGCAAAGGAATGTAACAATTCAAAATTGTATTACCCGATGTGCGATATTGAGCAGAGGCGCTCTTCAAGCGAGTATACGATATTAAAATTTGGAATCGAGAATTCAAATGTCAAGGAGCAAATTTGAAAGAAGAAACAAGCTGAACGAGTGAGAATGAAAGATGCATGGGTAAAAAGTCACACGACGCGTTGATATTGTGGAAAAGAAGTCCGATCCAAGAAAGCTAAAATAGATGATATGTATTTCTCTTTTCAAATGAATTGGGAGAACCCATCATCGAGTTTTGAATTACCCTATACATTGCGGTCAACCCCAATTCGATATGGATCAAGGCTAATGATTGAGATCATGAGGCGAGAGTACAACGAAGCGAGTTGAGGGTGGAATATGCCCTATAGCGAAAGTCAATTCAGTGGTAATGGCGACACCAAAGGCATCCCGAACAAGTCAAATTCGGTAGTTTAAGGGAGAGCATTTTTCATGACGACGAATTGACGAAGTTATCACGGGTTAGTTAATTATAAATTCTTGCGAAGTCTATACCTTATTAAATCTGGGATTCTACCTATTCTTTTATCTCTCTTGTTTTGCGCTCAACGTTTAAATTTGACTTCGGAGAAATTAGACTTTGACTTATCGGTTGAAACTTCGATAGTAGAAACCTTCGTTACCTCCACTGTTTATAGATCTTGTTGTTCAAATCAACACTTTCACGTTACCTACCGATCTTATCTCTTTAAAATTACTTGCCTTTGATGTGATTTTTGGAAATGATTGGTTAACTACTCATTATGCTTTTCGTAAGGTTGTTAGCTTTCATATCCCTAACCAACCTGTTATGCGAATTCAAGCAACCAAACCACTAAAGTCAATCATTGTCATATCAAGCCATAAGTAAAGAGCCCCGGTCCTTTCTTTGTTGACTTCCTTGAGTGGAATGCACCGAAGCCAGACTTTTTGCTGGCGACGTCGTGAATGACGATGGCAAGTTGATAGGTATCAATGTGACGTACTATCTAAGTCTTGGATGAGGGTCACAGTTTTGAATGATATTTCTATTGTTAATAAATTTCTTGACGTATTCTTGAAGATTTCTTAGCCTACCCCTAGAGCGTGAAATCGAATTTTGTATTGACCCCAATACAAAACCCATTTCTTAAACCCTTAAATATTTCTTCAACTAAAATGAACGTAACATGTGCCAAAGACGTTGACTCGAGCTGTTAAAGATTACAATTGTACCATTCAATATCATCGTAGAAGTACGAACGTGGTAGCTGACGCGTTGAGTAGAAGATCTTATGCGGTTACAAGTGCGAATATACGAACCCACGTGAAGATAACGAATATACGAGTAGAATCGATTTTAATTGATAAAGTTAAAGCCGCTCAAGCTACATACTCAGAGCTGATGAATGTGAAGAAGAAGGTTCAAGAGGGCGTTATTCTAGAAGCAAGAATCGACGAAGAGAGGAAATCACAACCCTTGATTTAATTGACCCATTAGAAATCCTCGATTGAGTAGGAACTGTGGCCTATAGACTCGTTTTATCGCCAAGTATGTCGCGTGTTCATAACGTTTTTAACGTATCGATGTTACGTAAATATGTGGACGACCCGAACCACATTATTAATTTAGAACTGGACGAGATAGCAGAAGATTTAATGTATGAGGAGATACGTGTTAACATCTTGGATAAGAAGGATAATATTCGACGCTCAAAGGTTATACCTCAAGAGTTAGAATTTGAAGTGAAGTTAAGGTATCCTCACTTTCTTGCATACCGAATGCGTACGTAAATTTTGAGGCGCGAAATTCCATAAGGAGTGGAGATTGTGAGACCCAGATTTTTATGAATAAATATTTAATTTTCTCTAAAATAATTTTTTTTGAATATTATGGTGTGGATTTGATATAATGTTATAGTTGTGGGTAATATTTATAAATTTTGCAAAAGTATGCAAGTTGTCATATTATATTCGATTGGTGGGGAATATTTTATCGGGGAATATTCATGCAACGGAACAATCATTGGTGGACCCAAGAATCGAAATTATTGTCGGATTCGAGAAAACGACAAAATATTTTATGGAAATAACGGCGGAAGTTTTACTGTTAAGCTTGTTGAAACACCGGTGTTAAAGAAATGCGATGTCGTGTGGTTGCATAGTAGCACCACGGTATTGATTATTGATGCTTACATGATAAGTCACTCAGTTTTGTTTTATTGGTATTATTAATGTAATAAAACAGAATACTTTTATAAAGTTATTCTATAAATAGAATATATTATATTCTATTATGCATAGTGTTGCATAGTGTTTTGCATAGTAAAATCTTTTTATATAAAACAGAATACTTTTATAAAGTTATCTATTTTATTATACAATAATTAGAATATATTATATTTTATTATGCATAGTATTTGCATAGTGCCTGCATAGTGTTCGCATAGTAAAATATTTTATAAAGTTATTCATTTTATTAGATTATAAATAGAATATATTATATTTTATTTAAAAGATTTTGCTTTAAATATGGACCGTCAGATTAAAGTCAATCAATCTGGACCATTCATGAGTTAGTTACTATGCAGTCTATTTTTCTATAAATAGAAGCTCATTCATTCATTATTTCTTACGAATTCACTGAAACTCTAGAGAGAGAAACTATAGAGAGAAACTATAGAGAGAAAGAAGAAAAGTGTTCTGCTACTTCACTACTTCTATATCCAGTACTCTTCTTCTTAAGGTAGGGAATATTATTTGTTGTACTCGTAAGGAGTACTCTTTCTTTCTTATTTATGAAGAGAACTTCTGTTATTCCATTCTTTATTATTTTGTTGGAATAACCTGTATACGGGGGCTACCCTATACTTGGTGAAATTCTTCTGTTATTCCATTCTTTATTATTCTGTTGGAATAACCTGTCTATGCAAAATCTCGCATACATGGTGAAATTCTTCTAATATTTCATTCTTTATTATTACATTGGAATATCCCATCTATGCGTTTTTCGCCGAAACTCCGGTTTCGTTATTTATTATTCATTGGAATATCCCATGCATGCGCTTTTACGCTTGGGACTGGTTCCGATTATTTATTATTCTATTGGAATGTCACATGCGTGCGAAATGGGCACCGCATGCATGGTGATTTCTTTTGTTATTCCATTCTTTATTATACTCGAATTGGTTAAAGTTTTAACTTCTATACTCCATGAAATTAGTGGAATATCCTTGATATTTGTGCTTCATCCGAGATCTTTTCATGAAAATATTCTTTCGAGCATTCTTGAATTTTACTCTACAAAGAAGTATCATGTTGACAATTTGGACATTATTAGTTCCTGGATAAATTAATTCTTGAACTTGTTTTATTGAATTATTATGTCATTGTCATCATCCTCATGTTTATATTCTGTTAAAAGTCATCTGTGGCCTGTAGTGCATAGATGGACATGGTATGATTATGACCAGGGATTATTCGGTATAATCATGACCGTAATGTTACAAATGATGTGGAAAAAGTCCTCATTGGCCCGTAGTGCATTGATGGACAGTTTTTGGTATGATTATGGCTATGGATTCTCCTCGGCCAAGGGTGCAAAGATGAATTGGTTTATGGAATGATTAGGACCATTGATGAAAACATGATTATCTTTGGCCTCTAGTGCATGGATAATTAGGTAAGTGGTCGTGATACTAAAGAATATCCTCGCTTTTGTGAGTGCGGGGATGATTTGATGATGTGGATTATTTATTGTCGAGTCTCGGTGATAAAAGTGATGAAAACCTTTTAAATCATAGAAGATAGTAGATTTTATTCTCTACTTGACTCTTCTAATGGATTGCTTGTTCATTGCAGATTAAACTTGATGTTTGTTATATTGTATCGGTTTAACATTGTTGAAGGCTAATGATAATTTATTTCGCATTATCTTAGTCATAATATTTCTTCTTCGGGCTAGTTGAGCTCACCCTTTCTTTCACCGTTTCTCTTGAGGAAAATGAGAATATAAATTTGGGATTTAGCCTGGAGAACGTAAGTGATGGTCCTAGATGGTGCATTAGTAGTCCTCACTATTCGTGAAATAGTGTGATAATAATTGTAATAAGGACTCCTTTTGAGTTTCTATACTCTCTAGTAGACAATATTTGTATTCAAACTCACAGTTTATGTTTTGTCGTATTGTACACGACAGTTGTATTATTAAGTTTTATTTGAATTATGTACCATGTATCTGGCGACTCAAGATGGGTGATGTATACCTAATTTTGGGGGCGTCGCTGTATTGTCAGAACAGGTGCCAAAATGAGTCTCCTCTTGAGTTCTTGAAAACTCTTCTCACAATCCTCACTCCAACCGAATTTTGTATCTTTACGAGTCAGCTAAGTTAACAGAGTAGCGATTCGAGAAAATCCTTCCACGAATCTCCGATAATAACCAGCTAAGCCCAGAAAGCTACGTACTCTGGTCACCGACTTCGGTTGCTCCCAACTTTGTATGGCTTCAATATTTGCCGGGTCGACAGAAACTCCATGTTTTGAGACCACATGCCCAAGGAATGCTACTTCCTCAAGCCAGAACTCGCATTTCTTCAGCTTGGCATATAGCTTGTTATCACGAAGTCTTTCAAATACCAACTTCAAATGGTGCTCATGATCTTCACGGCTTTTGGAATAGATGAGGATGTCATTAATAAAGACAACAACGAACTGATCCAAATATTCTTTGAACACACGGTTCATCATATCCATGAAAGCAGCAGGAGCATTAGTCAATCCAAAAGACATGACTAAGAATTCATAATGCTCATACCGAGTTCTGAAGGCAGTCTTTGGAATATCCTCAGTTTTAATCTTCAGCTGATGATATCCAAAACGAAGATCGATCTTTGAAAAGAATTGTGCTCCTTGTAACTGGTCGAACAAGTCATCTATGCGAGGTAGCGGATACCTATTTTTGATGGTGACATGGTTTAATTCTAGGTAATCAATACAAAGTCGCATACTCCCGTCTTTCTTCTTTACGAATAACACAGGAGCACCCCAAGGAGATGTACTAGGACGAATAAAACCGATGTCCAACAACTCTGTAGTTGGACCTTTAACTCCTCGAAGTTCAATAGGAGCCATTCGATATGGGGTTTTAAAAATGGGCTTTGTACCAGGTTCAAGGTCAATAAAGAATTCAACTTCATGTTCTGGGGGTAGACCGGAAAGTTCTTCAGGAAATACGTCAGGAAATTCACTAACAACAGAAATATTATTCAAATCTGACGTGTTTTTGTTCAAGTTCGTGACATGGGCTAAGAAAGCTTGACATTCGTTTTTTAATAAACGAATAGCTTTATGGCTTGATATGACAGTGATTGACTTTAGTGGTTTGGTTATTTGAATACACATAACAGGTTGGTTAGGAATATGAAAACTAACAACCTTAAGAAAATAATCAATTTTAGCATGATGCGTGGTTAATCAATCAATCCCTAAGATCACATCAAATGCAAGTATTTTCAACGAAATAAGATCGGCAGGTAATGTTATGGTACCAACTTGAATCAAGCAAGATTTATAAACAGTAGATGTAATGAAAGTTTCTCCTAATGGAGTCTCAACAGATAAGTCAAGGTCTAATTTCTCCGGAGTCAAGTTCAAACGTTGAGTACAAGCAGGAGAGATAAAAGAATGGGTAAAACCGGTATCTAATAAGGTATAAACTTCGCAAGAGTTTATGATTAGCTTACCCGTGATCACCTCGTTCGGGTTTCTCGCGTTTTGGCCAGTCACGACAAACGCCCTCCCTTGAACCACCGAGTTTGTTTTATCCGTAGTCGCCTTTGGTGTCGCTGCCCCAGCCTAGACTTGACTGCCATTTCTGGAGACAAAAAAAAGTTATATGACCGTCTTTTCCATAACTGAAACACACCTTGGAAGGCTATGAACAGTTTGGACTTATGCGTCCCTCCTCTCCGCATCTGTAGCATTTAACTGGCGGTCATTCTCCTCCCCTAGAATTTGTTGTTGGTGCTGGTGCTGCTGCTGACGTCTTCCCATCATTGTTGAATCTCATCTTTCTAAAATTTCCACTTGACTCACCTCTCCTATTATCATGGCCACGATTACTACCCGAGTGGTTACCGCTTTTGTCTGTATTCTTTCCTCCTTGCTGGTTATCATCGCTCCGATGACTGTTGTCACCGGTATGACCTTGATTGTGGTCCCTCGGTTGGGCGTACTCATTATCTCGCTCTAATAATTGAGCCCTGTTGACAACATCTGAATATAAAGAAAATTTATTAGAGATAAGATATTATCGAATCTCGGGTTTTAGACCTCTCAGTAACATCCTCGTCATTTGTTCCTCATTCTCGACCAAATGAGGTGCAAACCTGAATAACTCTGCAAACTTCGCCTCGTACTGGGACACCGTCATGTTGTTTTGTTCCAGTCTAAAAAACTCCACCTCTTTCATATGCCGAATACTTTCAAGAAAGTACTTGTCATTAAACAGTTTCTGAAATGTTTTCCAAGACATATTGAGTGCGGTGGTTGATGTACGCTTCTGATTCCCACCAAGATCTGCTTTCACCATGAACATAAAGGTGGCAAAATGAACCTTATGTTCCTCTGTGCATCCCAAGACATCGAATATCTTGGTAATTTGCTTGACCCACGTTTCCGCCTTAATCGAATCCGGCTTTCCCGAAAATTCTGGTGGTCCCAACTCCTTGAACTGCTTGGTTGTGACAAGCCGCGCATTGCTAGCATTTACAACCGTATTTTATGCACGAGTCTCCCTCGTCTGATTTTGCATGAACTGCAAAAAGCTTCTAAACATCCCATCATTCATCATTTGTTCGGTAGTGTTGTTTACATGAGTAATATTGCCTTCCTGTTGTACGTTCCCCTGGGTGGTGATTAAAGGTGTCTCCACTGTCTCATTCACTCCATTGTTAATATTTCCTGCTGCCATTCTTAATTACTGCCATAAAACAAGGGTTAATTAACAAATTAACATATCACATATTAACCATATGTTTTGATTGACAAACCAAATAACAAATAAGGTCATACTAGCGAAGGAATTCCCCGACTCTCCCCTCCTAGTTCTTGTCTCACATCTCAGCCAGGGATCATATCCCTAAGCTCTGATACCAACTGTGATGCCCCCAAAATAGGTATACATCACCCATTTCGAGTCATGAAATACATGGTACATGTAAACAAATACAACTTCGAAGAATACAATTGTCGTGCAAAATACGACATAACATATATATGTGAGTTTGAATACAACAATTTTTTAATAGAGTATACAAACACAAAAGGAGTCCTCATTACAATTATTGATACACTATTTTACAAAATAGTGAGGACTACTAATACAACTATCTCGAACCATCACTCCATACCGGCTTAGTTCTCGCTATGTTCTCACCTCCCGAGAAAATGGAACAAAAAGGAAAAGGGTGAGCTCTCTATCCCAAATAAAGAATATTATGACTAAGATAATATACAACAATTTATCATTAGTCTTCAACGGGAAAAATCGATAAAATATAATAGACAACAAGTTTTAGATCAACAAATCGCATTGGAACAACAATCCATTAGAATAGTCAAGTAGAGAAAGAATTTTACTATCTTCTAATATTTAAAAGTCCATCATCAATATTTTATCCCCAGAACATCAATCAATATACATCTTGAATCAAATATTCATCTTTGCACTATTCCCAAAGATATTCATATGTATCACCCGATTGGTCATGTTCATCTCAACACTTTGCTCATCTTTGCACTACGTGCCAAAGATATTCATTAGGTAATCATTCATCTTTGCACTTTCTGGTGCCAAAGATATTCATCGATTAATCATTTATCTTTGCACTACAGGCCAAAGATATTCAGTAATCTCATAATTTAGGACTGAGGATGATGAAAAATATCTTAAAGAAAACGAATCCAGTGAGATAAAAGAACAAATATTAGGGATTCGTATTACAGTTTATCCAAATTCAATAATACTCAATAATAACCAATTTTGAAGCAGAATTCAAAAATAAAGATCAAAACATGGATACAATCAAAGATAGTAACCATAATAGACAACTTGGACAAAAAGAAGAAAATTTTATTTTTTGGTGAATAGTGCAGTATTCGTGAATAATATCGTATACGTGAATAGTGTCATATACGTGAATAGTAACCCTAACACAAAAAGGTAGAAATTCCACAATAAAATCTATACAAATATTTTGGTATAATGATATTGAAAGAATAACATTATTTAAGAAGAAAATAACATCATTTACCTCAAAATATAAGTACTTCTGATCGGAATATCGGTATAAGGCTGAAGGAAACTTGCACTGATGAATAGCAACTCACAAAGTATCTAAATACTCACAAAATATGCTCGATAATATAGAGAGAGGAAGAGAGAAAACTTGTTTCTGGTGTGATTTTCAATTCTAACTAAGCACCCTATTTATAGGAAAATGCTAGAATGCCAATAAATCTTTTCTTCCTACGCATGCCAACCATTGCTGAAAATTCAAGCCAACCCTTCTTGAAAAATCCCAGCAGCCCACATATTTTTAACACAAGTGGGTCTCACCCATAATTTAATAAAAATCATTTTATTTTCTAAAACTTTAGTAATTCATAGAAAATAGCCCTCTTATCAAAAAAATATGAATTTTATGTCCATTCCACACGAAATCGAATTCTCTACAACTTTGTAGCTTTGAGTTTTTTTCAAATTCCAAATAGAAAATATCTGAAATTCACAAATGGATGATTTTTAATACCTCCATTCTAATAAAATACTGATAAAACACCTCAGCATTAATTCTTTCATTTATAACCACATAAAATAAATAACTCTATCAATTATATCCACGTCAAATAAATATTTTCTTATCATATAAATCAATAATTAATTATTCACAAATAATATTACAGAATCACAATTATGACAACCAGACCGTTCCCAGGAAAGAGGGGGCTTTCCAATAAGGATTTCTCATTACTGGCGCGCAATTAGGTGACCAAACCTCTCCTTGACAGAACTTTCTAGACATTGCCAATAATGCTATCTAATAATATTATTCAAATAATATGAATTATTGATCTGATAATGGGAAATACTATGCAATGACAATTATTGAAACAACAATAATATAAAATATCAACGCAACAATTATTGAATCAATAAAATAAAATATTGAGCGAATAATTCTGTAACAATTATCGAGTAGTGTCTTCTTACACGAGAATCAATAATCAACAATCACTGCATCCACGCCAGACATTCAGTATTTTAACCACCGTGTATTCCAGCGGTGATAACTTGTAATCATTACGCCGTTATTTATAAAAACTCAAACTTGTCGTTTTCTTCATCCGACAGTTATCCGTTATGGGGCCCACAAATGGCTGCGTCATCGTACGAATATTCCCCGACAGAAAGAATATTCCACGACCAAACGAATATTCCCCGACAAAATGAATATTTTATAACCACTAGCTTATTTTGCAAAATTTTCACATTTTACCCATAACCAAAGTATTATATCAAATTAATACCTTATTATTCACAATAATAAATTGAGGAAATTTGATTTTATTCATTACAAAGTTAGGGTCTTACATATATATATATATATATATATATATATATATATAGGGTATCCATCCACAGCAACCGGTTATTGGGGAGCAACCCATTTTGGTTTAGCCGTTACAACCTGTAGCGGCTTATAAAAAAAAATTGTAACAAGCGCTACAGTGTGTGGTACGGGCAATAAAATGGGTTGCTTCTTAACAACCTAGTTGATTCATGGATGGAATATATATATATATATATATATATATATATATATATATATATATATATATATATATACGTGAGAAAATGAAATTGTTGTGAAGAATTTATAATGATAAACGAATGAGGTGGGTTAATTATATAATATTTTTATATACTTTACCTAGGAGCATTAAAATAAATTCTTGCATGCAGTTATTTTAATGAGATAGGGATATTATGTGTGACATATTTATTTTTCAGTTATAAAATAAATATGTAATAAAAATATATTATGTTTTATTTTTATTATGAAATATATAATTTATATATTAATGATATATATATATATATATATATATATATATTATACTTCTAAGAGGGTGTAAATATTTTATAAGTAGGTTAAGTACGGAAGTGGTTTGCATGAAGTTTATTTTTGGGTAAGTTGGTCAATTGACCAATAGAGTGTTGACACGCAGGCGAGACTATATATGTGTCAGTATTCTATTGGTCAATTGACCAACTTACCAAAATATAAACTATATGCTAACCGGATCCGTTAAGTACGTAGTAACTTAATAAATAACATTAAGTTACCAAGTATTGGGTAATTAAATTACTTAATAAATGCATAAAGAGAGTAATTGGTTTAATTATTAAATCAAGCAAAATTGGTTTTATCCTTGCTAATAAAGAACTGTTGAAAGATTTGCTCCCAAACCAATTTTTCTTATGCCGGGTATGTGAAGAAGAGGAGAATAGTAGAGCCCAACCAAAAAATAAGTAAATAAATAATCTTGCTATCCAAGTTGGTTTGTTTACCAAATTGGGAAATTGGCCACTCCTTCCTCCCTTCCCAACCGCACCATCTCTCTTCCTCTCACCACCTGAAAGTTTAATTTTTCCAAGCAAGAAAGATGAACTAGTCGTGTATTCCATAAGTTCTAAATCAAATTGGATTCAAGCATTAGGCCAAATTCAAGATTTCAAAGCTTTGGAATATTGAAAAGATATAACATAAGGTATAAAATTTCTTTTAATATTGGGTTTTAATTAGAATTCGTGTAATTATGAATTTTTAAGCTAAACTTTGAATTTTGGAAGTTTAGTTAGCTTTGATGGAAATTTAGATGAAGTTTCCTTGTAATGAATCAAGTTTTGATCCGTATATATGTAATACGGCATTAGAAAAAGATTTGAATCAAGAAATAAAAATATGAGTTTTGTTAGTAAGCTATTTCGTTTACTAGGTTTGTTTTGGCTTGGAATTATTTATGTATTAATGATGGAATCGTGGAATTAGAGACTTTGTAGCTAAGTTTGGTTGTGCGGAGCTATAAGGAAGAAAGTTATGGACTCCCCACAATCAAATTGATAAGACAGCAAATGAAAACTAAAAGCATTATGTTTGTAAAAATTCCTTGAAGAGATAAAATGGCTAAAGGCTTGAAATTTCGCGAAGACGAGACTTAAGACCAGTCATAATATCCTAAATAGAAATTATTTGGGAGTCGTGTTGTGTTGGAACGAGTCAATGCAAGTTTTGGATGTCAAAATGAAAAAAATTGAAAGTTAGTGGATTGTTGACCCTAAGGGTAAATTCGGGGGTCGGGGCTAGCTAGACTTCTCAAAAATATTTGTGCTTTTGGGGTATTATAGTACACTGAATAAGGTTTCCATAGACTCCGGAACGGACTAATTCCGACTTCGGACCAAAGAGTTATGACTGTTCAAAGTACGCACATCGAATCTGTCCAAAATCTAGAAATCAGATTCGGATCAATCTCTTGCACGAATTATCTGGAATTCTGGGTTTAGAATTTAAAAATGGTTAAAGAATAAAAGTTGTAGCCCTGAGAGTTAGCTTTGCATCAAGAATCGCTCAAAAATATTTTGAAACGAAAAAGTTATGACTGTTTTAGCGAGAGAGGGTAAAGCTGGAAATGAACTGGGAACTGTTATGAACGTCCACTTTTGACGCATTATTTGGACTACCTATCGAACCCGGAATGGGGGTTTAACTTTTAAAAATATTCTATTATGTTACGAAAAATATACTAAAATTTGAGAATTTTTCGATAAATGAGCAAAGCGTGGAAAATCGTGATAAGAGGGCAAAGAAGACAACCCAAGACAAAGAAGAAGAAATGATAAGGCATCAACGCAACAACATATGCATTACAGGCTCACGCACTGCACCGTGATGCAGGTGCAGTTACTTGACAAGCTATTTGAGCCTTGTTTTGATTGGGTTCCGTGATCTATTTTCACGATTTGAAATTTTTTTAAAATACTATGACATGAAATCTATAACATATCAAAATTTCACTGTTATTGGATTAATGGCTTGAGAATTAAAAATAGGTGAATAGGCATGTCAGAAATTGAAAATTGAACGACGCCAAGCGTATCCGTGACGGGCTGTTTTGACGTTCGACGTTCTAGATTACTTTTAAGTTAAATTTTAAGCTATGTTGAGACTAATAAAGTCCCAAGAGATAAGTTTAGACTGTATTTGATATTTTATGCAATGAAACTTCTTTTCAGACATAAATTATGCAATAAAAATATATTATAAATATGACTTTTTATATTTAAGCGAATGTACGCTGTAATCGGTGTGAAGAATGGTTTTGTACAAAACAAAAGGTGGGAAATCATCAATAAATTAAAATAATCATAAAGATGACGTAATGAAGATTTCCGAAGTTCAAAATGGAGTTTTTGAGCCAAGATTTATATATACTTAATATATAAATACATATAAGGAAAATGCGAATATTTGCAAAATGAAAAATACATTGATTGTGCTAGTAGAATAAATGCTTATATATGAGGCAATGATTCGAGTTGACTCATAAACAGACGAAATGATATAAAAAATTATTTAAATCAAGAAATAATATAATAAATTAAGTTTTTACTATAGAAGATATATAATATCTGTTTAGAAGGTGAATTCACAAATAAAGGCAAAAGATATTCCTAATGTGGAATATAGATGATTTAAGATTCAAAGTATAAAGTATTTACATACTAAAATGTGAGGGACCTTTATTTAGCGTAAAAATGTTAAAACGAATTAAGTTTTCAAATAAACTAATATTCGTTTAGAGTAAGAATAAATAATATTAGTTTGTATATGTGACGCCCCCAAAATAGGTATACATCACCCATCTTGAGTCGCCAAATACATGGTACAAAATTCAAATACAACTTAATTATACAACAGTCGTGTAAAATACGACTAAACATATTCTGTGAGTTTTAATACAAATATTGTCATCTAGACAATATACAAACTCAATGGGGTCCTCATTACATTTATTATCACACTATTTCATAGAATAGTGAGGACTACTAATGCACCATCTAGGACCATCACTCTGTTTTCCCCGACTAGTCCCTGCTACGTTCTCATTTCCTGAAGAGAACAATGAAAATAAAATGGTGAGCTCAACTAGCCCAGTAAGAAATATTATGACTAAGATAATGCAAAACAAATTATCGTTAGCCTTCAACAGTGTTAAACTGATACAATATAACAAACATTAAGTTTAAGCTAATGATGAACAAGCAATCCATTGAAGAGTCAAGTAGAGAATAAAATCTACTATCTTCTATGATTTAAAAGGTTTTTCATTACTTTTATCACGAGACTCGATTTTAATAAATAATCAACATCATCAAATCATCCTCGCACTACATGTGCCAAGGATATTCTTTAAGTATCACGACCACTTAATTATACATGCAATCATGGAACAAAGATAATCGTGTTTTCATCAACTATTCCGATCATGCCATAAAACAATTCATCTTTGCACCTTGGGTCAAGAGAATCCATAGCCATAATCATACCAAAAACTCGTTCATTAATGCATTACGGCCAATGAGGACATTTTCCACATCATTTGTAACATTACTACCATGATTATACCGAAATAATCCTTCGTCATAATCATACCAAGTCCATCTATGCACTACAAGCCACGAGATGACTTTCAACATAATATAAACATGAGGATGATGACAATGACATAATAATTCAATAAAACAAGTTCAAGAATTAATTTATCCAGAACCAATAACGCCCAAATTGTCAACATGATCTTGCTTTTGTGGAGTAAAAATTCAAGAATGCTTAGAAGAATATTTCCATGAAAAGATCTTTGGATGAAGCGCAAATATCAAGGATATTCCACTAATTTCATGGAGTATAGAAGTTAAAACTTTAACCATTTGAGTATAATAAAGAATGGAATAACAAAAGAAATCACCAGCATGCGATGTATCGCATGCATAAAAGTTATTCTAATAGAATAATAAATAACGGAACCAGATCATGCGTAAACGCACAGACAAGATATTTCAACAGAATAATAAATAATGGAACCAGGTCATGCGTAAACACACAGAGAGGATATTCCAACAGAATAATAAACAACGGAACCAGGTCATGCGTAAACGCACAAACATGATGTTCCAACAGAATAATATTAAGAAATGAGTTTTGTACTGGGGTCAATACAAAATTCGATTTCACGCTCTAGGGGTAGGTTAAGAAGTCTTCAAGAATACGTCAGAAAATTTATTAACAATAGAAATATCATTCAAAAATGTGACCCTCATCCAAGACTTGGATAGTACGTCACATTGATACTTATCAACTTGTCATCGTCATTCACGACGTCACCTACAGAAAGTCTGGCTTCGGTGCATTCCACACAAGGAAGTCAACAACGAAAGGACCGGGGCTCTTTACTTATGGCTTGATATGACAATGATTGACTTTAGTGGTTTGGTTGCTTGAATTCACATAACAGGTTGGTTAGGAATATGAAATCTAACAACCTTACGAAAAGCATGATGAGTAGTTAACCAATCGATTCCTAAAATCACATCAAAGGCAAGTATTTTCAAAGAGATAAGATCAACAGGTAACGTGAAAGTGTTTATTTGAATCAACAAGATTTATAAACAGTAAAGGTAACGAAGGTTTCTCCGAACAGATTTTCAACAGATAAGTCAAAGTCTAATTTCTCCTGAGTCAAATTTAAACATTGAACACAACTAGGTGAAATAAAAGAGTGGGTAGAACTGGTATCTAACAAAGTATAGACTTCGCAAGAGTTTATGATTAACTTACCCGTAATAACTTCGTTCGGATTTCTCGACAAACGCTCTCACTTAAACTACTGGATTTCACTTTGTTATATAGTACATTCCACCCTTAAGTGCTTCTTCACATTCCTGATCCATGATTTGAATCATTATTCTCTGATCCATATCGAATTGGGGTTGACCGCTATGCACAGGATAATTCCGAATTCGATGTTGGATTCTCCCAATTGTTATCCAAAAAGCAAAATCTATTTCATCTATTTTGGCTTTATTGGATCGGACGTCTTTTTCTACAATATCTACACGTCGTGCGGCTTTTACCCATGCGTCATCTATTCTCCTTCGTTCAGTTGTTTCTTCTTTCATCAAAACTTTGATCATAGCATTCTCGACTCTCAACTTAATATCTTATACTCGTCAAAAGAGTGCTTCTATTCAAGCATCGCACATCGGGTAACACAATTTTGAATTGTTACATCTCTTTGCTCCACGACCGCTTGCCGTTCTTCAGCCTGCTCTTCTAACTCATGAATACGATTTTTGTAATTCTAAGTTTCGATCATAAAATTCTTCTAACCAATTCTCCTCAGGTTCCTCTTCTTCCTCACTCTCAGCTGCTACCTCTGCAACTAGCTCGGGTGCAACTATTAGTTCTTTACTCACCACGTAGATATCTCTAATTTCTTCTTCGTTTGACATCACATTAACTGGTTAGTGATTAAAGGTGTCTCAACGGCCTCATTCACTCCATTGTGAACATTTTCAGCTGCCATTTTCAAACACCGCCAAAAAAAACAAGGGTTAATTAACATATCACATATTATCTCTATACTCAATTGACCAATTAAATACCAAATAAAGTTAGGTAGGTCATACTATGAAGGAATTCCCTGCCTCTTCCCTCCTAGTTCTTGTCTCACATCTCAGCCAGGGATCATATCCCTAAGCTTTGCTACCAACTGTGTCGCCCCCAAAATAGGTATACATCACCCATCTTGAGTCACCAAATACATGGTACAAAATTCAAATACAACTTAATTATACAACGAAATGTGTAAAAATACGACTAAACATATTCGTGAGTTTTAATACAAATATTGTCATCTAGACAATATACAAACTCAATGGGGTCCTCATTATATTTATTATCACACTATTTCACGTAATAGTGAGGACTACTAATACACCATCTAGACCATCACCTGCTTTTCCCGACTAGTCCCTCGCCACGCTCTCCTTTCTCAAGAGAACAATGAAAACAAAAGGGTGAGCTTAACTAGCCCAAGAAGAAATATTATGACTAAGATAATGCGTAACAAATTATCGTTAGCCTTCAACAAGTTGTTAAACCGATACAATATAGCAAACATTAAGTTTAATCTGCGGTGAACAAGCAATCCATTAGAAGAGTCAAGTAGAGAATAAAATCTACTATCTTCTATGATTTAAAAGGTTTTTCATCACTTTTATCATTTGAGACTCAAATTTTTAATAAATAATCAACATCATCAAATCATCCCCGCACTACGTGCCAAGGATATTCTTTAGTATCACGACCACGAATTATACATGCATCATGCGTGCCAAAGATAATCGTGTTTTCATCAACTAGCCCCGATCATGTCATAAAATAATTCATCTTTGCACCCTTGGCCGAAGAGAATTCATAGCCATAATCATACCAAAAACTGTCCATTAATGCATTACGGGCCAATGAGGACTTTTTCCACATCATTTGTAATATTACGGTCATGATTATATCGAAATAATCTCTGGTCATAATCATACCAAGTCCATTTATGCACTACAAGTCACAGATGACTTTCAACATAATATAAACATGAGGATGATGACAATGACATAATAATTCAATAAAACAAGTTCAAGAATTAATTTATCCAGGAACCAATAACGTCCAAATTGTCAACATGACATCGCTACGGAGTAAAAATTCAAGAATGCTTAGAAGAATATTTCCATGAAAAGATATCGATGAAGCGCAAATATCAAGGATATTTCACTAATTTCATGGAGTATGAAGTCAAAACTTTAACCAACCGAGTATAATAAAGAATGGAATAACAAAAAAAATCACCGTGTATGCGATGTAATCGCATGCATAAAAGTTATTCCAATGTAATAATAAATAACGGAACTAGGTCATGCGAAAACGACCGATGTGATATTCCAATGTAATAATAAATAATGGAACTGCACTACGCGTAAACGCACGCATGGTGGTATTCCAATGTAATAATAAACAATGGAACTGTGTCATGCAGAAACTGGATGAATGTGATGTTCCAAATGTAATAATAAAGAATGGAATAATGTAAGAATTTCACCATGATGTGGTACTTTTCATAGATAGGTTATTCCAACATAATAATAAAAATGGAATAATGTAAGAATTTCACCAAGTATAGGGTATCCGGCAGATACAAAAGTTATTCCAATGTAATAATAAAGAATAGAATAAATGTAAGTTCTCTTTTAATAAGAAAGAAAGAATACCCCTTACGAGTACAACAAATAATATCCCTTACGAGTACAACAAATAATATCTCTTACGAGTACAACAAATAATATCCCTTACGAGTTCAACAAATAATATCCCTTACCTTTGAAAGAAGAGTATTTCGACTGGTAGGGCGATGATATACTCGAAGAAAACTTATACTATTTTTCTACGCTCAAAGCTTCTTAAACTCTAAAGAAATACGCTCAAGATTATAGAAGAAGAATTCCCTCTCTATAGTTTCAGTGAATTCGTAAGAAATAATGAAGGAATGAGCTTCTATTTATAGAAGAATGGACTGCATAGTAACTAATTCATGAATGGTCCAGATTAATTTACTTTAAATGGACGGTCCAGATTTAAAACAAAATCTTTTAAATAAAATATAATATATTCTATTTATAATCTAATAAAATAAATAACTTTATAAAAGTATTCTGTTTTATATTACCTGTTTGTTGAAATACTACAAAAAGATAAAAATAGTATTATTATTTTTAAATTAACCCCTTCTTCTTACTCCAGTACCCTAAATTTCCTCATTAGTCTATTTAGAGTGGTTAAGGAGCCTATTTTTGATTCTCTTTGGAGAGATATGAGTGTGGTTTTCGGTGAAGTAGTCAGTCTTTAATTCTTTTGTATGAACTCTGGAGTCTGGATTATGATTGATAATATGATTGTTTGGATCTCGAAATTGCATGATTATGATTGATAATATGATTGTTTGACAAAGTATTAAATCCATTATTCAAACTAGCATGTGCACTGCACGGGCTATCAACTAGTATAATATTAATTGTCTATATTGTCTTTGTATTAAAAAAGGAAAATGTTATTTATTGGGCACAAAATAGTGAGAGGACCAAAATTATATTTAATACTTGGGATAATATTAGAAACTAAGCAATTAATACTAGGGTCGGCCCTGAGTTTTTAAGGGCTTAAAGCGACAAAAAAAAGGGCCTTTTGCTAATTACTATTAAAATAGATATAAAAAAAACTAAGAACTTTTCTTGAACAAAAGAGCATAAATACAAATGAATACCAAATATAATAACTGACTATTTCAATATTTTTAAAGCATCATTTAGATATCACATTATCATTAAGTCTGTCATTGAAATTTGGGTCTATTTCATTGGGTAATTTTTTTGTAGGCTTTTAAATTTAAAGATTAATTCCATTTTTATTTGTAAGATATATATACATAACAAAATATATATTGGGGGCCCTAAAATTTATTAATTTTAGTGGGTTTAAAAGCTCTGGCACTGGGCTTTAGCCGTGGTAATTATCTTTGATTAATACTTACGTAAAATTCTCAAACCACATATATTAAGAGAAAAAAAATACTTCCGACTTATATTAAAGGACGGGTAAAGTATTGTATTGTGTATTTTAGTGTTAGAATCTAATAACGCTTCAAATATTAATGAGAATCTGAAAAAACGGTTTATTATTTTCTAATTTCTTATTTTAGATTTGAACCAAATAAGTTTAATAAAATAAAAGAAACATACATAAAAGCTAAATTAGGGAATGTAATTTACAATATTAAATAATGATTAATTAATTTGGTTGTGTTTACTAGCTGGGAGACTATGTCCACTACATTGTAGACAAAATAATCATTGTAAGCACTAACTTTTTAAATTATTAAATCCTAAACAAATTTTAGCTGACATATTTAATTAAATAAATTTGGCAGCAATTTCTGAGCTTCTTCTAAAAATCCAATAATTACAGTAATTTGCATATTTTAATCAAAAAAATCCCAATTGGCCTATGACAAATAGGAAATTTTTTGGTCTGAATTTACAAGATATTCACTATTTTAACCTCAAAAGAATATGTATGGCAAGTTAAAATTATATAAAGATAATTTCATTAAAAAGTCTTTCTATCTATACATATTAGAAGAAAAAAAGAAAAAAAAAATTATTATAATTAATTAAATCTCACATAAAAATTAAATAAATTTCATACTAGAAAAAATAAACTCACACAAATATAACTTGGATTTCAAGTAACCTGTAACCTCAATTTGAAACTAAACATTTAATTTCTAATCGTCACCCAAACGGCAAGTTGATAATTATTACTATCTTCTTAAATCTTAAACTCACAAGAAGAAAAGATAGTAATCCAGTAAACTCTTATTGACAAAGAAGTGTTAACTAAAATACAAAAGAACTTTCTTCAAACACTATTATATACTCGATCTCTTTTTTCTTGTGGGAATCTGTACTACATTATAAGAGTAATATTAATTTTTTAAAAGTTAATTTAAAATATATTTAAATTTAAAATTGACGTGATTTATTTAAATTTTAAAAATAATAAATTTTATAATTATACTAACATGAACTAAATGAATTTATGTCAATTTTAAGTTTGAAATTAATTTTTAAAAAGTCAATATTTGTCTTATAATTTAGATCGAAGAGAGTGTTTATTATAAGTGATTAATTTGGTAATAATGACATACAATGAAATTATGAGAAATGATATATATTAGACTCTATGTATCAAGTTTGTTGTTATCAGCTATGTGAATAAATATAAGTAATAATTTTTTTTAACAGATATATAATTATAATTTAATAGAAAATTTTCGTAACAGAACTATTACAAAGAAGAATTTTATGTATTACTATCATGAATTTTTAAAATCAACTTAAGATATTTTTAAACTCAAAATTGACTTAAATTCTTTTAATTTTAATCAATACATGCAATAATAAATATTGTAAACTATTATCTAAAATATATTATTTATTATAAGTTTTATTATTTTATAATTTTAATAAATTATCTAAATTTTGAGCTTAAAATATATATATATATATATATATATATATATATATATATATCGTTGCTTCTAAGAAAAAATATCAAAGATCAAACTCCTCTCTCTCTCCAAAAATGGGAACAATGGAAGTCGAGACTCCAATGTCAGAAGCTGAGAATAAGTACGAAGAAGACGAGCTTTCACCAATTGAACAAGTCCGATTAACCGTACCCACAACCGACGACCCGAAACAACCGGTATGGACCTTCCGAATGTGGGTCCTTGGTCTGCTCTCCTGTGTCCTGCTCTCATTCCTCAACCAGTTCTTCTCTTACCGGAGGGAGCCACTCATCATAACGCAGATCACCGTCCAGGTGGCAACGCTCCCCATCGGACGGTTCATGGCTGCCGTGCTCCCAGTGACCCAGTTCAACCTCCCCGGATGCGGGTCGAAAAAGTTTTCACTGAACCCGGGTCCGTTTAACATGAAGGAACATGTGCTTATCTCCATATTTGCAAATGCTGGAAGTGCTTTTGGAAATGGGTCGGCTTATGCGGTCGGAATTGTGAATATTATAGAAGCTTTTTATGAGAGGAAAATTCATTTTATGGCTGCTTGGCTTCTCATTATCACTACCCAGGTTCTACTTTTCTTACATTATTACTTGTTTAATTGAGTCCTTCTGCAGGATATTTTTTTTTGACCGAATTATTGGACTTCTTAAAAAAAATTATAATATTTATTTTAAATGAAATTTTTATAAAATATATTTTTTTAGGTGTAATTTAAATACATATACATGTAAAAATTTTAATTAAAATAAATATTATATATTTTTAAGAGTCGCAAGAAAAAAAAATAAATTAAAAATATCCAATTATCCGGTCGAATAAAAATGTCACCTGGACTTATTGTATTTAATTTCACCCTTTTTTTATTGCAGGCATAATATAATTATTTTTTAATAAGTTCAAATATTTTGATTTGGAGATAAAGTATGTTTTACTTCAGCTGATAAATTCACAACAGAAAATAATATTTTCACATGAAAAGTGTCGCTATAGATCTTAAAATTGAGTAATGTTATAAAATTGACCCACTCTATTAAATATATTATTTAATTATTACCAACTATAATTATTCAAGTAATTAGCAACTAAAAAATTGATATAATATAAAATCGTAATATATATTATTATTTATATTTATTTATTTATATTTTTCCCCAGTTATTTTTACCGTAGCTCGGGCTCAGACACATAGGCACATAGCACTCCTTATGCTTAAGAGAAAGGATAATGTGGGAATACGTGTCGAACTATGAGTTTCTTATATTTACTTTATGAATAAGTCTGCGCATACCGGTGAACTGAACAGAAAAATAGGATATTTTTAATTATTATTTTTTTTTAATTGTGACTCTTAAAAAAAAAAAAAATTAAAAATATTCTATTTTTCTGTCCAATAAAATTATCTGCGTAAAAGGACTCATATTTTATTGTTGGGGGTTGGAATGGCCCAACAAAACTGTTATATGATTCATGTTAACGTGAACTTCGATCTGGGCCAGGTTCTGGGATATGGATGGGCTGGACTTCTAAGGAAATACGTAGTGGAACCGGCACACATGTGGTGGCCTAGTACCCTTGTCCAAATCTCCCTATTCCGGTATGTTTGTATTAAGTATAGACATAATCATATTATTTCTCGTTATTTGAATAATTCTTTACCAGTAGTAAATTAACGTAGTAATTTTTATTTACATGATTTTCAATACATTCTATATTTTCACATTGGAGTAGACCCTGTGATTTTTTTTAAAAATAAATAAATTGTAATTATCATTATTAATAAGAAGTATTATTATGATAAAGTACCAACTAAATAATAAGGGTGGGCCCATTCTTGTGGTGGCCCCCAGAATATCCGATAAAGTCCAAATGGATTGACTATTATTCTCAGAATCTCCACTGGCCTATTGTTTTGGAGTTCTCATAAGTATGGATTTTGCTGGAATTTATTATTATTATTATTTTTTGAAAAATAAAATATTTTGTATAATGAAAAATATAGGGAATTAATTGGTCTTAAATAAAACAAATAAATTTAATCCAAAAAATATTGTATGTGGCAACCCAAAGTATAAAATAGGTATGTGCGAGTCCATTAAGGCGCAAATTTTTGGAAACCTCTACCACATCGATTTAATAAAAACTTTGAAAATACTTTAAATGAATTTGTTAAGACTTAGAAAATTGTTTTTTTTGGTTATTTTTCATGTAAAATTTGTTTTGTACATAACTTAGTATGTACAATAAAAAATAAATAAATGAGACCCGCCTAGGAAACATCTAGTTCGCTAAGGAAAAGCCGACACACTACCTAAGCAGCCTAGGCGCTGCCTCAACCGCAGGGGCGGATCCAGCCACCCACAAAAATTAAAATAAATTATGAAAGTAGATACTACTGAAATATTGTTTACAACAACATTTTTCCAGGATTCATTGTTTGAATTTATAGCAATATAGCGTCGTTTTCAATAACTTACCAATGTAAACAATGAGAAAGAGTGGAGTGCGGTGTGGGTAGAAGTTTAAGATTTTTGATACATTTTTAATCAAAGATTTCATATTTTAACTTAACATCCTAAAAAAATAAAAAATTGACCCTTGAGAATTCGGATACGGTGGATCCGCCCATGCTCAGCCGTCTAGGTCCGCCTACCAATATTTAAAACACTGATCAAGTGTCAATATCTATTGGAAAAGATTGTCTTTAATTTTTCGTGTGTTTGGCCATAGTTTGTTGTCACTGTGTTTCTCATTGAACTGAATTTAACAGGACACTGCATGAGAAGGGAGATGTAGAACTTAGCCAGGACAATACCAAGACCAAGCAACGAATGTCGCGGTCAAAATTCTTTGTCATTGCACTAACCTGTAGTTTCTGCTGGTACTTAGTCCCTGGTTATTTCTTTCAAACACTGCAAAGCATCTCATGGGTATGCTGGGCATTTCCCACCTCCGTGACCGCCCACCAGATTGGTTCAGGCTTGAATGGCCTAGGAATTGGAGCCTTTACGCTGGACTGGTCAGCCGTAGCTTCCTTCTTGTTCAGCCCTCTCATTAGCCCCTTCTTTGTCATTGTCAATGTCTTCTTCGGCTATTTTTTCTTTATCTACGTGGTGATTCCTGTGTCCTACTGGGGACTAAATGTGTACAATGCTAAAACATTTCCCATATTTTCGCCGCAGTTGTTCACTAAATCAGGTCAACCATATAACATAACAGCAATTGTTAATAAAAATTTCGAGTTAGATAAGGTACAGTATGCAGAGCAAGGGAGAATCAACTTGAGCACATTCTTCGCAATCACCTATGGGTTTGGGTTTGCTGCCATTGCATCTACACTAACTCATGTTGGCCTATTTTATGGAAGGTAATTTTTTATTTTTATTATTCGTCTATTCATGCTTGTAATTATACTTGTTACTTGTCAATTCCCTTGTTTATTCTTGCCTAAATTTGTCGAGCAACTTACAAACAAACTCACAATTAGTGGAGGACAATTAAATATTTTATCACAATTAGTGAGTTTGTTTGTAAGTTGTTAGGATGCCAGATTTTGTCACAATATTCTGAACTCAAACTTGATATTGTATGATACGCTTAACTCGAATGCTCCAGGGAGATTTATGATCGCTACAGAGCTTCGACTAAGGGGAAGGTAGATGTTCACACAAGATTAATGAGAACTTACGACGACATACCTGCATGGTGGTTTTATGTGCTTCTTGGTGTGACAATGGCGGTCTCTCTTGCGCTCACCATCTTTATGAAAGATGACATTCAGATGCCTTTCTGGGGACTTCTCTTCGCAGCTTTCCTAGCTTTCATTTTTACCCTTCCAATCAGCATAATTACTGCCACCACAAATCAGGTAATTCAAAATTTCTACATGCCTTGTCTATTTCTTCTCTAGTTATTTAAGATGCTCATGCCATAGCAAAAGACTAGGAGAATAATAGAAACAATCAGAGGAATTGAATATGCTTTGCGGCCAAAATTACTGAATAATAATGAGTCACAGTAAACAACCCCAAAACATCCTTTAAAAGGTCTATGTATACTGTGTCCAATAGGTACTGTAACAGGTCTATGTTTTCGAGTGCTTATATATTCATTTTTATATTTCATCTACAGACACCAGGTCTAAATATCATCACAGAGTATATAATGGGACTGATATATGTTGGAAGGCCTATAGCCAATGTCTGTTTCAAGACATATGGTTATATGAGCATGACTCAGGCAATCTCCTTTCTTAGCGATTTCAAGCTGGGCCATTACATGAAGATCCCTCCAAGATCTATGTTTTTAGTTCAGGTATGTTCCTGTTTTCTTTCAATAAAAGTGAAATGTAAATGTTCCTCCAAGACTCATCCAATGCTGAAATTGCAAATGACCCACATTTGTTAAAAAGTAATGTGTACAACCCAGTGTTACCGAGAACGCAATTTGTTTTGGTTCGAGTAACAAGTAGGGGTACACTCTATACTCTACATAAGTTAAAATGCAATGTAGGTAGCTTTATACGAGTGAATATATATACTTAGAAATTCTCTTAGAATCTAAATGCAATAAAACTAAGTTTTATATAATATTTTTAGTTAATTCAACTAGTCTATTGTACTATAAATAATTTAGTACAATTGTGCTATTTGAGCATCCAATACTAAGTCAAAATATTTACATGTACGCAACAATAGGTAAAACGACATAAAAATATTTCGGTACACTAAATTTAGAATATCGGAGAATGCAATTATCAATATGACTAGCTAGGTCAATAAGAGTATCTAGGAATTCTGATACAACCATTCAAAGAATCTCTCCTATCTATAGCTAGGAATTCTGAATTACTCTTAATAAGATGATCAGCACATGTTTGCATATAGATGTTTCCAAAATTTTCTCAATAAACAAGTAGTAAGTTGACTAATTAGCTGCCCCCTTGAAGCCACAAGTTACAGTAGAAATCCCCTGAAGCAGGGTTGCGAGTAATTACTTGTGATACCCCTAATACTGGTATGGAAAGGCCTGACCGGACTGGGGTGAGGAAAAAGCCACATAATAACCAAAAAAAGAAAAATAATAAGAAATTGACTTTGATTTCATAATTAACATCTCCTCCTAATCTGATTCAATTCTTAACTAATTTAATGTTCACAAACGCATCCCAGTTTATTGGAACCATAATAGCAGGAACAGTTAACCTGAGTGTAGCATGGTGGCTTCTCCATTCAATTGACCACATCTGCAACCCAGACAAGCTTCCATCAAACAGCCCCTGGATATGCCCCTATGACCGTGTCTTCTTCGACGCCTCTGTCATCTGGGGTTTGGTGGGACCGAGGCGAATCTTCGGTCCTTATGGCAACTATGGAGCCCTTAACTGGTTTTTCCTAGGTGGAATGTTGGGACCCTTTGTCATATGGCTCTTTCACAAGGCATTCCCCAAGCAATCCTGGATCCCCCTCATTAACCTTCCGGTTCTCCTAGGCGCAACTGCTGCTATGCCTCCAGCTACCGCATTGAACTATAATTCTTGGATACTAGTCGGAACTATTTTCAACTTCTTTGTGTTTAGATACCGGAAAAAGTGGTGGCAGAGGTATAATTATATTCTTTCAGCCGCTCTTGATGCCGGGGTTGCTTTTATGGCAGTTCTGCTTTACTTCACTGTGAATATGGAGGACAGAAACATATCTTGGTGGGGAACTAATGACCCTGAGCATTGTGATTTGGCAATTTGCCCCACCGCCAAGGGTATATCGGTAGACCACTGCCCTACATTTTGATATCGATAAGGTAATGCTAGGCATCTCAAATACACACGTCGTGTTCAACATCATGGTGGGTTCTAAGCAATTACTACACACCTATGTATTGATGATGTGCATTTGAGACCCCTGGCCTGTCATTACCCATCTGAAAATCGCATTATTGGCTTTTGCTCAAGGTTGAAACTCATTACAAAAGTTGTGTAGATTTGCTTTTCAAGAAGATGGTTCTATTATATTCTATATATATATATACAGTTGTTTAGGCCATGATTTCAATAGCTGTGCTATGTTATATTATGTGTTGTTTCTTTTCAGTTGTGATATTTTTGTATCAAATAATTAAACATTGGCTTAATTTGTACAATGAGAAAGAATTTATATGTGTATAATAACTTTAGAGACATAATTACTTGAGTGAAATGCTTTTAGATAATAAAGATATAAAGATAAGGGCACTAAACAAAAAATCCACACTTATGGATGCAATTTTTTCTAAACATGGTATAGCAATTAGCAAGTAGTTGCATTCATTGCATTGGGATACAAATCAATATATCCTGATGTAGCCGAATTAAACTACTCTTTGCAAAGTATGATCTATAACAAATTTACATCATCATATCAATACACACACACACGTGTGTATAATTAACATATACAAATACTTATATTGGTTTTTCTAATTATAAATATAAATTCACTAATATATCTAGGCTACATTTGTTTGTAAAAATGATAAGTGGGGTAGGATTATTTGCACTGATTTATTATTACGTCTGATTATTTTGTCCCATGATTAGTCCGTTATTCAATCTCATCTATACTATGTTTTAATTGTCATTTCTAAAGTCATTTTATGGATGATTAATATATATAGGAAATTATTAAATCCACAACAAAAAAAATGTAATTTTCAAAATAAAAGTGTCGCTATAGATCTTATAGCGAGAGTTTTTACCGTCGCTATGCATCTACAACAACACTTTTTATTGTGAAAATAACAAAAAGTATTGTGGATTTAACAATTATCTTAATATAATCTCAAGTAAAAAAGTAGTATTTATATATCCCCTTGAGGTATCAAGTGATTTTAGAAATAATCATAAATAGTCTATGTATTACATAACAAACTAATCATGAAATACAATAGTCCAAATTATGTTAGATAATAAATTTGTACAAATAATTGCATCTCACCTATCATTTTTGCAAACAAAATAACCCTAGTGTATATGCATGCAAGCATGTGCATGTATTAGTTAGTTAGAAAGA
The DNA here is from genome assembly GCA_020205605.1 of Panax ginseng. Taxonomy (NCBI): domain Eukaryota; kingdom Viridiplantae; phylum Streptophyta; class Magnoliopsida; order Apiales; family Araliaceae; genus Panax; species Panax ginseng. The sequence continues at coordinate 13,634,514 of CM035146.1, forward strand.
AAAAATGAAACTTTCTTCTTATTTATATTTGGAAAATAATTTATATGTTTTACAGGGGCAGATCCACCCTTGGGCCAACTATGGCAATTGCGATAGCAGGAAAAGAAGTGAAAAAGCAGGATCCCGTGCCCTTCGCTTGAGCCGGAGCCGGAGCCGGAGCCCGACAGCAGGAGTTGCGGGAAATAAGATGTTTAAGTCCAAACTTAATAAAATTCTTCTCCAATATATGTTCAGTGTTCTCTGTATGATCTTCTCATAAATATTGTATTTGTTCCATAATAAGAGTTTCGTTTATAAAAATTAATTTATAAATATTAAGAATTTATTTTCATTTCATATAATTATCTCTAAAATAATGAGTACTTTGTTTGGTTGCGATAAAATATGATGATGACATTTAATGCTAAAATTACAAAATAATATTCTTATTTTAGAAATAAAAATTGAAAAATAAGATTTTACTCTGGAACAAAAACAGTATAATAAGTGTAACCACTTCAAGTTAAAACAACAAGAAGATATATATGCCTCTTAAGAAAAAAGAAAAAAGACACTTTTTATTTATTTATTTATTTTAGAAAATTGAAGTTTCTAAAGATATTATAAGATATATTCCATCATGAAATTCTTTTGCCATTTGTCAATAAAAGAAAAAATAAATATGTATTTAAGATGTGATGCATATTTAAGAAGGTAAGCTCAAGGTCATTTTGATTTGTCAACACTATTAAACACATCACTCTTGAAAATTCTACTTATTAATATTATGTGCATTTTTTCGAACTAAATTATTTTGATATGGCTAATCATAATTTATAGTCACTCACACGTACATTCCTATTTTATTCTTTCATATTTCATATATTTATATATCAATATATGTTCATATTTAATATTCACTCGTATTTCATGTATTTGTATACATATATCTTTAATATCGATAAAAAATATTTTCTCATATCTCATGTATTCGTTTGTATTTAATATCTCATATTTCATCTATCTTTATATATAATGTGGATAAAAAATATTTTCTCATATCTCATGTATCCATCTGTATTTAATATCGATAAAAATTTACAGACACTCGAGTCCAAGCTTATCCTTGAAGTGTTTTATGGATCCGAGTCTGTCTTTGACTGAAGCCCTAATTTACGCAGTGAGATTGACCGAATATATCACCTCGTCTGAAATCGTATTCACCTTACTCGTCAGTACTCCTACTGAACTTGGGTCCAAACATATCCTTGACGTGTCCTTTGGGTTCGAGTCTGTCTTTGATTGAACCCTTAATTTGCAAAGTGGGATTGACCGAATATATCTCCTGATCTAAAATTGTGTTGACCTTACTCGTCATAACTCCTAATGAATATGTGGGTGATTAAAAAATTAAGTAGTACTAAAGGGTACATCAAAACGTGTGAATTAGGATATAGTTGTGACGTCCCCAAAATAGGAATACATCACTTATTTTGAGTCGTCAAATACATGGTACAGAATTCAAATACAAACTTAATTATACAACAATCGTGTAAAATATGACTAAACATATGCTGTGAGTTTTAATACAAATATTGTCATCTAGACAATATACAAACTCAATGGGGTCCTCATTACATTTATTATCACACTATTTCACAGAATAGTGAGGACTACTAATGCACCATCTAGGACCATCACTCTGTTCCCCGACTAGTCCTCGCCTACGTTCTCATTTCACTCAAGAGAATAATGAAAGTAAAAGGGTGAGCTCAACTAGCCCAAAGAAGAAATATTATGACTAAGATAATGCGAGAATAAATTATCATTAGCCTTGATAGTGTTAAAGCGATAAAATATAACAAACATCAAGTTTAACTGCAGCGGAACAAGCAATCCATTAGAAGAGTCAAGTAGAGAATAAAATCTATTATCTTCTATGATTTAAAAGGCTTTTCATTACTTTTATCGCTAAGACTCAGCTTAATAAATAATCCACATCATCCCTGCACTACGGCCAAGGATATTCATTAGTATCACGACCACAAATTATCCATGCACTACGGGCCAAGGATATTCATGTATTCATCAATGATCATGATCATGCCAACAATCATCCATCAATGCACTACGGCCAATGATGACTTTTTCCACATCATTTATAACATTACGATCGATGATTACGCGAATAATCCCTGGTCATAATCATACCAAGTCCATCTGTGCACTACAGGCCACAGATGACTTTCAACATAATATAAATATGAGGATGATGACAAGGATATAAGAATTCAATAAAACAAGTTCAAGAATTAATTTATCCAGGAACTAATAACGTCCAAATTGTCAACATGATACTTCTTTTGGAGTAAAATTCAAGAATGCTCAGAAGAATATTTCTATGAAAAGTTACTAGATGAAGCGGAAATATCAATGATATTCCACTAATTTCATGGAGTATAGAAGTCAAAACGTTAACCAACTGAGTATAATAAAGAATGGAATAACAAAGGAAATCATCAGGCATGCGATAGACCGCACAGACAGGTTATTCCAACAGAATAATAAATAACGGAACCAGGTCATGCGTAAACGCACAGATATGATATTTCAACAGAATAATAATTAACGGAACCAGGTCATGCGTAAAGCACAAACATGATGTTCCAACAGAATAATAAAAAATGGAATAACAGAAGAATTTCACCAAGTATAGGGTAGTTTCAGATATCTGAGTTATTCAACAGAATAATAAAGAATGGAATAACAGAAGTTCTCTTCATGAATAAGAAAGAAAGAATACCCCTTACGAGTACAACAAATAATATCCCTTACCGTAAAAGAATAGTATTCCGACTGGTAGGGCGAGGATATTCTTGAAGAAAACTTACACTACGCTCAAAGCTTCTTAAAACTCTAAAGAAATACGCTCAAGATTATAGAAGAATTCTCTGAACTTCTGGTGTGGTTTTCAATTCTAACTAAGCATCTTATTTATAGGAAAATAGAAAGGATACTATGCTGCACTATGCAATAAAATATAATATATTCTAAATATATATATATATATATATTATTTAAAATCTAATAAAACAAATAACTTTATAAAAGTATTCTGTTTTATATAAAAAGATTTTACTATGCAAAACACTATACATGCACTATGCAACACTATGCAGGCACTATGCAATACTATGCATAATAAAATATAATATATTCTAATTATTGTCTAATAAAACAAATAACTTTATAAAAGTATTACATTTTATATAAAAGATTTTACTATGCAAAACACTATGCATAATAGAATATATATATATTCTATTTATTGTCTAATAAAGGCGAATAACTTTATAAAAGTATTACATTTTTTATATAAAAGCTTTTCCGCATTTTATTACATTAATAATACTAATAAAACAAAACTCATCATCATTATTATAATTCACAATATTAATCGACTGTGTCGTTCCCGAGGAAAGAGGGGCTTTCAATAAGGATTTCTCCCATTTGGCGCCCAATTAGGTGACCAAACCTCTCCTTGATGTAACTTCTAGACATCGTTAATATTGCAAATAATAATATTAATAACTTTGTCATCTCAATTATTGATTATAAAATATTGACAATAATTGAATCAAATAACGTGAGATCTTATATGCCAATTCTATGTAATAATAATTGAACAAAAGCGGTGACTTCTCACGTAAGCATCAATAATTAATCTTGTGTGCTCTTTGTGTAACTATGCGTATTCTTTGTACTTTTAACACCGGTGTTTCAAGATTAACGGTAAAACTTCCGCCGTTATTTTCATAAAGTATTTTTGTGATTTTCTCAATCCGACAATAATTCCGTTGTAGGGTCCACCAATGATTGTCTTGGTTATCACGAATATTCCTGTTAAAAGCGAATATTCCCTGACCAATCAAATATTATATAACAACTTGCGTACTTTTGCAAAATTTATAAATATTACCCACAACTATAACATTATATCAAATTCATTCCATAATATTCAAAAATGATATTTATAGAAAATTCATCTTTATTTATAAAAGTTGGGGTCTTACAATAGTCATATGTATTTATAGTTAATCGCACCTCCTTATTGCCCTATTCCCGATTTAGAATATGTTACTCCCTTCGTTCCTATATAAAAGATTGTCGTTTTAGAAGAAAAAATGTGTTCTAAAAAATTTGTCGTTTACAATTTTCGAGGAGAATAAATTATTTACTTTCCTATATTACTCATACCTTCTCTTATTGTCCCAAGAAATTCTCTCTATTGTATTAATAGTTTTTAATTTCCCATAAAGGGGTAGTGATGAAATTTTAAACAAATTTTACGTGGTAAATAAACTTTCTTAATCCATGTGCTAAAATCTTAAACGACAATCTTTTAGGAACGGAGGTAGTACCATACTGGAAGGCAACCTCTTTAAAAAAAAGTCGAAACTAATTCGGATTATTTTCAAATAAAATCAGAACTGCATATTCTTTAAAAGTCAAGTCCCTGGCCAATTTAAAATATACCTCCATACGGAAAAATTCCTCCACGTGGGATAAATCCTACCGATTCAACCGGATCCATAAAATTATGCCCAACAATATCGATAAAAAATATTTTATCATATGTCATTAGACCTGGCAAACGGGCCCAAAGCCCGCGGCCCAGCCGGACCCGCCCGTCAAAACTCGGGCTTTGGGCCCCATTTTTTAAGCCCACGAAAACCCCGACCATTTTGGCCCGGCCCGTAAAGGCCCGACCCGTGGCCCGTGACTTTTTTTTATAAATAAAATGATACTACTTGTGGGTTATGAGGCTTGAACACATGACTTGTAAGTAAATAAATAAGAGTTCAAACCAACTAAACTACAACAACTATTGATATCGCTTTTAATTTTATTGGTAGAAATGTTAATTCCCTCAATATATCCTCTATATATCTTTACTCACGCTCACAAACAATTACAATTGCATGAACTTTCGAAATAGTTCTTCAATTTCAAAGTATAAAACTAATAATTATTAGTTTAAGTTAGATAATATAATTATAAAAATTTAAAATTATCTATATATTAGTATTAATTACAGTATTTATTATTTTTAAAAGTTAAATAAATTATATTAATTTTAAAGTATAATTTTAAAAAATCAAATTTGATTATATACTTTGAATTACTAGCAATATATAATCCGAATTAACCACTAATTTTTTAGATTGCAAGTCCAAAATCTATAACACAATAATATAGATATAAACTTTGAAGATTTTAGTTTGATGAAGCTGTACAAGCAATCAATGAGAAAGAAGGGAGAAGACCACTATTATTTATAGTGACATTACAATTTACAGTGTAGTACATTTAGAAAGCAAATCAATCATTATCCCTTAATTATGCAATCCCCCTACTTATTTAATCCTCAAATCATGCCTTTAGAATAATATCTAAAATTATAATACTATTTAAATTTTAATTGATTGAGATATGTAGTTAATGTAAGTAATTAGAATTATTGTTTATTATAAATTATTTTATTATTAATATTTATTATTATTACTATATTTGGTGTATCAAGATTTTGCAAAAAAAAAAGGAAGAAGCCGTGGTAGTAAACCTAACCAGAAGCCACGGACCTCACAAACTCAGCCCGCCAAAACCCGGGCCATTTTAGCTCGGCCCGCGTGTCGACGTCGGGATTTTTAGATGTCCCTTTCTGTTACTTGTTCTCTGGTGTTCTCATTTTAGGTGAGATTTAATTGAAAAAACAAGTGAAAAAGGTCAAGACATGTATAATGTCGACGATGGATCATTAAGAGTCGCCATGGATTGGTTTTTAAATGGTTGTACCAACCAATGAAAAAGGTTTGCACATTGACCCGATGATGTGACATCTGCTAAGCGGTCGGTGAAACCGAGATTCATTAGGGTCAGGGGACTTGGTTATGCGGAGGGAAGGTGTTAGGCACCCAGAGCATTCGTGTTACCACAGTGGACTGACCTCTTTTCAAGAAACTATTATCTGAATGTGTGTGTGGGTCAATGTGCTGTTATTTGAAAGTAGTGCGAGGCCTCGTTCGCACATATATACATAGGGTTTGAATTTATGTAAAAATTCAATTTTAAGCAAGATATGGCAGTGATGTTTCATAAAAGAGGTTTTTCAAACCCTGATGCTCAATAGTAATTGAGACCTTTTACACTTCCATTTTATTAAGTGTTAGGATTGATTGATTTTATTTTACAGATGCAAAGCATCCGTACGAAAAATAATGTACAAAATAATGCCGACTTCCTCATGGGTATGGAAACCATCGAGAAATTCGACATACATGCAGAATAATTTACAAAAGTTGCTTATAATTTGAAAATGTCCATCATGAGAACAGAATCTAGATCCAATGGTGAATCATGTGATCACATGATTCCTAGGCGCACAAGATCTTCGCAATTTGTATGAAAGTAGTAGCGGTATATATATAAAAAGTCAAAATATATATATATATATATATATATATATATATCTGAATATGATCACCAACCACTGAAACACATCCATGGGGATCGAAATGTAAATAAAGTTGTAAAAGTTATCAAGCGCCACGAGGAAACTCGGTAGGATGAAACGTAAATAAAGTCAGAATACGGTCAACCGTCACGAAGGAAACTCCAAAGGGACAAAATGTAAAGAAAAGTCATGTAAAGCGATCAAACGCCACTTAAGTAAACTCGAGCGAGGATAAAATATAAAGAAAGTTGTACAAAGCGATCAATCGCACTTAAGTAAACTCGAGGCGAGGACAAAATATAAAGAAAAGGCATACAAAGCGATCAATTGCCACTAAGTAAACTCGAGGCGGAGATTTAAACGTAAAGAAAGTCAGTAAGCGATCAACCACCACAAGTAAACTCCAGGTGGGACGAAAAATATATGTATATATATATATATATATATATATAAGCGATAAACGCATTAGGATGTAAAACGAGGCTCATCGAGCGAGAGTTGACAACAACAATTATATATATATATATATATATATATATAAGCGAATAAACACACCGGATGTAAAATCCAGGCTTATCGAACAGAGTCTGACACACAGTTAATATATATATATATATATATATATATATATATATATATTAAAGCAAGTAAACGCTCTGGATGTAAAATCCAGGCTCATCGAACAGAGTTCGACACACAGTTAATATATATAAGTGTATATGTATATATATATTAAAGCAAGTAAACGCTCCAGATCGAAGTCTAGGCTCATCGAGCGAGTTCGACACACGATTAATATATATAAGTATATATATATTAAAGCAAATAAACGCCTGCATCAAGTTCAGGCTCATCGAACAAAGTTCGACACACAGTTAATATATATAAGTATATATATATTAAAGTAAATAAACGCTCCAGACCAAAGTCTAGGCTCATCGAACAAAGTTCGACACACAGTTCATATATATAAGTATATATACATATAAAAACAAATAAGCGTTCGGGCATCAAGTTCAGGCTCAATCGAGGCATAACTCGATAATGTTAGTCGAGATATATAAATATATATATATATATATATATATATATATATATATATATATATATATATATATATACAAACCGAAAGAAAACCACTGGATCAAGAAGGAAAATCTGTATGAACACGACTCTCAACGTGAAGAAGGGTGTGTGCAGAGATGAAGAGAAAGGCTTTAAAGTGTGTGAGAAGGCTTACAGTTGACTGCTAAAGAAGACTTCTATATCTTTAAAGTGGGTAAACACTGACTTTTTTAGGTATAAAAGTAGCTATATATGAGCTCACAGGTGTTTAAAATGAGAAAGTACACTGTATGGGGTGAGTGCAAAACAAATTGGGTAGGGCTTCCTCGCCGTTTCTCTTGCAAAATGGCCACCAAAAGCCCTTTATTTATAGAGGATGCGGCTCAGCCGTAGGTATACTAGAGGCAACCTGGGTGGGCACGGGTTTCTCGGGTTGGGTCATCTCGTAGTACGTGCATTCGGGCACTGTAATGTCCACTCGAACTTTCAGAAGTGCAATCCGGGCATCCGATTGAGGTATACAGGACCTATTTCAGACCGCCGTTGTTGAGAGTTGTACAATGGCATAGGATTAGAGTTTGTACGAAGTCATTGAAGATAGGACGATGCCCTCCGGTCTTCAAGCTTCAAATTATATTCGTTACCCCGCACAATAGTCACTCGGGATTGATTATCCTTAATTCTTGTGGGACATCGTTACGTAGAGATGTGTATAAAATGTTGAGACGACGTGGCGTGGCATCGTGTTAGCGAGATGACAATGTTGCCCCTCACCGGTGTTGTCACCGGTTTGAAATTTGATCATGAGCGTTGCTCGGTCTTGTTGAGATGGACTACTGCAATTGTTGAAGGTCCTCAATGTCATCTTTGAGGTGTGCCTGTCCTCCCGGTGTTATCTCTGGGTTGGTATAGAGTATCTCGTTGTGAGCACCGAGATTGAAGCTGGTCGCATTTGAAACAAGCATTTTTGGGGTTATCGCCGAAACTGCATTCCTTGGGGTTATCACCATGGTTGGTGGCTATTCCCATGGTTGGGACTGAGACTGGATACCTCGGGGTTATCTCCGAGATTAATCGGTCTTCTCCGGTGTGTGTTCCGGTATTGGATCTGTACGCCTCAGTGTTATATCTGTGGTTGGAATTGTTACTCCCAGAATGCTCCGGGGTTGATGCTGAACTTCCGGTATTATCCGGTATGGATATGGATATGGATTGTCTTTCAGGGTTCCCTCTTAAAAGATGAATATGTCCTCCTGCAATGTTAGTGACAGTAGTACAGAAAATTTCGAGTGTCTACAGATGCCCCTCTTTATCATACTCATGCATGGCGATGCATGGGTAGGATAAAGAATCCTAGACACTTGAAACGCAACAATACAAACATGGTACTATATGTAGCAACATGATGCAAATGTATGATGCATGTGTACGGGGTTGTAGCCCAACATCTTTGGGGATGATTCTTTGGCTCCTGTTGCTTCAACTGGGGATTGGCAATGATGACCAGATTTGATGTGTAAACTGAATCTGTTAGGATGTTGATGTTGGGGTTATCATCAAATTCCTAGGTCCTTGATAACGACTTGATCCCGGATATGTACCTCTTATGTGTAAGAGATCTGTGGGGATAAAGCTTGGTCTGTTTGAGGATGTGTATAACAGATTCCATCATCAATCCTCCTTGATAACGTTGACCTTTCCTGGTTAGTATCGCGCGAATATGTCAAGATTACATTGGATTCTTTGCCAACGACAAATGTTGTCAGGGATGCCTGACCTTCGTTGACGTGTACTTCACCGACATGTGAATCAACGGCTGAAAAATCCTGTGGGATATACTGTTAAGGTTGCTTGACCTTCGCTGACGTGTGAATCAACGGCTGATACTCTGTGGGTAGATTGTCAAGGTTGCTTGACCTTCGCTGACGTGTGAATCAGTAGAACATTGCGTTGTGACCCCCGCTGGGGATCCGCTGGGGAATATGAGTAATCGAGCATGAAATCCTCGAATAGCTCTAGAGCTCTGATAGGTTTAATTTCTATCGATTGAAATAACGTCAAGGCTGCTTAACCTTCGTTGATATGTGTGTCAACGGCTTGAATTTACGTTTTAATCCCCTGCCGGGGCTTCACGTTGTAACCCCCGTCGGGGACTCACGTTGTAACCCCCGTCGGGGTTCTACGTTGTAAACCCTGTCGGGGACTCACGTTGTAACCCCCGTCGGGGACTCACGTTGTAACCCCCATCAGGGATCTACGTTGTAACCCCTGTCGGGGATCACGTTGATCTTTTAGGGTAATGACCTGGAGTTGGCGGCATCGGACATGTACAAGGTATTGCCGGACGTGATTTGTAACAAATGAGATCATTGGCAGGGTATACCTCGGGTTCGGGTGACTACCAATGAGCGATGTACAGACTCAAAGTTTCATCTGAGAAGACCAGGATTATATGTTGTTTTGCTCAATCGCGTGGTGCGTTTATTCCCGATTTAACCTTTCTAGTCTGCAAGAACTCCTTTGCAACTCGAACTGGACTGAGTCGGAGGGGTGGGCCCACATAGGGGTGTCGTAGGTGTTTGCCTTTGTGTTGGCAGTTTTGGGCCTATGAGAGGCTTCCATGTTTGCGCCCTGTGAGCGTGTTAGTGTTGGTCGATTTCGCAATCAATGAATACGTGCAAGTATACACGGTCAACAAGTAATAAAGTGAAAGTACAGTATCGTTCCCACGAGGAATTATATAATAAAAATCACCAAGTACTAATTCTTAACCAAACTAATTTTATTTAAACAATCTCAAATCGTGATTTTTCTAATTAAGAAAACTAAATTAACTAATTAAATGAATTGCTTTATGGTGAATTCGGATAAATAAAGATTAAGACTTCAATATCCCCAATTATGAACTATAAATCAATTATCCAATTATCCCAATTATTATGCCTCTTGAATTGTTAATGAGAATTCTCAAATGCCAAAAGTCCTTTTCCAAGTGATCAATTGACTTCTATTTAATCCAGATTAATCCTGCTATATTCCTATGCAAAACAATTGAATTAAACTCCTTGAATTCCAATTTCTTATGTGTTACATGCGGTGAACATATATTTCTATTCAATTCACAAACCTAATTATTCACCATGTAAATAACTAACTCACATGTTATTATGCCCAGTTCTAACCCTAGAATTCCTCTTTCAATTCCTTCTAGAGTAACAAGGTAATTACTGATCAGATAATTAATCAATAAGCTTAAGACAAGATAAACAATTCACTTTGACATAAATAATTGGAATGAATCAAATAACTAATTTATAGACATAAAAGGTTCAATTGGAATCTTAATAAAAGAGTTAGTTCGTAATTAATGAATTGAAACCAAGAATCCACAACTGAATAGACATAAAAGATAAAAGTATGATAAGATAAGATAATAGAATCATTGCAAAGACAAATCGATGCTCCCTCTTGCTCTCTTTCTTGCTTTCTTGCTCTTGATCTTCGGTGTTCTTCAATTTGCTTCAATCTCCAATGGCTAATTAAGAATTAGGGTTTATATTCTAATCTAATGGAGTGTTTTATCTAGTCTAATCTATGTAAGCCCACTTTATTTTATGCCTTACATCATGTATTTATATGTTACAAGTCCAATATTTAGCTTAGGAACAAACCCAATCCAATTTGGAGTCAAAAAGGTGTCAAAATTTGCCCCAAAATGCGTCCAAGCTTGCCCAACCTCTTCCCGGCGCCTTGTTATTTGGGCCGGCAACTGAGGAATATGCCCCCTAGCGCTCCGGCGCTGCAAATAAGCTTGAGTTGGGCGCCCCGGCGCTGGAACAATTCTGGAAATTTTCTGCTCCGACATCCTTTTGGAAAATGGCCATAACGTCTTCGTCCGAACTCCGATTTTGATGATTCAAGATGTTCCGGAAAGAGGAGACGTAGATCTAAAACTTTCATTCTTTAAGTGTTTCGAAATAAGGTCCCAATCAATACTCAAATTGGCTCTGATGTGACTGTTGTGTAAATGGCAAGCAGAAAATGCGCATCTAGCCACCCCAAACGTCGATCCAAGTAACTTTTGTCCCAATTCCTACAAAATAACATAAAACATGCATGAATAGACATAAAAACTTAAAAACATCCAAAAGATTAAGTTCAAATGCACTCAATTATGAGTATAAAACTCACTCATCAAATACCCTCAAATTTAAACCTTTGCTTGTCCTCAAGCAAAAACACAAAAGAAATAAAAATAAATAAACTAAATTAACTACATGAATGCATATGCATGATCTACTTACTAATATACCTACGAACCCAGTAATAAATCAATATGATATATAGCAACAGGCCTCAAAGATACCAATGATACTCAAACAATTTATCCGATCAAATCAAAGTCCATAACTCTAAACCGGTTAGTCAATCCAAACTCCGTATCACCCATATTTGTGCGTGTGTGTGCTTGTTAACCATTCTAACCAACCACAGTTCAAGATAATCACATAACAAACTTCTTAGAAGGAAGATTTCAGTTCTAATTCAATTACTTTTGTGAACATGACAACTCCAGTTAAAACTAAGCAATTACCAAGTCTAAGGGTAAATATAATATTTATTTATACTTTTATTCAACCATGAGGGCATTTTTGCTCTTTCTTGTGTTTTAATTCATTTTTTTTATTTTTCTCATGGTTGTGCAATGTCTTATTCCCTTAGGCTTTTCAGTGCTACCTTAACGAGCTTTCGACCAACGACTCCCAAGCCATTAAGACCTTAGGGCGCTAGGTGTAAAGCCAATTCCCTCGGGCTTACTTACTCAAGTTGCAAAGGCCACAAAACTAGACAAGCATGCCACGATGTTTATTCACTTTTTTTTCTTTTTCTGGATTTTCTATTTTTTTTCTTTTCATCATTTCTTTTTTTTCATTTTCATTTTGTATATATATATCCCATAGATTCCCCCAAACTCAAGCTTTTATGTCATTCCAACCTTTACCGCCAGTTTACTAATTTCCTTAAATTTTAACTAAAATTTTCCCTCATAAACAAATTATGAAACCCTTGAACAAGTGGATTAAAGCAGGTTAAACTATAAGTGCTAAGCTAAGGATATATAAATTTAGAAGACAGGCTCAGATTTTCTTCATGTTTAAAATTAGAACTCATTATCAATTATCAACACTGTTCAAGTTAACATGCAAAACCAATTTTTTATCATAGGCCGTGCTAAGACCACACCAACCGATAACACAGATTCATGCAAAAAAAAATGCAATTATACTACATGAACACATACTAATGCAACACATATATGAATATGCAAATAACTACCATGTATTATATGCAACCTAAAAAAAACACAATGCTAACACAAAAAAAATGAACTACCATGAAGATAACTAACTATATGCAATACGACACTAAAATGCCCCCAAACTTAAACTAGACATTGTGACGCCCCCAAAATAGGTATACATCACCTATCTTGAGTCGCCAGATACATGGTACAGAATTCAAATACAACTTAATAATACAACCGTATCAGGTACAATATCGACAAAACATAAAAGTCGTGAGTTTGAATACAAATATTGTCTACTAGAGATTATACAAACTCAAAAGGAGTCCTCATTACAATTATTATCACACTATTTCACAGAATAGTGAGGACTACTAATGCTATCATCTGGCCCGTCACTCCATTCCCCGACTAGTCCCTGCTACGATCTCATTTCCTGAAGAGAACAATGAAAGTAAAAGGGTGAGCTCAACTAGCCCAGTAGGAAATATTATGACTAAGATAATGCAGAATATATTATCGTTAGCCTTCAACACTGTTAAACTGATACAATATAACAATCATCAAGTTTAACTACAGCGGAACAAGCAATACATTAAAAGAGTCAAATAGAGAATAAAATATACTATCTTTTATGATTTAGAAGGTTTTTCATCACTTTTATCACTGGGACTCAGCTTAATAAATAATTCACATCATCGAATCACCCCTGCACTACGGCCAAGGATATTCTTTAGTATCACGACCACAATTATCCATGCACTATGGGCCAAGAATATTTGTGTATTCAATAATGGTCATGATCATGCCAACAACTGTCCATCAATGCTCTACGGGCCAATGAGGACTTTTTCCACATCATTTGTAACATTACGGTCATGATTACACCGAATAATCCCTGGTCATAATCATACCAAGTCCATTTATGCACTATAGGCCACAGATGACTTTCAACAAAATATAAACATGAGGATGATGACAATGATATAAGAATTCAATAAAACAAGTTCAAGAATTAATTTATCCAGGAACTAATAACGTCCAAATTGTCAACATGATACTGCTTTGTAGAGTAAAATTCAAGAATGTTCAGAAAAATATTTCCATGAAAAGATACTGGATGAAGCGCAAATATCAAGGTATTCCACTAATTTCATAGAGTATAGAAGTCAAAACTTTAACTTGTTGAGTATAATAAGGAATGGAATAACAAAAGAAATCACCGGGCATGCAATAGAGGCCTTGACAGCGAGTTATTCCAATAGAATAATAAATAACGGAATCGGTCCCACAGAAAAGCATGCATGTGAGGATATTCAATGAGAATAATAAAAAGGCGGAATCGGTCCCACAGTAAAAACGCATGAACAAGATATTCCAACAGAAAAATAAAGATGGAACCAGTGTGCGGCGTAAAATGCATGACATGGATATTCCAACGAGAATAATAAAGGCGGAACCGAAGTCCGTAGAAGCACTTATAGACGAGGATGTTCCAGCGAGAATGATAAAGAATGGAACAACAGAAGAATTTCACCAAGTATAGGGTATCCCACGTATACATGTTATTCCAACAGAATAATAAAGAATGGAATAACAGAAGTTCTCTTCATGGATAAGAAAGAAATAATACTCCTTACCTTTAGAAAAAACTGGATACTGGAATAGTGAGGTAGCAGACTTCTCTTCTTCTTTCTATAATTTCTCTCTATAATAATCGCTCTAAAGCTTTTGTGAATTGGTGAGAAATGAAGGAAGAATGAGCTTCTATTTATAGAAAAATATAGTTTCGATAATTGCACGTTTTGGGGCTCGAAAAATTTCAGTACAATACCTCTAACTTTTCCTTTATTTTTAATTTAGTCATGGAAGTATTATTAAACCTGCAACACCTCCCCTAATAGTAAATAATGTGATTCAATAGTAAATTATGTAAATCAATAGTTCTAGACATGTGAAAATACAAATTACAGTATAGTACCTCCATCTATACCTCCATTTTTAACTTAGGCATGCAAGTATTATCAATCTTGCACCAACTCCCCTAATAGTAACAAGAATGTGAAACAATAGTATACACATGTGAACAAATAGTTATAATCATGTGAAATAATGGAAATCAATTGCTCATTTATCCAGTTAAATACCCGATTGGTCAATATAACCTCCAGACATTAATTATTATCGAAATAATTGTCGATTTCCACTAACACAAATAATTCCAACACAATGAAACCATTTTTATCAAAAAATATAAATTTTGAAATTTTGAAGTTTGACTTTTCCCAAAAAAAGTCAAGCTGTTGACTTTTTGACCAAATAGTGAATTAGGAAAATTTTGTGTTTATAGACTATTTCACTAATTTCATCGCGTTAGGACTCAAATATCACGTCCGCGTCTCCAAATTCAACTCCAGAACACAACTTCAATTTTAATAATATTCATCATTAATATTATAACTCACAATATTTATCAACCGTGTCGTTCGAGAAAGAGGGGGCTTTCAATAAGGATTTTCTCCCTATATGGCGGCGCAATTAGGTGACCAAACCTCTCCTTGACGAGAACTTCTAGACATTGTAAATATTGCAATTTAATAATATGAATAACTTTGTCGTCTCAATTATTGATTTAATAAAATAACATATTATGCAGATGATACTACGACAATAATCTAATCAATAATATGAGAGATATGATGCAGCAATTACTGTAGCAATAATTGAGTATAACTGAGTGACTTCTCACGTAAGCATCAATAATCAATACCGTGTGCTACTATGCAACCACAGCGTAGACTTCGTATTTTTACTACTAGGGTAGTTCAACAGTTAACGGTAAAACTTCCGCCGTTATTTTTATAAAGTATTTTTGTCATTTTCTTAATCCGACAATAATTCTATTGTGGGGGGTCCACCAATGATTGTGCCATTGTACGAATATTCCCTGTTAAAATGAATATTCCCCGACCAATCGAATATTATATAACAATTTGCGTACTTTGCAAAATTTGTAAATATTACCCACAAGTTTAACATTATATCAAATCCACACCATAATATTCAAAAATATATTTCGAGAAAATTTAATCTTTATTCAAAAAGTTGGGGTCTTACAACATCCCCATCTTATGAAATTTTGTCCTTGAAATTAGGGTGCGTACCTGGTATGTCGAAGAGGTGAAGATACTTTGATTTCATTTCAGATTCTAACTCCCAGGTCATTTCCTCAACATTGTGGTTTCTCCACAAAACTTTGACTTGAGGTATAACCTTGGAGCGTAGAATATGTTCCTTCTTATCCAAGATTTGAACAGGAACCTCTTCATACGTCAAATCTTTCGCTATTTCATCCGGTTCTAACTAAATAATGTGGTTCGGGTCTTTCACATATTTACGTAACATGGATATGTGAAAAACGTTATGAACACGAGACATACTTGGCGGTAAAGCGAGTCTATAGGCCACAGTTCTTACTTGATCGAGGATTAAAAACGGGCCGATGAATCGAGGATTGAGCTTTCTTCTCTTTCCAAATCTTGTAACTACTTTCCATGGAGCAACACGTAACAACACATGATCTCCAATATCGAATTCTACATCCATTCGATGAAGATCAGCATAACTCTTTTGTCGATCTTGTGAGGTTTTTATACGTTGCTGGATCGTTTGAATCTTTTCCGTAGTCATACGTACCAACTCTGGTCCCAACAACGTTGTTTCACCCACCTCATCCCAGCATACTAGAGAACGACACTTTCTTCCATACAACGCCTCGAATGGAGCCATGCCAATACTTGTTTGATAACTGTTGTTGTAGGAAAACTCCACCAATGGTAAGAACTTGTCCCAACTTCCCTTGAAGTCAAGGACACAGAGTCTTAATAGATCTTCAAGAGTTTGAATCATCCTCTCTGACTGCCCGTCCGTCTGAGGATGATATGCCGAGCTAAATCGTAAATCCGTGCCCATAACTTTTTGCAAACTAACCCAAAATCTTGAAGTGAATCTTGGGTCTCAATCAGAAACTATGGATACTGGCATATCATGCAATCTTAAAACCTCGTTTATGTACATACGAGCAAGACGTTCAAGTGTATAAGTTTCTCGTATCGGTAAGAAATGAGAAGACTTGGTCAATTATCAACAATGACCCAAATCGCATCTATGCCTTGAGAAATTTTGGGAAGACCGGTAACGAAATCCATGGTAATGTGCTCCCACTTCCATTCTGGAATTTCAAGTGGTTACAATGTACCTTTTGGTGCTTGATGCTCCGCTTTAACTCGTTGACAAATTAGACACCTTGAGATAAATAGCGCTATCTCTCTCTTCATATTTCTCCACCAAAATGTATGACGAAGATCATGATACATTTTGGTACTCCCAGGATGGATTGCAAACGGTGTGTTGTGCGCCTCCATCATGATTTCATACTTTAAATAAGGGTCGTAGGAACAAAAAGTATGGAGTTGACTCGAAGTATTCTTTCTTCATCGATTCTTGCTTCCGGCATAGCACCTTCTTGCACTTTCTTCCTCATACACATCAGCTCCAGATCTGTAACTTAAGCAACTTTAACTTTATCAATTAAAGTCGGTTCTACTCGTATATTCGCCATCATCACATGGGTCCCTGGAGTTTTTAACTCTATCTCCATCCTTTTCAAGTCACACAAAATGGGCTTTTTGTGTTGTGAATATTGCACTTCATACCGCATATGATCTTCTACTCAATGCGTCAGCTACCACGTTCGCTTTTCCAGGATGGTATTGGATGGTATGATCATAATCTTTCAACAGTTCAAGCCAACGTCGTTGTCGCATGTTGAGTTCCTTTTGAGTGAAGAAATATTTGAGGCTTTTATGATCCGTAAAGATCTCCACTTTCTCTCCATATAAGTAATGCCTCCAAATTTTAAGTGCAAAGACAATAACTGCCAACTCTAGATCATGAGTAGGATAATTCCTCTAATATTCTTTGAGTTGTCTTGAGGCATAGGCTATGACTTTCCCATGTTGCATGAGAACATATCCTAACCCTTTGCCCGAAGCATCACTGCAGATGACAAATCCCTCCGAACCAGATGGTATTGTCAGAACAGGTGCTGAAATGAGTCTCCTTTTGAGTTCTTGAAAACTCTTCTCACATTCCTCGCTCCAACCGAACTTTGTATCTTTCTGAGTCAGCTGAGTTAGTGGAGTAGCGATTCGAGAAAATCCTTCCATGAATCTCCGATAATAAACCAACTAAACCGAGAAAGCTACGTACTTGATCCATCGATTTAGGTTGCTCCAACTTTGAATAGCTTCAATCTTTGTCGGGTCAACTGGATATTCCATAACTTAATACTACGTGCCCAAGGAATGCTACTTCCTCAAGCCAGAACTCGCATTTCTTTAACTTGGCATAAAGCTTATATTCACGAAGCTTTTGGAGTATCAGCCTCAAGTGTTGCTCATGATCCTCACGGCTTTTGGAATAAATAAGGATGTCATCAATAAAGACGACCACAAAGTGATCCAAATATTCCTTGAATACTCAGTTCATCATATCCATGAAGGCAAAGAGGAGCATTAGTCAATCCAAAAGACATGACTAAGAATTCATAATGCCCGCATCGATTTACGAAGGCGGTCTTTGGAATATCCTCGCTTTTAACCTTGGTGATGATATCCGTAAGCTAAGATCGATCTTTGAAAAAAATTGTGCTCCTTGTATGGCGATCAAACAGATCATCAATACGTGGCAATGGGTACCTATTTTTGATGGTGACATGATTCAACTCCCGATAATCAATACAAAGTCGCATACTCCCATCTTTCTTCTTCACGAATAGACAGAGCACCCCAAGGAGGCGACTGGGACGAATGAAACCAATGTCTAACAATTCCTCGCTGAATTGGGTTTTAACTCCACGAAGTTCAATAGAGTCATTCGATATGGGGCTTTGGAAATGGGTTTTGTAATTGGGTTCAAGGTCGATACAAAATTCAACTTCACGCCTCGGGGTAGGGGAAGTTCTTGAGGAATACGTCGGAAATTTATTAACAATAGAAATATCCTTCAAATCTGACGTATTTTTGTTTAAATCCGTGACATGAGCTAAAAAAGCTTGACATCCGTTTTTCAATAAACGAATAGCTTTATGGCTTGAGATGACCGTGATTGATTTTAATGGTTTGGTCGCTTGAATTCGCATAATAGGTTTATTAGGAATATGAAAGCAACAACCTTACGAAAACAATCAATTTTAGCATGATGAGTAGTTAACCAATCAATCCCTAGAATCACGTCAAATGCAAGTATTTTTGAGGAGATAAGATCGACAGGTAACGTGCGGTTATCTATTTGAATCAAACAAGACTTATAAACAGTGGATGTAATGAAGGTTTCTCCTAATGGAGTTTCAACAGATAAGTCAAAGTCTAATTTCTCCGGAGTCAAATTTAAACTTTGAGCGCAAGTAGGAGAAATAAAAGAATGGGTAGAACCGGTATCAAATAAGGTATAGACTTCACTAGAGTTTATGATAAGCTTACCCGTGATAACCTCGTTCGGGTTCCTTGCTTTTTGGGAGGTCACAACAAATGCTCTCCTTGCACCTTCTGGCTTTGACTTTTTAGAGATGACCTTTGGTGCCTCCATCCTAGTTGAATTTGTCTTTGGTGAACGACAAAATCGAGCTAAGTGACCTTCTCTTCCATAATTATAACATGCTTTGACTCAGCATCGCGCTAGTTTTGGTGATGTGTCCCTCCCTCCGCATTTGAAGCATATGATAAGTGGTCGTTCTCCTTCTTAACAATGGGTCTTTGGTCTTGACGTCTTTCCATCATTGTTGAATTTCCTTTTCTTGAAATGTCCATTTTATTGTCTTGGCTATGATTACCACCAAGTGGTTACCATTTCGCATGTTGATTCCTCCACGTTTGTTGTCACCGATCGATGATCTGTTACTTTCGGTATTTTCATTCTGTTACCGCTTTCTCTTGGTTGCGTTGACTCGTTATCGCGCTCCAATAACTGAGCCCTATTTACAACATCTAAATACAAACACAGTTTATGAGAAATAAGATATTGTCGTATCTCCGATTTCAAACCTCTTAAAAACATTCGGGTCATTCGCTCCTCATTATCAACCAAATGGGATGCAAACCGGGATAACTCCGCAAAGTTAGCCTCGTATTGCGACACGGACATATTGTTTTGTTCCAACTTGATAAACTCCACCTCCTTCATGTGACGAATACTTTCGGGAAAGTATTTGTCGTTGAACAGCTCTTATAACTTCTCCCAAGACATCTTGAGTGTGTCGGGCTGGGTACGTTTTACAGATTCCCACCAGTAATCTGCCTCTTCACGCAACATAAAGGTGGCGAAGGGAACCTTTTGTTCCTTAGAGCATCCCAAGACATCAAATATCTTGGTTATCTGTTTTATCCATGCTTCCGCCTTAAGTGGTTTTGGCTCTCCAATAAACTCCGGTGGTCCCAGCTCCTTGAACTGTTTGGCGGTGACCGTCCAAGAGTTGCCAGTGTTTCCACCTGCATTTTGGACAGGAGCCGCTCTCGCCTGATGTTGCATGAATTGCATGAAGCCTTGGAACATTCCATCGTTCATCATTTGGTCAGTGTTGTTGTTTACATGAGGATTGTCGCCTTCCTGATGTACATTGTCCTGGTTCTTGATCTGTGGAGACTCAACGGTCTCCTGTGCTCCATTGATGTTCTCAACATTCTCGGATGCCATTTTCAAATACTTCCACAAAATAAGGGTTAATTGACATGAAACATATTATCCCTACACTCTGACTGACCAATTAAATACCAAATAAACTTAGGTAGGTCATAGCAGCGAAGGAATTCCCCGTCTTTTCCCTCCTAGTTCTAGTCTCACATCTTAGCAGCGAAGGAATTTCCCGTCTCTCCCCTCCTAGTTCAATAGTAAATTATGTGAATCAATAGTTCTAGACATGTGAAAATACGAATTACAGTATAGTACCTCCATCTATACCTCCATTTTTAACTTAGTCATGCAAGTATTATCAATCTTGCACCAACTCCCCTAATAGTAACAAGAATGTGAAACAATAGTATACACATGTGAACAAATAGTTATAATCATGTGAAATAATAGCAATTAATTGCTCATTTATCCGGTTAAATATCTGATTGGTCAATATAACCTCCAGACATTAATTATTATCGAAATAATTATCGATTTTCACTAACACAAATAATTCCAACACAATGAAACCATTTTTATCAAAAATATAAATTTTGAAATTTCAAAGTTTGACTTTTCCCAAAAAAGTCAACTGTTGACTTTTTGACCAAATAGTGAATTCTGGAAAATTTTGTGTTTATAGACTATTTTTACTAATTTTAGCGTTCCGGACTCAAATATCACGTTCGCGTCTCCAAATTCAACTCCGAACACAACTTCAATTTTAATAATATTCATCATTAATATTATAACTCACAATATTTATCAACCAGGTCGTTCCCAGAAAAGAGGGGGCTTTCCAATAAGGATTTCTCCCTATTGGCGCCGCAATTAGGTGACCAAACCTCTCCTTGAAGAACTTCTAGACATTGTAAATATTACAATTTAATAATATGAATAACTTTATCGTCTCAATTATTGATTTAATAAAATAACATATTATGCAGATGATACTACGACAATAATCGAATCAATAATATGAGAGATATGATGCAGCAATTACTGTAGCAATAATTGAGTATAACTGAGTGACTTCTCACGTAAGCATCAATAATCAATACCGTGTGCTACTATGCAACCACGCGTATTACTGTACTTTTACTACCGGGTAGTTCAACAGTTAACGGTAAAACTTCCGCCGTTATTTTCATAAAAGTATTTTTGTCATTTTCTCAATCCGACAATAATTTAGATTGGGGTCCACCAATGATTGTCTTTGTTGTGCTGAATATTCCCGACCAATCGAATATTATATAACAACTTGCGTACTTTGCAAAATTTGTAAATATTACCCACAACTATAACATTATATCAAATCCAAACCATAATATTCAAAAATATATTTCGAGAAAATTTAATCTTTATTCAAAAAGTTGGGGTCTTACAGACATTGTCCTCAATGACTAAAATAGAAAAAATTAAAGCAGAGGACTTCCCTGAAAATATAACAATCTTCCTCTTTGTCCGCTAAGTTTGGAGAATAGGCTAGGCACATGGAACAAATTGGGCACCACACTTGAATTACACTTGAATAACCTGTAAACCATGATAGAAGCAATTTTTATTAAATCCTAAATAAATGTAAATTTAAAACTACTAATATAAAACCTAATAAAAATTAAAAATTAAAAATTAAACTTGGGTTGCCTCCCAATAAGCGCTTGTTTTATAGTCTCAGCCTGACTTCTTCAATTCTCTATCCAATTTTCATTTAAAATTGAGGAACCCTCCATCCATCAGAAGCAATGTCTCTTTTGGGAGGTTCCCATTAATAATGACCCTTGAATTAAAGTCACCTAGCATGCTCTTTGTAGATAGGTTCCCTATTAAGAACGTCCAACAACTAGGTGTTTTCTCCATTATGTCTATGATCAGATTGGGGCATTGAAGCTTAGTAAACACAATGGGATCTTCCTCTATCTTCTCATTTTCAACCCACCATGACTCCACAGTTGTACTAGCTCTTATGTCACAAAGAGTTTTGCCAACGACATGACTGCCAATTGGGCATGGTTTTGCAAAACTGCCCGGATTCTTGAACTTTGGTGGAGAAGGTACATGGGGCACTATCAAAATTGGCTCATCTTCGTTGGTACTCAAAGTTAGATCTTCGCCGATCTCTATTTCTTGGTCCCCAAGTCTCTGTTCTCTTTCAACATCTATATCATTTGGCACATCCGATTGCAGATTTGGTTAGGGCTTAGCATCAGTCTCGGCATCCATGTCATAGAGCTAAGTGTATTGAGGACAAATGTTTGAGGCATTGGTTAGTTGTTCCATTTGGTTCGTTAAATTTTGACTCAATATCTCTTGATTAATCCTCCTCTCCTCACATGAAGCTAGGTACTTGGACAAAACTTCCTCCAAATTTGAATGTTCTTCCTATTGTAGTGGAGGTGGACACGAGAAATCCAGTGGGTATGTTGGACTTGGAGCATAAAAGTGATCTTGATGAGTATGGCTCCATGAAAAATCCAGGTGATACCCCCAATCCTGATAATAGTTGTTAGGATAGACATAATTATTAGCGTAATCACCACCATACTGTACCGGCTCGAAACTTATGGCGCACTGATGACTCATATGATTTCCAGCACAATAATCACAAGTAACCGCCACACTTTGATGACGTTGAGCTTCAAAAGCGTCTAACCTCCTTGAAATTGTCTCAATCTGTGCTGACAATGTAGAAAGTGTCGCGAGTCTATCAATCTTCGCTCCCCTTGGCTGAGTCATTCTTGCCATCCTTCGACTCCGTTGGGCTGCGATAACCTCCAACGTCTTCGAAGTTGCCTCAATTTGTATTGGCTCTATAGAAGATGTATTAAGTCCATCAATCCCTATTTCCCTTGGTTGAGTCATGTTCGTGTATGGCCATTGATACGCAAAGTCATCCATGGTACCTGAAAAGAGAGAAATATAGAAAGAGAATTAAAAATAAAAATAAAAATGTTTAAATTAAGACTAATTTGATTGAAATTAATATTGATAAAAGATTATTAAATTAATTCCCCGGCAATGGCGCCAAAAACTTGTTGGTCGATTTTGCAATCAATGAATACGTGCAAGTATATACGGTCAACAAGTAATAAAGTGAAAGTAGAGTATCGTTCCCACAAGGAATTATTTAATAAAAAACACCAAGTACTAATTCTTAACCAAACTAATTTTATTTAAACAATCTCAAATCGTGATTTTTCTAATTAAGAAAACTAAATTAACTAATTAAACTGAATTGCTTTATGACTGAATTCAAATAAAAAAAGATTAAGACTTCAATATCCCCAATTATGAACTATAAATCAATTATCCAATTATCCCAATTATTATGTCTACTGAATTGTTAACAGGAATTCTCAAATGCCAAAAGTCCTTTTCCAAGTGATCAATTGACTTCTATTTAATCCAGATTAATCTTGTTATATTCCTATGCAAAACAATTGAATTAAACTCCTTCAATTCCAATTCCTTATGTGTTACATGCGGTGAACAGATATTTCCATTCAATTCACAAACCTAATTATTCACCATGCAAATAATTAAGTCACATGTTATCATGCCCAGTTCTAACCCTAGAATTACTCTTTCAATTCCTTCTAGAGTAACAAGGTAATTACTGACCAAATAATTAATCAATAAGCTCAAGACAAGATAAACAATTCACTTTGACATAAATAATTGGAATAAATCAAATAACTAATTTATAGACGTAAAAAGTTCAATTGAAATATTAATAAAAGAGTTAGTTCATAATTAATGAATTGAAACCAATAATCCACAACTGAATAGACATTAAAAGATAAAAGTATGATAAGATAAGAGAATAGAATCTGTTGTCAGCAAATCTGATGCTCCCCTCTTGCTCTTGCTCTTGCTCTTGATCTTAAGTGTTCTTCAATTTGCTTCAATCTCCAATGGCTAATTAAGAATTAGGTTTTATATTCTAATCTAATGGAGTGTTTTATCTAGTCTAATATATGTAATCCCACTTTATTTTATGTCTTACATCATGTATTTATAGGTTACAAATCCAATTTTTAGCTTAGGAACAAACCCAATCCAATTTGGAGTCAAAAAGGTGTCAAAATTTGCCCCAAAACGCGTCCAAGCTTGCCCAAACTATTCTCTCAATACCAAATAATAAGTACTTGGTCGAATATGGGAATATGCCCCTAAGCAAATACGCTGCAAATAAGCTTGAGTTGGGCGCCCCGGTGCTGGAACAATTCTGGAAATTTTCTGCTCCGACGTCCTTTGGGAAAATGGCCATACCTTCTTCGTCCGAACTCCGATTTTGATGATTTAAGATGTTCCGGAAAGAGGAGACGTAGATCTACAACTTTCATGCTTTAAGTATTTCGAAATAAGGTCTCGATAAATACTCAAATTGGCTCTGACGTGACTGTTGTGTAAATCGCAAGCCAAAAACGCGCATCTAACCACCCCAAACGTCGATCCAAGTAACTTTTGTCCCAATTTCTACAAAACAACATAAAACATGCATGAATAGACATAAACACTTAAAAACATCCAAAAGATTAAGTTCAAATGCACTCAATTATGAATATAAAACTCACTCATCAGTTAGGTTTAGACACCTATCCACGAGGACGACGATGGCATCATTCTATTTTGTCGGAGGTCCCTGTAGCTGAGGGTTTCACTCATTACCGTATGCAGCTGGAGTTGCTGACAGCTGACACCATCACATGGATTCCCTATTCAGGGGAACACTTGACCATCGATTTTGAGGATGGATACCCGACTGGAGTCGAGTACGTGATTTCCACAAGGAGAGTTTCTCTCTTCACAGATGGAGGCTGGGAGCTCTATTTAGGAGAGTGTGCTATTAGGAGCACCACATGGGAGATACATATGCCGATCTTTCCTCCTGCCAGACGTCATTGGCCTGTATCGCAGTCACCTGTCACTAATATCCCATTGTTGGGAGTTGACAGTTTTGCATTGTCAGAGGGTCCTTGCACTCGGGAGACGTTCTAGCGTTGGTGGTTCCCTCGTACTATCGGAGCCTAGTCCCGCACCACACAGTGTATAGACGCTCTGTCTTGGTCCACATTTTTGGCATATATCAAAGATCCATTCAGCATATTGATGTGTTCGGGGCTTAGCTCACCATACAACTTCATTACTTATGCTCCGGGCATGGACTATCTCCCTCTGGCTAGTTTGAGGGGCGTGACTACTTACCACCCACTGGCCATGATGTCGTAGTTTGACCAGTTTCAGGATTTTCATCCTTTCGAGGGGGCGATAGGTCAGCGTTCAGCTTCTCGATAACTCTCAGCAGAGGACCGATCCCGTGTGTATGCTTGTTGGGATCAGCGGGAGATAGCTGCTTTTTCTGTGACCCATCCGGGTTGTTCTGCAGAGTATTCTGCATGGATGGAGACAGAGATTTTATCAGCTGCAGCAGTATCTACAGTACCAAATAGCGAGACAGATGATGTAGAGCCCATGGAGGACATCGATTCTTACATCGAGGAGGATCCATTCTTTGGGTTGACAAGATTTCCTTTAGATTTTCCCAAAGATTTGAAGATTTTTATTGTGATTCAAAGACTCAAAGACAAGATTTTGAGCGAGTCTTCATCTGATGACCTTTGAGAGAGATCAGGCTCGATCTATGATGTTGACTGCCCTTGATGGGAGGGACGTAGCTCTATTAGAGAGAGACGAGGCATTAGTTCGCAGAGATGTCACTGTTGTTGAGCGGGATAAGGCTAGATCAGCCAGAGACGCAGTGATAGTTGAGCGGGATAATGCCATATCTGCCCGGGATGTAGCCATCACAGATAGTACTGCCGTGAGGTCCCTTACCACTAGTATGATTGCAGAGATGAGCGCATATATTGATGATCATATGGTCACCATGTAGATGGCTGCAGATCTATTGGGTCGTGTGGATATTCTCGTACAGGAGACCACAGCTTCGCCTCCTTCTTATGAGAGGGACGCCATGTTAGGCTTGTTAGCTCGCATATACCCTGACTTGTAGATGAGCTTGTATTTACCTGCACAGACTAGCTTAGCCATTTTGTCATGTACAGTTTACATTGTATATATCAAACAACATTATATATATGACAGGGAAATATACTTTTGGATCACTTCCCTTTTAGATATGCTTTGCTACTTGCTTGATATTTTGCCTGCTGCTTTAGGGCTTGTGATCCTGATGTATTCTGAATTCCTCCTTGGTGGATGGACATTGAGTTGTCTCTGGATATTTCAGAATGGATCATCGATCTGTATGTATTCCTATCATCGTTGGTGTCTTGGGACTGGTTTTTGTATGAAAATATCGAGAGGAGTGTGGCTTTCCTCTCTAATATTGACCGCACCATAGATGGTCGCCATTACTTCTATTTAGGAGAAGTCTAGTTAATTCCATCTCTTATGGATTGGTGTTGCTCTTCAAGGTGTGACCATAGCTTAGATGGTCGCCGAATCTCAAATTTGGGAGGAGTTCAGGTAGTTCCATCCCTTTGGTCTGAAGCCAATGAAATGTAGTGGATTGAAGGATGATCCCAGTACCAACTGACAAGGGTTTGCGGTAGGGGGTGAGACCGAACCATGAATGGCTTCCTATGTACTCCTATTAAAGAGGAGATCAGGTCTGCATAGTTCGAACCTGGGGTAAGAGGTTCAACGCTGTATATGGCAGAAATGGTGTAGGAATGTTTTTGTTGTTTTTTGTAAGGAAAAGGGTGGAAATGTTTTTGTTGTTTTTTGTTTTATTGCGCCCGGGCCATATGAAATGGTTGCCTACGTACTCCTATTGAAGAGGAGATTAGGTCGACGTAGTTCGCCCCTCAGGGCGAGTGGAAAAGTGTAATCCCATGTGCAGGTCAGAGTGCGGGGAGAAGAAAGTTTAATCCTCGGTTGAGGATAAACTGTAGGTAGGAGAAGTTTGATCCCATGTATGGGTAGCCAAACTACAAACACGAGAGGTTCAATCCGTAGTGGGATGACCTAAGTCGTAGGAATGCAAAGGAGCCAGGCTGCTGGCTTGAAAAGTATGTTTCCCTGAGGGGGCAAAGTGTAGAAATGTTGTATGTGGTAAAGGGTTAAAGAACCGGAATGACTGGTGATCTGATGGTCCAACACCAGGGTGTTTGCTTGATGGCAACTTCAGACATAGTACCGTTTCACGGTGTCCGAGTTGATGAGTTGTGGAAATTCATCGTCGTCCATTTCTTGCAATCTGAGAGCGCCTTCTGTCAATACTTCCTTGACAACAAACGAGCCTTCCCAATTAGGAGCGAATTTTCCCTTAGATTGATCTTGGTTGTCAAGGATCTTCTTCAAAACCAAGTCATGTTGTTTAAACTGCCATAGCCGAACTTTTTTGTTATAGGATCTAGCAATCCTTTGTTGATATAACTGACTATGGAAGATAGTCGCGGTTCGCCTTTCGTCTATTAGAGACAATTGGTGATACCTGTCTTGTACCCATTGGTCTTCATCCAGCTGAGCGTCTATCAACACTCTGAGGGATTCTATTTCAACTTCTATGGGGAGCACTGCTTCCATCCCATAGGTTAAAGCGCAGGGGGTTGCCCCAGTGGAAATGCGCATTGAGGTTCTGTAGGCTAACATAGTAAGAGGCAATAGGTCAGGCCAATCTTTGTGGTTGGCGGACATCTTTTGTATAATCTTCTTGATGTTTTTGTTAGCCGCTTCAACAGTACCGTTCATCTTCGGATGCTAGATGACAGAGTTAAGATGTTTGATGTGGGATTTACTACATAATTCCTCCATCATTTTGTTGTTGAGGTTCTTAGCATTGTCTGACACAATCACCTCTGGTTGTCTGTATCGACAAACGACATTGTTTCTGATGAAATCAATGATGACTTTTTTGGTAACCCTGAGGAAGAAGGCTTCTTCTACCCACTTGGTGAAGTAGTCGACCATGGTGAAGATAAATCTATGTCCATTACTGGCTTTAGGCTCAATGGGCCCGATAACATCCATTCCCTACATTACGAAGGGACAAGGTGAACTCATATTGTGGAGTTCCCTTGGAGGGGCGTGTGTAACATTCCCATGAATTTGGCACTGATAGCATCTCCTGACGTGGTCATTGCAATCAGCTTTGAGAGATAGCAAGTAATGTCCTGTCCTGAGGACTTTCTTGATAAAAAGGGGGCCACTCATATGGGGGGCACAGACTCCGCCATGGATTTCATCCATAAGCCTTTGGGCTTGATCTTTGTCTAAACATCTGAGGAGACCTAGTCCGCATCTCTTTTGTAGAGCGCATCTCCACTCAGGTAGAATTTCATAGCAAGTCGATGGATCCGCCTTTTCTCAGTCGGGCTCGCTTCCGCAGGTGTAGATCCATCTCGTAAATATTCCTTGATATACTGATACCAGGGATGTTGGATGGGAGGTGGCTCATCTGATACTTCTCCAACGTAATTCCCATAGGCTGGGGCCTTGTGCAGGGAAATTATGACGGTTGGCAAATGTTCCTTATCTGATATGCGAATCAAGGAGGCCAAGGTTGCTAACGCGTCCGCAAAGTCATTCCTATTACGAGGAATGTGTAGAAAGGAGATTTCTTCGAACTCCAAAGCCATCTTCAAAACCTGCCGATGGTAAGGTAGCAAATGTAGTTCCTTGGTTTGATAGATTTCGGTGGACAGGATTACCAACTCTGAATCTCCAAAGACAGTTAAACGCCTGATGCCCATCGAACAGGCAAGTTTTAGCCCCATGAGACAGCCTTCATACTCAGTTGTGTTGTTGGTGCTTACAAATTGCAATTTGATGGAGACGGATATCGCTCCCTGCATGCGAGATACTAGAACTGCTCCAGCTCCAGAACCTTCCAGATTAACAGCTCCATCAAAATACATCTTCCATGATTGACGCGTATCGTACTGATGGTGTTGCTGAACTATCATTACTCCTTCATCGGGGAAATATGTTTCCAATGGTTTGAAATCCCCTGAAGGTGCGGCGGCCAGTTGATCCGCAATTTCTTGACCTTTGATGGACTTTTGAGTCACATATACGATGTCAAATTGTTGTAGGATCAACTGCCATCTGGACAGCCGGCAATTTAACATGGGTTTATTAAACACGTATTTGAGAAGATCCACGCAGGATATGAGATGGGTTGTGTGACCTTGGAGGTAATGTTGTAACCTCATGGAAGCCCATGCTAAAGCACAACACGTCTTTTCGATCAGAGTATACTTGTGTTCACTGCTGCTGAATCTTTTGCAGAGGTAATAGATAGCTCGTTCTTGGCCTCTATTGTAAGACCCCAAATTATTAATAAATAAAATTTATTTTCCTCTATTTATTATTTTGAAATAGTATTGGTTGGAAATTTTTATCAAATTTAGAACTTTTTCATGAATTTTTATCAAATTTAGAACTTTTTCATGTCGGGGTTACTATTCATGAGTTACTATTCACGAGTTACTATTTATGAGTTACTATTCACGAGTTACTATTCATGAGTACTATTCACAAAGCGTGATGATGTTTTTTTGTGAAATTTCTATCTTTTGGTGTCGGAGTTACTATTCACGTATAAAGACTATTCACGATACGATATCTTATTCACGAATACTAAGACTATTCACCGAAAAAATGAAATTTCTTCTTTTGTCCAAAATATCTATTCGGATATTAGCTTTGATTGTATCCATGTTTTGATCATTCTTGAATTTTACTCTACTCGATTACTTATGAAGTATTTTGAACTTGGATTGTTTAAAATACTAATCCTTAATATTTGTTCTTTTGTTTCTTTGGATTCGTTTCCTTTAAAATATTTTTCATCATCCTCGGTCCTAAATGATGATATTATTGAATATCTTTGGCCTCAGAAGTGCAAAGATGAATGATTTCTTGATGAATATCTTTGGCCCGTAGTGCAAAAGATGAACAAGTGTTTAGATGAACATGATTAATCGATGAATATCTTTGGCACGTCAGTAGTAAAAGATGAATATTTGATTCCATATATATATTGATTGATGTTCTGAGGATAAAATATCGACGATGAACTTTTAAATTCATATATAGAAGATAGTAGTTTGCATTCTCTACTTAACTCTTCTAATGAATTATTATTTCATCATGCTAAGATTGATTTAAAAGCGGTTGTCTATTGTATTCTATTATATTTTTCCCTGTTGGAGACTAACGATAATTTGTTGTATATTATCTTAGTCATAATATTCTTTACTGGGCTAGTTGAGCTCACCCTTTTCCTTTTTGTTCCATTTTTCTTCTCAGGAGGCGAGAATGTAGCGAGTACGAGTCAGGATATGGAATGATGGTTATAGAGAGAGTTGTTTAGTAGTCCTCACCATTTTTGTAAAATAATGTATAAATAATTGTGATGAGGATTTATTTGGTATGTATATTGTCTAGAAGACAATAATTGTATTTAAACTCACAAGATATAT
This sequence comes from Panax ginseng, assembly GCA_020205605.1. Classification (NCBI taxonomy): domain Eukaryota; kingdom Viridiplantae; phylum Streptophyta; class Magnoliopsida; order Apiales; family Araliaceae; genus Panax; species Panax ginseng. The sequence continues at coordinate 13,665,559 of CM035146.1, forward strand.
GTTGTCGTATTTTTGCACGCACAAATGTATTAATAAAGTTGTAGTTATTTCGTACCATGTATTTGGCGACTCGAGAATGGGTTGGATGGAATGGACCTATTTTGGGGCGCCACAGGTTGATATCGAGCTTAGGGATATGATCTCTGGCGGAGATCGGGGAATAGAACTAGAAGGGGAGAGACGAGTAAATCCTTCGCTAGTGTGTCCTACCTAAGCATATTTGTTAGTTGGTCGATTATATAGGGATATTATGTGATATATTGATTTCCTTAATTAACCCTTATTTTATGATGATTTGAGAATGTCGATTGAGAATATTAATGATGGAGTAAATGAGACCAGTGGAGATGCTCATCTTTACCAACGAGGAGAACGTGCAACAGTGGCAATGTACCTCCTGTGAACAACACCATCGAAAGCGAGATGATGAACGAGGGATGTTTAGAAGCTTTTTGCGATTCATGCAAAAATCGACGAGGAGACTCGTGTTCAAAATCTGAGGAGAAATGATAGCAATTCACGGGTGGTCACAGCCCAGCGATTCAAAGAGTTGGGACCTTGATGCTGGGAAAGCCGGATCTCGATTAAAGGCGGAGGCGTGGGTCAAACAAATTACCAAGATATTCGATGTCTTGGGATGCGGAGGAACAAAAAGTTCCATTCGCTACTTTTATGTTAGAATGAACGAGGCGGACATTGGTGGGAATCGTGAAGCTGCATCCATCAAATTTTCAAAGATGTCGAGGAGACATTTTGAAGCAGTTCAATGACAAGTACTTCCACGAAAGTATTCGTTATATGAAGGAAGTGGAGTTTATTATCTTTGGGAGCAGAATAACATGATTTGTCCCAAAGACGAGGCGAAGTTCGCGGAGTTATCCAGGTTTGCAACTCATTTGGTGGAGAATGAGGAACGTATGACGCGGATGGTTCTGAGAGGTTTGAAACCCGGCATACGTCATTATCTCATTTCTCATAAATTTTCTCTATTAGGATGTTGTCAAAATGGCTCGATTGTTAGAAGCGAGATAACGAGTACGTTCAACCGAGGGACCATAACTGAGGATCATATCAAGATAGCGATCCATCGTAATAATGATAACCCGGTGGAGAAAGAAGAATACGGACAAAGGCGGTAACCTCTCCGGTGGTAATCGTGCCATGAAAATAGAAGAAGCGGATCGGGGGGAGATTTTTAAAAGAGGAGATTCAACAACGACCATGTGAAGACGTCGCCGCCGAGAGAACCTGGTTCCAAGGGAGGAGAAAGACCACCGGTCAGTATGTTACAAATGCTTGAAAAGAGGAGGACATATCAAACCGCCCACAACAGTTTAAGGTATGCTATAATTGTGGAAAAGAATAACATATCGCTCGAGATTATGCGGTATCGAAACCCGATCCAATGGAATGGTGACTCAAAAGGATGTCCGGAAAAGTCAAAGTCAACGGTTCCTAGAAGAGCGTTTGTCGTGGCCATTAAATCGAGGAACCCGAACGAAGTTAGCACGGGTTAGTTAATTATAAATTCTTGCTAAGTCTATACCTTACTAGATACTGGTTCTACCCATTCTTTTATCTCTCTTACTTGCGCTCAACGTTTGAACTTGATTACGGAGAAATTAGACTTTGACCTATTTATGGAGACTCCGTTAGGAGAAACTTTCATTACATCCGTTGTTTAGAAATCTTGCTTGATTCAGGTTGGCACTATCACATTACCTGTTAACCTTATTTCTATAGAGATATTTGTTTTTGATGTGATTTTAAGGTTAACTACTCATCATGCCGAAATTGATTACTTTTGTAAGGTTGTTAGTTTTCATATTCCTAAGCAACCTGTTATTCGAATTCAAGCAATCAAACCATTGTAGTCAAAAATTTTCATATCAAGCCATGAAGTCATTCGTTTATTACGGATGTCAAGTTTTCTTAGTCCATGTTATGGATTTGAATAAAGACACGTCGATTTGAATAATATTCTGTTGTTATTGATTTTTCCGACGTATTTCACGGAAGAATTTCTTGGCTTACTCCCAAAGCTTCGATATTAAATTTTGTATCGACTTTGAACCCCAGACAAAACTCATTTCTAAAATCTCATATCGAATGGCTCCTATTGAACTTCGAGGAGTTAAAATTCAACTATAGAATTTGGTACCTGAGCCTTTATCTGGTGACTTCCTTTGTGGAATGCACCGAAGCCAGACTCTCCGTAAGGGACACCATATTCGTGCGATAGTAAACTGATAGGTGTCATTGTAACGTGCTATCCAAGGTTGGGATATGAGTCACAGTTGAGAGCAACCTAAGTCAGTAATCGAAATACGTAGCTTTCTAGGCTTAGTTGGTTATTATCGGAGATTCGTTGAAGGATATTCTCGAATCGCTATTCCATTAACGCAGCTGACTTGTAGAGATACAAAATTCGAATGGAGCAAGGAATGTGGGAAGAGCTTCGAAGAACTCAAGAGGAGACTCATTTCAGCACATGTTCTGACCATGCCATCTTGGAAAAGCGAACGTGGTAGCTGACGTGTTGAGTAGAAGATCATATACAAGTACGAGTACGATATTGTCAAAGACTCATTTCGTATAATTTACAAATAATAGAGATGGAGATGAAAACTCTAGGTACCCACGTGATGATATACGAGTATAATCGACTTTAATCGATAAAGTTAAAGCTGTTCAAGCTACACACCGGAGCTGATGAATTTGAAGAAGGAGGCGCAAGAAGTTGTTATTTCAAAAGCGAGAATCGGTGAGGTGAGGAAAGCTCAAACCTTTGATTTATTAATCCATTTGAAATTCTCGATTGAATTGGAACTGTGGCCTATAGACTCGTTTTACCGCCAAGTATGATGCGTGTTCATACCGTTTTTCACGTATCGATGTTACGTAAATATGTGGACAACCCAAACCCCGTTATTGAGTTAGAACCGGACGAGATAGCCGAAGACTTAACGTACGAGGAGGTACCTGTCAAGATCTTGGATAGAAAAGAACATGTCCTATGTACCGAGGTTATACCACAAGTTAAAGTTTTGTGGATAAACCATGCTATTGAGGAAATGACCTGGGAGTTGGAAACAGAAATGAAAGCGAGGTATTCTCATCTTTTGAAACACTGTGTACGACGTCAATTTCGAGGATTTAATTTTCATAAGGAGAGGAGGTTGTAAGACCCCAAATTATTAATAAATGAAATTTATTTTCCTCTATTTATTATTTTGAAATAATAAGGGTTGATTTGATTAATGTGGATAGTTATGGGTAAATACGCAAATATTTGAATAAGCAAGTGGTTATAAAATATTCATTATTGTCGGAAATATTCGTTTGGTCGTGGAATATTACATCTTGTCGGGGAATATTCATACGATTGGCATAGCGATCTTTGTGGGGCCCATAACGAAAGCGATTGGATGAAGAAAATGACAAATATAAGTTATTTATAAATAACGACGTAGTTATTATTACAGATTATCTTTGTTGGAATACCGGTGGTTAAAACACACTATCACGCGTTGTTGAACAAGAAGGCACTAAGCATTGCACCAATTATTGATTCTTACGTAAGAAGGCACTACTCAATAATTATTCTGATAATTCTTGCTCAAATATTTTATTTTATTGATTCAATAATCACGCATTGATATTTTATATTCTTTGTTGTTTCAATAAATTGTCATTACGGTATTTTCCATTATCGAGCAATAATTCATATTATCCGAATAATATTATTGGATAACATTATTGGCAATGTCTAGAAAGTTACATCTAAGGAGAGGTTTGGTCACCTAATTGCTTGCCCGAGTAATGAGAGATCCTTATTGGAAAGCCCCCTCTTTCTGAGGAACGGCACAGATTCTTTAATCTTTGTGATTATGTAATATTATTTGTGAATAATTAATTATTGATTTATATGATGAGGAAAATATTGATTTTATGTGGATATAGATGGAGAAAAATTTTAATGTGACAATTGTTAAAATTAATATTTTATCTTTTACGATAAAATAATTCATTTAAATATATTATTTTAATAATATATTAAGCGGTGATATTTTTATAATGAATGTGGGATATATGAGTATATGAGGAGGAAGAGTATTTTGTGGCATTAAATGTTTAACACATATTTTGTGTGTTGGTGGACACAATTATTGATCAAAATTTGATTATAGCTGTGTAAAATCGCTTGCTTTATGAATTTCGGTCAATTTTTGTTTGGAATTTGGAAACACTTTCTTCGAATTTTCTGATAAAAGAGCTATTTATTATGAATTATTGAAGTTTTGGAGTTCCGAAATAATTGGTTTTTGGAGTTTAAAATGTTTTTTTGTAAGAAAAACGTTTTTGTTGAAATTAAAGTGGCTCGCGTATGTGTTTTTAATGATCTCAAATCGGTTGGTAAAAGTGGGCTTGACAATTATATATATATATATATATATATATATATATATATATATATATATATATATATATATTAATATTATATTTAATTTTACGCTTTGGTGTTCTAAGCATTTTCCTATAAATAGGGTGTTTAGGTTAGAATTGAAAATCACACCAGAAACTGAAGTTTTCTCTCTATATTATCGAGCATATTCTTGTGAGTATTTTGAGTATACTTTGAGTATTGCTATACGGTGCAAGTTCAAGTCATAGCCTATATACGGTGTTTCAACTAGAAATCTTTGCTCTTTCGAGGTAAGGGATGTTATTTTATTTGAAAATGATATTATTTCTTCAATATCATTATGCCAAAATATTGGTTGGAAATTTTTATCAAATTTAGAACTTTTTCATGTCGGGGTTACTATTCATGAGTTCTTATTCACGAGTTACTATTCACGAGTACTATTCACTTAAGCGTGATGATGTTTTTTGTGAAATTTCTATCTTTTGGTATATGAGTTACTATTCACGATTATCTGGCACTATTCACGATACTCGGACTTTATTCACGAATACAAAGACTATTCATAGAAAAAAATGAAATTTCTTCTTTTTGTCCAAAATATCTATTCGGATACTAGCTTTGATTGTATCCATGTTTTGATCATTCTTGAATTTTACTCTACTACGATTACTTATGAAGTATTTTTGAACTTGGATTGTTTAAAATACTGAATCCTTAATATTTATTCTTTTGTTTCTTTGGATTGCGTTTCTTTAAAAATATTTTCATCATCCTCGGTCCTAAATGATGATATTAATGAATATCTTTGGCCTGTAGTGCAAAGATGAATGATTTCTTGATGAATATCTTTGGCCCGTAGTGCAAAGATGAACAGGTGTTTAGATGAACATGACCAACTGATGAATATCTTTGGCATGTAGTTCAAAGATGAATATTTGATTCCAGATATATATTGATTGATGTTATAGGGATAAAATATCGACGATGAACTTTTAAATTCATATATAGAAGATAGTAGTTTGCATTCTCTACTTAACTCTTCTAATGAATTATTATTTCCGCTGCGAAGATTGATTTAAAACTGGTTGTCTATTGTATTCTATTAGATTTTTCCCTGTTGGAGACTAACGATAATTTGTTGTATATTATCTTAGTCATAATATTCTTTACTGGGCTAGTTGAGCTCACCCTTTTCCTTTTTGTTCCATTTTTCTTCTCAGGAGGCGAGAATGTAGCGAGTACGAGTCAGGGTATGGAATGATGGTTATAGAGAGAGTTGTTGAGTAGTCCTCATCATTTTTGTAAAATAATGTATAAATAATTGTGATGAGGATTTATTTGGGTATGTATATTGTCAGAAGATAATAATTGTATTTAAACTCAAAGATATATATGTTGTCGTATTTTGCACGACAAATGTATTAATAAAGTTGTAGTTATTTACGTACCATGTATTTGGCGACTTCGAGAATGGGTTGGATGGAATGGACCTATTTTGGGGCGTCACATCTATCATCTTTTTCGTCTCTGCATTTGACCCATGGCATTGTCACTTATGGACATGTACATGAACAGGGGAACATCATCCCTGGGTGGTACCAACACGGGAGCTTTGACTAGCTGTTTCTTGATTGTGAGGAAGGCATTTTGACACTCATCATTCCATTTCATAGAGGAGTTCTTCCTTAATAGCTTGAAGATTGGCTCATAGGTTGCTGTGAGTTGAGAGATAAACCTACTAATGAAGTTGATTCTTCCCAAAAATCTTCGTATTTCCTTTTCTGTCTGAGGAATGGGCATTTCCGTGATGGCCTAGATTTTGGCAGGATCCAACTCAATCCCCTTGTGGCTGACTAAAAATCCTATCAACTTGCCTGATTTAACGCCGAAGGCGCATTTAGCTGGATTCAACTTCAAGTTGTACTTACGTAACCTGTTGAACACCTTTCTGAGATGGTCTATATGGTCATCCTCCTTTCGAAATTTGACAATGATGTCATCCACAAAGATCTCGATCTCTTTGTGCATTAAGTCGTGGAAAAGAGCCATCATAGCTCGTTGATAGGTGGCTCCGGCATTGATGAGGCCGAATGACAACCGTCTATAGCAAAAGGTTCCCCAAGGCCTGATGAAAGCAGTTTTCTCACGATCTTCCTCAGCAACCATGATCTGATGGTACCCCGCAAAGCAATCAGCAAAGGAGTACATGTCGTATTGCGCAGTATTATCAATAAGAATGTGGATAAATGGCACGTGAAAGCTATCTTTTAAGCAAGCTTTGTTCAAGTCCCGGTAATCTATGCAAACTCGTACCTTTCCTCTAGGTTTAGGCACGAGCACAATGTTGGATATCCACTCAGGATATGTGGACACCATGATGATGCCAGCTTGAAATTATTTCACAATTTCCTCTTTCACCTTTAAACTCCACTCAGGTTTCAATCGCCTGAGCTTTTGCTTGACTGGCTTAAATCCCTCTTTAATGGGAAGGAGATGAAGGACAATGTTAGTGGACAAACCCACCATGTCTTCATGAGACCATGCAAACACATCTTGGAATTGGGTTAATAGCATAACCATATCATTCCTTTGGTTTGGGGTAAGGTCTAAACCAATCTGGATTAACTTAGGGCTTTCTAAGGTTCCGAGATTGAAAGAAGTGGTTTGATCAAGGTTGGGTTTGGGTTTGTCTTTGACCCATTCTTGAATTTCTGGAGGCACCTCAATGTCATCCTGTATATCCATCAAGGCTGAATTCATCTCTACATCAAAGGTACAATCCTTGTGGAGAAGAGGCACCGTATCAGAAGGTACAAGCACATCTAAATTCAGAGTTCTGAAACAAAATATGCTTTCACTTAGTATATATGAAATGTGTTGATCATACACGTTGTTAGCATATCTGAGCAAAATAAACCGCTAATATTTATGCGTAAAAGTAAGAAGTTATTATATTTACAGCGAGAAGAGTTTACGCGCCGCTTTTACCCTGACGACCAATGCAAGGAGTGTTTTTCAATTGGTAAGGGCAAAGTCGGGTGGACCACGCGATGATGGAGGGATTGTCATCATCCTCCTCCTCTCCCGAATGATGGCCATTACTTCGGGCAATCATCGTTCTGGGTGTATCTGTTGGTATGTTCATCATGAACGATGATGCGTATATAATTCACATCATTCGGATGACGTCTTGTTTGATTCTTCGTTTCCTCCTCTTCCATTGCGGGATTTGGAACAAAGACTTCTTTCTCCTTTCTAATTGCACGGTTTGGGAAATAACATAGCCATCACATCGGGTGACACCTTTACAGGAGGTTGTGCGGACTCGTAATTTGAAGGCGAAGATAACGCCGTAGCATGGTTGTGTTGAAGGAATCTCATTGATGCTTATGAGGATTCCTGTGACTAGAACTGGCAGAATAGCCTAGTCCAGCTGTCCTAGTTTGCTTGGTTAATCGAATTGGGTATTTGATACCTTGACAATCTTTAACCAGCCCTTGTCCCGGTTTATGACCCAATGACATCATTTCTTGAGTAGCCGGCATTACCTCAGCAGAAATCTTGGGTTCGGGTAATGGCCTTCCAATGGCATGGTATTGGGTATTGCTTACTTCTGAGGCATGAAAACTGACCGGCTCAACATCTGCGTTGGCATTGATGAATGGCATGTCCCCGTGTTGAGGACACTCTGGTTCAGCATTGACCGTGACCAGGCTATTTTTGATAATGTATTTCAATTGTTGGTGAAGGGTGGAGGGGACTGCCCCAGCTATATGGATCCATTTTCATCCCAAGAGCAGGTTGTATCCCAAATCTATCTTGAGTACATAGAAAGATACGCAGAATGTATGAGGATCAATTCGATTGACAGTTCAATTACTCCGACCGAATTCCGACGGGCTCCATCAAAAGCTTTGATGATAGTATGGCTACTCCGAATTTGGTTGAGATTGATATTCATCTTCACCAAGGTAGCGTATGGACATATATTAAGAGATGAACCTCCATCTATCAAGACTCCAGCTAGCATGTATCCTCGTCATGCATGCGTTTACGTCGGAATTGATTCCGCTTCTTTATTATTCATTGGAATATCCACAATACATGCATTTTACGCCTGGGACGGGTTCCGTTAATTATTATTTTGTTGGAATAACCTGTCTGTGCGGTCTATCGCATGCCTGGTGATTTCTTTTATTATTCCATTCCTTATTATACTCAGTTGGTTAAAGTTTTGACTTCTATACTCCATGAAATTAGTGGAATATTCTTGATATTTGCGTTTCATCCAAAGATCTTTTCATGGAAATATTCTTCGAGCATTCTTGAATTTTCTTGCACAAAGCAAAGATCATGTTGACAATTTGGACGTTATTAGTTCCTAAATAAATTAATTCTTGAACTTGTTTTATTGAATTCTTATATCATTGTCATCATCCTCATGTTTATATTTTTGAAAGTCATCTGTGGCCTGTAGTGCATAGATGGACTTGGTATGATTATGACCAGGGATTATTCGGTATAATCATGACCGTAATATTACTAATGATGTGGAAAAAGTCCCCATTGGCCCGTAGTGCATTGATGGACAGTTGTTGGCATGATCATGACCATTGATGAATAAACAAATATTCTTGGCCCGTAGTGCATGGATAGACGTGATACTAAAGAATATATCCCGGCAGAAAAGCGAGGGGTGATTTAATGATGTGGATTATTTATTGTCGAGTCTCGCCGATAATGTTGATGATGAAAAACCTTTTAAATCATAAAAGATAGTAGATTTTATTTTTAACTTGACTCTTTTAATGGATTGCTTGTTCCGCTACAGTTAAACCTGATGTCTATTATATTTTATCAGTTTAACATTGTTGAAGACTAATGATAATTTATTCTACATTATCTTAGTCATAATATTTCTTCTTGAAATTTGGTTGAGCTCACCCTTCCTTTCTTTGTTCACTTCGTGAAATGAGAATATAGTTGGGACGAGTCGAGGAAGCAGAGTGATAGTCCAGGAGGATAGCATTAGTATTCCTCACTATTTTGTGAAATAGTGTGTTAATAAATATATTGAGGATTTATTTTGAGTTTTAAACCACTTAAGGCGGAAGCAGCATGGATAAAGCGAGATCACCAAGATATTTGATGTCTTGGGATGCTCCGAGGACAAAAGGTTCCATTCGCCACCTTCATGTTGCATGAAAAGCAGATTCTTGGTGGGAATCTATAAACGCAACTTAACGCACTCAAGATGTCTTGGGAGAGGTTCCAAGAGCTATTTTACTTTTCCGAGAGTATTAAATGCATATACAATAGGTGGAGTTTATCAATGAACAAAAACAATCTAGATCCAACCAATATCCACAAACTCAAATAAGTCCTCATTAATACAATTATTGATACACTATTTTACAAAATTGTCTTAACAGGACTACTAAAATAAGTCCTCATTGCAATTATTGAACCAAAATTACTCCACAACCCGAACTAGTTCCCGCTATATATTCTCGCCTCCCGAGAAGAAAAATGGAACAAAAAGGAAAAAAGGGTGAGCTCAACTAGCCCAAGAAAGAATATTATGACTAAGATAATGTACAACAAATTATCCTTAGTCTTCAACAGGAAAAATTTGATAGAATACAATAGACAACAAGTTTTAGATCAACAATCGCAATGGAAACAACAATTCATTGTAAGAGTTAAATAGAGAATAAAATCTACTATCATCTATGAATTTAAAAGTCCATCATCAATATTTTATCCCGTAACATCAATCAATATACATCATAAATCAAATATTCATCTTTGCACCATGTGCCAAAGATATTCACATCTAAACACTGGTCATGTTTATCTAAACACATATTCATCTTTGTACCACGGCCAAAGATATTCATCATAAAATCATTCATCTTTGCACCATGTAGCCAAAGATATTCAGCTTATATCATCATTTGAGGATGATGAAAAAATATTTTAAAGAAAACGAATCCAGTGAAACAAAAGAATAAATATCAAGGATTCGTTCTTTACACAATCCAAGTTCAAAAATACTTCATAAGTAATCAAAGTGGAGTAAAATTCAAGAATGATCAAAACATGGATCCAATCAAAGATAGAATCCATAATAGATAATTTGGACACAAAAATGAAAATTTAATTTTTTCGTGAATAGTGTCGTATTCGTGAATATCAGATACGTGAATAGTGCCGTATACATGAATATTAACTCCGACACCAAAAGATAGAAATTTCACAAAAAACATCATCATGCTTCGTGAATAGTATTCGTGAATAGTAACTCATGAATAGTAACTCATGAATAGTAATTCGTGAATAGTAACTCATGAATAGTAACTCATGAATAGTAACCCCGACATGAAAAAAAGTTCTAAATTTGATAAAAAGTTCCAACCAATATTTCTAAGATAATGATATTGAAGAAATAATATCATTTGAAGAAAAAATAACATCCCTTACCTCAAAAAAATAAGACTTCCGATCGAATATCGGATATAGTGTTGAAAGAACTTGCAATCAGATATAGCAATACTCAAAGTACTAAAATACTCACAAAAATACGCTCGATATATAGAGAGAGAAAGAGAGAGAAATCTTTAGTTTCTGGTGTGATTTTCAATTCTAACCTAAGCACCCTATTTATAGGAAATTGCTTAGAACACCAAAGCAAAAAATTTAATATAATATTAATATAATTACAAAATATTCAAGCCCACCTCTAGATACTTGAATTTAGCCATTAACATAACAAGTGAGGGCCACTAAAGTAAAAAAAACGTTTTTCTAATAAAAAATCATTAAAAACTCCAAAAATCAATTATAAATTAATATATCTCAAACTTCAATAATTCATAATAAATAGCCCTTTTATCAAAAAAATTGAATCTCATGATTTTTATAGAAAATTCAATTTCTACAACTTTTAGTAAGAAAGTTTTTCCAAATTCCAAACAAAAATTGACCAAATCTATAAACAGACGATTTTACAAAGCTATAATCAAATTTCACCAAGAAATGGGGTCCACCAACACACAAAACATGTGTTAATCATTTAATGCAACAAAAATACTTTTCTCCTCATATACTCATATATCCCACATTCATTGTAAAAATATCATCATTATTATTATAATAATATAATAAAATATTATTTTATCGTAAAAGATAAAATATCAATTTTTAACAATTGTCACTTTAAAAATTTTCTCCATCTATATCCACATAAAATAAATATTTTTCTCATCATATAAATCAATAATTAATTATTCACAAATAATATTACAGAATCACAAGATCGGCAACCGTGCCGCTCCTGTGAAAGAGGGGCTTTTCAATAAGAATTTCTCCTCATCGGGCGCCGCAATTAGGTGACCAAACCTCTCCTTAGATGTAACTTTCTAGACATTGCCAATAATGTTATCTAATAATATTATTCAGATAATATGAATTATTGCTTCGATAATGGAAAATATTGTGTAGTGACAATTATCAAACAACAAAGAATATAAAATATCAACGCAAAGAATTATTGAATCAATAAAATAAAATATCGAATAAAGAATTACCGTGAAAAATTATCGAGTAAGGCTTTTTACGTAAGAATCAATAATGGTGCAATACCGCAGTGCCACGCAGGCAACAACGCCAGACATCGTGTTTTAACCACCGGTATTCCAACAAGATTAACGGTAGAATAACCTAGCTGTTATTTATAAACAACTTATACTTGTCGCTTTCTTCATCCAATCGCTTTCCGTTATGGGGCCCACACAAGGTCGCTACCGTCGCATTTAATATTCCCCACAATGAAGAATATTCCACCATCAAACTAATATTCTCCGACAACAATGAATATTTTATAACCACTTGCTTATTTAAAATATTTATGATTTTACCCATAACTAACCACATTAATCAAATCAACCCTTACTATTTCAAAATAATAATTTAGAAAATTAAATCTTTATTTATAAAAAGTTGGGGTCTTACAACCTCCCTCCTTATGAAATTTTCGCCTCGAAATTGACGGCGTAGATATGCTCCTTCCTATCCAAGATCTTGACCGGTACCTCCTCGTGACGTTAAATCTTTTGCTATCTTGTTCGGTTCTAACTCAATAATGTGGTTCGGTCGTCCACATATTTACGTAACATCGATACGCGAAAAATGTTATGAACACGCCACATACTTGGCGGTAAAATGTGTCTATAGGCCACAGCTCCTATTCGATCGAGAATTTCAAATGGACTAATAAATCAAGGTTTGAGCTTTCTCTCACATCGCCGATTCTCGCTTTTGGAATAACGACTTTCGCATCTTCTTCTTCATATTCATCAACTCTAGGTCTCAGAGCTTGAGCAAATTTTAAATTTATCGATTAAAGTCGATTCTAATCAGATATTTACTATCTTCACGAGGTTCAATATTTAATTCGCACTTGTAAACGATACGATCTTCCGCTCAAACGCCGCTACTACCACGCTCGCTTTTTCCTACAATGGTATTGAATGGTATAATCGTAATCTTCAACAAATCGAGCCAACGCTTCATGCATGATACTATCGCTTTATGTGAAGAAATATTTAAGGGTGAAGAAATGGGTTTTGTAGATCGGGGTCAATACAAAATTCGATTTCACGCTCTAGGGTAGGCTAAGAAGTCTTCAAGAATACGTCAGAAATTTATTAACAATAGAAATGTCATTCAAAACTATGACTCTCATCCAAGACTTTGATAAAGCACATGTAATGAAGGTTTCTCCTAACTGAGTTTCAACCGATAAGTCAAAGTCTAATCTCTCCTGAGTCAAATTTAAACGTTGAGCGTAAACAAGAGAGATAAAAGAATGGGTAGAACCGATATCGAGTAAGGTATAAACTTCATAAAAATTTATAATTAACTAACCCGTGATAACTTCGCTCGATTCCTCGTCGTGGTAATTCAAAACTCGATGTCGGATTCTCCCAATTGTCATCGAAAAAGAGAAATACATATCATCTATTTTAGCTTTCTTAGACCGGACTTTCTTTCCACAATATCAACGCGTCGCAAGGCTTTTACCCACGATCTTTCATTCTCACTGCTCAATTGTTTCTTCTTTCAGCTTGCTTCTTCGACATTTGAATTCTCGATTCCAGCTTTTTAATATCGATACTCGCCAAAGAGTGCTTCTGCTCAACCATCGCACATCGGGTAATACAATTTTGAATTATTGCATCCCTTTGTTCCATTTAATCACCGCTGTCTTCTTCAAATTTCGCTTCTTCTAACTCATGAATACGATTTTGCAATTCTACATTTTGATCAATAAGTTCTTCTAATAAATCATCCTCGTGTTCCTCTTCTTCCTCACTCTCGCCATTGCTACTATGACTAGCTTGAGTGCAACTTTTAATTCCTCAATCACCACATGGATATCTCTAATCACATTAACTCCGGTTGATGATTAGAGGTGTTCCACTGGCCTCATTCACTCCATTGTTAACATTCTAAGTCGACATTCTCAAATCTTCGCCATAAAACAAGGGTTAATTTAACAAATTAACAAATCACATAATACCCCTATATTATGATCGACCAACAAATAAGCTTAGTAGTAGACACACTAAATAAGGATTTACCTGCCTCTCCCTCCTAGTTCTATTCCCCGATCTCCGCCAGAGACCATATCCCTAAGCTCGATATTAAATCGTGACGCCCCCAAAATAGGTCCAATCCATCCAACCTATTCTCGAGTCGCCAAATACATGGTACGTAAACAACTACAACTTCATTAATACAATTGTCGTGGCAAAAATATTTACAACACATAAACTCGTGAGTTTAAATACAAATATTTTCTTCTAGACAATATCCACACTCAAATAAGTCCTCATTATAATTATTGATACACTATTTTACAAAAAATAGTGAGGACTACTAAAACAACTATCTTGAACCATTACTCCACACCCCGACTAGTTCCCGCTATATTCTCGCCTCTCGAGAAGAAAAATGGAACAAAAGGAAAAGGGTGAGCTCAACTAGCCCAAGAAAGAATATTATGACTAAGATAATGTACAACAAATTATCCTTAGTCTTCAACAGGAAAAATCGATAGAATACAATAGACAACAAGTTTTAGATCAACAATCGCAATTTGAAACAACAATTCATTGTAAGAGTTAAAGAGAATGAAATCTACTATCATCTATGAATTTAAAAGTCCATCATCAATATTTTATCCTCGTAACATCAATCAATATACATCATAAATCAAATATTCATCTTTGCACTACAGCCAAAGATATTCATCTCAACACTTGGTCATGTTCATCTCAAAGATACACTGCATGTTCATCTTTGCTCATCTTTGCACTACTCACGCCAAAGATATTCATCATAAAATCATTCATCTTTGCACTACGGTGCCAAAGATATTCAATTATATCATCATTTAGGACCGAGGATGATGAAAAATATTTTAAAGAAAACGAATCCAATTGAAACAAAAGAACAAATATTAAGGATTCTGTACTTTAACACAATCCAAGTTCAAAAATACTTCATAAATAATCAAAGTGGAGTAAAATTCAAGAATGAAGATCAAAACATGGATCCAATCAAAGATAGTATCCATAATAGATATTTTGGACATAAAAAAGAAAATTTAATTTTTCCGTGAATAGTGTCTTATTCGTGAATAAAGGTCGATACGTGAATAGTGTAGATGAATATTAACTCCTACACCAAAAGATAGAAATTTCACAAAAACATCATCATGCTTCGTGAATAGTACTCGTGAATAGTAACTCATGAATAAGAACTCATAAATAGTAACTCGTGAATAGTAACTCATGAATAAGAACTCATGAATAGTAACCCCATATGAAAAAGTTCCAAATTTGATAAAAAGTTCCAACCAATATTTCTAAGATAATGATATCAAGAAATAATATCATTTAAGAAAAAAATAACATCCCTTACCTCAAAAAAATAAGACTTCCGACGGAATATCGGATATAGTCAAAGAACTCTGCACAGAGATAGCAATACTCAAAGTACTAAAATACTCACAAAAATACGCCGATATATAGAGAGAAAGAGAGAGAAATCTTTAGTTTTCGTGTGATTTTCAATTCTAACCCAAGACCCTATTTATAGAAAATGCTTAGAACACCAAAGCGTAAAATTTAATATAATATTAATATAATTTAAAAAATTTAAGCCCACCTCTAGATACTTGAATTCAGCCATTAACATGTGCAAGTGAGGGCCACAAAGTACAAAAAAACATTTTTCTAATAAAATAATTAAAACTCCAAAATCAATTATTTTAACTTCAAACTTCAATAATTCATAATAAATAGCCCTTTTATCGTAAAAAATTTGAATCTCGTGTTTTTTATAGAAAATTCAATTCTCTACAACTTTGCGTAAGAAAGTTTTTCCAAATTCCAAACAAAATTGACCGAAATCCATAAACGGACGATTTTACATGCTATAATCAAATTTCAGTCAAGAAATGGGGTCCACCGACACACAAAACATGTGTTAATCATTTAATGCAACAAAAATACTATTTCTCCTCATATACTCATATATCCCACATTCATTGTAAAAATATCACCATTATTATATTATATAATATAATAAAATATTATTTTATCGTAAAAGATAAAATATCAATTTTTAACAATTGTCACTTTAAAAAGTTTTTCCATCTATATCCACATAAAATAAATATTTTCTCATCATATAAATCAATAATTAATTATTCACAAATAATATTATGTAATCACAATATCGCAACCGTGCCGCTTCCTCAGAAAGAGGGGCTTTTCAATAAGAATTTCTCCTTATTGGCGCGCAATTAGGTGACCAAACCTCTCCTTAGATGTAACTTTCTAGACATTGGCAATAATGTTTTCTAATAATATTATTCAGATAATATGAATTATTGCTTCGATAATGGAAAATATATCAGTAAGTGACAATTATCAAAAACAACAAAGAATATAAAATATCAACGCAAAGAATTATTGAATCAATAAAATAAAATATCTAATAAAGAATTATCGTAATAATTATCGAGTAGTGCCTTTTTCACGTAAGAATCAATAATTGGTGCAATACCGCAAAGCATCAGGCAACAACGCCAGACATCGTGTTTTAACCAACCGGTATTCCAACAAAGATAACTCAGAATAACTACGCCGTTATTTATAAACAACTTATACTTGTCGCTTTCTTCATCCAATCGCTTTCGTTATGGGCCCACAAAGGTCAAGGCCGTCGCATTTAATATTCCCCGACATCAAGAATATTCCACGATCAAACTAATATTCCACACAACAATGAATATTTTATAACCACTTGCTTATTTAAAAATATTTCAAGATTTTACCCATAACTAACCACATTAATCAAATCAACCCTTACTATTTCAAAATAATAATTAGAGAAAATTAAATCTTTATTTATAAAAAGTTGGGGTCTTACAATAGTTTGCATCCCATTTGGTCGATAATGAGGAGCGAATGACACGAATGTTTTTAAGAGGTTTGAAACTGGAGATACGTCAATATCTTATTTCTCATAAACTATGTTTGTACTCAGATGTTGTAAATAGGGCTCAGTTATTGGAGCGCGATAACTAGTCAACGCAACCAAGAGAAAGCAGCCGGCAGTATAAAAATACCAGTGGTATCAGTCATCGAAACGGTGACAACAAACGTGGAGGGAATCAACATGTCAGAAATGGTAACCACTTCGGTGGTAATCATGGCCAAGACAGTAAAAATGGACATTTTAAGAAAAGGAGATTCAACAATGATGGAAAGACGTTAGCTCCAGCAATCGTGGTTAAGGAATGAGAACGACCACCTATCATATGCTTCAAATGCGGAGGGGAGGGACATATCAGTCCAAATTGCGCGACGCCATCCAAAGCGCGTTATAATTATGGAAGAGAAAGTCACCTAGCCCGATTTTGTCGTTCACCGAAGACAAGTTCAACTAGGATGGAGGCAACAAAGGCCGTCCCAGAAAAGTCAAAGCCGGTGGTGCAAGGGAGAGCATTTGTTGTGACCTCCCAGAAAGCAAGGAACCCGAACGAGGTTATCACGGGTAAGCTTATCATAAACTCTAGCAAAGTCTATACCTTATTTGATAACGGTTCTACCCATTCTTTTATTTCTCCTACTTGCACTCAACGATTAAACTTGACTCCGGAGAAATTAGACTTTGACTTATCTGTGGTAACTCCGTTGGGAGAAACCTTCATTACATCCACTGTTTATAAGTCTTGTTTGGTTCAAATTGGTACCCTCATATTACCTGTCGATCTTATTTCATTGAAAATACTTTCATTTGATGTGATTCTAGGATTGATTGGTTAACTACTCATCATGCTAAAATTGATTTTTTTCGTAAGGTTGTTAGCTTTCATATTCCTAATCAACCTATTATGCTAATCTGCCGACCAAACTATTAAAATCAATCACTACTATCTCAAGCCATAAAGCTATTCATTTATTGAAAAGCGGATGTCAAGCTTTCTTAGCCCACGTCACGGATCTAAACAAAATACGCCGCTTTTGAATGATATTTCTATTGTTAATAAATTCTCGACGTATTCCTCAAGAAATTCTGGCCTACCCCCAGAAGCGTGAAATTGAATTTTGTATCGACCTTGAACCCCAGACAAAACCCATTTCCAAAGCTCTATATCGAATGGCTCCTATTGAACTTCGTGGAGTTAAAGACTCAACCGCAGGAATTGTTAGACATCGCTTTATTAAATCGTCATAGTACTTCTCTTGGGGTGCTCCTGCTCTATTCGTGAAGAAGAAAGATGGGAGTATGCGACTTTTGTATTGATTATCTGGAGTTGAATCATGTCACCATCAAAATAGGTACCCATTGCCACGTATTGATGACATGTTTGACCATTGCAAGGAGCCAAATTCTTTTCAAAGATTGATCTTCGTTAGGATATCACCAATTGAAGATTAGAACCGATGACATTTCAAAGACGGCTTCGGAACTCCCCAGACGGGTATTATGAATTCCTAGTCATGTCCTTTGGATTGACTAATGCTCCTGCTGCCTTCATGGATATGATGAACCGAGTCTTCAAGGAATATTTGGATCACTTTGTGGTCGTTTTTATTGATGACATCCTTATTTATTCCAAAAACCGTGAAGATCATGAGCAACACTTGAGGCTGATACTCCAAAAGCTTCTTGAATACAAGCTTTATTCCAAGTTGAAGAAATGAGAATTCTGGCTTGAGGAAGTAGCATTCATTGGGCACGTGGTATCAAGTCATGGAATATCTGTTGACCCAACAAAGATTGAAGCTATTCAAAGCTGGGAGCAACCTAAATCAGTGACCGAAGTACGTAGCTTTCTCGAACAGTTGGTTATTATCGAGAGATTTGTAGAAGGGTTTTCTCGAATCACTACTCCACTAACTCAAATTGACTCGTAAAGATACAAAGTTAAGTTGGGAGCGAGAATGTGAGAAGAGTTTTCAAGAACTCAAGAGGAGACTCATTTCAGCACCTGTTTTGACAATACCATCTGGTTCGGAGGGATTTTTCATCTACAGTGAATGCTTGGGCAAAGGGTTAGGATGTGTTCTCATGCAACATGGGAAAGTCATAGCCTATGCCTCACGACAACTCAAAGAATATGAGAGGAATTATCATACTCATGATCTAGAGTTGGCAGCTGTTGTCTTCGCACTAAAGATTTGGAGGCATTACTTGTATGGGGAGAAAGTGGAGATCTTTACGGATCATAAAAGCCTCAAATATTTCTTCACTCAAAAGGAACTCAACACGCACAATGACGTTGGCTTGAACTCATTGAAAGATTATGATCATACCATCCAATATCATCCCGAAAAGTTTAACGTGGTAGGCGGCGCATTGAGTAAAAGATCATACGCAAATACGAGTGTGATATTGTCAACGCAAAGGCCCATTTTGTGTGACTTGTAAAGGATGGAGATAGAGTTAAAGACCGGGGACCCATGTGATGATGGTAAATATACAAGTAGAAACCGACTTTAATTGATAAAGTTAAAGCTCCTCAAGCTACTGATCGGAGCCGATGACGCGTATCGAAGAAGAAAAAAGAAGGTGCTATGCCGAAACAAGAATCGATGAAAATAATACTTGAGTCAACTCTGGACTTTTGTGTTCCTAACGACTCGATTTAAAGTATAAAATCATGATGGAGGCGCACAACACACCATTTGCAATCCATCTCGGGAGTACCAAATGTATCATGATCTTCGACATACATTTTGGTGGGGTAATATGAAGAGAGAGATAGCATTTGTTTATCTCAAGGTGTCTAACGTGTCAACGAGTCAAGGTGAGCATCAAGTACCAAAAGGTCCATTGCAACCACTTGAAATTCCGAATGGAAGTGGGAGCACATTACCATGGATTTCAAGATTCTGGGTCTTCCCAAAGTTTCTCAAGGCATAGATGCGATTTGGGTCATTGTTGATAGATTGACCAAGTCTGCTCACTTCTTACCAATACGAGAAACTTATACACTTGAACGTCTTGCTCGTATGTACATAAACGAGATTGTAAGACTGCATGGTATGCCAGTATCCATAGTTTCTGATCGAGACCCAAGATTCACTTCACGATTTTAGGTTAGTTTGCAAAAAGCTATGGGCACGGATTTACGATTTAGTTCGGCATATCATCCTCAGACGGACGGACAATCAGAGAGGACTATTCAAACTCTGAAAGATTTATTAAGACTCTATGTCCTTGACTTCAAGGGAAGTTGGGACAAGTTCTTACCGTTGATGGAGTTTTCCTACAACAACAGTTATCAAGCAAGCATTAGCATGGCTCCATTCGAGGCGTTGTATGGAAGAAAGTGTCGTTCTCCAGTATGCTGGGAATATGTGGGTGAAGCAACGTTGTTGGGACCGGAGTTGGTACGTATGACTACGGAAAAGATTCAAACGATCCAAAGAACGATAAAAACCTCACAAGATCGACAAAGAGTTATAATTGATCTTCATCGAAAGGACATGGAATTCGATATTGGAGATCATGTGTTTGTTACGTGTTGCTCCATGGAAAGGAGTTACGAGATTTGGAAAGAGAGGAAAGCTCATTCCTCGATTCATCGCCCATTTTAATCCTTGATCGAAAGTAGGAAGCTGCGTGGCCTATAGACTCGCTTTACCGCCAAGTATGTCTCGCGTTCATAACATTTTTCATATATTCATGTTACGTAAATATGTGAAAGACCGAACCACATTATTGAGTTAGAACCGGATTTAAATAATGTAGAAGATTTAACGTATGAAGAGGTTCCCTGTTCAAATCTTGGATAAGAAGGAACATATTCTACGCTCCAAGGTTATACATCAAGTCAAAGTTTTGTGGAGAAACCACAATGTTGAGGAAATGACATGGGAGTTAGAATCTGAAATGAAATCAAGGTATCCTTACCTCTTCGACATACCAGGTACGTACCCTAATTTCGAGGATGAAATTTCATAAGAAGGGGAGATTGTAAGACCCCAACTTTTATGAATAAAAATTAATTTTCTATAAATATCATTTTTGAATATTATAGAATAAATTTGATATAATGTTATAGTTGTGGGTAATATTTATAAATTTTGCAAAGTACACAAGTTGTTATATAATAGTCGATCGTCGGAATATTCATTTTAGCAGCGGGGAATATTCAGACACCTAAGTACAATCATTGGTGGACCTAACGGAATTATTATCGGATCGAGAAAATGACAAAAATACTTTATGAAAATAACGGCGGAAGTTTTACCGTTAATCTGTTGAAATACCGGTGTTAAAGTTCAAGAATACGTAGAGTTGCACAAGAAGATTACGGTATTGATTATTGATGCTTATGTGAGAAGTCTTTCGCTTTTTGCTTATTTTATGGACCCCATTTTGCCCATTTTTCAAAATA
Source organism: Panax ginseng (assembly GCA_020205605.1). Lineage (NCBI taxonomy): Eukaryota > Viridiplantae > Streptophyta > Magnoliopsida > Apiales > Araliaceae > Panax > Panax ginseng. The sequence continues at coordinate 13,686,975 of CM035146.1, forward strand.
GTTAAGAGAAAATTATTTTATATCATAAAGGTGGGGCCCACATGTGGGGCCCATATATGTTGAAAATCAGAAATCTGAAAATTCAAGTTTACGTTAGAATGGGGAATTTTATATATATATATATATATATATATATATATATATATATGATTGATAATGACATATATGGGGCCCACATGTTGGGAGAATGATTTTGGGGAGTGGAAATTTCTTTGGGAAGGAGTACTATATGTATTATATATGTATATATATAATAGTTGAAAAATTGGCAGGAAGGGAATATAATGGTTATTATTATCATGTGATAATTTGCAAAGTTCGATGTGTCAGATCACGGGGGTAATGACACGTGAGTTTATATATATATAATATATAATATATTATAATTTATTTAAAAGATTTTACTTTAAATATGGACCGTCGATTAAAGCAAATCAATCTGGACCGTTCATGAGTTAGTTACTATGTACCATTTTTCTATAAATAAGCTCATTCCTTCATTATTTCTTACTTAATTCATTGAAACTCCGGAGAGATAAACTATAGAGAGAAAGAAAAAAGTATTCGCTACTTCACTACTCATATATCCAAAGACTCTTCTTCTTAAGGTAGGGAATATTATTTGTTGTACTTTCGTAAGGGGTATTATTTCTTTTGTATTCATGAAGAGAACTTCATTATTCCATTATTTATTATTCGGTTGGAATAACCTATATACGCAGGCTACCCTATACTTGGTGAAATTCTTATGTTATTCCATTCATTATTATTCTGTTGGAATATCCATCATGCGTTTTACACGGACCGATCCGTCTTTATTATTGATTGGAATATCACGTCTATGCGCTTTTACGGATTCGATTCCGTCTTTATTATTACATTGAATATCCTCATCGTGCGTTTCTGCCGGACTGGTTCCGTTAATTATTATTCCGTTGGAATAACTTTGTTTGTCTTGATCTATCGCATTCTCGGTGATTTCTTTTGTTATTCCATTCTTTATTATACTCGGTTGGTTAAAGTTTTGACTTCTATACTCCATGAAATTAGTGGAATATTCTTGATATTTGCGCTTCATCCAAAGATATCTTTTCTTGGAAATATTCTTCCGAGCATTCTTAAATTTTTTACCGCACAAAGTAAAGATCATGTTGACAATTTGGACGTTATAAATTCCTGAATAAATTAATTCTTGAACTTGTTTTATTGAATTCTTATATCATTGTCATCATCCTCATGTTTATATTTTTGAAAGTCGTCTGTGACCTGTAGTGCATAGATGGACTTGGTATGATTATGACCAAGAATTATTCGGTATAATCATGACCGTAATATTACAAATGATGTGAAAAAAGTCCTCATTGTCCCGTAGTGCATTGATGGACAGTTGTTGGCATGATCATGACCATTGATGAATACACAAATATTCTTGGCCCGTAGTGCATGGATAATTATGGACGTGATACTAAAGAATATCCTTGGTCGTAGTGCAGGGGTGATTCAATGATGTGGATTATTTATTGTCGAGTCTCGTGATAATGATGATGAAAAACCTTTTAAATCATAAAAGATAGTAGATTTTATTTTCAACTTTACTCTTTTAATGGATTGCTTGTTCCGCTGCAGTTAAACTTGATGTCTATTATATTTTATCAGTTTAACATTGTTGAAGACTAATGATAATTTATTCTGCATTATCTTAGTCATAATATTTCTTACTTGGCTAGTTGAGCTCACCCTTTCTTTCACTGTTCTCTTCAAGAAATGAGAATATAGTTGGGACGAGTCGGGGAACAGAGTGATGGTCCAGAGGATAGCATTAGTATTCCTCACTATTCTGTGAAATAGTGTGTTAATAAATATATTGAGGACTTATTTTGAGTTTTAATACTGTCTAGAAGACAATGTTTGTATTGAAACTCATAGCTTATGTTGTATATTTAAAGATTGTATTTGTATTCTGTACCATGTATTTGGCGACTCAGAATAGATGATGTATACCTATTTTGGGGGCGTCCACATAGGCTCATCGAACAAAGTTCGACACACGATTAATATATACAAGTATATATATATATATATATATATATATATATATATATATATATATTAAAGTAAATAAACGCTCTGCATCAAGTTCAGGCTCATCGAACAAAGTTGACACACAATTCATATATATAAGTATATGTATATAAAAAAAAACAAATAAACGCTCCGCATCAAAATCAGGCTCAATCGAGGTATAACTCGATAATGTTAGTCCGAGATATATATATATATATATATATATATATATATATATATATATATATACAAATGAAGAAAACCACGGATCAAGTCCAGCAAATGAATCTGTAAACACGACTCTCAACGTGAAGAAGGGTGTGTGCAGAGATGAAGAGAAAGGCTTTAAAGTGTATGAGAAGGCTTACAGTTGACTGCCAAAGAAGACTTCTATATCTTTAAAGTGGGTAAGCACTGACTTTTGTAGGTACAAAAGTAGCTATATATGATCTCACAGGTGTTTGAAATGAGAAAGTACACTGTATGGGGTGAGTGCAGAGCAAATTCGACAGGGCTTCCTCGCCGTTTTCTCTTGCAAAATGGCCACCCCAAGTCCTCTATTTATAGAGGATGGACTCATGTTGATTGAGAGGCTACCGGGTGGGCCGGAGGTTTCTGCCGGGTCGTTCTCATAAGACGTGCACTCGCAATTTGTAATATCCACTCGAACTTTCGTGAAGTGCAATCCGCATCCATTGAGGTATCTGAGGACCTATTTCGGACCACTTGTTGTCGAGAGTTGTACAATGGCATAGGATTAGAGTTTGTACGAAGTCATTGAATATGGGACGATGCCTCCGGTTTCAAGCTTCAAATTCTATCCGATTACCCCGCACTTTAATAGTCACTCGGATTGATTATCCTTGATTATTGTGGGACATCGTTCGTGAGAGATATATATATGAAATGTTGAGACGACGTGGCGTGGCATCGTGTCGGGCGAGATAGCGATGTTGCCCTCACCGGGTGTTGTCGCCGGTTCATTTGATCAAGCAGACGTTGCTCAAAGGCTTCATTTGAGATTGGATCTGCTGTGAATTGTTGAAGGTCCTCAATATCATCTTTGAGGTGTGTTTGTCCTCCGGTGTTATCTCCGGATTAGTACTGTAGTATCGCCATGGAGCCGTAGAGATTGGTGGTCACATTTGAAACAAGCATTTTGGGGTTATCGCATAAATCTGCATTCCTCGGGGTTATCACCAAGGTTGGTGGCTATTCCTATGGTTGAGATCGAATTTGGATACCTCGGGGTTATCTCCGAGATTAATCGGCCTTCTCCGATTTGTGTTCCGGTATTGGATCTGCACGCTTCGGGGTTATATCCGAGGTTGGAATTGTTACTCCCAGAATGCTCCGGGGTTGATGCTGAACTTTCGGTATTATCCGGTATGGATATGGATTGTCTTTTAGGGTTCCCTCTTAAAAGAAGAATATGTCCTCCTGCAATGTTAGTGTGATGAGTACGATGAAAATTTCGAGTGTCTACACTGTATTTACCTACTACCCACCCGTTTGCCAGGTGTATATGTCATGAATCGGTTTGTATTTAATACCTCATATTTCATATGAACTTTCTTAATTCATGTGCCAAAATTTTAACCAACAATCTTTTAGGAACGGATGTAGTACCATACTGAAAAGTCAACCTCTTTAAAAAAAAGTCTAAACTAATTCGGATTGTTTTTAAATAAAATCAGAACTGCATATTCTTTAAAAGTCAAGTCCCCTATTTAAAATATACCTCCATACGAAAAAATTCCTCCACGTGGGATAAATTCCACCGATTCAACCGGATCCATAAAATTATGTCCAACAATATCGATAAAAAATATTTTATCATATGTCATGAATCGGTTTGTATTTAATACCTCATATATATATATATATGATAAAAATATTTTCTCATATGGCATGTATCGTCTGTATTTAGTATCGATAAAAATTTATTGGGACATGTTATTATTTGGAGGATGGAATAGTATTTAGCCAGAGCTCATATGATATGCTTCTATTTATAGGTATTCCAACTAACACTACTAGTCCTTCTCAATAAGAAAGATACATATATATCACACGCGTAATCTCAACCCTAAAATATTCATTCATTCATTCACACTCCGGATCCCAGACTGAATATCCATGGCCTCCTTTGAAATAGACGATGATCCCCATTCAATCGCCGTCCGGCGAAAACAAGGAGAACCCGTCGACGTCGTCGACGAAGAAGTCTCTCCGATCGAAGAAGTCCGGTTAACCGTCTCAAACTCCGATGATCCATCCCTCCCAGTATGGACTTTCCGGATGTGGTTTCTCGGCATAATCTCATGCTGCCTCCTCTCGTTTCTCAACACATTCTTTAGCTACCGGACGGAGCCGCTCCTTATTACGATGATATCGGTGCAGATTGCGACGTTGCCAATCGGGCGGTTCATGGCGAAAGTTTTGCCGGAAGGGGTGTTGAACCCGGGGCCGTTTAATATGAAGGAGCATGTGTTGATCTCTATATTTGCGAATGCGGGCTCGGCGTTTGGGAGTGGATCGGCTTATGCTGTGGGGATTGTGGATATTGTGAAGGCGTTTTATCATAGGAAGATATCTTTCACGGCTAGTTTGATTCTTGTTATCTGCACTCAGGTTTAGTTAATTTCTCCATTCCTCTGATCACTTAATTAATTGGATATATATATATTGTTTCTAATTATATAATTAATACTAGAATTAATTTGGATTATAGCTAGGTAGTTGATTATTTAGGACAATCTAAAGAATGAGAGAGTACTTATATTTGTTATACAAGTATTATGAAATTGTAACTCTAATTAAACTAAAAGAAAGACTATATATTGTCCCAAACCAACTGCTTGAAATTCCAAAAAATAATAGGTTTTTATATAAAATTTGTAATATTCCATTCATTCATTTCCCAAGAAAAAATTCTTTTTAAAAAAGTTTTTTTTCCTTTTTTTGTTTATATTGATGATAATATAAAATTACAGAATTTCTTGAATTTTGCATCACAATTTTACAAGATATATTTTGGTTACACGAATTAAAGTTTTTAGTATATAGTTGTAACTTGTAATGGCATGTAAATGAATTATATGATATTAAAAAAACACTTGAGAAGAGGATGTCATTTGTGTCCTATAATCAATCAATATTAAAAAGAAAGAAAGAAAAATGTTAAACAAAATAAATTATCAAAGAAGGTAATTACAATAAGATCCCAGTTAAGTTTATAATGGATCCAGATGTGTGTCAATATTTTATTGATTAATTGAGTAATTTATTTAAAAATAAATAAACTTTTTATGTGTGTGAAATAGTATTACAGGATGAAAGTGACAGTTATTTTGGAATCCGCGCATGCAGGTACTAGGATATGGTTGGGCTGGGATTCTAAGGAAATACGTGGCGGAGCCGGCGCACATGTGGTGGCCTAGTAGTCTAGTTCAAGTCTCTCTTTTCAGGTATATATAGACCTGGAAAATCGGCCCAAAACCCAAAAAATGGGTCGACATGTCGTCAAAAAAGAACTTTTGGTATGACTTTTTAGCCCACAAAAAATCGGACCTTTTTTACCTGTAAGATTCATTGCTCTTTCTACCATCCATGAACTTAATGAAATTTGAAAAAAAAAGATAAACCACCTTCTACCATGCAACATGGACTTATTTTTTTTTCGTAAAAATTAGGGTTTTTGACTACTTGTTTGGCCCTGGCTTTCGACGACACGTCACTTGCCGTTTGTCACTTCTAGGTATATATATATATATATATATATATATATATATATATATATATAATAATAATAATTTCACTCGTCTTATGATGAAACGACCGAAAATAAATTTTTATATTTATAATATACGTTAAACTTTTAATTATTTAGTTTCTTATAAATTAAATTATAATATGCTGATTTTAAGACATTGAAACTTCACATTTCTAAACTTTTAGGGGTTTATTTAATTAAAATTTTTAAAGATTTTTAAAATTTTTAAAAGTTTGATTGTATTCAATCAAGACATGAATCACACGCTCACACAAGAGTGTGGATTTCGTTTTCTGCGAAGAAAATAAAAATAAAATCATGGAGCCAATAATTAAATGATCAGAAGCCATGTGATAAATATATTATAATATATATGTATTCAAATGCTTAGATAAAATAGTATTGTCAGAACTTTAAAATTTTTGTATAATATGTTTTCTGAAAGTTGTTATCATAAGCAATGGATTATTATTTATAATATATGCACTAAAAAATATAATAAATAATTTAACTGTATAGCAAAATTTTAATCTTAAATCTAATAATCTTTCAATTTTTAATCTTTCAATTTTATATATTAGAAGTATACAAAAGTCTATCATAGTCTTGATAAAAACTTTATAAAAGTCAATTACTTATTTCATGAAGTCTATAAAAGTCATTTTAAAAAAGTCTTTAAAGTATTTAAAAGTCATTAAAATTTACAAATTCTACAAAAGTTCGTCACTTAAAAAAAATCTTTAAAAATATTAATTGAATACAACCCACTTATAGATAAACTTTCTTACCATAATATATCGAAACGAGATTATTTTGAATAATTTTATTTTTAAATATTTTACAAACATAAAAAATTATAGAAACATAATTTGATAAACAAAAATAAGGAGAAAAAATTATGACCACTGGTCCAACCGGTAAACCCGGTTTTTAATTATTTTTTTACCAAAAAAGTTTAATATTAAAATTAACACTTTTATTAATATTGTATTTCATCTTTATTATGTTTTAGTTCATAAAAAATGAGAAATTTAAATTTTTTATTAATTACTAATAATATATATTTGATATATATTAATGACGTCACTCGATCAATAACGATTCGACGTTAGACTAATAACTCATCTACATGATACCTTTTCCGTTTGATAAATGATCAAAATCTGAGAACCTTGAATATTATAATCCGTGTTTTTATATTCATCTTGTTAACGAATATTATAATCCATGCATTTACATGCATTTATAATCCATGAATTATGTGAGGTGAAATTAATTTTTTTTAAATAAAATTTAGAGAATTAAATAGAAAATAGAAAAAATTAAATTACAACACATCTATCTATACATTCTATTATTTGACTGATAACATATACATGACATATATAAATATGAACTGCCAAGTATTTATCTTATACCTTCAAATATTTACAAACGAAAAATATATTATGATTTATGATCTATCTATAATACTAATATTAGTTGGATACCGTACGAATATCGAGAAAAGAAAAAGAGTGAGTCACTCTTCATTTTATTGAGTATGATAGGGGTATATTTTTTCCATTCATTTAATTGGTATAAAACATTTATCTTAAGAAATATAAACTTTTTAAAATGGGTTCAAAATATAAATAAATAAAATTATAAAGCACTCATATTTAATTATTATATTCAGTATATAACAGTTTTTTTTTAAATTATAAATTAGGTAGTATTTTGTAGAATCTTATTAATTATAAATATCAGGGTTTCTAGCTAGTAAAATGTTTTAAATTTATTTATATGATATGCTTCTAAATATATATTCTATATATTTTGAAGGAACATTTTATATTAATCCTTCCTTAATTCCCATATAAAAATGTTTTCATTTGTAAAATATAAATTAAACAAAACTATATATAGCTAGTCATTCTTGTGAAGTTTACATTCTCCCCTATTAAGCAGGCTAGGGAAAAGAAGACGTTTTAGATCATATTTTGAAACGTTTTTACTAAAATATAATTCCTTTATCATAATAAAAACGAATTAGAATAGAAGATTTTAAGAGAAAATTAAGTTATAACTATATAATATTAATTGGTTTACTGTTTATTGTGATTTGATTTATTGGTAAAAGAACAGTAGTAGTTTATTAATGTTATTTGGTTTATTTTGATGTTTGGAGCTGTTGTAAATTACATACATACGAGAGCAGATATTTTGTCCTCATTTTATCTGTCATGATCTCTTACTTAATACTAATTAACTTTAAAATTAAGTAAAATGTCATATGTCAAAAATTTAGACGGGGAACGGAGGAAGGACAGACAAAATGAGAACAGAAGATCAGCTATCCATACATACATACATGAATTAATGTATATGTATTGTTGTTGTGTCACCATATATGTACTTAGAACATATCTTTTCATATACTTATCAGCTTTAATTAAGAACTTTATCATTTCCCATTTTCAAGAGAAGAACTATGTATATATAATGACCTAAAAAACCCAATAAATAAAAACTCAGTAAAAATAATAATTACCAATAATCCACTTAGTAAAATAGATCCAAAGGGATTTAGGTAGATGATTTGTTAATTAGTACCGCGGGTTATAGATTAGGAGTATCTCATAATCAAACAAAATCAAACAACAAAACAAATGTGATTAAAGAAAAATTAATATAAATCGCTCTACTAATTAATAATGGTGTCGTTCACAAATAATAATTCATCATATTAATGGCAGAGCGACTTAAATTAATCCAAAAAAATTAATGAAAGACTATAAATATTGCGCCTGTAGTGAATTAATTTGAGCAGAAATTAAGGCTGCAAACGATCCCAACTTTGACGAACTCGAACACTATAAGTCGAACTCGAACATATTCGAGTAATTACACGATTGAACCAACACACATGTGTCAGTTCGAATCGTTAGCTGTTTGTGAGCATCATCTTGTTTGCATGTTTGCGAACATCATTAACGCATTTAAACAAAAATTAGGTCAAATATTTTAAATACTCGAGTATCTCACGAGCTACGAATAACTCGAATCGAACTGAACAAGTCAAACTGAACCACGTGGTTTGCGATCGAGCAATCAGACGTGACACCATGTGAACTTAACACAAACATAAAATACTTGGCAAAAAAAAAAACACATAAAATGAAGTATAAAGATAATCCAATTTCCAAAAAGCAATGGTTGGGTTCACGTGTTTTAATAATAATAATATTAATATCTTGTCTTGTGCAGGGCTCTCCATGAGAAAGACAACAATCGAATGTCACGTGGCAAATTCTTCTTAATCGCACTTGTATGCAGCTTCTCCTGGTACGTCTTCCCGGGCTACCTCTTCCCAACATTGTCCAACATTTCATTGGTATGTTGGGCCTTCCCGAAATCAGTAACGGCCCAACAAATCGGATCGGGCATGCGCGGGCTAGGCATTGGATCCTTCACCGTGGATTGGTCTGTTATAGCCTCATTTCTGGGCAGCCCACTTATCACCCCATTCTTCGCCATTGTGAATGTTTTTGTGGGGTACGTGATGACAATGTACATGTTAACCCCATTAGCATACTGGGGATTGAATTTGTACAAGGCCAAGAATTTTCCATTCTTCTCGTCACATTTATTTACGGAGCAGGGGCAGGTGTATAACGTAAGTGCTATTGTGAATGACAAATTTGAGATAGACTTGCAGAAGTTTCAAGAGGAGGGACCTATATATCTCAGCACCTTCTTTGTTCTTACTTATGGCTTGGGATTTGCTGCTGTTATTGCTACCCTCACGCATGTCGCTGCGTTTAACGGAAGGTATGTAGGTAAATCTTACCACATGGTATTTGGCCCAGTGAGTATTATTCCTTTTTATGAAATATATTCTTGTGTTCATTTAAACAAACAGGGAGATACTTGACCAATTCAAAGCTGCTCATACAGAAAAGGAAGATATACACACAAAACTAATGAGGAAATACAAGGACATACCCAACTGGTGGTTTTATGTTATGCTGGTTGGGGCGATCGCTCTCTCCCTTGTCCTCTGCATTTTCATGAACGATCAGGTCCAACTGCCGTGGTGGGGACTCCTCTTTGCCGCCGGCCTTGCTTTACTCTTTACGCTCCCAATTAGCATCATAACCGCCACCACAAACCAGGTACCCTTTGGATAGTCTCACCAATAACGGTATGTTCTTCTGATATTCTAACCGTAATTTGTTGTTTCTCTTTGGATGTAGACACCAGGACTAAATATCATCACAGAGTATGTAATGGGCATAATTTATCCAGGGAGACCAATAGCAAATGTCTGCTTCAAAACTTTTGGCTACATTAGCATGAGCCAGGCAGTCTCCTTTCTCAATGATTTCAAATTAGGCCATTACATGAAGATACCACCAAGATCAATGTTCATTGTTCAGGTATTCACCCCTTTTCACATGACATCTATTTCAAGTACATAATTGCTCGCTAATTATCTCATTGCATCCACAAATAGTTCGTTGGAACTGTAATAGCTGGAGCCATAAACATTGGCGTGGCATGGTGGCTACTGACTACCATCCCCAACATATGCCAAGATCAACTACTCCCTCCCAACAGCCCTTGGACATGCCCAGGTGACAGAGTCTTCTTCGACGCCTCTGTCATCTGGGGCCTAGTGGGCCCCAAACGGATCTTCGGCTCTCTAGGCAACTACTCCGCCCTCAACTGGTTCTTCCTAGGAGGTGCAATAGGCCCTCTTGTGGTATGGCTGCTGCACAAAGCGTTTCCCAGTCAAAAATGGATCAAACTGATAAACCTTCCAGTACTTTTAGGCGCAACGGCCGCAATGCCTCCTGCTACAACCTTGAATTTCAACAGCTGGATTTTGATTGGCACTGTTTTCAATTTCTTTGTTTTCCGGTATAGGAAAAACTGGTGGAAAAGGTACAATTATGTTCTTTCCGCAGCGTTGGATGCTGGTTTGGCTTTTATGGGGGTGGTTTTGTACTTCTGTTTGAGCATGGAGGACGTTAGTATTTCATGGTGGGGATCGGAAGGTGAGCATTGTGAGTTGGCTGCCTGCCCAACTGCCAAAGGTATTGCTGTTGATGGGTGTCCATTGTATTGATTCTGCTTATGGGACTTGGTTTTATTTCAAATGTTACAAGTTTGGGTGGGATTTGATTCTATTTTAAATGGTTATATTTATATATATTGTTTACTCGATGAGTGGTGAATTAGAATTAATGAGTTTATATCGATTTTAAATCTTAAAAATTGACTCCATCAAAGTTTATTTATTGCCCGATTATTTCAAATAGTATTAAGAATACTCCATTGATTTCAAATTGCCAATTTTTATTGTTCCACACAAATTGAGGAAACAAAATTCTTTACAAAACAAAAGTTACTTATTCATTATACAAAAGAAAATGAAGTTTATTCACATAAATTTAGTTTCAAAAGAAGCCTCAATTAATTTTCTGACGCCAAGGAAAGTGATAATATGCTAAAACAAAACATTAAATCTTCCAACAAGCTCCTGCAAAATGCAAATTCACCTTGACCGTTGATCGGTTCTTCAAAGAAAAACTCAATCAACATGAACTTCCTATAATATCACAGCTAATCTGAGAAAATTATCAGTTCTAAACTGTTCAAAATCAACATTCCCCTCAACCAGTATTTAACTACTAGTTCCACATCAAATAATATAAAACTTTAAGAACACAATAATTTGCATTAATAATCTTTCTTTCTTTCTTTCTTTGGTATACAACACCAGTATTTACGATTTCAAGAGTTCATGAGATCAAAAGGAGGGGGAGGGAGTGAGAAAGCAAAATTTTATCGGTATATACAAAATCTTAAAGTCAACAGACTGATAGCGAAACAGACAACTGATCATAAGGTACAAACTGAATTTCAAATCCAAACCCGATACAAAGAAAACTAGTTAACAAAACTGATTTGGACTACACGCTTGTTGCAAGAAGATCATAAGCTTCGTACAAGAGAAGAGAATAGCTTAGACTTGTGATGTATCATAACAAAATAAAGTAATCAAAACTGAAGAGCAAGTGACAAAATACATTACAATCTTATATCTTGACCACCATCTGCTCAGCACAACTTTTCTTCACAGCTCCCCTGGAGCACAATTCATTCAAAATCCCCAAAGCCTCCTTAGCGAAACCTTCATAAGCCAAGCCTTCAATGAGAATAGTGTATGTAACTTCAGTAGGTTTACATCCCTTTGATACCATATAAGCCAAGAAGTCAATGGCATGATCAGTTTTACGAGCCTTACAGAGCCCCAGCATGACAGAATTGTAGGTAATAGCATTAGGCCTGACACCCAGTCCTTCTAAGTCATGAAAGAAACTAACAGCTTCATCAACTTTTCCTTCTCGACTAAGTCCTCCAACAAGTGAAGAGTAAGTAATTATATCAGGTTGGAGACCCTTTCCTCGCATCTCCTCCAACAGCATTATAGCGCGATCGGTTTTCCCCGCCTTCGAGAGCCCATCAATCACTGTATTGTAAGTGATCAAAACCGGAGAGCAACCTTTGCTGCTTAGATGATTAAGAATCTCAACCGCAATATCAACTTTTCCATCTTTGCATAAAGCCGTGAGCATAGTATTATAGGTCACAATATCAGGGTAACACCCTCTAGACACCATAATCTCTAAATATTCAATCGCCCTGTCCATCTTTTTTTCTTTGCAAAATCCATGAAGCAAAGGATTGTAACTCAACGAATTTGGAGTACATCCATGTTTAGGCATCTTCTCCAAAATATCAATTGCTCGACCCAATAATCCCTTCCGGCATAAGAAATTAATCAAGATGTTAAAGGTAACAACACTAGGAGAACACCCTTTGCGAAGCATCTCGGTCAAAAGTTTCTCAGCATCCATCCACCTCCCAGTGCTACACATGCTACATGAGAATAATATTGTGGGTAATTACATTTGGTTGGCACCCATATGATGACATGTTATTCAAGAATTTGATTGCTTCATCCAACCTCCCTTCCTTGCAAATCCCATTGATAAGGACATTATAAGTAACAACATCAGGCTTACAACCTTTACTATTCATTTCATCCAACAGCTTCATTGCCTGCCCTACCCCAATTTCCTTGCAAGTCGCTTCAATCAAAATTGTGTACGTAATCACATCAGGATAACACTCCTTTTGCAACTGCCTATCAAGAACTTCCATTGCTTGTTTCAGTTTCCCACTATCACATAAACTACGCAAAATGGTATTGTAAGTAACAACATCCGGAGCAACACTCATCCGGTCCAAGACCTCTAGGGCATTATCAATCTCCCCTGACTTGCAATACCCACTAATAAGCACATTGTAAGTTATAACATCTGGAACAGCACGGACTCCTCAATAATCTCAAAACCCTAGTAGCCTTCTTAGTCTTCCCAAGTCGACAAAATCCACGAATCAAACTCGTGCAAGGAATAATATCAGGGATATCACCCCGATAAACCATGTTCTCTAGATACCTAAAACCCTCCTCTAAATCCCCATTTCTAACCAATCTACGAAGGTGATTATTACTCTCAAACTCTTCAAAATTACGCGAAGAATAATAATGACTCGAGTTCGAGCTACCTCCACTCAATTGCCCTTGTGAGCTGGTATCAACATTAGACCACTGCCCATTTGAACTAAAACTTTCAATCTTTGAAATGGCAAAAACCCGATTTCGCCTTGGCTTGTGAAACCCCTCTTTTTTTCTCAACTGATTACCATTTCCACCAGAAAGAACAAGAAAGCTAGCTTTGTGCCCCACAAATACCTTCACTGAACCAATATTGGAAGAAACTCTAACCCTAACTTTAGACCCAAAAGTATAGTTATTTCTGCTCTCCCTATACACACATTGAGATGAGCATAACCCTTCATGGGTTTTCTGTGTGGGCACTATTAAATCCATAAAATACCCTTTTTTATCTTCTAACAGAGATTATACATGCTTTACAGAGAGATAAATTGAAAGAGGATTGCAACAAAGTATGTAGCTATTCTTATGTGTTTTGTGCAGAAAAGATATTAAACCAAAGAGAAAAAAATAGGGAGGAGAGAGAAAGCTTACTAAAGAGCTCCTGAGAATTGAAAACGCAGATAGGTAAAGAAGGAAGAAGAATGTCCCCCTTGTTGGCCGTTGCTTATCCAAATTTTAGTTCTTTAGAGTTTGGAGAAGTTTTGTGAGTTTTGGTACTGAAAGATGAGGTTCAAATGGTGGGCTTATAGAAGGCCCAATTCTCTTTCTTCATGGGCTTCTTCGAGGCCTACTCAAGGCTGCTTCATATTATAGTATGACTTTTGTTAAGATCAGATCCATACAAAAAGTAGCATAAAGTTGTAACAATATAGGTGAAAATAGGCTAACCGTTAGGGTCCTTAACACTAATATACAATAATTAGAAAGTAATTACACTATTAGCACATTCATAAAATAATTACAAAAAGACTTAAATATGAATTAGTACCCTAAATTATAGGGCATATTCCACTTCGGTGATCCACCTTTCAATTTTGTCAATTAAGTTATTAAACTATCAATTTTTTTCAATTACACAAATTGAACATGCCACGTAAGCAATTGCTGACGTGGCTATCTGAGTAGGCCATACATAAGCTTATGTGTAAATAAAAAAAATATATTTTAATATCTATTTACATATTTAGTTTATATTAAGGGCAAATTGATCAAATCACTTTTATATCAAACATTAAAACTAAATAAAAACAACAAACATAAATCCAAATCATTTTTCTTTTTTTCTAATTGAATCAACCGTAAACCCAGATCTGGCCGCAACAGCAACAATGGCCGCAGCGATGGTTCTAAACCCAAAGCCCATCTCAGACCCACCACCAACTTGCCCAGACCTACACATCTCCTCTGAATCATCTCCTTCCTCCACTGACGAAGACGATCCAACAAATCCTAGACGAAATCACCGCCGAGCAAATCCTCCGGGAAGCACGAGAGTGTCAGGAAGCCGAAATCCGACCTCCAAAACATAAAATTACAGATTCGATCGACAAAAGTCCCAAATCGCTCGACAAACCCTAGCTAACAACTGTAAAGCAACGATTCTATAAAGCAACTGTGGAGGAGACCAGAAAAACAACGAACCAGCTCAAAATCTTCATCATTGATCTCCTATTTTGAAAATGTTGTAAAGTTACAAACATAAGCATGTGAACGAAACTGCACGAACTTCATGAGAGACGGGGAAGGAAAAGAAGAAGGTAAACGCCGATAAAGCTTCGATAACAGAGAGAGGCGGGATCTGGTTTGATTGTTCTGGTTTGATGAGATAAAGATTGTTTTGGTTTGATGTATGGGAGAGAGAGAGAGAGAGGCGTTCAATTTGATGTATGAGAAATTGTTCTGATTTTTTTAATTTTGGTTATGTTGTTTTACACTTTTGCCCTTTTAAAAATATTAAAATAATAAAATGGGTTAAGTAATTATTTTTTTAATACACATCAGCTTTTTAAGGTCCCACACAATTAGTCACGTCAGCAATTGCTGACGTGGCGTGTTCAATTTGTGTAATTGGAAAAAATTGATAGTTTAATAACCTAATTGACAAAATTGAAAGGTAGATCACCGAAGTGGAATATGACCTATAGTTTAAGGTACTAATTCATATTTAAGCCTTACAAAAATAACACAATTCACATTAATAAGGAAACCTAAAATTAAGGAGAAATAACTGTTATAATTAATAATTCAAATTCAAATATTTGGGATCTAGCAACAAAAACAAATTCAAATTCAAAATAGTAATTCAAATTTAAATCTTCATCTCCCTCACAGTAGCCCTCTCCTCCATTCTCATTGTGAATCTCCTTCTTCACAAGGTTGCCTCTCTCTCTCTACTTTCCATGTAATCTCCGTTGTCCAAAATGCCAATGAGAAGAAAAAGAAAATTCACTCTACAAAAAGTTAAAAAAAACATAGATGTAACTCTTACTGTGCTGAATTTTTTTTATAACTAGTTGATTACCCACAAAAACTAAAATGGTTACCTTTGTATGAATGGTTGGCTACCAACTGCATCACATTCAAACTAAATTGGTAACTTAATAAAACTAAATTGGTTACCTTGGTTTGAAGGTTTGACAACGTCATCTTCCTCCTCCTCCTTCACCGGTGAGACAGAGCGAGAGTCAACCACAAAATGGTCGATGGGATGGATAAAGGAGGTGGATATTTGATTTTTCACAATTTTTCATGTCAAGAAAATTCAATTCCAATTTCATGTCCAAAGGAAAATAAGAACACTGCATAGGAAAGAGAGAGATAAGAGAGTGATGTGTAATGTAATGTTGACTGACAGGTTGCTACTGGTTTCCTATTGGTTTTGAATGACCTAGCAGTTGGGGATGTCAACTGCAGCCTAATGTGTATTTATATGTGTAATGTAATGTAATCTTGGCATGCGGGACGCCCAGATAGCATGTCAAGCCAAGTCTTGGCACTTAGTTGTAGAAGCGGCGTATGCGTCTGGCGATGTCTGAACGGCGTCTGGCTGGCCAGGCGTTAATGTAACGTAGTCGGCAAATGAGTTTGACACTTGGTCATTTGAAGTAATGGCGGCGCCATGCAAAGAAGCGATGGGCGACACTAAGGCGTGAAGTTGGGTCATTATGCAGCAAATGGGCTATGTCAGAAAACTAGCAAATCTAGAGGATTTGCATTATGCTTCCTCGCATGGTCGATGTCTAGTCTTGGCGATTTGGAAATTTTCATAAGTCTTCTTACTATAGGGGTGTTAAAGTGAAGGTCACCCGGGACCATGGGCAGGTGCCATGGGCGATGAGTGCTGGACGTTGGGACATTGTTGGGCTCCCCTACAATAATGTCTAACATCGATTTGGGTTTCTTGGATCGAATCAAACAACTTATCATGGACGGATCATAACTGGGCAAAAAGGTTGCTGAGTGTGGCATCGGTTGGTTATGGCATAGGCGCGCGCCTAGCATGTCAAGGCATGGCATGGGCGGAGCCCAGCATGCAACAAGGCAAATGCATGTGGACAGACGTACGGGCTGGACGTGCACAACAAACTTAGACATCACCTTAGGCAAGTGTTGGGCTAGTTGGAAATTCGTGGACCAGATGGACAACATCTTGTGGCAACATGATTGGGCAACTTCGCGGGCTGAGACAACAACAATGTGGGATGACACTAGTGAGTGAAGGACATCAAAATGGTGGGCTGACACTATAGGCAGTTTTGGATTGGATGACTAGAGCATGACCCAACTGAAGGGCGATTCTTGTGAGAACCTCCTCCATACGACACACATGCTCATGTCTCGACGATTACATCACGGGGCGCCTAACACTGCTAATCGGGCGGTTGATGGCGATTACACATCATAGGGGCGCATTACAACTAGTAAGGGATTGAGGAGCGATTGATAGGCGATTTGCACACATCATGGGACGCCACTACTGTTGCTAAGGCGATTGGCGGCGATTCTTGATTCAAATCTTTGGTTTTTTATTAGTTCGAATGACCTAGCGATTGGGGATGTCAACGCTATGACCTAATGTGTATTTATATGTGTAGCCAAGGGCTTAACAAGGCATGTGAGATCACTGAGCAAGTGTAGCCTGTGAGCCTTAGTCATATATTGTATTCCTTGTTATTGAGTGAGCAATAAAAGGTTGGGATGTTGTCCTATAAACACTGTGTGTGATTGTGTGCGTGGCTTGTATAAACAGACTGTGCTTGTGTGATTGACAAGTTGCTGACTGGTTGGGCGAACCAGTGCATCACAAGGAGGATACCAAGGTAACCAATCTACCTCCACACCTGCAGTATGAATTGGTTACTTTGGTCTGAAAGTTTGGCAACCAACTGCATGAAGGGTTGGCTACCAACTGCATCATATTCAAAATAAATTAGTAACTTAATAAAGCTGAATTGGTTACCTTGGTATGAAGGTTTGGCTACCCACTGCATGAAGGTTTGGCTACCAACTACATCATATTCAAAATCTGGTAATCAGGTTTTCCCCAAGGATTCAAGTCTTGAAATGAATTGGGAGAGAAATTCTTGGGAAGATGAGACCCCATTACAGGTTCAAAGTTCAGAAGTTTTGATGCTTCCATGAAAAGAAGATACCTCAACTAATGGAGAGACGTTAAACGGAGAAGATGGAGTCACAACATCCCCTGTTGGCTGTGAACAAGATTCCTTGGACTTTGGCGACTTTGGAGATTTATTTAATGAGCCTGATGATGTTGTTGGTGTAAGACCCCAACTTTTATGAATAAAGATTAATTTTCTCTAAATATCATTTTTGAATATTATGGTGTGGATTTGATATAATGTTATAGTTGTGGGTAATATTTATAAATTTTGCAAAGTAAGCAAGTTGTTATAAAATATTCGTTTGGTCGGGGAATATTCTTTTTGTCGGGGAATATTCGTACGACGACACAATCATTGGTGCACCTCATAATGTAATTATTATTCGGAGTTAGAAAAGCGACAAAATTATATTTTATAAAAATAACGGCGGAAGTTTTATCGTTAATCTGTTGAAATACCGGTAATAAAGTACGAAGATACGCGTGGTTGCATAGTAGAACACGGTATTGATTATTGATGCTTACGTGAGAAGTCACCCGCTTATACTCAATTATTACTACTGAGAATTTCTTTGCATCATATCTCTTATATTATTGATTCAATTATTATCACAAGATCATCCTCATATAATATGTTATATTATTAAATCAATAATTGAGACGATAAGTTATAATGATGAATAATTGTTGAAAGATTAAATGTGTTAAAATAAAATGATTTATGGTAATATTTATTCAATCCTTGATGTATATAAGAAGTCTATTATGAGACGTTTGTGGTAAGTTTGGTTATTCTATGGGGAATTATATGTCATCATCTAAGAGTCTCTTTCGCCAATAGTAATTACCTTTACCAGACGCCAAACCACTTGCCGTTTCATATTAAAAGCGTCGAACCAATTGTCGTTTCACACATTCAAGCGTCGAACCAATTGTCGTTTCACATTCTGAGCGCCAAACCACTTGTTGTTTCACATTCTGAGCGTCAAACCACTTGGTGTTTCACATTACTGAGCGTCGAAACCACTTTTCTTTCGCATCACGATCGTCGATGTCAGCTTGCCTTTTTTATATTACAAGGGCTAAGTTATAAATCTTCTATAAATAGAGGCCTAGTTCTTCATTATTTTCGTTTAATTCATTCAAGCTATAGAGAGAAGTATAGAGAGAATAAGAGAGAAAGAAGAAGAGTATTCTGTTACTACACTACTGCAATATTCAATCTCCTACTAAGGTAAGGGGTATTATTCTTTCGTATTCATGAAGAGAGTTGTTTTCTTTCAATACTCGTAAAGGTTGTTATTCCATTCTTTATTATTATGTTGGGATAACCTATCTATGCGAAGTACCGCATACATGGTGAAATTCTTCTATTATTCCATTCTTTATTATTTTGTTGAAATAACCTGTCTGTGCGGTCTATCGCATGCCTGGTGAATTCTATTGTTGTTCCATTCTTTAATATTCTGTTGGAACATCATGTCTGTGCGTTTACGCATAACCTAGTTCCATTATTTATTATTCTGTTGAAATATCCTGTCTGTGCGTTTACGTATGACCTGGTTCCATTATTTATTATTCTCGTTAGTAATATCACGTAAAGTGCGTTACGCGTGACACGGGTTCCATTATTTATTATTCTATTGGAATAACCTGTCTGTGCGGTCTATCACATGCCTGGTGAATTCTTTTGTTATTCCATTCTTTATTATACTCAGTTGGTTAAAGTTCCATCTAGTATCTTTTCATGGAAATATTCTTCTGAGCATTCTTGAATTTTACTCTACAAAGCAGTATCATGTTGACAATTTGGACGTTATTGGTTCCTGGATAAATTAATTCTTGAACTTGTTTTATTGAATTATTATGTCATTGTCATCATCCTCATGTTTATGTTATGTTGAAAGTCATACATGTAGCTCTGTAGTGCATAGATGGACTTGGTATGATTATGACTACTTAATTATTTGGTATAATCGCCACCGTAAAGTTACAAATGATGTGGTAAAAATCCTCATTTGGCCGAAGTAGTGCATTGATGGATAGTTGTTGGCATGATCATGACCATTGATGAAAAATCTGAATATCCTTGGCGTAGGGTATAGATAATTGTGGTTGTGATACTTAATGAATATCCTTGGCAGTAATATGGGGATGATGTGGATTATTTATTGTCGAGTCTCAAATGATAAAAGTATTGAAAAATCTTTTTAAATCATGAAGATAGTAGATTTATCTCTACTTGACTCTTCTAATAGATTACTTGTTTTACGCTTGATTAAACTTGATGTTTGTTATATTGTATCGACGTTTAACATTTGTTGAAGGCCAACGATAATTTATTACGCATTATCTTAGTCATAATATTTCTTTCTAGGCTAGTTGAGCTCACCCTTTTGCTTTTATTGTTCTCTTCGAGAAATGAAAACGTAGCATGGACTAGTGAGTACACAGAGTGATTCGGCCCGGATGATAAGATTAGTAGTCCTCACTATTACATGAAATAGTGTGATAATAAATGTATTGAGGACTTATTTTTGAGTTTGAATCTTTGCCTGAAGACAATATTTATATTAAAACTCATGACTTATGTTGTATATTTAAGATTGTATTTGTATTACATACCATGTATTTGGCAACTCGAATAGGTGATGTATACCTATTTTGGGGGCGTCATGATTGGGCCCACGTTGAAGCCTCCCAATGATAAGTTGTCCGAGTCTAATGAAATTGTAGGATGGTATTACCAAATCGTAAGCAATGATGGATCCGATCTAGATGAGATTGATAATCTTGATTCTCGGTTTGAAGAGAAAGGTGTTTGTCTTATTTTATGAAAGAGAGTTTTTTCCAAAAATAAACATGCTTGGCATTGTGAAAACTGTTAAACAGCAGTGCATGGTTTGGCGTGGAGTATATACCGGAGGAAGAAAATAATAATTGTGTTTGAATAAGAAAATAATAATTAACGGGAAGAGATAAGGGAGATAATCGTGTGCCACGATTAAAGGAATCCTAATTGCACTAATATTGTAAATAAATATGGAAAAGTGTATTAATTTTGTAATTATTTTATGGATGCACCATTATTGTAATAATTTCTAAAAATATACTAAAATATGTAATTAATCCTAACCGTTAACTATATCTTTATCAATATCTATATAAGAAATAAAATTTGGTTTTTAGGGGGTGTTTGATAAAAACTGAATGAATCTGAATTTGAATATGAATGAGCTGAATCAGAATAAAAAAAGTAGTTTGATAATTGACATATCTGAAACATCTGAATAACAAAGTTTTATTATTTTACCCTTCTAAAAAAATTCAAAATTATTATAAATGTATTTAATATTACTTAATATAATAGTTAATATTGTAAACAAAAACTTCATATAACCCTCATTCAGCCCATTCAACCAAAAAAATGTCACTAAACCATTCAGCTCAAATCGTCTGAATGGCTGACTGATATATTACTAATTAAAATTTAATTACCTTTTAAAAATAAAATCATGATCGTAACTTATTATTTAAAATAATTTTATTTTTTATAGAATTTATTCAGTTAATTAATTATACGATAGGGTACTACTTAAATAATACGTTTGGGCTTTTAGATTTTCACTCAATTTTGAACTCTAATTAAAAATGCATATATAAATGAGAAGGATTGATTATAAAAAACTAAATATTAAATTTTGAAACTATATAAAAACTTAATATTAATTTAAAAATAATAAAAGAATCACATTAGTAAAACTCAATATGTGATATGTACTCATTCGTTTTTAAGCAAAAGTTATAGTTATTCTAATAATAGTAGTAAGTCAATTTGAAATTAAAAAATATATTTTATAATCATTATATAAAATAAATTAAAAATAATTTTATTTAAAAAACAACTCGTGCTTCACACAGGGCACTTAGCTAGTATCTATATACATATCTAATAAGATAAAACTTAGTTTTTAGGTATTCGGTCTTTGGTATAAGTTTAGAATTTAACTACAACTAAAACACTTTTTAAAGTCTTCCTAATTTTATTTTATTTATTTTAAATAGGCGTAGCATTTAACTACTATTAAAATACTTTTTAATATGCAAAGAAAGAAGAAGAAAAGAAAGGAACTACCACTACAAGAAAAATGGTTAATTCCGACAGAACTATATTTGACGGAATATATTCTGTCATAATTACATTATCCTCGACGGACTATTTCATCGAAGATAGTTCTGTCGGAAACAATTTAGTTCCGACGGAATTTCGTCGAAAATAAGAGTTTGCCCTTGGCGCCAAGGTTCCCGCCAGCGCCAAATGTAATATCGACGGAATGGACGTTAATTTCGACGGAACATTCAGCGAGAATAAATTTTTTTGAGGGAATTAATTTCGACAGAAATTTTGTCGGAAAGAACTTATAAACCTAAATTACAGTCTCATTTTTTTAGCTGTCTTGCTCTCTATATCTCACTATCTCCACCCATCGCTTCCATCTCAGCCTCCGATAGGCCCTAGTCGTTGCCTCCCTTTGTTGGACACTGCCATTACTGCTGTCTGTTGGGTAAAATCTAATTACGCACAACACACAAGTATACGTAGTCAACAAGTAATAAAGTGAAAATAGAGTATCATTCCCACGAGGAATTATTTAATAAAAAATCACCAAGTACTAACCCGTAACCAACTCAATCTTATTTAAACTAATGAATTTCAAATTATATAAATTAAATTATTTAATTACACTAATTCTAATTATCACTAGTTAAATTAAGATTACGGAGATTTAAGGTCACAACTTCACTTATTGCTTCATTTAAGTTAACACACTTCTCATCAATTATTTTCTATCCCGAATTGTTAATCAAGAACACTACAACAGATAAAACCACCTCTCGATGCATAATACTAATACTCACTTAAATTCACAGATAATAGAATTAAGCAAGACACCCTAATTAACTAATCCACTATATCTCTATGTGAATTACAATTAAAAAGGATTTAAAGCACAAGTTCTCTATAAGATTACATGCGATGTTAGGTATATCTCTATCCTAGACATAAATTATGTATTCCAACGCCATGCAGAAAACACAATCACATGCTATTATGATCAGATCTAAATCTAAACTTCATCTCTCGAGTTCATATAGATTATCACGGTAATTGATGGCCAATCAATTAAAAAATTAAATCCAAATCAAAATAGACACTCCTCACGATAGAACATAATAATTAATAGCGAAGCATATTAAAATAAACTACACAATAAGATCCATTGTAATCTCAAACAAAGAATTAGTTCATTGAATTAAAACTAAGAATCCATAATTGAATACACAATAAAAGATAAAGATAGAAGAAGATAAGGAGATATAATCTGTTATCTGTAGATTTTGAAGCTCCCTCCTTGCTCCTACTTTGAATCTTCAATGGTCTCCAAGTTGCTTCATTCTCCAAAACTCATTAGAACTATGATTTTGATCTAATTTACTCTAATCTAATCTAATGGAATCCTCTCTCTAGTCTCTAATATCCCCTAATCCTTGTGATTCTCCTCCTTTTATAAGTCTCTTTATATGTCTTTAAGTCCTCTTGGAAGTTCTCTTGGAAGTCCTTGTGTCAATCGGATCGAAACAATCCTTCCGGACTCAAATGGACCAAAATTCATATTTTCGCAAGATTGGTTATTTCACTGACGGGCTAGGCATGCTTTGACGCTTGCATACCCCACCCCTACGGTTTTTTGTGAAGAAAATATTTTTGCTCTGACGTCCTTTGGAAAAATGGCCATAACGTTTGATCCGGGAAGAGTTACGAGGCCTGCTACCTATCTAATCGAAGATATCGACAAGATCTACAACTTTAATTCTTTAAGATTTTAGAAATAACAGACGGATGAAGGTCGAAATTGGGTTGGAAATGACTGCAAATGGCCACCCAAAACAGTGACGTTCGACGTCCGTTGGTACAAATGTCATAACTCTTGCATCCGAACTCCGATTGGAATGATTCAAAATATTCCGAAAATCTAAGAAGAAGCTCTACAATGTAATCCAAGTTCAAACCAAGAACATGAAATAAACAAAAAAGCCCAAACGATGTCCGGATTGCTTTTTTTTGTGATTTTATACCAATTCTTTGCGATTTCATCTCCCAAGCATATAATCTACAAAACGAACACAAAATGCATGAAAAGTAACTAAGAAACATGAGATTAAGCAAATAATTCAAGTAACAAATACCGGATAAGTAGGTATAAAACCTACTTATCAAATACCCCCAAACTTAAACCTTTGCTTGTCCTCAAGTAAAAACACAAAACAATAATGCAATGCAAATAATCTACATGCCTACGAATCCAGCAGTAATGACAAAAACAAGTCTATTCAACCCGCCTTAGAGAAATCAAGTAAACATGATAATACATCATATCAAAATAAATCAATAATTTCTCAATCAATCATCAAATCTTAGACTGTTATCACTAATATATGCGTGTGTGCTCCACAACAATGTTAAGCGATATAAAATCAAATTTAACACATAACAAGTCTCTTGAAGGCATCATACGATTGTAAACTCAAGAAATCCAAAAATAAGCTAGATCCAACTAAAATCAAAAAATTACCAATATTGAGGGTCAACATGGGATACTTATGCTTTATTTTTTACTTACGGGGGCTTTTTGCTCTTATTTTCCGTTTTATTCATTTTTTTCTTTTGGTTTATATACACATAGCTATGCAATGTCTTATTCCCTTAGGTTTTTCAATGCTACCTTAACGAGCCGACCAACGACTCCCGCACCATTAAGACCTTAGGCGCTAGGTGTAAAGACAATCCCCTCGGGCAGATTACTCAAGTAACAAAGGCCACAAAACTAGACAAACACACCCACGATGTTTATTCATACTTTTTCTTTTTCTTTTCTTTTTTCTCTTTTTTATAGCTTATATACCCCCAAATATTCCCCCAAACTTAAGTTCTTGTCTAACTTTCGCCATCACTACTTGTTAACTTCATTCTTTCATTCAAACTAGCATTATCCTTTTAATCCCATTATGTATCAATTTACTCAATCAATCAACAAGTTATTTTCTTTGTCTTTATCCTTGATTATATAAGTTTCAAAACAAGAAAGATTCAATTCATAACAAGAAATCACATCAAAGCTCTAATAATTAGTACTATACTTGTCTACTCAATTCCAATCTCATCTTTGGCCAAAATAAACTGAACTATCTAATAGCTGGAATCATGCAAGATGAACATAGTAACTAACTAATATTTTTTTTTTGAATTTTTGTTTTTTGATTTTTTTTTAAGTTATAAATAAAAATATCAGTAACTACTTCTACTATACAAACTATTATGCAATTACACTACATGAATGCAAACATAAATAAACCTAAATTATTTAACTCCCCCAAACTTAACAATTACAATGTCCTCATTGTAAAATAAAGGATGAAGTGGACGAGGACTTCCCTGTTATCATTTAAGCTTGTGGTGATGGTGGCAATCATGGCGACGATCATTTTCCTATCCATTGAACCTCCAATACCGCAATGAAGAGAGACAACATGGATTAGAATAACACTTGGATTCCTATCTACTAAATAAACTAGGAAAGCATATAAATAAATAAATAAAATTCTGAGTTGCCTCTAGTTAGCTTGAATTATAGTCTTCATTTGACTTTATGCGGTCAACGCTATCCAATTCCTCTTGGTAATTGAGGAACCCTCCATCCATCGGAAATAATATAGCTTTTGGTAGGTTCCCATTTGTGATAGCTATCGTTGCATTAAAGTCACCTAGCATACTACGATTTAGTATGCTCCTCAATCGAGAACGTCCCACAAATTTAGGTGTTTTCTCCATTGTGTATGTGATCACTTTGGGGCATGGAAGCTTGTCACACACAATGGGATCTTCGCTTCATCTTCTTTCTCGTCCCCACCATGGATTCAAAATTGTACTCGCTCTTTTTGTCATCAAGAGCTTCGGTAGATTACATATGACTACCAAGTGGGCATGCTTTTGCAAATCTGACTAACTCTTTGTTCTTTGGTGGAGACCTATTTAGATCTTCGTCGACTTCTATTTTATTATCCCTAATTGTCTCCACACTTTCAATATCTTGTGGCTCATCCAGTCGCATATTTAGTTCGGGTTTTTCGTCAATTTCGTCATCCATGTCATAAAGCCAAGTGTTTAGAGGAAGATTTCTTATGGCTTTGGTCATTTGCTCTATCCGATCTGTAAGATTTTTAATTGACCTCGCTTGATTACTCATCTTCTCCTCATTTGCTGCTACAAACTTGGAAAACAATTCCTCCAACCTTGAATTATCTGTCTCTTGTGACACTGGAGGTGGACATAAAAATTCCGGTGTGTATGATGGATTTAGAGCGTAGAATTGATCTTGATGAGTATGGCTCCATGAAAAATTCGGGTGATACCCCCAATCCTGATAATAGTTGTTAGGATAGACATAATTATTGGCGTAATCACCACCATCTTGTCTTCGCTCGGCCGATGGCACATCGATGACTCATATTATTTCCAAACACAATAATCGTGTAACCGCCACACTTTGACGACGTTGAGCTTCAAAAAGCGCCTAACCTCCTCGAAATTATCTCAATCTGGTTTGATTAATGCAGAAATTGTCGCGAATCTGTCAATCTCTGCTCCCCTTGGCTGAGTCATTCTTGCCATCCTTCGACTCCGTTGGGCTATGATAACCTCCAACGTCTTCGAAGTTGCCTCAATTTGTATTCGCTCTATAGAAGTTGTATTAAGTCCATCAATCCTGTTTTCCTTGGTTGAGTCATGTTAGGTGTATGGCCATTGATACATGAAAGTCATCCATGGTACCGAAAAGAGAAATATAGAAAGAGAGTTAAAACTAAAAATAAAATGTTTAAATTAAGACTATTTTGATTGAAATTAATATTGGTAAAAATATTAAACTAATTCCCAAACAATGGCCAAAAACTTATTGGTAAAATCTAATTACATACAACACGCAAGTATACATTAATTCAACAAGTAATAAAGTGAAAGTAGAGCATCGTTCCCACGAGGAATTATTTAATAAAAATCACCAAGTACTTAACTTCAGAAACAACTCAATCTTATTTAAACTAATGAATTTCAAATTATATAAATTAAATTATTTAATTACACTAATTCTAATTACCACTAGTTAAATTAAGATTACGGAGATTTAAGATCACAACTTCACTTATTGCTTCATTTAAGTTAACACACTTCTCATCAATTATTTTTTATCTCGAATTGTTAATCAAGAACACTACAGCAGATAAAACCACCTCTCGATGCATAATACCCATACTCACTTAAATCCACAGATGATAGAATTAAGCAAGACACCCTAATTAACTAATCCACTATATCTCTATGTGAATTACAATTAAAAAGGATTTAAAGGCACAAGTTCTCTATAAGATTACATGCGATGTTAGGTATATCTCTATCCTAGACATAAATTATGTATTCCAACGCCATGCAGAAAACACAATCACATGTTATTATGATCAGATCTAAATCTAAACTTTATCTCCCGAGTTCATATAGATTATCACGGTAATTGATGGCCAATCAATTAAACAATTAAGTCCGAATCAAAATAGACACTCCTCACGATAGAACATAATAATTAATAGCGAAGCATATTAAAATAAACTACAAAATAAGATCCATTGTAATCTCAAACAAAGTATTAGTTCATTGAATTAAAACTAAGAATCCACAATTGAATACACAATAAAAGATAAAGATAGAAGAAGATAAGGAGATATAATCTGTTGTCTGCAGATTTTGAAGCTCCCTCCTTGCTCCTACTTTGAATCTTCAATGGTCTCCAAGTTGCTTCATTCTCCAAAACTCATTAGAACTATGATTTTGATCTAATTTACTCTAATATAATCTAATGGAATCCTTTCTCTAGTCTCTAATCTCCCCTAATCCTTGTGATTCTCCTCCTTTTATAAGTCTCTTTATATGTCTTTAAGTTCTCTTGGAAGTTCTCTTGGAAGTCCTTGTGTCAATCGGATCGAAATAATCCTTCCCGGACTCAAATTGGACCAAAATTCGCATTTTCAAGATTTGGCTACTACCCACGGGGTCTACTTGTTTTGGGTCACGCCTTAGTGGGCTAGGGAACTGCTTTGACGCTTGCATGCCCACCCCGGCGGCGGTTTTGTGTAGGAAATTTTTTTTCTTTGATATCCTTTGGGAAAACGGCCATACTTTTGATTCGGGAAGAGTTACGAGGCCTGCTACCTATCAAATCGAAGATATTGACGAGATCTACAACTTTCATTCTTTAAGATTTTAGAAATAACGGACGGATGAAGGTCAAAATTGGGCTGGAAATGACTGCTATGTAAATGGCCACCCAAAATAGTGAGGTTCGACGTCCGTTGGTACAAATGTCATAACTCTTGCATCCGAAATCCGTTTGGAATGATTCAAGATGTTCTGGAAAGCTAAGAAGAAGCTCTACAATGTAATCCAAGTTCTAAACCAAGAACATGAAATAAACATAAAAGCCCAAACGATGTTCGGATTGCTTTTCTTTGCGATTTCATCTCCCAAGCATATAATCTACAAAACAAACACAAAATGCATGAAAAGTAACTAAGAAACATGAGATTAAGCAAATAATTCAAGTAACAGATACCGGATAAGTAGGTATAAAACCTACTTATCACTATCGTTGTTGCTACTGCCGGTGTTGTTGTTGCTGGTATGTCGAAAAGTTAAAAAATAATGTCTTTATTCCTAGTTTGCAAGGTATGTTTAAAGTAATTTGCTGAGTTAGCTAGGGTTCATTTTGTTATTGGAATCTAAATTTGGATTATTTTATATTTAGGGATTATTTTTGATTTGGGTCTAAAATTGGGATTGAATTATTTATTATATA
Organism: Panax ginseng; assembly: GCA_020205605.1. Classification (NCBI taxonomy): domain Eukaryota; kingdom Viridiplantae; phylum Streptophyta; class Magnoliopsida; order Apiales; family Araliaceae; genus Panax; species Panax ginseng. The sequence goes on from CM035146.1 coordinate 13,715,915, forward strand.
TTTACGGATTAAAGGAGCTTTGGGTCTGAAATTGGGATAAGATGGAATTATTGGAATCTGCAATTGGGATTTGTGAAATTATTGGTCTGAATATTGCTTTTTTTTTATATCTTGTTGAAATTGGGAATACTTTTGAATTGTTATTGAAATTTGGAATATTTTTGATATTTTGTTGAAATTGGAACTTCATCACTGCCCTTAATTGTTGATATGTGCAAATTATTTTTGATATCTTGTTGAAATTGAGATTATTTTGATATGTTGCAGAAATTGGGAAGCATGTAGTTGCAGTAGTATATCTTGATATATTTATAGAATATGAAATTTGGGATTAATTTTCACAATTGCAGCTCCTATTAATAAATTAAAGTTTTAATTGCAGCTTATTTGTATGTTGGTATGTTGTTGTAGTGAATTTATGTAAAATTATTTCCTATGGAATTTCTGACGGAAATTTTTGTGGGAATTATAGAAGGTAATAAATAATTCAATACTTAACTATAAAATGCTATTAGGACTTAGTTTAACACTAAAATAAACTAAGTCCAACAATTAAGTAGCATTTACTTAGTTGACTACCACTAAAATAAAATAAAATTTTAATTAAGTATAATATAAACAAATATTATTGTAAGATCCCGGATTTTATGAAATAAAGGTATTCAATTTTTTTTATAATTACTATTCAGTAAATGGCTAAATTGATAAAAAGCAAATTTAAGGGTGATATATAAATTTTTTTTCAAAATAAGCAAGTGGCTATAAAATACTTATTGTTGTCGGGGAATATTCGTTTGGTCGTGGAATATTCTTTCTGTCGGAGAATATTAAATGCACGGTAGTAGCCTATTTGTGGGCCCCATAACGGATAACCGCCGGATGAAGAAAATGACAAATTTGAGTTTTTACAAATAACGGCGTAGTTATTACAATTAACTTTGTTGGAATACCGGTGGTTAAAATACAAGAATGTCGGCGTTGTTAAAGAAGCACACGGTTTTGCATGATTTTTAATTATTTATTCTTACGTAAGAAGACACTACTCAATAATTGTCACGAAGAATTCGCTCAATATTTTATTTTATTGATTCAATAATTGCTGCGTTGATATTTTATATTATTGTTGTTCAATAATTGTCACTGCACAATATCTCCATTATCAGATCAATAATTCATATTATTTGAATAATATTATTAGATAGCATTATTGGCAATGTCTAGAAAGTTCTGTTAAGAAGAGGTTTGGTCAGCTAATTGCGCGCCAGTAAGGAGAAATCCTTATCGGAAAGCCCCCTCTTTCCTGGGAACTGCCTGGTTGTCATTATTGTGATTTTGTAATATTATTTGTGAATAATTAATTATTGATTTATATGATAAGGAAATATTTATTTGATGTGGATATAAATGATAGATTTATTTATGTGGTTATAAATGAAGGAATTAATGTTGAGGTATTTTATTAGTATTTTGTCGGATTGGAGGTATTAAAAGATCAAATCGGTGTTCTTACAGCTTTATTGTGTGAGTTATAATATTTAATTCGACCGTTGGATCGTTGTAATTTTTGGATATGTTATACATATATAAGTTGAGTATATGTCCACAAATTTTGAACTATTTAAAATGAGCGATAATTTGTTATGAATTTTAAGAGGTAATCGATTCTGAAATTAGGTTTTGGTGGAAAATTCTAGAATTGAGTGGGCCCCACTCTTGGTTGTTGGGGAGATGGCTGATTTTAGTGGGTGAAATAGTAGCAGTAAAGCCATCAGTGTGAGGGCAAGTCCTGCTTTGTGCTAACATTTTCCTATAAATAGAGGGCTGTTAAGTTAAATTGAAAATACACCGTAATTCATAAGTTTTCTCTCTTTTATCTCTAGATTATTGAGTGTATTTTGTGAGTATTTAGATACTTGGTGAGTTGATATTCATCGGTGCTGAAGTTTCCTTCAAATGTCATATATCTCAGATATCTAGTCGGAAGTCGCGATCTTTTGAGGTAAGGATAGTAAGGGATGTTATATTCTTCATAATGATGTTATTCTTTCAATATCATTATAATCGACATATTGGTATGGATCTTATTGTGGAATTTCTACCTTTTTGAGTTGGGGTTACTATTCACGATATCAAGACTATTCATGTATATATGGCTTTATTTACGTATATGACATTATTTACGTATACAGTCTTTATGTATTTAACACTTGATACTATTCACGAAGTTACTTATTCACTGGTACTATTCACGACAAAATTGGTTTCTTTTTTCGACCAAATTATCGTTGATTTATGAATCTTATTCTTGAAATTAAATGCAATTGTTGATCATATTGTTTTTTTATTATCATATATAACATTTTATAATCTGGTGAAGAAATTTCTCTTTGACTTGAGTGTAAAGATGGGTAGATTATTGGTATGATCTTATACTATGGGTTCTCTTTGGTCGATGAGTGCAAAGATGAATTGTGACTAGTATGATCATGACCATTGAATTTATAATTGAATATTTTTAGCTTAAGTGCAAAGGTGAATTGATCAACATGGTTATAATTATGGTTTATATAGATTTTGAAATGATTATATATTTCTTCGAGATGTGAATATCTTTGGCCTATAGTGCAAAGATGACCTGTTGAATATCTTTGGCTCGTAATGCAAAGATGACCTGTTGAATATCTTTGGCTCGTAATGCAAAGATGACCTGTTGTTGAATATCTTTGGTCTGTAGTGCAAAGATGACTTGTTGATGAATATCTTTGGCCCGTAGTGCAAAGATAAATTTATTAGTATGATTATGAACATGAACTGTGATTTGGTATAACCATGATCTTGATGTTTCAGGTGATGAAAATTATCTTTGTCCTAGATGAGAAAAGGAATTTAGAACTACAATTACGATTATGAGTTATACATGTGATTGTGGATAGGAATTGTTGATTGATGTTCTGAGGATAAAACATTGTTGGTGGACTTTTAACATGGAGAAGATAATAGATTTTATGGTCTATTTGACTTTTCTAATGGATCGCTTCGTTCATACCGCAACTATGGTTGAAATTTTTATCATCTACCATATGTTCTAAATCTCGATTTATTCTTGATGAAGGCTATTGATAATTTAATTATCGTTAGTCATGATATTCTTTCTTCGAGCTAGTCAGTGCTCACCATTTTGCTTCACAATTCCTTTCGTGTAATAAAAGTGTAGTGGGTCGAGTGGGGATAGCATGGAACAGAATCGGTGGTCTATAGCTATCGAGAGGTGAAAGGCGAATCCAACGTTGAAAGGGTGTTTTGTCACTATCATACAAGATGTCTAATGACATACAACCTCGTATCATCATAAGACAGGGATGTACGCTCATCCACTTGCTGAGTATATATACGAGCACTACCTATATAATCTTGGTGTTTGTTTTAAGTATAATTCTCAATTAGAGACAGTGGAGATAATGATATGTCAAGAGAAGACTTACCATTGGGAAGAATATGATAGTAATCTTCTTGTTTTTCTTTGGGGTCTATTAGATCAACCAAGGATAATTACATTGCCATATGATATCTATCATAACCTGCAGACGCACGGCCTCCCATGTAACGAAGGTTTCCTTGAGCACTTCCAAAGATTTTAATTTCTAAAACAGCTTTTTGACTATACCTTTATGTAAGGTGTCATCATGAGTCTTGTCACCACTTGGGACATGTGTCACATTTGGTATATATTTGTATCCAAACTCATAGCATATGTGTTGTTGTATTTTGTACGACAATTGTTGTAATAAAGTTGTAGTTATTTTCTGTACCATGTATTTGGCGACTCAGAATAGGTCGGATGGAATGGACCTATTTTGGGGTTGTCACAATTATAATCAATATAATGTAAGATTAAATTAAAAAATAATATAATATAACAACTAAGTACTACTCCCTCCATCTCGTATTAAACTTCTTAATTTCCTTTTTATGATGTTCCTTAATAAATATTCTATTTCTATATTAGTAACTATTTTTATCATGTTTTTCCACTTATACCCTCATAATATTTTTAGTCAACTTTTGTTGAAAACTTAAGAAATGATAAAAGGTTTACATTGAAAAATAATTTATTGTTATATCACTTTATCTCTCATATACTTATTAGAATGTGAGAATAACAACAAAAATGATAAAGTAGATAAAAATTAATATCAACAAATGTGGACAGTTTGCATGTATGGACACATGCATGTAATTAGTGGGTGAGTTTGAAGAAAGAAATATACTTATTGGAATGTGAGAATAACAATAAAAATGATTTAAAGATTTGATGTGGGAACTAGCAAGGAATAATTAGTGTTGGAGATATAGAAAAATGAACGGATACTGTCAGGAATAAGCATGTGAATGATATTTCTATTTATATATGATTTGATTATGATATATATGAATAAATATACACGTATGCTTGCATTAAGAAAAGCTGTAAAGTCCATTGATAGGTGATAAGAACATATGTACAAGGACTTAGAATGAATTGATCAACTATGTTAGGTTGATCCTACATAAACAAAATAATTTTGTAAAGTCCTTAAAAAGAAATGATGTACAAGGACTATAAATATAGAAAGATCAAGCTTGTTAGGGGATCTTATAATGTAATAGATAGGTTTGTTTGATCGTCGAGCACTGCACCAGAAATCGTAGTTTGTCAGGAGAGTCAAAGAAAACTCGAGAGCTATCAAGGCAGAATCGTAGTTGAAAGTAGTATGCACACAAGCCAATCATGTTTGATGATAAAGCATATACTTTGTAACAATCTTATTTATTTATTAATAAAAAGTATTAATTTATTAAAGGCTTTTAATTATCTACATGATGCTGTTTTATAATATGTGATAAACCCATAGTTTTAAGCAATGCTTTTAGAATAATGATGATGATCATTCTAATGAGATCTAAATTCTTGAAAGCTTTAAAACTAAAATAGTTCTCAATCGTTGGATTACTAAATTGGGGATTAGTGAATCCGGATAGATTGGTACATCGTTGCTTGCTCATTGGATGGGGATGATTGATCTCACGATCATTTATGTGGAGACACTAAAAGCAAGTATGTAGGTTCTTATTAGAGAATAAGTTCTTTGAACGTGGCTCGCCAAAGGAATACGTAATGGAGTTTTACTTGCATGTCAATAGGAATTCTCAGAGATGATAGAAAGACAAGTGATCCTTGGACTTGAGATCATCATAAGATCTTGTGAATGATGAGTTATACTTTGACTTATTCCTTAAAACCCTTAGGGTATATCAAAAGGTATGCTTGGGTATAATAAGTTGTATATGGAGATAATGTATGATCAATAAAGAATCTACCACTTTAGTAAGAGAAATGTCCTATGTGATTCGATAAATGACAACCCAAGAATCCTTGGCAAGGCGAATAAAATTAGAAAGGAGTTTCTAATTTGCATTATTTGAGTTGTGCATTTAAGAGTCGAAATACATATAATTAAATAAAATAAGACTTGACAAGAATTCCATGTCTTATATTTAATTGGGACATTGTATGGTGGAAAGATTGAATTGTACAAAGAACTATTTACTCAAAGGTTCTTTTATGATTAATGTTGAAATCTATATTATTTGGAAAGTCGTTGATCGCTAGGGAGGCTTATCCCTATTGTAGAATAAATATTATTTATTTAAATAAATTAATAGTTTAATTTATTTATTTAAATAAGATTAGAATTGTTCTAATTGATTTATTCTGTTAGGTTTAATATGGAGAACCTAAAGGGTCACACCATAAAAGGAAGAATAATTATTTAAGAAGTTAATGACACAATCGTAATAATATGTTAAGTGTATTTAATTTAATCTATGGTGATAGAATAAATTAAATAACTTAATATTTATTATTTAATATTTTGGAACTATTAAATATATAAATTAATAAGAGGAGTCTTATTAATATTATTACAATTATTATTATTTTAATTTCTAAAGAGTTGGAAATTAATTTAATATTAGTACTCTCATTTATTCCTAATAAGATTAGGAGGCTAATTAATTAAAAGATTTTAATTAATTAAAATAAAACCCAATTCCTTAATTGTTAAGGAGGGTTGTCCACATCTATAAATAAGAGGAGTCTTATTATGGGTGATGTGGTTATTGACTTTTTCACAACATACGTAATTCCAATAATTGGGAGAGTACGCTCCTTTTCTATTAGAGATAAAAAAACTAGAGTTTTGCCAAACACCCATCTTCTTGAATCTTTATTCTTTCTTGGTGGATCACCTCTAGAGGCCAAACACTTGGGTGGCTAATGTTGATCAAAGGAAGGAACCAAACCCGGTGGATTCAAATTGAACGCGAAAGGATTTGGAGGTGAACTCGTACCTGAGGAAGCTCGAATCTTCAAGGGTATGATTCTTATTCGTTATCTTTTCGTTTAATTAATAATTGTGCATAAAGGATGATCCGGGTATATGGTTTGTAAAATTTTAAAACTCTGATTTTCCACGTTTCCGCTTATTTTTGTAATTTAATTGCGTTCATGAATATTACAAACCTAACAGTGGCATCAGAGCGAAACCTTTATGCGAATTATTAATTATTTTAATTTGATATGTATATTGATATATGTTTAGAACAAATTTTTTGAGCATAATTGGTTGTATAAAATTTATTTTTTTAAAAAAAATATCGCGAAACATGGTTTTAAAATAAATTGTTTTCATGATTTCGCTGACTTCGGTTTATTTATATATATATTGTGATTCTGCAAGATAACATGTTATATCATGTTTTCATGATATCATATATATATATATATATATATATACGGTTCGTCTCTAAAGCGAACCTTAAAGAATGAACTAAGCATCAAAGTAAATCTTTTTGTGTGTCTATGACAGTTAAATCTTTGGTTTGTCTTTTTTTAAGGTTAAGCTTCTCTCTCTCTCTCTCTCTCTCTCTCTCTCTCTATATATATATATATATATATATATATATAATCTCGCTAACTTTTAAATGATCCTGGATAACTAAATTATACATTTGTCTTTTGATCTAGGACACTGGAAGGTCGCACTTAGTAACTTCGCTTTATATATATATATATATATATATATATATATATATATATATATATATATATATATATATATATATATATATATACACAAACCAAATTGTTATTATTATATATATATATAATATTTTTAATTATTTTAATCTTAAAATAAAAAGTTTATTTTAATATTAAAATAAAGAGTTTATTTTAATTTTAAAATTGAATTTCATGCTAACTAATTAGAGTTGAAATTGGATTCCATAATAACTAATTAGAGTTGAAATTGAATTCCATGTTTCCTAAAATAAATGAGTTTATTTATGAATAGGAAAGAGAATCCATGTTTCCTTAAATAAAGGAGTTTATTTAGATTGAAATAAGATTTCATATTATTCAAAATAAAAGAGTTTATTTGTGAATAGGAAAGAGAATTCGTATTTCCTTAAATAAAGGAGTTTATTTAGATATGAAATAAGATTTTATATTATTCAAAATAAAGGAGTTTATTTGTGAATAAGAAATAGAATCCGTGTTTCCTTATATAAAGGAGTTTTTTTTACTTGGAATTAGATTCCATAATTAATTAAAATAAATGAGTTTATTTTGATTAAAATAAAATAGTTTATTTTATTCAAAATAGGATAAATTAAAATAAAATAGGTTTATTTTGATTTAAATTTGGATTAAAATAAAAGAGTTTATTTTGATTCAAAATTAGATTTTATACTAACTAAATTTGCCTATTAAATGATATCAATATATATATTGAATGTTTATTATTCATGAGATGGATGTTATTTATTGATGCATATGGTGATGTGTATAATAATAAATGGGATTGATTATAGACTATTGACCAATGTGATTGAATTTTATTTTAGTTGGATGCATGAATGTATGAGTTTTATTAAATGAGGTCTGCGAACCTCGTCTTATCTAAGTTTTTCTTAATATAAATTCTATCTCCCTCTTATGTACTTCCCCTTGACTGCTGTTCAAGGTTTCTATTTATTTTAAATAGTGTTGTAATAGGAATAGTTAGAATTAATTTTGAAAAATTGGAGGTCAAGGATCAAGGAACGCTTGAAGACCCATTTGTAATGGAGCACGAGTTTATGTAATAGTTATATTTAAATATTAATTCTTGCACCCCTAGGGTTTGACCTTTTGGTTCACTTGGTGGCTCTAGTGAACCAAACTAGAATAAAAGTTCATAATCAATCCAGGTAGAATATAATATTCTATATGTGCATGCTTATACTATATATATTACATATTATGCAAACATACTTCGCATGTTAATTAATATGTCGCATATTTTATATATATATGTGCATGCGCGCTTAACAAGATGAGACAAATTAATAACAAACCCCTCAAATATTTTATATTAAGTTATAACGTTCAAAGATATTTGTAATATCGAACGTCGCCTTCTAGCATGGTAAAACAATAGAGTATTAAATATTTAATATGAGTTTGTTGTGCACACACAAGGCAAATATTAAATATTTAAGATGTTGTTTTATCACATTTAATGCTTATAAATAGACTGAACAATGCTGTTTTGTTGTGCACACACAAGGATATTGTTTTTCTTTTGAATATATGGAAGTGCTATATATGACTTAACTTAAATCATTTTAGTTCGGATGTGCACACACTTGACCATTATGATTTAAGAGGAAAAATACAAGGAGTTACATAGTTGATGTAATTGACAAGAGTTGTCTACCTATTTATTTATATATAGTTTGTTGTGCACACACAAGGCTATATACATTTGAAATGGGATCCTTATTCTCACTAGCATATCTTTAATTAGATATTGCCGAACTATATATATTGAGGGTAATATAGTTTGAAAAAAATAGTGGGAGATACCAATTTAAAACAAGACCTAATTTATTTTGTTAATTAATAAAAAAATATATGCTAAAATATTGTTAATTATAAATTCATTTATAGAATTTTACAATGTCTAAAATTACTATCACTGCGAAACATATTAGATGTTATTTAACCAGACCGAATTAAATGGATTGGTTAAGGAATTTGAGAATAATTCTCATAATTTGAAAAAGTTATCTTGTGTCCTTGTCGCCTATTAATGCAATGGTTGCGAGATAATGCCTCCGAGGAAGAGATTGCTACTTTTAGAAAGTGACGAAGATGATGCAGTTGGCTCGATGCATCATGCTCGCATCCATGAGTATGCTTGAGCTTTGCGTCAAGATAAAACTATGGATGTTCCTACTATATTCCTGCACATCAAGTAGCTGATGGTGAGGAAAGTAGGACTGATAGATATCAGATATCTAAGAAGCTCTTCTGATCTAGAATAACTGATGACACTACAATACAGACACATGTCCTAAATATGATCAATTTGATTGAACAGTTAGGATAACTGGTTTTGAAATGGCTGGAGAGTTGAGTCAAGATTTGATCTTGCACTCACTCCCAGACTCCTTTTACAATTGTGAATTTTTCATATGAGCAAGCTAGACATCAGCCTCGCTGATTTGCTTAACATGATAAAAAATGTTGAGAGTCACTTTCCAACCAAGAAAGACCACGTCTTACTGGTAGGGGCCAAAGGATCTTCTGAATAGAAGAACAATTCAAAGAAGGTAAATAGAAAGGCAAAAACAAAGGATAATAAGAACAAAACTAATACAGATAGCAAAGGAGTTTGCTTCCACTGCAATAAGCAAGGACACTGGAAAGAAACTGCGAGATGCATCTTGCAGAGGCTAACCAAAGAAGCTTAGTGAAGTTTAGGTTACAAATACAAATTTGTTCATAATTTAAAATAAATTTTTTTAAGTCAAGGTTCTACTTGGGTATTGGATACCGACTTTGGTTATCATAAATATAGATTTATGAAGGGACCAAGCAGAAGTAGAAAGCTAAACAAATATAAGTAATCCTATGTGTGGGAAATGAAGTAAAGGTTGCTACATTAGCCATAGGAATTTATTATTTAGCATTGCCTACGGGAAAGTCTATTAAGTCAATAAGTTGTTATTGTATTCCAGTTCTCGTTAGAAACATTATTTCCATTTTATTGTTGGACAATGAAATCTTTGGTATTATAATTAGGAACAATTATTGTTCTATTTATAATAATAATGTTTTGTATATAACTGAAATATTACTTAATGAATTTTGTGTAATTGACTTACTTAAAAATATATTTTACAAATTGAACAAACTCGTATAAGAAAAAGGAGATGATCATTCAAAGAGTTGAATGTGTGTATTTATTGAAATACAAGTGTGAATTATTTGAAAGGTTCAAAGATTCAAAAGTGAAACAAATAAGAAAAGTATTAGGATTCTTTGATCGGATCAAGGAAGGAATAATTGTGCAATGAGTTTCTAAATCATCTCAAATGGTTTTTCTCCTGATGGGCGCCTCGATCTGTGATAATTGATTGATGTATCGAAAGGAAAAATCGTACCTTGTTGGACATGGTGTGGTCCATAGTGATTTTACCGAGCATTCCGATTATCCTCACAGGTCGTATCCTAGAAATGGTTGCATATCTATGGAAAAGGTAACCTCAAAATCCGGCCCCATGACTCGAAAAATGTTATTGACAGGAATGATCCCTAATTTTAAGTAAGTTAAGATAAGGGGTTGTCCAGCTTATGTGAAAAAGGTTTCAAAGGATAATCTTGGGACAAGATTTGACAAGTACAGATTTGTGGGACATCCTAAAGTAAGTTTACGGTATATGTTCTATAATCCTACTTAGCAAAAGGTGTTTGTTGCGAAACACGCTGCCTTCTAAGATAAAGATGTTTATCATTGAAGGAGCTAGTGGGAGGATAATACATCTTGAAGAGTTCAAGAACCACAAAACATTATAAGTCAAATAAGAGGAACCTGTAGATAGACCTATTGTACCACAACCAAATCGTAAATCGGAATGAAAATACAAGAAGATACACGAGAGGTATGGATTCATCATAGATGATGATGATGATGAGGTACGTATCATAGAAGACGATGATCCAGTTACATACGATGCAGTAAGAGTTGTAGACACTCAGAGAAATGGATTGAAGTAAGCTTCTCAGAAATGGAACATTCGTTTTGATGAAACAAATCAAAAGAGTTTGATTTTATGAGAAATAAGAATGAACCTAGTGTGTACAAAAAGGTCAGTCGGAGCGTCGTGACATTCCTAGTATTATATGTTGATATACTACGGATAAGGAATGCCATACCCATGCTACAATTAGTAAAGATAAAGTTGTCTAAACATTCCTCCATGAATGATTTGGGAAGAGTATCTTAATTGGAGATACAAATCTATATAGATAGATTAAAGAGGATGCTCGACTTAACCCAAGAAACGTATATTCATTTTATGCTAAAGTCGTTTAGCATGGCAAAATCCAAGAGTTATCTCATGTTGATGAGCCATGGAATGTATCTCTCTTAATATTCCCCATAGACTCGTAAAAGAGAGATAGCATGAGTAACTATCATGTATGCAATGAAATGTACAAAACCTGATGTTGATCAGTCATATTTTGGAGAAGTTCACTATGAGACAGTGAAAAACATCTTAAAGTACATAACCGACACTAAGGATGTGATTAAAATTTATGGTGGGTCTAAATTAAAAAACTAGAGGGCTTAACAGACTCAAGTTTTTTTCAGACATACCAAGACGATAGTAAATCCACTTTAAGGTAAAGCGTTACCTTGAACGGTGGTGCAGTGAATTGGAAAGGTTTCACACAACAAATAGTTGTTGGCTTAGTGATAAAGACAAAGTATATAGCTATAAATGAAGCTGCAAGTTGATTATTTAGATGAAAAGTTCATTACAGAACTAGGAATAGTTCCTAAGTCTCATCTTGGATCTAAACATGTGTTGTGGCACTTTTATTTGATTATGGAATCATTGAAAGATGGGAAATCACTATAGAGAGATAGTGGACTCTAAGAACAACATTACATATCCATTTCTTTGAAAGCTTATCCAACAACGGGATAATCGTCACTTAGAGAAGAAAGAAAATGAGATACCATGACGATTGGCTTTAGTCAAAAGTGGGAGATTGAAAGTAGTATGCACACAAAGCCAATCAAATTTGATGATAAAGCATATACTTTGTAACAATCTTATTCATTTATTAATAAAAGTATTAATTTATTAAAGGCTTTTAATTATCTACATGATCTTTGTTTTTATAATATGTGATAAACCCATAGTTTTAAGCAATGCTTTTAGAATAATGATGATGATCATTCTAATGAGATCTAAATTCTTAAAAGCTTTAAACTAAAATAGTTCCCAATCATTTGGATTACTAAATTGGGGATTAGTGAATCTAGATAGATTGGTACATACGTTCTAACTTTCGTTGGATGAGGATGATTGATCTCATGATCATTTGCGTGGAGACTCTAAAGCAAGTATTTAGGTGCTTATTATAGAATAAGTTGACTGAATGTGGCTCACTAAGGAATAACTAATGGAGTTTTACTTGCATGTCAATAGGAATTCCTGTAGTGATAGTAGTACAAGTGATCCTTGGACTTGAGATCATCATAGTATCTTGTGTATGATGAGTTATACTTTGACTTATTCCTTAAGACCCTTAGGGTATATCAAAGAGTATGCTTGGATATAATAAGTTGTACATGGAGATAATGTATGATCGATAAAGAATCTACCGCTTACAGTAAAAGAAGAGAAATGTCTTATGTGATTGATAAATGACAACCCAAGTGAGTCTTGGTTAAGGCAAAATGAAATTAGAAAGGAGTTTCTAATTTGCATTATTTGGAGTTGTGCATTTAAGAGTCGAAATACATATAATTAAATAAAATAAGACTTGTGAAGAATTCCATGTCTTATATTTAATTGGGACATTGTATGGTGGAAAGATTGAATTGTCACGGTAACTATTTACTCAAAGGTTCTTTTATGATTAATGTTGAAATCTATATTATCTGGAAAGTCATTGATCGCTAGGGAGGCTTATCCCTATTGTAGAATAAATTAATAGTTTAATTTATTTATTTAAATAAGATTAGAATTATTCTAATTGATTTATTCATAACCGGTTTAATATAGAGAACCTAAAGGGTCACACCATAAAAGGAAGAATAATTATTTAAGAAGTTAATGACATAACCGTAATAATATGTTAAGTGTATTTAATTTAATCTATGGTGATAGAATAAATTAAATAACTTAATATTTATTATTTAATATTTTGGAAATATTAAATATATAAATTAATAAGAGGAGTCTTATTAATATTATTATAATTATTATTATTTTAATTTCTAAGAGTTGGAAATTAATTTAATATTAGTACTCTCATTTATTCCTAATAAGATTAGGAGGCTAATTAATTAAAGGATTTTAATTAATTAAAATAAAATCCAATTCTTTAATTGTTAAGGAGGGTTGTCCACATCTATAAATAAGAGGAGTCTTATTATGGGTGATGTAGTTGTTGACTTTTTCACAACATACGTAATTCCAATAGTTGGGAGAGTACGCTCCTTTTCTATTAGAGATAGAAAAACTAGGGTTTTGGCAAACACCCATCTTCTTGAATCGTTATTCTTTCTTGGTGGATCACCTCTAGATGCCAAACACTTGGGTGGCTAACGTTGATCAAAGGAAGGAACCAAACCCGGTGGATTCAAGTTGAACGCGAAAGGATTTGGAGGTGAACTCGTACCTGAGGAAGCTCGAATCTTCAAGGGTATGATTCTTATTTGTTATCTTTTCGTTTAATTAATAATTGTGCATAAAGGATGATCCGGATATATGGTTTGTAAAATTTTAAAACTCTGATTTTTCACGTTCCGCTTATTTTTGCAATTTGATTGCATTCATGAATATTACAAGCTTAAGGTCAGAGATCATAGAGTGTCATGATCTGATCTCGGAGTTTTAGTGTCTGCACAACCAAAGATAAATCATAGAGTACAGAACTAAGGCTTCAACAGAGGTGCTCACAACGCCAAGGCAGAATCGTAGAGTAAACACGACTCTCAACAAATGAGCACTCCCAGAATATCCAAAGTGTGAAGCCTCTAGTCTGAGCTGCAAAGATATATCCCACCTGAAGGAAACCAAGGAGCACTCAATGAATGGCATGCAAGCTAACAGATGATCTAAGCACCAACCCAATCAACATCTAGATTGAGTTCTGAAGCCATTCAGATGAAGTCTTCCACAAGTTGATTAGAAGAAGACTTTAGAAAAAGGGACTGACTAAGGAAAGTCAGCAAGTGCAGTCGCTATCAAAAGAACAGAAGACAACGATCTTCGATTAACAAGGATCGTAGTGTTTGCCAAATAAAGCAAAAATTGATGAAGCGTACACAAAGATACTGGTCAGCTTATGAAGAACAAGGGTAACGAATTTAAGCATTGGGTTAGTCCATTGATGATAAGTGAACGGGAGATCACAAGGAGAAAGCGAGATGGGCATGCCACAAATCTGATGTATCTTGCTATTCAGAAGAGACCAGAACAAGGAGTCAAGCTATCAGTTCTTGAGATCAGTCGAGGAAAACAGAAGTGTTGAAGCACTGCACAAGAGAATGAAGATGTGTTCTACATTGAAGATCCAATGAACACTCTTCAGGATCGTAGTATTGTCTCAACATGTCGATGAGAAACATTTAACAAGACACACTACGATCAGGTCCAAGAACATCTGCATCAAAATCGTAGAGTTCGGGTATCTGAAGATTGAAGCATTGGCAACGGTTTAATCTGGAGATTGATATTCGAATATAACTTATTGAAAGCATTGATGCAGAAGGACAATCTCTGATGTTCTAATCGAGAAATCAGAAGGAGGAAATAAAGTTGACTACCTGCCCAAGACATCAAAGTGACATCTCTGACGGGGTAGGTGAAATAATAGACTGTAGTGTCAGAAAGATGAAAGCGGGGATGTCATGTCACATCTGCAGTCTACATCAAATAACTCAAGATCTGCGAAGTCGTTTGAATAACCTTCAATGGCTATATTCCAATGGGAAGATTGGGAAGGAGTATATATTAGACACAGCTTCAAAGATTAAAAGTTTCTGAGTTGCAGAATCATTGAGTAGTTGGAATGCTATATTGTTGACTCTACGAGTTCCACCAGAGCTTAACAGAATAAGTCTCAGTGACAGTGAGACTACGAAGGTGGAAGTGAAGCAAATTTGAAGAAGGACTCAAACAGACTAAAGCTTCACTCAACAAAGATGAGAATGCCACTGAAGATGGTAGCCAAGCTGAGAGCCGAGAAGGATAAGAAGATAACATTAAGAAAAGTGGCAAAGCACAAAGAAGATCCAGAAGGCCACTACGAATAACCATGAACCAAAAGCTAAAACAGAATAAGTACAGAACCATGTCTGCAAACCAGTCAAGAAGGGTTCAGGGAATGCTAAGTACCAGACGAAGTTTACCAAAAGCTCAAACACTTAGCAAACCCAAATGGTGATGGTGAACAGCTGACATCGGATGAAGAAGAGCTTAACATAATGAAGATCAGCTGGCAGAATGCAAGGAGGACCACGCCAAGATGCTAAGTACAGAAGATGGTCAAGCTTAAAGACATCTTAGCAGCAAGGCACCAAGAACAACAACTACACCAACAAAAAGCCAGGGCCTGAGGGGTCCTTGTCTAGAGGGACTAAATGAAGTTCCAAGCCTATCAGGCTTGAAGAGTTCTTAGTGAACTGAAGTTCCAAAGCTGCTGGCCTTGAAGGAATCTTAGTGATTCAGGGTGCTAGCCTTCCTTAGTGGAAATCCTGCTAGTTAAAGCAGAAGAGTGGATTAAGAGCTTGAGTCTCTGAACCACTTAAAATCCCTTGTGTCTCTTACTTTAAGTCATTTACTTACTGTCATTTACATTATGTACTTAACTGCTATAAATGCTATGTATGTATTAACTACTTACAACTAAACTAACTCTATGAACAATGTATGTATGGTTATGAATATATCAATGAAGGGGGTCTTTTACTTATCCTGCTGTGCTTGAAAAGATTCTTATGTTTGTCATATGCTAATTTATTAGCAATACAAAATAAACGAGAAAAGTATTTGAAATTAAAAGGATCTATTCAACCCCTTACAGATCTATCGTAGCCATTTGAGGAACTAACAATTGGTATCAAAGCAGGTTCTCATGCTATATTCAAAAGCTTATCGCTTTGAGTATGATCTTAGGCACAAACATTGTTGTAAACTTAGTTTGGTAGTAAGTCACCTATAAATGTAGATGAGCTCACACGTTGGAAATATTGTGTACAGGTAAATGTGTATATACACCTGAAGCTGCTCAGATTGGTCTATGTTCTTATATGCCATTACAACAAGACAAATCCTTGCCCATAGTCAATCTTGTAGTCTGAAGACCAGACAAGGGAGCTCAAGAGAAATCAACAGGAAAGAGTCAAGCATCCACCATCCTGAAAGATGAAAAGGCCATATATGCTAAGATGAAAAGGCCATATATGAAAATAAAGTATTATAATATAATATACTACCTGGAACTATGTAACATTTACTTAGTTCCACACCTCCATAAAGTAAAGTAAAAATAATATAATATATTTATATAATAGTTCTCATAAACTGAGTAACATTTACTTAGTTTATCATTGGAAAAATAAACTAAGTAGCATTTGATTAATTTTTTACAATTACAATAAACTGAATATATACTTGTGCATGTAGTATAGTTAATTTGGAGCTTAGATGTAAGACCCCAACTTTGATGAATAAATATTAATTTTCTCTAAATATTATTTTGAATAATAAGGTGTGGATTTGTTTTAATGTTATAGTTGTGGGTAATATTTATAAATTTTGCAAAGTAAGCAAGTTGTCATAAAATATTCTATTGGTCGGGGAATATTCATTTTATCAGGGAATATTCGTACGACGGCACAATCATTTGTGGACCCCACAATAGAATTACTGTCAGAGTTAGAAAACGACAGGAGTACCTTTTTATAAAAATAACGACAAAAGTTTTATCGTTAACTGTTGAAATACCCGGTGATAAAAGTACATTAATACGCGTGGTTGCATAGCAACACATGGTATTGTACAATATCTTTGATTATTGATGTTTACATGAAAAGTCACTCAGTTTTATTCAATTATTGTCATAGTAATTGCTGCATAGTTTCTCACGTTATTGATTCAATTATTGTCACAATATTTTATATTATTAAATCAATAATTGAGACGACAAAGTTATTCATATTATTATTTGTATTATTGACAATGTTTAGAAAGTTCTGTCAAGGAAAGGGGTTTGGTCACCTAATTGCGCGCCAATAAGGAGAAAGCCCCCTCTTTCCTGGGAATGATCTGATTGTTAATATTGTGAGTTATAATATTAATAATGAATAAATATTTTTAAAAATGTGTTTTGAGAAGCCAAGTGATTTGAGATAAATAGAGAGGAATTTTATGAAGTATTTGTTGTAAGTTTGGCGTATTATTTAGACCCCCACTTACTCATTTTTCAAAATTGTTGGGTAGAATGTTATATATATAGGTATTATATATATATATATATATATATATATATTATATATATATGTGTGTGTCTTTACGTGTGTGTGAATATATATATATATATATATATATATATATATATATATATATATATATAATAGAATATATTAAATTTTATTGTTTGCAGTAATAGTCTTTGCGTAAATGCAAGTATAGTCTGAGATAGTAAAATGAAATTTTTAAAAGTTTCTTTCATGAATTACGTTAAGCAGTGATTATACCTTTGTCGTCGAGTGATTATTTTTCTTAAATAGTATCTGTCATTCTCCTATAAATAGGATGCTTAGTTTAGAATTGAAAAATCAACCGAATCTAGAAAATTCTTCTTCTATAATATTGAGCGTATTTCTTTAGAGTTTAAAGAAGCTTTGAGTGTAGAAAACAGTGCAAGTTTTCTTTAAGAATATCCCCGTCATACCAGTCAGAAATACTCTCCTTTTAAGGTAAGGGATATTATTTTTGTTCAATATTTGTAAGAAATAATATTTTCTTTCATACTCTGTAGTATGTAAGTAATATTATTTCGTTTCAGATTTCGAATTCTACACTCATTTTGTTAAGTATTGATTCTATACTCCTTGAAATTTGCGTTTCATCTAGTATCGTTTCACAATGATATTTTTCTAAATATTCTTGTTAAAGTTTAATCTTTTCATGCCAGAGTACTATTCACGGGGTACTATTCACGAAGTACTATTCATGAAGTACTATTCACTCAGATACTATTCACCCGGGATACTATTCATGTCAGAAATTGATTTCTTTTTTGTCCAAATTATTTTTGATACAATATTATTCTTGAATTTTACTCCACAAAGCAGTTATCATGTTGACAATTTAGACATTCTTGAACTCTGGATAAATTAAATTATAAATCTTTAAAATTTATCCTTGCTTTCATTTAATTGAAATCTTATATCATTGTCATCATCATCATGCTTATATTGTGATGAAAGTCATCTTTGGCACGTAGTTCATAGATGGACTGTTAATTGGTATGATTATGACTATGTATCGATATAATCATGACATGTAATGTTACAAATGATGTAGTAAAAGTCTTCATTGGCCCGTAGTGCATTGATGGACATTTTTTGGTATGATCATGACCACTGGTGATACTAACGAATATCCTTGGCCCGTAACGCATGGATAATTCATGGATGTGATAATAATGAATATCATTGACCCGTAATGCATGTATAATTCATGGATGTAATACTAACGAATATCCTTGGCCGGTAGTGTATAGATAATTTGATGATGTAGATTATTTATTGAGCTATATTACAACGATAAAATATTGATGACCAAGTTTTAAATCATAAGATAGTAGATATTATGCCTTACTTGACTCTTCTAATGGATTGCTTGTTCCGCTGCAGTTAGACTTGTTGTCTATTATATTCTATCAGTTTTACACTGTTAAAAGCTAACGATAATTTATTCTTCATTATCTTAGTCATAATATTCTTTACTGGGCTAGTTGAGCTCACCCTTTGTTTTCATTGTTCTCTTCAGGAAATAAGAATATAGCTGGGACTAGTCGGGGAACGGAGTGATGGTCCGAGATGGTGGCTATAGTAGTCCTCACTATTTTATTAAATAGTGTGATAATAATTGTAATGAGGACTCCATTTGAGTTTGGATATTGTCTACGAGATAATATTTGTGTTAAAACTCTCAGCTTACGTTTGTCGTATTGTATTAATGAAGTTTGTATTTGAATTTTGTACCATGTATTTGGCGACTCAAAATGAGTTGTGTATACCTATTTTGGTGGCGTCACATTAGAAATCCGTTTGACATTCACTGATTATGAGTGAATGTCTAATAGTCCCTAGTTTAGGATTTTTACGGGATGTTATGTCTCTCACTTAAGTTGGTGTCAATGGGTTGAGTACGTTTTTTTTATGTTTTGAGGATTTTTCGGCTGTTTTCTCTACATGTTCTTCGAGTCCATATTTACATTAAGTTATCTTAGTCTACTTCGTGTACTTGGAGACCATAAGGAGGTGCTACTGAAATTTTCTTAAAACAGAACGAAACATTCTCAACGTGTTGGTTTGCAAGGTATGTTCAAAGTAATTTACTGAGTTAGCTAGGGTTCATTCTGTTATTGGAATCTGAAATTGGATTGTTTTGTATTTAGGGATTATTTTTGATTTGAGTCTGAAATTGGGATTGAATTATTTATTATGTAATTACGGATTACTTGAGCTCATCCTTTTCCTTTTTGTTCCATTGTTCTTCTTAGAAAATGAGAGTGTAGCTGGGACTAGTTGGGGAATGGAGTAATAGTCCGAGATTGTAAGACCCCAACTTTTTATAAATAAAATCGAATTTCCTCTAATTATTATTGTGAATAATAAAGGTGTTGATTTGATATAATACTTTGATTATGAGTGAAATGTGCAAATTTTGCAAAAGAAGTAAGTTGTTATAAAATATTCATTGTTGTCGGGGAATATTCGTTTGGTGGGGAATATTCTTTCCGTCGGGGAATATTAAATGCGATGGCGTAAAATGACCATTTAGGAGCCCCATAACATAAAAGCGATCGGATAAAGAAAACAACAAGTTGAGTTTTTATAATAACGGCGTAATAATTCTACAATTAACTTTGTTGGAATACTCAAGTGGTTAAAATACAAACGATGTCTGGCGTAGTTGCGTAGTAATACAAGGTATTACGGTATTTTTGAATTATTGATTCTTACGTAAGAATGCACTTTACTCGATAATTATTGTTACAGTAATTACTATTCAATATTTTATTTTATTGATTCAATAATTGCTACGTTGATATTTTATATTATTGTTGTTTGATAATTATCAACGCACAATATCTCCATTATCGGATCAATAATTCATATTATTTGAATAATATTATTAGATAACATTATTGGCAATGCCTAAGAAATTTCTGTCTAGGAAAGGGGTTTGGTCACCTAATTGCGCGCCAATAAGGAGAAATCCTTATCGGAAAGTCCCCTCTTTCCTGGGAACGACCTGATTGTCATAATTGTGATTCTGTAATATAATTTGTGAATAATTAATTATTAATTTATATGATAAGGAAATATTTATTTTATGTAGATGGATAGGGAAATATTTATTTCATGTGGATATAAATGAAGGAATAAATACTGAGGTATTTTATCAGTATTTTGTCGGAATGGAGGTATTAAAAATCATCCGTATGTGGATTTTGGACATTTTCTGTTTGGAATTTGAAAAAACTTAAACTTACAAAGTTGTAGAGAATTTAATTTTCTATGGAATAGATATGAGATTCGAATTTTTCTGATAAAAGGGCTATTTATTATGAATTATTGAAGTTTCGGAAAATAATTTTTTTATTTAAAACAAGGGTGGACCCCACTTTTGGTTGGTATGGAATTGGTTGATTTTGGTGGGCCCCACTGTGGTGTGCTGAAATCTGATCAAAAGTGGCGTGCTTGAATTTTGGAAATTAATATTTTATTAATTTAGTCTCCTTTAGCATTCTAAGCATTTTTCTATAAATAGGGTGCTTAGTTAGAATTGAAAATCACACCAGAAACAAGTTTTTTTTTCTTCTCTCTCTATATATATATATATTATCAAGCGTATTTTGTGAGTATTTGATACTTTGTGAGTTCTTTATTCAAAGGTAAGTTTCCTTGACTTTACATCCAGATATTTGATCAAAATCTTGTTATTTTGAGGTAAGGGATGTTATTTTCTTCGTAAATGATGTTATTCTTTAAATATCATTATACGAAATATTGGTATGAATTTTATTATGAAAATTTTACCTTTTCATATCGAGGTTACTTATTCACGTGATACGACACTTTATTCACGAATAAGTAATTATTCACGAAAGTCTTATTCATTTAAGTATGAGTTTTCTTGTGGAAATTCTACCCTTTTATGTCGGGATTACTATTCCAACTTTTATGAATAAAAGATATAATTTTCTCGAAATATATTTTTGAATATTATGGTGTGGATATGATATAATGTTATAGTTGTGGGTAATATTTACAAATTTTGCAAAGTAAGCAAGTGGTTATATAATATTCGATTGGTGAGGGAATATTCGTTTTAACGAGGGAATATTAAATGCAATGACGGCACAATCATTAGTGGACCCCTAGCGGAAGTATTATGTAGTAGTAAAAAGCAGCGAAATTATCTTTTATAAAATAACGGTGAAAGTGTTCTGAATTAAAGCTGTTGAACTACCCGGTAGTAAAAAATGCGATGTCTGGCGTGGTTGCGTAGTATGCGTAGTAGTATGCGGTATTGATTATTGATCTTTACGTGAGAAGTCACTCAGTTATACTCGATTATTGCTACGATAATTCTTTGCATCATATCTCTCGTATTATTGATTCGATTATTGTCGCGATATCATCTGCATTATATGATATATTATTAAATCAATAATTGAGGCGACAAAAGTTATTCATATTATTAAATTGCAATATTTATAATGTCTAGAAGTTACATCGAGGAGAGGTTTGGTCTACTAATTGCGGCATGATAAGGAGAAATCCTTATCGGAAAGCCCCCTCTTTCACAGGAGCGATTTGGTTGTTAAATATTGTGAGTTATAATATTAATGATGAATAAGTTCGTGTTGATTAAAGATGAATTTGATAGTTCCATTGTGTTGGGATTATTAGTGTTAGTGGAAATTGACATCTATTACGATGATAATTGATGTATGGGGGTTATATTGATAAATCGGATAATTTATCGGATAAATGAGCAATTAATTGCTATTAATTCACATCTTATATAACTATTTGTTCATGTGTGTACTATTGAATCACATTCATGTACTATTAGGGGAGTTGGTGCAAGATTGATAATACTTGCATGACTAAGTTAAAAATGGAGGTATAGATGGAAGTCTTATCTTTGTAATTAGTATTTTTCACATGATTATACTATTGATTCACATGATTGAACTATTGATTCACATTATTTACTATTAGGGGAGTTGGTGCAAGTTTGATAATACTTGCGGGACTAAATTAAAAATAAAGAAAAGGAAGGTATTATCTTTGTAATATTTTGAGCCCCAAAAGCGTGCGATTATCGAAACTATATTTTTCTATAAATAGAAGCTCATCATTTCTTTATTCATTTCACCTGATTCACAAAAGCTATAGAGCAATTATTATAGAGAAATTATAGAGAAAGAAGAAGAAGTCGCTACCTCCTTTACTTCGGTATCAGTTTTTTTCTAAGGTAAAGGGGTATTATTTTTTTCGTATTCATGAAGAGAACTTACATTATTCCATTCTTTATTATTATGTTGGAATAACTATGTTATGTATATCTTTAATATTATTAGAATATGCATACTTGGTGAAATTCTTACATTATTCCATTCTTTATATATATTGGAATAACTTTGTTTCATCATGCAATCTGCATACATGGTGAAATTCTTCTATTATTCCATTCTTTATTATTACATTTGGAATATCTTTATGCATGCGTTATGCATGACACATTACATTATTTATTATTATTACATGTTGGAATATCATTACATTATTATTTATTGATTTATTGGATTCCATTATTTATACATTGGAATATCATATGCATGCGTTCTGCATGACACATTCCGTTATTTATTATTTTGTTGGAATAACTTTGTATGCATGCGGATACATCGCATGCGTACTGGTGATTTCTTTTGTTATTCCATTCTTTATTATATTCGGTTGGTTAAAGTTTTGACTTTTATACTCCATGAAATTAGTGGAATATCCTTGATATTTGCGCTTCATCGATATCTTTTCGGAAATATTCTTACGAGCATTCTTGAATTTTACTCCACAAAAAAGTATCATGTTGACAATTTGGGCGTTATTGGTTCTGGATAAATTAATTCTTGAACTTGTTTTATTGAATTCTTATATCATTGTCATCATCCTCGTGTTTATATTATGTTGAAAGTCATCTGTGGCTGTAGTGCATAGATGGACTTGGTATGATTATGACCGAGGGATTATTCGGTATAATCATGGGTAGTAATGTTACAAATGATGTGGTAAAAGTCCTCATTGGCGTAGTGCATTGATGGACGAGTTGTTGGCATGATCATGACCATTGATGAATACACGAATATCCTTGGGCGTAGTGCATGGATAATTTGTGGTCGTGATCTTAATGAATATCTTTGGTAGTAGTGCGGGGATGATGATGTGGTTTATTTATTAAAATTTGAGTCTCGTGATAAAAGTGATGAAAAACCTTTTAAATCATAGAAGATAGTAGATTTTATTCTCTACTTGACTCTTTTAATGGATTGCTTGTTCGGCATTGTGATTAAACTTGATGTTTGTTATATTTTATCGGTTTAACATTGTTGAAGGCTAATGATAATTTATTACTGCATTATCTTAGTCATAATATTTCTTCTTGGGCTAGTTGAGCTCACCCTTTCTTTCCTTTATTCTCTTGAGGAAATGAGAGCGTGGTGGGACTAGTCGGGGAGCGGAGTGATGGTCGAGATGATAGCATTAGTAGTCCTCCTTTATTACATTAAATAGTGTGATAATAAATGTAATGAGGACTCCATTGAGTGTGGATATTGTCTAGATGACAATATTCTTATTAAAACTCTTAGATTATGTTTTGTCGTATTTTACACATTTGTTGTATAATTAAGTTGTATTTGAATTTTGTACCATGTATTTGGCGACTCAAGATGGGTGATGTATACTATTTTGGGGGCGTCACGGTTGAGTATCAAAGCTTAGGGATATGATCCTGGCTGAGAGATGTGAGACTAGAACTAGGAGGGAGGCAGGAGAATTCCTTTGCTAGTATGACCTACCTAAGTTTATTTGGTATTTAATTGGTCGGTTAGGAGTATAGGGATAATATGTGATATGTTAATTAACCCTTGTTTTGTGGCGTATTTGAAAATGACATCAGAGAATGTTGAGAATAGCAATGGAGCCTGAGGAGGCCGTTGAGTCTCCACAGATCAATAATCGAGGATAATGTGCATCGGAAGGCGACAATCCTCATACAAACAACAACCTTGACCAAATGATGAGCGATGGAATGTTAGGAGGCTTTATGCAATTCATGCTGACATCGGTGAAGCGGCTCTGTCCAAAAATAGGTGGGAAACTTGAAACTCTCGGACGGTCACCGCTAAGCAGTTCGAGGCTGGGACCACCGGAGTTTATTGGAGAGCCAAAACCACTTAAAAGGCGGAGGCGTGGATAAAGCGAGATCACCAAGATATTTGATGTCTTGGGATGCTCAGAGAAGCAAAAGGTTCCTTTGCCACCTTTATGTTGCGAGGAGGCTGATTCTTGGTGGGAATCGTAAAGCGTACTCGACTGCTTGCTTGAAGATGTCTTGGGAGAAGTTCAAGAACTATTCAACGACAAGTACTTTCCGAAAGTATTCGTCACATGAAAGAGGTAGAGTTCATCAAGTTGGAAGCGAACAATATGGCCAGTGTCGCGATCTGCGAAGCTAAGTTTGCGAGTTTCCGGTTTGCGTCTCACTTGGTTGATAATGAGGAGAGAATGGCGCGGATGTTTCTAAGAGGTTTGAAACCGAGATCGTCGATATCTAATTTCTCATAAAGCTGTGTTTGTATTAGGATGTTGTAAATAGGGCTCGATTATTGGGCGCGATAATGAGTCAACTCAACAAAGAAAGCGGTACGGCAAAATGATAATACGGTGGTAGCGATCATGAGCGGTGACAACAAGCGTGGAGGAATCAACATGCGAAATGGTAACCACCGGTGGTAATCATGGCGAGACAATAGAATGGACATTTCAAGAAGAGGAGATTCAACAATGATGGAAAGGCGTCGACGACCGACACCGTTGTTAAGGAAGGAGAAGCGACCACTATCATATATGCTTCAAATCACGGGAGGAGGACACATCGGTCAAAGCTGCGATGCGATCAAAGCGTGTTATAATTATGGAAGAAAGGTCACTAGCCCGATTTTTGTGCGTGCCGCAGAAGACAAGTCCAATTTGGGATGGAGGCACGCAAAAAGTGTCGTCGAGAAAAAAAAAGCGGTGTAGTTGAGGGAGGCGTTTGTTGTGACCTCCGAAAGCAAGGAAACGAGCGAGGTCATCACGGGTAAGCTTATCATAAACTCTAGCGAAGTCTATACCTTATTTGATACGGTTCTACCCATTCTTTTATTTCTCTACTTGCGCTCAGCGTTTAAATTTGACTCAGGAGAAATTAGACTTTGACTTATCTGTTGAAACTCAGTTGGGAGAAACCTTCATTACATCCTTTGTTTATAAGTCTTGTTTGGTTCAAATCGGTACCCTTACGTTACACATCGATCTTATTTCTTTGAAAATACTTGCATTTGATGTGATTCTAAGGGATTGATTGGTTAACTACTCATCATGCTAAAATTGATTATTTTTCGTAAGGTTGTTAGCTTTTCATATTCTAATCAACCTATTATGCGAATTCAAGCGACCAAACCATTAAAATCAATCACGGTCATCTCAAGCCATAAAGCTATTCGTTTATTGAAAAGCGGATGTCAAGCTTTCTTAGCTCGTATCACGATTTAAACAAAAAAAATCGTCGATTTGAATGATATTTCTATTGTTAATAAATTTCTGGCGTATTCACGAAGAACTTACTGGCCTACCCCGGGCGTGAAATTGAATTTTGTATCGACCTTGAACCGGTACAAAACCCATTTCAAAGCCCCATGTCGAATGGCTCTATTGAACTTGAGGAGTTAAAAACCCAATTCTGAGGAATTGTTAGACATCGGTTTCATTCATCTAAATCGTCTCCTTGGGGTGCTCACATTACTATTCGTGAAGAAGAAAGATGGAAGTATCGACTTTGTATTGATTATCGGGAGTTGAATCATGTCACCATCAAAAATAGGTACCCATTGCCTCGCATTGATGACTGTTTGACCCGGTTGCAAAGGCGCAAATTCTTTTCAAAGATTGATCTTCGATTAGGATATCATCGAGTTGAAGATTAAAAGCGATGACATTCAAAAGGCGCTTTCGAGAACTTCGATGCGGGCATTATGAATTCTAGTCGTGTCTTTTGGATTGACTAATGCTCCTTTGCCTTCATGGATATGATGAGCCAAGTATTGAGGAATATTTGGATCACTTTGTGTGGTCGTCTTTATTGATGACATCCTCATATACTCCAAAAACCGTGAAGACCATGAGCAACACTTGAAATTTGATACTCCAAAAGCCGTGAAAACAAGCTATATGCCAAGTTGAAGAAATCGAGTTACGGCTTGAGGAAGTTGCATTCCTTGGGCACGTGATATCAAATCATGGAATATCATTGACGGCAAAGATTGAAGCAATTCAAAATTTGGGAACAACCTAAAGTCGATTGATGAAAATCGTAGCTTTCCGGAACATTTGGTTATTATCGGAGATTCGTAGAAGGGTTTTCTCGAATCGCTACTCCATTAACTTCGGTGACTCGAAAAGATACAAAATTTGGTTGGAAGCGAGGAATGTGAGAAAAGTTTTCAAGAACTTCGAGAGGAGACTCATTTATTTTGTTACGACAATACCATCGGCTCGGAGGATTTGTCATCTCTGATGATCTTGGGCAAAGGGTTAGGATGTGTTCTCATGCAACATGGGAAAGTCATAGCCTATGCCTCACGACAACTCAAAGAATATGAGAGGAATTATCCTACTCATGATCTAGAGTTGGCATTTATCGTTTTCTTGCGCTTAAGATTTGGAGGCATTACTTGTATGGAGAGAAGGTGGAGATCTATCACGGATCATAAAAGCTCAAAAATATTTCTTCACTCAAAAAGGAACTCGACAACATGCAATGAGCGATGGCTTGAGTTGTTGAAAGATTATGATCATACCATCGATACCATCTGGAAAAGCGAGCGTAGTGGGCGATGCATTGAGTAGAAGATCATATGCGAATGCAGTGCGATATTGTCAATATGAAAGCCCATTTTGTATGACTTACAAAGGATGGAGATAGAGTTAAAGACTCGAGGGACCCATGTGTGATGATGGCGAATATCTGAGTAGAAGCCAGACTTTAATCGATAAAGTTAAAATTTGCTCAAACTCTACGGACACAGGTGATGTATGAGGAAGAAAAGTGCAAGAAGGTCTTTATTAGGAAGCAAGAATCGATGAAGAAGGAATACTTGAGTCGACTCCAGACTTTGTGTTCTAACGATTACGACTTAAAGTATAAAATCATGATGGAGCGCCTGCAACACACCGTTTGCAATCCATCTGGGAGTACCAAAATGTATCGTGATCTTGACATACATTTTGGTGGAGCAAATATGAAGAGAGAGATAGCGGGGTTTATCTCGAGGTGTCTAACTTGTCAATGAGTCGGCGGAGCATCAAGTGCCAAAAGGTCCATTGCTGACCACTTGAAATTCCAGAATGGAAGTGGGAGCACATTACCATGGATTTTATTCTTGGTCTTTAAGGTTTCTCAAGGCATAGATGCGATTTGGGTCATTGTTGATAGATTGACCAAAGTCTGCTCATTTCTTCTACCTATCTGAGAAACTTATACACTTGAGCGTCTTGCTCGTATATACATAAATGAGATTGTAAGATTGCATGGTATGCGGTATCCATAGTTTACGATCGAGACCAAGATTCACTTCAAGATTTTGGGTTAGTTTGCAAAAGCTATGAGCGCAGATTTCTGATTTAGTTGGCATATCATCCTCGAAGCGGATGGGCGATCGGAGAGGACTATTCAAACTCTTGAAGATTTATTAAGACTACTGTGTCCTTGACTTCAAAGGAAGTTGGGACAAGTTCTTACCATTGGTGGAGTTTTCTACAACAATAGTTATCAAAGCAAGTATTGGCATGGCTCCATTTGAGGCGTTGTATGGAAGAAAAGTGTCGTTCTCGGTATCTTTGGGATGAGGTGGGTGAAAGCAGCGTTGTTGGGGCCGGAGTTGGTGCGTATGACTACGGAAAAGATTCAAGCGATCAAACAGCGTATAAAAACCTCACAAGATCGACAAAAGAGTTATCTTGATCTTCATCGAAAGGGCGTGGAATTGATATTGGAGATCGTGTGTGTTATACGTGTTGCTCCATGGAAAGGAATTCTGAGATTTGGAAGAGGAAAGCTCGATCCTCGATTCATTGGCCCATTTTAATCCTCGATCGAGTAGGAGCTGTGGCTATAGACTCGCTTACTGCTGAAGTATGTCTCGTGTTCATAACGTTTTTTTCATATATCTATATTACGTAAATATGTGAAAGACCGAACCACATTATTGAATTAGAACCGGACGAGATAGAGGAAGATTTAGCGTATGAAGAGTTACTGTTAAAATCTTGGATAAGAAGGATCATATTCTACGCTCGAGGTTATACCTCAAGTCGAAGTTTTGTGGAGAAACCACGATGTTGAGAAATGACTTTGGGAGTTAGAATGCGAAATGAAATCAAGGTATCCTCACCTCTTGACATACCAGTGCGTGCACCTAATTTTGAGGGCGAAATTTCATAAGAAGGGAGGTTGTAAGAGACTGACTTTTATGAATAAAGATTAATTTTCTCGAAATATATTTTTGAATATTATGGTGTGGATTTGATATAATGTTATAGTTGTGGGTAATATTTACAAATTTTGCAAAGTAAGCAAGTGGTTATATAATATTCGATTGGTGGGGAATATTCGTTTTATGAGGGAATATTAAATGCGATGGCACTGATCATTAGTGGACCCCCAAGCGGAAGTATTGTCGTAGTAAGAAAGCAGCAGAATTATCTTTTTATAAAAATAACGGTGAAAAGTTTCTGAATTAAAGCTGTTGAACTACCCGGTAGTAAAAAATGCGATGTCTGGCGTGGTTGCATAGTAGCTTGCACGGTATTGATTATTGATCTTTACGTGAGAAGTCACTCGGTTATACTCAATTATTACTCTGATAATTCTTTGCATCATATCTCTCATATTATTGATTGATTATTGTCACGATTATCATCGCATAATATATGATATATTATTAAATCAATAATTGAGGCGACAAAGTTATTCATATTATTATTTGCAATATTTATGATGTCTAGAAGTTACATCGAGGAGAGGTTTGGTCACCTAATTGGCATGATAAGGAGAAATCCTTATCGGAAGCCCCCTCTTTCACAGGAGCGACACGGTTGTTAAATATTGTGAGTTATAATATTAATGATGAATAAGTTCGTGTTGATTAAAGATGAATTTGATAGTTCCATTGTGTTGGGATTATTAGTGTTAGTGGAAATCGACATTTATTTCGATGATAATTGATGTCTGGGGGTTATATTGATAAATCGGGTAATTTATCGGATAAATGAGCAATTAATTGCTACTAATTCACATGCTTATATAACTATTTGTTCACATGTGTGTACTATTGAATCACATTCATTGTACTATTTAGGGAGTTGGTGCAAGATTGATAATACTTGCATGACTAAGTTAAAAATGGAGGTATAGATGGAGTCTTATCTTTGTAATTAGTATTTTTCACATGATTATACTATTGATTCACATGATTGAACTATTGATTCACATTATTTACTATTAGGGAGGTGGTGCGAGTTTGATAATACTTGTAGGACTAAATTAAAATGAAAAGAAAGAGGAAGGTATTATCTTTGTAATATTTTGAGCCCCAAAGCGTGCGATTATCGAAACTATATTTTCTATAAATAGAAGCTCATTCTTCATTCATTTCTCACCAATTCACAAAAGCTATAGAGCAATTATTATAGAGAGAAATTATAGAGAGAAAGAAGAAGAAGTCTCTACCTACCTCATATTATTTCGATATCCGTTTTTTTCTAAGGTAAGGGTATTATTTCTTTTCGTATTCATGAAGAGAACTTTCAATTGTTATTCCATTCTTTATTATTATGTTGGAATAACTTTGTATATCACAATCTGCATACATGGTTAAATTCTTATTTGTATTCCATTCTTTATTATTATGTTGGAATATAACATTTTAATCACATTATTCCATTCTTTATTGATACATTATTTATTATTACATTATTGAAATATCTTCTATTATTTCATTCTTTTCCATTATTTATTATTACATGGAATATCACATGCATGCGTTTATGCATGGGACTGGTTCCATTATTTATTATTACATTGGAATATCACATACATGCGTTACGCGCGGACTGAATTCCATTATTTATTATTACATTGGAATAACACATGCATGTCGATGATTATCGCATGCTGGTGATTTCTTTTGTTATTCCATTCGTTATTATACTCGGTTGGTTAAAGTTTTGACTTTTATACTCCATGAAATTAGTGGAATATCCTTGATATTTGCGCTTCATCGATATCTTTTCATGGAAATATTCTTACGAGCATTCTTGAATTTTACTCCTAAAAAAGTATCATGTTGACAATTTGGGCGTTATTAGTTCTGGATAAATTAATTCTTGAACTTGTTTTATTGAATTCTTATATCATTGTCATCATCTTATATCATGTCATCATTATCATATTTATTGAAAAAGTCATACTGTATTTTTGTAGTGCATAGATGGACTTGGTATGATTATGACCGAGGATTATTCGGTATAATCATGGTAGTAATATTACAAATGATGTGGTAAAAGTCCTCGTTGGTAGTAGTGCATTGATGGACGATTGTTGGCATGATCATGACCATTGATGAATACGAATATCCTTGGGCGTAGTGCATGGATAATTTGTGGTCGTGATCTTAATGAATATCCTTGGTAGTAGTCTTGAGTGGGATGATGTGGATTATTTATTAAAATTTGAGTCTCGGTGATAAAAGTGATGAAAAACCTTTTAAATCATAGAAGATAGTAGATTTTATTCTCTACTTGACTCTTAATGGATTGCTTGTTCATTGCAGATTAAACTTGATGTTTGTTATATTTTATCGGTTTAACTTTGTTGAAGGCTAATGATAAATTAATACGCATTATCTTAGTCATAATATTTCTTCTTTGGGCTAGTTGAGCTCACCTTTTCTTTCATTGTTCTCTTGAGGAAATGTGAAAGCGTGGCGAGGACTAGTCGGGGAGCGGGTGGCGGTCTTAGGATGATAGCATTAGTAGTCCTCATTATTACATTAAATAGTGTGATAATAAATGTAATGAGGACTCCATTGAGTGTGGATATTGTCTAGATGACAATATTCTTATTAAAACTCTTAGATTATGTTTTTGTTTGTATTTTACATTGTTGTATAATTAAGTTGTATTTGAAATTTGTATATAAGCTTGGGGATATGATCGGGCGAAGATCGGGAATAAAACTAGGAGGGAGGCGAGTAATCCTACATTGAGTGTGTCATTACCTAAGCTTATATATGGTTGAGTAAGATCACCGTGAAGAGCATATGGTTAATATGTGATATGTTAATTTGTTAATTAACCCTTGTTTTGTGGCGATGTTGAAAATTACGATTTGGAGATATTCGATGGATTAATGAGGAGGTGGAGACCTTTAATCACCACCCGGGGGCGTGTAACATGAAGCAATATTTCTCATCTTACTATAGCGAATGATGAATGATGGGATGTTTAGAAGCTTTTTACAGATCATGAAAATCGAACGAGGGAGTCGTGTGTACAAAATCTGAGTGGAAATAATAGCAATCTCATGACTCATCCCAGCGATTCGAAAAGTTGGGACCACGAATTTATGGGAAAGCCGGATCCGATGGGAAGCGCGAGAAGCGTGGGTCGAAGCAAATTTATATTCGATGTCTTGGGATGCGAACGAAGGTACTATTCTTTATATTAAAGTGGTGAGGCAAACTACTTTGGTGAGAATGCATGGAAAGCGTACTTTCGATAGCGCACTTTCGACAGGAAGCGTTTAGAAACTATTTAACGAGATCGAACTAAAAGTATTAAACATATATGAAGGAGGTAGAGTTTATTAGTGGAGACAAAATAACAGTTCGATCAGAGTTATCCGAGTTATCGAGGTTACACCTCATTTGGTAGAGAATGAGGAACGAATGACGTGGATGTTTCTGAGAGGTCAAAAACCTAAGATTCGGCAATATCTTATCTCTCATAAATTTTCTTTATATTCAGATGTTGTAAACATGGCTCAATTATTAGAGCGAGATAATGAGTATGTTCAACCAAGGGACCACAACCAGGGTCATACCAGTGGCAGCGATCATCAGAGCAATGACAACCAGCGTGGAGGAAAACATTCGGACAAAAGTGATAACCACTCTGGTGGTAATCGTGGCCATGATGGTAGAATAAGCGAGTCGAGGGGAGATTTTAAAAAGAGAAGGTACAACAATGATAACATGAAGACGTCAGCACCAACATCCACTATTTCTAGGGGAGGAGAACGAGCACCGATCGTTTGTTATAAATGCGGGAAAGAGGGACACATCAGCCCAAACTGTCCACAACAATCCAAGGTATGTTATAACTATGGAAAGGAATGTCATATAGCTAGAGATTTTCTTGTTGCAAAACCAAGTTCAACGGGGATGGTGACTCCAAAGGCTGTCATGGACAATTCAAAGTCGGTGGTTCTTGGAAGGGCGTTTAACGTGACTACCCAAAACACGAGGAACCCAAATGAGGTGATCACGAGTAAACTAATCATAAACTCTTGCGAAGTTTATACCTTATTAGATATCGATTCTACCCATTCTTTTATCTCTCATGCTTGTGCTCAACGTTTGAACTTGACTCCGGAGAAATTAGTCCTTGACTTATCTGTTGAGACTCCGTTAGGAGAAACTTTCATTATGTCTACTGTTTATAAAATCTTGCTTGATTCAAGTTGGTAACATCACATTACTTACCGATCTTATTTCGTTGAAAATACTTGCATTTGATGTGATTTTAGGGATTGATTGGTTAACCACTCATCATGCTAAAATTGATTATTTTCGTAAGGTTGTTAATATTTATATTCCTAACCAACCTGTTATGCGAATTCAAACAACCAAACCACTAAAGTCAATCACTGTCATATCAAGCCATAAAGCTATTCGTTTATTGAAAAACGGATGTCAAGCTTTCTTAGCCCATGATACAGACTTGAACAAAAACACGTTAGATTTGAATAGTATTTCTATTGTTAGTGAATTTCCTGACGTATTTCCTGAAGAACTTCCCGGTCTAGCCCCAGAACGTGAAGTTGAATTCTTTATTGACCTTGAACCTGGTACAAAGCCCATTTTTAAAACCCCATATCGAATGGCTCCTATTGAACTTCAGGAGTTAAAGGTCCAACTACAGGAGTTGTTGAACATCGGTTTCATTCGTCCTAGTACATCTCCTTGGGGTGCTCCTGTTTTATTTGTAAAGAAGAAAGACGGGAGTATGCAACTTTGTATTGACTACCGGGAATTGAACCATGTCACCATCAAGAATTGGTATCCGCTACCTCTCATATATGACTTATTCGACCAGTTGCAAGGAGCACAATTGTGACACCCCCAAAATAGGTATACATCACCTATTTTGAGTCGCCAAATACATGGTACATAATACAAATACAACCATAAATATCTGATATGAAATGTGAGTTTTAATACAAATATTGTCTTCTGTGCATGATTCAAACTCAAAATAAGTCCTCATTATATTTATTAACACACTATTTCACGAGAATAGTGAGGACTACTAATCTTATCCTGCGGGACCGTCACCACGCTCCCCGACTAATTCTCGCCTACGTTCTCATTTCTGAAGAGAACAATGAAAGCAAAAGGGTGAGCTCAACTAGCCCCGGTAAAAATATTATGACTAAGATAATGCAGAATAAATTATCGTTAGCCTTCATGTGATGTTAAAGCGATAAAATATAACAAACATCAAGTTTAACTGCGCAAGGAACAAGCAATCCATTAAAAGAGTCAAGTAGGGAATAAAATCTACTATCTTCTATGATTTAAAAGGTTTTTCATCACTTTTATCATTTGGGACTCAAACTTAATAAATAATCCACATCATAGAATCACCCCGCACTTTTACTACCAAAGATATTCTTTAGTATCACGACCACAATTATCCATGCACTACGGCCAAGAATATTTATGTATTCATTAATGGTCATGATCATGCCAACAATCATCCATCAATGCACCACTAGCCAATGATGACTTTTTCCACATCATTTGTAACACTACTGGTCGTGATTACACCGAATAATCCTCGGTCATAATCATACCAAGTCTATCTATGCACTACTGAAGCTACGTAGATGACTTTCAACAAAAATATAAACATGAGGATGATGACAATGATATAAGAATTCAATAAAACAAGTTCAAAAATTATTTTATCCAGGAATCAATAAGTCCAAATCGTCAACATGATACTTCTTTGTGGAGTAAAATTCAAGAATGCTCAGAAGAATATTTCCATGAAAAGATACTGGATGAAGTGCAAATATCAAGGATATTCCACTAATTTCATGGAGTATAGAAGTCAAAACTTTAACCAACTGAGTATAATAAAGAATGGAATAACAAAAGAAATCACCAAGCATGCGATAGACCGCACATGCAGGTTATTCCAACAGAATAATAAATAACAGAACCAGGTCCGTAAAGAAAAGCGCATGCATCTGAGGATATCCCAATGTAATAATAAAGGCGGAACGTGTCCGCCAGAAAACGCATGTGATGTGGATATTCCAATGTAATAATAAAGGCGGAACCAGTCCCACAAAAACGCATGCATGAGGATATTCCAAATGAATAATAAAGAATGGAATAATGAGAAAAAAATCATCAAGTATAGGGTAGCAGCAGATACAAAGTTATTCAATAGAATAATAATTAATGGAATAACAGAAGTTCTCTTCATGAATACAAAAGAAATAATACCCTTTACCGTAAAAGAAACTGGATATAGGAAGAGAAAAGGTAGCAGACTTCTCTTCTTCTTCCTCTCTATAATTTTCTCTCTCTAGAGTTTCAATGAATTCGTGAGAAATAATGAAGGAATGAGCTTCTATTTATAGAAGAATGGACTGCATAGTAACTAATTCATGAACGGTCCAGATTGATTTACTTTTAATCGGACGGTCCATAATTAAAGCAAAATCTTTAAATAAAATAGATTATATATATTATATATATTAAATATATATATAACATGTGCAAAAAATCACGGGATACACTCCCGTGATCACCTGTTTCCTTTATTTCCTAAATTTTCAAAGTTATATATATATATATATAATAATAACTTAATAATACTCTTTCACGACCCTTTCGCCTTTACCCCTAATTCCCCCGTGACAAATTGTCTTCAACTAAGACTTTGCCAAACACATGGGTCCCACTCGTGGGCCCCCACCTTTTATTATATAAAATAACTTTTTACCGATTATTTTAAAAAATGGGTAAATAGGGTCCATAAAATAAGCAAAATTTACAACAATTACTATAGTAATAATTGAACAAAAAGCGAAAGTGACTTCTCACGTAAAGTATCAATAATTAATCTTGTGTCTTTATTATGCAACCACGCCAGACATCGTACTTTTACTACTGAAGTAGTTCAATGCTTTTAATCGAAAAACTTCCGACGTTATTTTCATAAAATATTTTTGTCGTTTTCTCAATCCGAGCAATAATTACATTGTGGGGTCCACTAATGATTGTCTCGCCGCATTGCGGATATTCCCCCGACAAAAAGAATATTTTCGACCAATCGAATATAATATGACAACTTGCATACTTTTGCAAAATTTATAAATATTACCCACAACTATAACATTATATCAAATTCATTCCATAATATTCAAAATGATATTTATAGAAAATTCATTTTTTATTCAAAAAGTTGAGGTCTTACAACCTCCCTTCTTATGAAATTTTGCCCTCGAAATTTAGAATGCGATACGGTGGTATATCGAAGAGGTAAGGATACCTGACTTCATTTTTGATTCTAACTCCCGTGTCATTTCCTCAACATCGTGGTTTCTCCACAAAACTTTGACTTGAGGTATAACCTTGGGCGTAGAATATGTTCCTTCTTATCCAAGATTTGAACAGGAACCTCTTCATACGTTAAATCTTCCGCTATTTCGTCTGGTTCTAACTCAATAATGTGGTTCGGGTCTTCCACATATTTACGTAGCATGGATATGTGAAAAACGTTATGAACACGAGACATACTTGGCGGTAAAGCGAGTCTATAGGCCACAGTTCCTACCCGATCGAGGATTAAAAATGGGCCAATGAATCGAGGATTGAGCTTTCCTCTCTTTCCAAATCTTGTAACTCTCTTCCATGGAGCAACACGTAACAACACATGATCTCCAATATCAAATTCCACGTCCTTTTGATGAAGATCAGCATAACTCTTTTGTCGATTTTGTGAGGTTTTTATACGTTGTCGGATTGTTTGAATCTTT
The DNA here is from genome assembly GCA_020205605.1 of Panax ginseng. Classification (NCBI taxonomy): domain Eukaryota; kingdom Viridiplantae; phylum Streptophyta; class Magnoliopsida; order Apiales; family Araliaceae; genus Panax; species Panax ginseng. The sequence continues at coordinate 13,752,995 of CM035146.1, forward strand.
TCCGTAGTCATACGTATCAACTCCGGTCCCCAATAACGCCGCTTCACCCACCTCATCCCAAAGATTTGGAGAAGCGACACTTTCTTCCATACAACACCTCGAATGGAGCCATGCGATACTTGTTGATAACTGTTGTTGTAGGAAAACTCCACCAATCTGTAAGAACTTGTCCCAACTTCCCTTGAAGTCAAGGACGCAGAGTCTTAATAAATCTTCCGAACTAAATCATAAATCCGTGTCCATAGCTTTTTGCAAACTAACCCAAAATCGCAAAGTAAATCTTGGGTCTCGAACAGAAACTATGGATACTGGCATACCATGCAATCTTACAATCTCGTTTATGTACATACGAGCAAGACGTTTAAGTGTATAAGTTTCTCGTATTGGTTAGAAGTGAGCAGACTTGGTCAATCTATCAACAATGACCCAAATTGCATCTATACCTTGAGAAACCTTGGGAAGACCAGTAACGAAATCCATGGTAATGTGCTCCACTTCCATTCGGAATTTCAAGTGGTTGCAATGGACCTTTTCGTACTTGATGCTCTCCTTGACTTCGTTGACACGTTAGACACCTTGAGATAAACAATGCCTTATCTCTCTCTTCATATTGCTTCACCAAAATGTATGTAGAAGATCATAATACATTTGGTACTCCCTGAGATGGATTGCAAACGATTTGTTGTGCGCCTCCATCATGATTTTATACTTTAAATCGGGGTTGTTAGAACACAAAGTCTGGAGTTGACTCAAGTATTCCTTCTTCATCGATTCTCGCTTCGGCATAGCACCTTCTTGACTTTCTTCCTCATACGCATCAAATTTCCAGAGTCCAGTAGCTTGAGCATCTTTTAACTTTATCAATTAACGCCGGATTCTACTCAGATATTCGCCATCATCACATGGGTCCCCTGGAGTCTTTAACTCTATCTCCATCCTTTGCAAGTCACACAAAATGGGCCTTTCGTTGACAATATCCTTTTCGATTGCATGATATATGATCTTCCACTCAACGCGCAATACCACCACATTCGCTTTTCCAGGATGGTATTGGATGGTATGATCATAATCTTTCAATAGTTCAAGGCAACGTCCTTGTCGCATGTTGAGTTCCATTTGAGTGAAGAAATATTTGAGGCTTTTATGATCCGTAAAGATCTCCACTTTCTCCCCATACAAGTAATGCCTCCAAATTTTAAGTGCGAAGACAATATCTGCCAACTCTAGATCATGAGTAAGATAATTCCTCTCATATTCTTTGAGTTGTCTTGAGGCATAGGCTATGAATTTCCCATGTTGCATGAGAACACATCCTAACCCTTTGCCCGAAGCATCATCTGTAGATGACAAATCCTCAGACCCGGATGGTATTGTCGAATAGGTCTTTGAAATGAGTCTCTCTTGAGTTCTTGAAAACTCTTCTCACATTCCTCGCTCCAACCTAATTTTGTATCTTTACGAGTCAATTTAAGTTAATGGAGTAGCGATTCGAGAAAATCCTTCCACGAATCTCTCCGATAATAATAACCGGTGGTTTCGAGAAAGCTACGTCTTCGATCATCGATTTGGGGTTGCTCCCGACTTTGAATAGCTTGATCTTTGATGGGTGTTGATATTCCATGACTTGATACTACGTGCCCAAGGAATGCTACTTCCTCAAGCCAGAACTCGCAATAAAGCTTGTATTCACGAAGCTTTTGGAGTATCAGCCTCAAGTGTTGCTCATGATCTTCACGGCTTTTGGAATAAATAAGGATATCATCAATAAAGGCGACCACAAAGTGATCCAAATATTTTATGAATACTCGGTTCATCATATCCATGAAAGCAAAGAAGAGCATTAGTCAATCCAAAAGGACATGACTAGGAATTCATAATGCCCGTCTTAGAGTTTTGAAAGACGTCTTTGGAATGTCATCGATTCTAATCTTCATTGGTGATATCCTAGGAACGAAGATCAATCTTTGAAAAGAATTTGGCTCTTGCAGAATGGTCAAACGGTCATCAATACGTGGCAATGGGTACCTATTTTTGATGGTGACATGATTCAACTCCCGATAATCAATACAAAGTCGCATACTCCCATCTTTCTTCTTCACGAATAGAACAGGGAGCACCCCAAGGAGAAGTCTTAGGACGAATAAAGCCGATGTCTAACAATTTCTGCAGGTTGGGTCTTTAACTCTGAAGTTCAATAGAGCCATTCGATATGGGGCTTTGGAAATGGATTTTGTCAACGGGTTCAAGGTCGATACAAAATTCAATTTCACACTGGGTAGGTAGGGGAAGTTCTTCGGGGAATACGTCGGAAATTTATTAACAATAGAAATATCATTCAAAGTCGGCGTATTTTTGTTTAGATCCGTGACATGAGCTAAGAAAGCTTGACATCCGCTTTTTCAATAAACGAATAGCTTTTATGGCTTGAGATGACCGTGATTGATTTTAATGGTTTGGTCGCTTGAATTCACATAATAGGTTGATTAGGAATATGAAGGCTAACAACCTTACGAAAATAATCAATTTTAGCATGATGAGTAATTAACCAATCAATCCCTAGAATCAAATGCAAGTATTTTCAATGAAATAAGATCGACAGGTAATGTGAGGGTACCGATTTGAACCAAACAAGACTTATAAACAGAGGATATAATGAAGGTTTCTCCTAACTAGGAGTGATCATTCGGTTATAACCGAACCGAATAAGCTATTCGATTATAACCGAAAATCGAATTATTGGTATTTCTGCTATCCAAACCACTAACCGAAATTTAAAAATATCTGAATTACCGAATACTGAATTACCGAATAGTAATTTTGGGTATTCGGGTAAAAACCGAACAAACATCCAACAAAGTAACTATACAGCAGCAAAATAACTTTAAAACAAGCCAACAAAATCGTAAAAGGTGCTCTTATTAACCTCCAGCTCATATGATCAGAGGTAATTCTTAGCTGGTAAAGACCACTCGTTTCTGTTGGAAAAAGTGAAACGTCACTGTTGGGACCTTAATGCTCTCCGTTAGTATGCTCCCGTTTGTAAATGGGTCACGGCCGTCCCCTAATCGATTATGACCCCACCTTCACCGTTCTTTTTCAAGTTGGAAAGTTGGCGGTGATATTGACATCAATCATTGCATGACGCCGAGTTTAGATTAGTCGAGGTAGTAGTAGTGTCTTGAGCTTAGAGTTCCGGGCATGTGAAGCAGACGTTGACGGCAGTTAGGAGTAGTTCGATTCAAACCGAAGCTGCGTCGAGAATCACACGGTCGAGAAGTAAGAGAGGCGAAGCTATCGGAGATGATAGATAGAAAAATAGGAGATGGTAGGAGATGAAGTGAGATCTGGGAATGGGATTTGCCGATTTGGGAGCAACGACTGCTAGGGCAAGAATAAGTGATTAAGTGAATAGTAGTCTAGTAGATAGTATTAGATAATATTATAAAATTATTATTTTTTAAATATTAATATTTGGTTAATCGGGTACCCGAATTATCCGTTTTTTAAAACCAAAACCGAAACCGAATAATGAGTAATAAATCGGATATAACCGAAATAATAAAAAAAATCGAAAAACCGAAATAATTCGGTTAAAAAAGTTTGGTTCGGTTCGGTAATTCGGTTTTATCCGTTTTTTGCCCACTCCTACTCCCAACGGAGTTTCCACAGATAAGTCAAAGTCTAATTTTTCCGGAGTCAAATTTAATCGTTGAACGCAAATAGGAGAAATAAAAGAATGGGTAGAGCAGGTGATCAAATAAGGTATAGACTTATTTAGAGTTTTTATGATAAAGCTTACGTGATGACCTCGTTCGGATTCCTTACTTTCCGGGAGGTCACAACAAACGCCTCTCCAGACCATCTGGTTTTGACTTTTTCGGGACGGCCTTTGGTGCCTCCATCCTATTTGAACTTGTCTTGGTGAATGACAAAATCGAGCTAAGTGACCTTTTCTTCCACAATTATAACATGCTTTGGACGACATCGTGCAGTTTGGTGATGTGTCCCTCCCTCCGCATTTGAAGCATATAATAGGTGGTCGTTCTCCTTCCTTAACAACGTCTTTGGTCTTTGACGCGTCTTTCCATCATTGTTATATCTCTCTCTTGAAATGTCCACTCTTATTGTCTTCGCCATGATTACCACTAAAGTGGTTACCATTTTCGCACGTTGATTTCTCCACGTTTGTTGTCACCGCTCGATGATCGCTACCATCGTATTATTATTTTGCTTGCCGCTTTCTCTTGGTTGAGTTAACTCGTTATCGCGCCCCATTCATCGAGCCCTATTTACAACATCCGAATACAAACACGGTTTATGAGAAATAAGATATCGACGTATCTCAAACTTCAAACCTCTTAAAACATCCGCGTCATTCTCTTCATTATCAACTAAGTGGGACACAAAACGGGACAACTCGGCAAACTTGGCTTCATCATTGCGACACGGCCATGTTATTCTCGCCCAACTTAATGAACTCTACCTCTTTCATGTGACGAATACTTTCGGGAAAGTACTTGTCGTAGAATAGTTCTTGGAACTTCTCCCAAGACATCTTTAAATGCGGCGGCAGTTGAGTACGCTTTTTTCGATTCCCATGTCAAGATGTCGCCTCTCCTCGTAACATAAAGGTGGCAATGGCACCTTTTGCTCCTCGAAGCATCTAAGACATCAAATATTTTGGTGATCCGCTTTATCCATGCTTCGCACTTAAGTGATTTTGGCTCTCCAATAAACTCAAATTGGTCCCGGCTCCTTGAATTGTTTAGCCGCTCCTCGAGAGGCATGGCGCCCCAAAATAGGTATACATCACCTATTTTGAGTCACCAAATACATGGTACTGAGAATACAAATACAACCTTAAATATCTGATATGAAATTTGTGAGTTTTAATACAAATATTTTCTTACAGGCGGTATTCAAACTCAAAATAAGTCCTCATTACATTTACTAACACACTATTTCACTGAATAGTGAGGACTACTACTAATACTACTACGGGACCGTCACCCGTTCCACTAACTAGTCCTCGCTACGTTCTCATTTTTGAAGAGAACAATGAAAGCAAAAGGGTGAGCTCAACTAGCCCAAGAAGAAATATTATGACTAAGATAATGCGAGAATAAATTATCGTTAGCCTTCAACAATGATGTTAAAGCGATAAAATATAACAAACATCAAGTTTAAGCTGCGGTGAACAAGCAATCCATTAAAAGAGTCAAGTAGGGAATAAAATCTACTATCTTCTATGATTTAAAAAGGTTTTCATCACTTTTATCGTGGGACTCAAATTTTAATAAATAATCCACATCAAGAATCACCCCCGCTTTACGGCCGAGGATATTCTTTAGTATCACGACCACAATTATCCATGCACTACGGGCCAAGAATATTTGTGTATTCATTAATGGTCGTGATCATGCCAACAAGTGTCCATCAATGCACTACACTGCCAAATGATGACTTTTTCCACATCATTTGTAACATTACGGTCATGATTACAATCAATAATCCTCGGTCATAATTATACCAAGTCTATCATGCACTACATGCCACGGATGACTTTTTCAACAAAATATAAACATGAGGATGATGACAATGATATAAGAATTCAATAAAACAAGTTCAAGAATTATTTTATCCAGAATCAATAAGTCCAAATCGTCAACATGATACTTTTTGTGGAGTAAAATTCAAGATCGCTTTCGAGAAGAATATTTCCATGAAAAGATATTGGATAAAGTGCAAATATCGAGGATATTCCACTAATTTCATGGAGTATAAAAGTCAAAACTTTTACCAACCGAGTATAATAAAGAATGGAATAACAAAAGAAATCACCAAGAATGCGATAGATCGCACATGCGAGTTATTCCAATGAGAATAATAAATAACGGAACCGAGTTGGCATATAAAACGCATGAGCATGGATATTCCAATGTAATAATAAAGGCGGAACCGAGTCCAACAGAAAGCATATGAGACAAGATATTCCAACAAAATAATAAAGAATGAAATAATAGAAGAACTTCACCAAGTATAGGGTAGCCCGCGTATACAGGTTATTCCAACAGAATAATAATTAATGGAATAACAGAAGTTCTCTTCATGAATACAAAGAAATAATACCCCATACCGTAAAAGAAACTGGATATAGGAAAAGAAAAGGTAGCAGACTTCTCTTCTTCTTTCCCTCTATAATTTTCTCTCTCACAGAGTTTCGATGAATTGTAAGAAAATAATGAAGGAATGAGCTTATTTATAGTAAAAATGGACTCCAGATAAGAACTCAATTCATGAAGCAATCCAGATTGATTTACTTTTAATCTGGATCATCCATAATTAAAGCAAAAATCATTAAATAAAATATATTATATATATTCTATATTAAAATATATATATATATATATATATATAATATATATAAAAAATCACGGGATACACTCCCGTGATCACCTGTTTCCTTCATTTCCTAAATTGTCAAAGTTTTATATATATATATATATATATATATATATAATTACTTAATAATACTCCTTTCATGACCCTTTCCCCCCCCCCCCTAATTCCCCCGTGACAAATTGTCTTCAACCAAGACTTTGCCAAACACATGGGTCCCACTCATGGGCCCCCACCTTTTATTATATAAAATAACTTTTTACCGATTATTTTGAAAAATGGGTAAATTGGGGTCCATAAAATAAGCAAAATTTACAACAATTACTATATCAATAATTGAACAAAACTGAGTGACTTCTCACGTAAGCATCAATAATCAATACTGGTGTCTACTTATGCGAACCACGCCAGACATTGTATTTTTTACTCTTAGAGTAGTTCAACAGCTTTTAACTAAAAACTTCCGTAGTTATTTTCATAAAATATATTTTGTCGTTTTCTCAATCCGGCAATAATTACGTTATGGGGTCCACTGATGATTGTCTTAGTCGCATGCGGATATTCACGACAAAAGAATATTTCCTGACCAATCGAATATAATATGACAACTTGCATACTTTGCAAAATTTGTAAATATTACCCACAACTATAATATTATATCAAATTCATTCCATAATATTCAAAAATGATATTTATAGAAAATTCATTTTTTTATTCAAAAAGTTGGGGTCTTACAACAATTCTTTTCAAAGATCGATCTTCGTTCTGGATATCATCAGCTGAAGATTAAAACTGAGGATATTCCAAAGACTACCTTCAGAACTCGGTACGGGCATTATGAATTCTTAGTCATGTCTTTTGGATTGACTAATGCTCCTGCTGCTTTCATGGATATGATGAACAGTGTGTTTAAAGAATATTTGGATCAGTTCGTTGTTGTCTTTATTGATGACATCCTCATCTATTCCAAAAGTCGTGAAGATCATTAGCGCCATTTGAAGCTGGTACTTCAAAGGCTTCGTGTTTTCAACAAGTTAGGAATGGATCCCAGATGCTACAGTGCTCATCAGTCTCAGAATATATGAAATATCCTTAGTATGCAACAAAGAAGCGTATTGAAGAAGCTAAGGATAGTACCATGGGTAAGAGGGACAAAACACTTTTTCAGGTGGTAGGTGAGAAAGCGACTGCGGTGTCGATGGGCGTAATGCGAAATTAGGAAGATGTGCGAAATGTCTCCATCACAAGATGAAAAGTTCGGACTCATTTAATTCCACAACGGATGGATCCAACGGATAGTTTTAACATCACATATATCTGGTATCAGACGGATGAGAGAGAATTAAGCAAGCATTAAACAAACAACGTGAACATCTCTCTCAAGCTCAACTCTACGATCTCGAGATATTGCAAAGCTTGCTTTCATTTACTCGATTCTCTTTAGAACAAGTGCTTACAATGATCGAGTAGCAACCATAAAGAACACAACATTATCAACCAATGAAGAAGAGTACCAAGTCTGCTTTGGACTTCAAGAGTTAAATAATGAAGCGTAAGAAAGCCAAGTCTGCTTTGGACTTGAAGAGTTCAAGAGTGAACTAAGAAGTTCTAGGCTGCTTTGATGCAGAAAAGGAATCATGTGATTCGGAAGTTGTATGCATATTCTTAGTGGATATCCTACTCGTTGAGTAGAAGAGTGGACTAGGAGCTTTAAGTGCTATGAACCACTTAAAACGACTGTGTCATTTACATTCACGTCATAACTGCTATAACTGCTATAACTGCCATAACTGCCTCACCCTCATTACTCCAGTGCTTGGTAAAGAAGATTAAAACAAATATTAATTCCGCTAAGTTTTAATCACTATCAAAGAACTAGTTTAAAAAGAAAAGATTTTTAAATATCTATTCAACCCCCCTTTCTAGATAACTATTGTGCCAACTAGGAACTAACACAAGCTATATGCCAAGCTGAAGAAATGCGAGTTCTGACTTGAGGAAGTAGAATTCCTTGGGCACGTGGTGTCAAAACATGGAGTATCTCATTGACCGTGAATATTGAAGCAATACAAATTTGGGAGCAATCAAGTTTGATCGAAAAGACGTAGCTCGGGCTTATTTGGTTATTATAGGAGATTAGTGGAAGGATTTTCTCGAATCGCTACTCGATAACTCGGTGACTCAGAAAGATACAAAAATTCGGTTGGCGAGGATTGTGAGAAGAGTTTTCAAGAACTCAAGAGGAGACTCATTTCGCACCTATTTTGACAATACCATCCTGGTTCGAATGGATTTGTTATCTCTAACGATGCTTGGTGCAAAGGGTTAGGATGTGTTCTTATGCAACATGGGAAAGTCATAGTCTATGCCTCGCGAAAACTCAAAGAATATGAGAGGAATTATCCTACTCATGATATGGAGTTGGCAGCAGTCGTTTTCGTGTTGAAGATCTGGAGACACTACCTATATGGGGAGAAAGTGGAGATCTATACAGATTATAAAAGCCTCAAATATTTCTTCACCCAAAAGAAACTCAACATGCGGTAACGACGTTGACTCGAGTTGTTGAAAGATTGCGACCATACTATCCAATACCATCCTGGAAAAGCAAACATGGTAGCTAACGTATTGAGTATAAGATCATATGCGGGTACGAGTGCAATGTTGTTAACACAAAGGCCCATTCTGTATGACTTACAAAGGATGGAGATAGAGGTAAAGGCTCCAAGTACCCACGTGATGATATCAAGCATACGAGTAGAACCGACTTTAATCGATAAAGTTAAAGCTGTTCAAGCTACGGACATGGAGCTGATGCGTATGAAGAAGAAAGTGCAAGAAGGTGCTATTCTAGAAGCAAGAATCGATGAAGAAGGAATACTTTGAGTCAACTCCAGACTTTGTGTTCCTAACGATTCTGACTTGAAGCATAGAATCATGATGGAGGCACACAACACACCGCTTGCAATCCATCCTAGGAGTACCAAAATGTATCATGATCTTCGACATACATTTTGGTGGATCAATATGAAGAGAGAGATCGCGGAGTTTATCTCGAGGCGTTTAACTTGTCAACGTGTAAAGGTGGAGCATCAAGTGCCAAAAGGTCCATTGCAACCACTTGAGATTCCAAAATGGAAGTGGGAACACATTACTATGGATTTCGTTACGGGTCTTCTCAAGGTTTCTCAAGGCATATATGTGATTTGGGTCATTGTTGATAGATTAACCAAGACTTCTCATTTCTTGCCTATACGGGAGACTTATTCCCTTGAACGTCTTGCTCATATTACGTGAATGAGATTGTGAGATTACATGGCATACCAGTATCCATAGTTTTGGATCATTACCCAAGATTCACTTCACGATTTTGGGTTAACTTGCAGAAAGCTATGGGCACAGATTTATGATTCAGTTCAGCATACCATTCTCAAACGGACGAGCAATCAGAAAGGACTATTCAAACTCTTGAAGATCTATTAAGACTCTGTGTCCTAGATTTCAAAGAAAGTTGGGATAAGTACTTGCCATTGGTGGAATTCTCCTACAACAACAGTTATCAAGCAAGTATAGGCATGGCTCCATTTGAGGCGTTGTATGGAAGAAAATGTCATTCTCCAGTTTGTTTGGAAGAGGTGGGTGAAGTAACATTGTTGGGACCAGAATTAGTACGCATAACTACAGAGAAGATCCAAATGATCCGACAACGTATACAAACGGCACAAGATCGACAAAAGAGTTATGCAGATCTTCATCGAAAGGATGTGGAATTTAATATTGGGGATCATGTATTGTTACGTATTTCTCCATAGAAGGGAGTTACAATATTTAGGAAGAGAGGAAAGCTCAATCCAAGATTTGTTGGTCCATTTGAGATTCTTGACCGAATAGGAAATGTGGCCTATAGACTCACATTACCTCCAAGCATGTCTCGTTTTTATAATGTTTTTCACATATCCATGCTTCGTAAATATGTGAAAGACCCGAACCACATTATTGAGTTAGAACCAGACGAGATTACCGAAGATTTAATGTACGAGGAGGTACTGTTAAAATCTTGGATAGAAAGAGCATGTCCCTACGCGCGAGGTTATACCATAAGTTAAGGTTTTGTGGAGGAACCATGCTTTATTGAAGAAATGACCTGGGAGTTAGAATCAGAAATAAAAATGAGGTACCCTCACATTTTTGAAACACCAGGTACGTACGTCAATTTCGAGGACGAAATTTCATAAGGAGGGGAGGTTGTAAGACCCCAACTTTTTATAAATAAAATTGAATTTCCTCTAATTATTATTGTGAATAATAAAGGTGTTAATTTAATATAATACTTTGATTATGAGTGAAATATGCAGATTTTTCAAAAGAAGTAAGTGGTTATAAAATATTCATTATTGTTAGGGAATATTCGTTTGGTGGGGAATATTCTTTACGCCGGAGAATATTAAATGCGACGACGCGACCATTTATTGGGCCCCATAACTAAAAGCTATTTCGGATGAAAAAATCGACAAGTTGAGTTTTATAAATAAATAAGCGTAATGGTTCTGAATTAACACTTATTGGAATACTAAATTGGTTAAAATACGGTAATAAGCGTGGTTATGCAGATGTACGTGGTATCAAGCATGTATTTTTGAATTATTGATTCTTACGTAAGAAAGCATTACTCAATAATTATTACGGTAATTCTTTGTTCAATATTTTATTTTATTGATTCAATAATTGCTACGTTGATATTTTATATTATTGTTGTTTCAATAATTGTCCTTTTGCATTAAATATCTCCATTATCGGATCAATAATTCATATTATTTGAATAATATTATTAGATAACATTATTACAGCAATGTCTAAGGAAGTTACTGCATGCAGGAAAGGGTTTGGTCACCTAATCATTGCATAATAAGGAGAAATCATTATCGGAAAGCCCCCCTTTCCTGAAACGACCTGGTTGTCATAATTGTGATTTTGTAATATTATTTGTGAATAATTAATTATTGATTTATAGATAAGAAAATATTTATTTTATGTGGATGGATAGGGAAATATTTATTTCATGTGGATATAAATGAAGGAATAAATGCTGAGGTATTTTATCAGTATTTTGTCGGAATGGAGGTATTAAAAATCATCCGTATGTGGATTTTGGACATTTGCTGTTTGGAATTTGGAAAAACTTAAACATACAAAGTTGTAGAGAATTTAATTTCCTATGGAATAGACATGAGATTTAAAATTTTCTGATAAAAGTGCTATTTATTATGAATTATTGAAGTTTCGAAAAATAAATATTTTTATTTAAAACATGGGTGGGCCCCATTTTTGGTTGGTGTGGAATTGGCTGATTTTGGTGGGTCCCACTGTGGTGTGCTGAAATCTGATCAAAAGTGGCGTGCTTGAATTTTGGAAATTAATATTTTATTAATGTAGTCTCCATTGGCATTCTAAGCATTTTCCTATAAATAGGGTGCTTAGTTAGAATTGAAAATCACACCAGAAATAAGTTTTCTCTCTCTATATATATCATCAAGCGTATTTTGTGAGTATTTAGATACTTTGTGAGTTCTTTATTAGGTGCAAGTTTTCCTCGACTTTACATCAGATATTAGATCAAAATCTTTGTTATTTTGAGGTAAGGGATGTTATTTTCTTCGTAAATAATATTATTCTTTCAATATCATTATACATAAATATTGGTATGAATTTTATTATGAAAATTTTACCTTTTCATGTCGAGGTTACTATTCACGATATCAAGACTATTCACGAATCTTGTCTTTATTCATGAGTCTTATTCACTTAAGTATGAGTTTTCTTGTGGAAATTCTAACTTTTTGTGTTGAGGTTTCTATTCACGTATACGTCACTATTCACGTATATGACACTATTCACGAATACGGCACTATTCACAGAAAAAATGAAATTTTCTCCTTTTTGTCCAAGATGTCTATTATGGTTACTATCTTTGATTGTATCTATATTTTGATCATTATTTTTGAATTCTGCTACAAAATTGGTTATTACAGAGTATTATTAAACTTGGATAAACTATAATACGAATCCCTAATATTTATTCTTTTCTCACTGGATTCGTTTTCTTTAAGATATTTTTCATCATCCTCAGTCCTAAATGATGATATTTCTTTAAAACATAAGCTGTGAGTTTCAATACAAATATTGTCTCGTAGACAATATTCAAACTCAAATAAAATTCTCATTACAATTATTGTCACACTATTTTATAGAATAGTGAGAACTACTATAGTAACCATTTTGGACCATCACTCCATTCCCCGAGTAGTCCCAACTATATTCTCATTTTTCTGAAGAGAACAATGAAATAAAAGGGTGAGCTCAACTAGCCCAGCAAAGAATATTATGACTAAGATAATGTAAAACAAATTATTCTTAGTCCTCAATAGGGAAAAATCTGATAGAATACAATAGACAACAAATTTTAGATCAACAACTGCAGCGAAAATAACAATTCATTAGAAAAGTCAAGTAGAGCATGATGTCTACTATCTTCTATGATTTAAAATTCCATCATCAATATTTTATCCCTATAACACCAATAAATAGTTATTTCCAATCAACGAATTATCTATGCACTACATGCCAAAGACAATCCTTTGTATCACCAGTGGTCATGATCATGCCAAACACATGTCCATCTATGCACTACGTACGGGCCAAAGAGGACTTTCACCACAAACCTTTGCCTGTAACATTAAAGGTCATGATTATACCAATACACAATTCCTGGTCATAATCATACCAATCAACAATTCATCGTTGCACTACAGGCCAAAGATGACTTTCACCACAATATAAGCATGAGGATGATGACAATGATATAAAGAGTGAATCAAGTGAGATCAAGGATAATTATTAGGGATTTATAATTTAATTTATCCAGTGTTCAAGTATGTCCAAATTGTCAACATGATCTGTAATTGTGGAGTAAAATTCAAGAATGATATTTAAGATTTATATTTAAAAAATAATTTGGACAAGAAAAGAAAATTAAATTCCGCGTGAATAGTACTCCGGTGTAAATTGTATCCCGGATGAATAGTACTCCGGTATAAATAGTATCCCGAATGAATAGTACCCTGACATGAATAGTACCCCGGGTGAATAGTACCCATAGATGAAAAGATTAAAATTTAATAAGAAAGTTCCAACCAGGATTCTAGTGAAATGATATTAGATGAAGCGCAAACCTCAAGGAATTTCTAATCATTTCAAGAATTATAGAAGCAATACTTACCACAGTAAGTTTAGATTTAGGAATATGAAATGAAATAATATCACTTACATAATATGGAGTATAAAAGAATATACAAAACTGCAAATAGATTTTCACCCGTCATGCGATAATCCGTGTAGACAAATCATTTCCACAACTTAATAAAGAATGAATACGAAGGGTTATTCACCAGGCATGCGGTAATCCGTGTAAATAGGTTATTCCCACTATTTAATAAGGAATAGAATGACAACCCTTATGAGTATGAATAAAATAACATCCTTTACCTTAATAAAAGACTAGATACTGCAATAGTTTAGTAGCAAAAATTTGTGTTGGTGGTGTGTGCTTGCTTCTCGAATACTCTTCTTCTTTGTCTCTTATTCTCTCTCTATAGTTTTCTCTTGTAAGTCTTAGTCAATTAGTGAGAAAGAAGGAAGAAAAGAACTTCTATTTATAGAAGAATTCTAGCTTAGCCCTTGCAATTTGAAGAGGTAAATGGCTTTACGCTTATAATGTGAAAAGGTAAGTGGTTTGACGCCTATAATATGAAAAGGCAAGTGGTTTGACGTCTGATAAATGCAAGTACTTTTGGTGAAAGTGACTCTTAGATGATGACCTATGGGTTCCATAGAATAAGCCAAAGTTACAAACTGCCACATATCACCATTATTTCCTTCGAGTGTCGGCAACTTCTTACTAATGGTTATGCTACGCATCACATAATTAATTAACACCTTTTTAATCCTTCAATAATTATTCATCATTAATATTATAACTCACAATATTGACAACCGATCGTTCCCAGGAAAGAGGGGGCTTTCCGATAAGGATGTCTCCTTACTAATGCACAATTAAATAACATAACCCCTTTACTCAACAGAACTTTCTAGACATTATCAATAATGCTAATAATAATATGAGTAACTGTGTCGTATCAATTATTAATTTAATAATATAAAATATTGTGCAGATGTTACTGTAACAATTATTGAATCAATAATATGAGATACTATACAACAACTACTATGGAAATTATTGAATGAAATACTGAGTGACTTCTTACGTAAGAATCAATAATCATAGATATCGTGCAATACCATGTGCTATTGTGCAACAATGCGTATTACTGTACTTTTATAATCGAGTATTTCAACAGTTTAACGGTAAAAGTTTTGCCGTTATTTTTATAAAAAGGTTATTTCTGTCGCTTTCTATATTCGATAATTATTCCGGTGTGGGGTCCACTAATAATTGCGCCATCGTACGAATATTCCCCAACAAAAAGATTATTCCATGACCAAACGAATATTTTATGACAACTTGCTTATTTTGTAATATTTGCACATATCACCTATAACTATAGCATTTATTAAATTATCACCTTACTATTTAGAAGAAAATATATAAAGAAAATCAAATTTTATTCATAAAAAGTTGGGGTCTTACAGTAATAGAAATGGAGGATTCTAAGTTGATGTAAAATAACAATATACTTTTTCTTGGGTTTCATTGAAGCTAAACTAATATGCTACTTCAAGACCCAACAATCTCACCATCATCTAACAATCTAAAGCCCCAAAAAGACAATTAATAAACTACAATAGTTTTTAGTGAACAAATAAATTTCTAGAAGTAACAGAAATTAAAACTTACCGTTTTGAAGATAAGGGCCATATTAAGTGGTGGAGAGATGCATCTTGATGTCATTTAGGGTTTTGCATTAGCACAAATTGTTGTACTTTGAATTTTAGGATTTCCCAATATGAACTTGGGGTAGAACTAAGATCCGAATAAATAATAAAAACTTCCTACATGCCATATTATGAATTGCAGTCCCCATAAAAATAAAAATACATGATACTCTTATCATTTAAAGAGCTAAAAACAAGTCAGATCGTGGAAGAAAATCAAAAAATAAAGCAGCGGAAACAATATAAATATAAAAACAGAGGTCATCATCGAGAACATAAAAAGAGATAAAGCGAAGAACTGAATTAAAAATAAGAAAAATAGAAAAGTGCAGACCTCTGATTCGATCAAGGAAAACGGAACCAGGAGAAAATGACAGCGGTGATGAGAAAAGAATGGATCTGGTGCCATCAGAAAATGAATGGATATCGTTGATTGGATAGCTTGAGATAAAGACCGATGATGCTCGACTGGAATCCCTGAAACTCTTTGCATCTTCTGTCTTACCCTTTATACTGAATATCTTCTGTCTTATTTTATTCTAATCTTATCTCTCATCGAGTTAACTTCGATATCTTCTTCCAAATCATTCCCAAAGTCAACTATCTGTCTTTTTATTTTCTTTATCTGGTCTGGTGTCTTTTTTGGTTTTTCATATTTCTAATTGCACTTGTGATGCCCCCAAAATAGGTCCACACAACCCATTTTGAGTCGTCAAATACATACAAAAAAATTCAAATATAATTTTCCTATTTACAACTAACTGTTGAGAAAAATACGACCACACATACTGTGAGTTTTAATACAAATATTTTCTGTACACAATATCCACACTCAAATAAAGTTCTCATTACAAATATTGTCACACTATTATGAAGACTGCTATAGACTATCTCGGACCATCACTCTATTCCCCGACTAGCCCCAACTATATTCTCATTTCCTGAAGAGAACAATGAAAGAAAAGGGTGAGCTCAACCAGACCAATAAAGAATATTAAGACTAAGATAATGAAGAATAAATTATTCTTAGTCCTCAATAGTGAAAAATCTGATAGAATACAATAGACAACAAGTTTTAGATCAACAACTGCAGCGGAAATAATAATCCATTAGAAGAGTCAAGTAGAGCATGATGTCTACTATCTTCTGTGATTTAAAAGTTTATCATCAGTATTTTATCCCTGTAACACTAATCAATAATTATTTCAAAACAACGAATTATCTATGCACTACGGGCCAAAGATATTCGTTTGTATCACCAGTGGTCGTGATCATGCCAAGCATCTGTCCATCTATGCACTACGGGCCAAAGAAGACTTTAACCACAAACCATTATTTGTAACTTTAAAATTCATGATTATACCAATACACAATTCCTGATCATAATCATACCAATCAACAGTCCACCTTTACACTACGGGCCAAAGATGACTTTCACTACAATATAAGCATGATGATGATGACAATGATATAAAGAATGAATCAAGTGAGATCAAGGATAAATATTAAAGATTTAAAATTTAATTTATCCAAAGTTCAAAAATGTCCAAATTGTCAACATGATCACCAATTGTGGAGTAAAATTCAAGAATGATATTTAAGATTCAAATTTCAAAGATAATTTGGACAAAGAAAAGAAACTAAATTCCGTCGTGAATAATACTCCAGCATGAATAGTACCTCGGATGAATAGATTAAAATTTAATAAGAAAGTTCAAACCAATATTCCAGTGAAATGATGTTAGATAAAACGCAAACTATTAAGGATATTCTACTAATTTCAGAGATTTTTACCATTTAATAGTAAATTTATGGAAACAAATAATAATTTCATACCATAAATAGAGAAATATGAAAGAAAACGATATCCCTTGATGATTACAAAAGAAATTATATCCTATACGAGTATGAAAGAATATACAAAACTGCAAATGGATTTTTACCCGCCATGTGGTAATTCGCGTAGACAGATCATTTTCACAACTTAATAAAGAGTTAATACGAAGGGTTATTCATCAGGCATGCGGTAATCCGCCTACACAGGTTATTCTCACAGATTAATAAGGAATAAAATGACAACCCTTATGAGGCAATAAATGATATCCCTTATGAGTATGAAGAAAATAACATCATTTACATTAGTAGGAGACTAAATTTAACTGGTATAACTGTAAGACCCCAACTTTTTACGACTAAAGATTTAATTTTCTCTAAATATTATTCTAAATAGTAAGGTGGTAATTTAATAAATGTTATAGTTATGGGTGATATGTGCAAATTTTACAAAGTAAACAAGTTGTCATAAAATATTCATTGTCAGGGAATATTTTTTTTGTTAGGGAATATTCATACGACGGCGCAATCATTGGTGAACCCCATAATGAAATAAATGTCGAATGAAGAAAACGACAAAATATAAATTTTCTAAAAATTGATGGTGGAACTTTTACCGTTAAACTATTGAAATAACTGGTGATAAAAGTACAATAATATGCGTTGTTCCACAGTGGTACGTGGTATTGTACAGTAGCACACGGTATTGCATCGTATCTCTGATTATTGATTCTTACGTAAGAAGTCACTCAGTATTTCATTCAATAATTGCCACAGTAGTTGTTGCATACTATCTCATATAATTGATTCAATAATTGTTACAGTAACATCTGCATAATATTTTATATTATTAAATCAATAATTGACACGATACAGTTACTCATATTATTATTAAAATTATTGAATGTCTAAAAAGTTCTGTCGAGGAAAAGGGTTAGATTATTTAATTGCACGCCAGTACGGAGAAATCTTTATCGAAAAGCCCCCTCTTTTCCTAGGAATGATCTGGTTGTCAATATTGTGAGTTATAATATTAATGATGAATAATTATTGAAAGATTAAAAATGTGTTGATTGAAGATAAGTGAATTGTGGTAAATATTTATTCAATTTTTGATATAAATAGAGGGGTTTGTCATGAGACGTTTGTTGTAAGTTTGACTTTATGTATGGGACCCATAGGTCATCATCAAAGAGTCGCTTCTGCCAATAGTACGTGCCATTACCAGACATCAAACCACTTGCCTTTTGACATTACAGGTGTCAAAGCACTTTTCTTTTCACATTACAAGCTTTAAACTACTTGCCTTTTCACATTACCAGGCGTCAAGCCACTCGCCTCTTCACATTGCAAGGGCCAAGCTAGAAGTCTTCTATAAATAGAAGCTCATTTCTTCCTTCATTCTCACCAATTCACTAAAGTTATAGAAAGAGAAACTATAGAGAGAATAAGAGAGAAAGAAGAAGAGTATTCGTGAAGGAAGCACACACCGCCAACATAAAGTTCTGCTACTACACTATTGCAACATCTAGTCTTTTATTCAGGTAAAGGATGTTATTTTGCTTCAAACTCATAAGGGTTATCATTTTCTTCCTTATTAAACTGTGGGAATAACCTGTTTACGCAGATTACTGCATGCTTGGTGAATAACCCTTCGTATTCATTCTTTATTAAGTTGTGGAAATGATGCATCATACGGGATTCTGCATGCATGGAGTGAAAATTAATTTTGATTTCATATATTCTTTTATACTCCATATTATGTAAGTGATAATATTTTATTTCATATTCCTAAATTTAAACTTACTATGGTAAGTATTGCTTCTAAAATTCTTGAAAAGATTATAAATTCCTTTGGGTTTGCGATTCATCTAATATCATTTCACAGGAATCTTGGTCGGAACTTTCTTATTAAATTTTAATCTTTTCATGTCGGGATACTATTCATCTGGGCTATTATTCATACAGGAGTATTATTCATTCAGGGTACTATTCACACCGGAGTACTATTCACGATAGAATTTAATTTTCTTTTCTTGTCCAAATTATTTTTGAAATATGATACTTAAATATCATTCTTGAATTTTACTCCACAATTAGAGATCATGTTGAAAATTTGGACATACTTGAACTCTAGATAAATAAAATTATAAATCTCTAATATTTATCTTTGATCTCACTTGATTCATGCTTTATATAATTGTCATCATCCTCATAATTAGACTGTGGTGAAAGTCAACTTTGGCCCGTAGTGCAAAGATGAACTGTTAATTGGTATGATTCTGACCAAGAATTATGTATTGGTATAATTATGACCTTTAATGTTACATGCAAAGGTTTGTGGTAAAAGTCCTCATTACCGAGTAGTGCATAGATGGACAGGTATTTGGCATGATCATGACCACTGGTGATACAAACGATTATCTTTGCCTCGTAGTGCATAGATAATTCGTTGATTGGAAATAATTATTGATTGGTGCTATAGGGATAAAATATTGATGATGGACTTTTAAATCATAGAAGATAGCAAACATCATGTTCTACTTGACTCTTCTAATGGATTGTTATTTTCGCTGCAGTTGTTGATCTAAAACTTGTTATCTATTTTATTCTTTCAAATTTTTTCTTGTTGAGGACTAAGGATTATTTGTTTTAAATTATCTTAGTCATAATGTTCTTTACTGAGCTAGTTGAGCTCACCCTTTTCTTTCATTGTTCTTTTCAAGAAATGAGAATATGGCTGGGACTAGTCGGGGAATGGAGTGATGGTCCAAGATGGTTACTATAGTAGTCCTCAATATTCTATAAAATAGTGTGACAATAATTTTAAGGAGGAATTTATTTGAGTTTGGATATTGTCTACGAGATAATATTTGTATTGAAACTTACATCTTAAGTTTTGTTGTATTTTACACGATAATTAATAGTTGTATATAGGAAGTTTGTATTTGGATTTTATACCATGTATTTGGCGACTCAAAATGGGTTGTGTAGACCTCTTTTGGGGGCGTCATAGTTGGTATCAGAGCTTAGGGATATGATCTCTGATGGAGATCTGGGATTAGAATTGGGAGGAGAGAGACAAGTAAAACCTTCGCTAGTGTGTCCTACCTAAGCTTATTTGTTATTTAATTGGTCGATCGGAATAAAGGGATAATACGTGACATTTCAATTTTTTTAATTAACCCTTGTTTTGGGGCAGTATTTGAGAATGACATCTAAAAATCTGGAGATAAGCAATGGAGCACATTAGACCATTGAGACACTGCCAATCAATAACCAGGATAATGTGCATCAGGAAGGAAATAATCCTCCTGTAAACAACATCACCGACCAAATGATGAACGATGGGGTGTTTAAGAGCTTTCTATAATTCATGCAAAACCAAACGAGAGAGACTTATGTTCAAAATGCAGGTGAAAATAATGGTAACTCACGTCTGGTCACTGCCAAACAATTCGAGGAGTTGGGACCGCCAGAGTTTTTGGGAAAGCCAGAGTCATTTAAGGTAGAAGCTTGGATTAAGCAGATCACCAAAATATTTGATGTTCTGGGATACACAGAGGAGCCAAAGGTTCCCTTCGCCACCTTTATGTTGCATGGAGAGGCAGATTACTGGTGAGAATTTGTGAAATGTACTCAGCTTTTCGCACTTAAGATGTCTTGGGATAAGTTCCAAGAATTGTTCAACGACAAGTATTTTTCAGAAATTATTCGTCATATGAAGGAGGTGGAATTCATCAAACTAGAACTGAACAATATGATTGTATCATAATACGAGGCCAAGTTTACGGGATTATCCCGGTTTGAATCCCATTTAGTGGATAATGAGGAACAAATGACACGAATATTTTTGAGAGGTTTGATACCTAAAATTTGTTAATACCTCATTTCTCATTAATTATTGGAGCGAGATAATGAGACAGTTCAACTAAAAGATAACAACCGACAACACGATAATAGTCGTATTAGTGACAACAGTCATTGGAGCAATGATAACCAACGTGGAGGAAATTATCATGCCATAAATGGTAACCACTTCTGTGGTAATCATGGCCCAGACAATAGGAGAAGTGAACCAAGTGGAAACAACTTTAAAAAGAGAAGATTCAACAATGACAACGGAAAGACATCGACAGCAGCACCAGCAGCAACACCCGTTTCTAGGTAAGGAGAACGACAACCAGTTAGATGTTACAGATGCGGAGAGGAAAGAAACATCAGTCCAAACTATAGACAACCTTCCAAGGTGTGTCTCAGTTGTTTAAAGAACGGTCACATAGCTCGATTTTGTCATGTAGCAAAGTCAAGTCCAATTTTAATGGTGACACCAAAGGCGGGTACGAACAAGTCAAAGTTGGTGGTTCAGGGGACAGCTTTTGTCGTGACTTCCCAAAAAGCGAGGAACCCGAACGAAGTTATCACGGGTAAGCTAATCCTAAAGTCTTGCAAAGTTTATTGCTTACTAGATATCGGTTCTACCCACTCTTTTATTTCACCTGTTTGTGCTCAACGTTTGAACTTGACCCCTGAGAAATTAGACTTTGATTTATCTGTTAAAACTCTGTTAGGAGAAACGTTCATTACATCCACTGTTTATAAATCTTGTTTGATTCAAATCGGCACCCTCACATTACTTGTTGATCTCATCTCTTTGAAAATACTTGCATTTGATGTGATTTTAGGAATCGACTGGTTAACTACCCATCATGCTAAAATTTATTATTTTTGTAAGTAAGGTTGTTAGTTTTCGTATTCCTAACCAACCTGTTATGCGAATTCAAACAACCAAACCATTGAAATCAATCACTATCATCTCAAGCCATAAAGCTATTCGTTTATTGAAAAATGGATGTCAAGCTTTCTTAACCCATGTCACCGATTTAAACAAAAATACATCAAATTTGAATGATATTTCTGTTGTTAATAAATTCCCTGACGTATTTCCTGAAGAACTTCCTAGCCTACCCAAAGAACGTGAAATTGAATTTTGTATTGACATTGAACCCGGTACAAAACCCATTTCCAAAGCCCCATATCGAATGGCTCCTATTGAACTTCAGGAGTTAAAAGTCCAACTTCAGTAATTGTTAGACATCGGTTTCATACGTCCTAATACATCGCCTTGGGGTGCTCCTATTTTATTCGTAAAGAAGAAATATGGGAGTATGCGACTTTGCATTGACTATCGGGAGTTGAACCATATCACCATTAAAAATAGGTACACATTACCTCGCATTAATGACCTGTTTGACTAGTTGCAAGGTGCTCAATTCTCAAAAATTGATCTTCGTTCTGGGTATCATCAGTTAAAACTGATGACATTCCAAAGACTATTTTCAGAACTCAGTACGTGTAATATGAATTCTTAGTCATGTCTTTTGGATTAACCAATGCCCATGCTGCCTACATGGACATGATGAACCGAATATTCAAGGAATAATTGGATCATTTCGTGGTTGTCTTTATTGATGACATCCTAATATACTCCAAAAGTCTCAAATATTTCATCACCCAAAACAAACTCAACATGTGGCATTGACGTTGGCTTGAGATATTAAAAGATTACGACCATACCATCCAAGAAAAGCGAACGTGATAGCTAACGCGTTGAGTAGAAGATCATGTGTGGGTACGAGCGTAATATCGGCAACACAAAGTCCCATTTTGTATGACTTACAAAAGATGAAGATAGAGTTAAAGACTTCAAAGACCCACATGAAGATGATAAATATACGAGTAGAACCGACTTTAATCGATAAAGTCAAAGCTGCTCAAGCAGTAAACCCAGAGTTTGTACGTATGACTGCAGAAAAGATTCAAATGATCCAGCAACGTATACAAATAACACAAGATTGACAAAAGAGTTATGTTGATCTTCATCGAAGGGACGTGGAATTTAATGTCGAAGAACATGTATTGTTACGTGTTGCTCCATGGAAATGAGTTACGAGATTCAGAAAGAGAATGTGAGGAATAAGCATGTGAATGATATTTCTATTTATATATGATTTGATTATGATATATATGAATGAATATGAAAGTATGCTTGCATCAAGAAAAGCTGTAAAGTCCTTTGATAGATAATAAGAACATATATACAAGGACTTAAAATGAATTAACCAAAAGTGTTAGGTTAATCCTACATAAGCAAAACAACTTTGTAAAGTCCTTAAAAAGAAATGATGTACAAGGACTATAAATGTAGAAAGATCAAGCTTGTTAGGTTGATCTTATAATGTAATAGATAAAAGCATTCGATCGTCGAACCTTTACCGCACTGAAATTATAGTCTGCTAGAGTCAAGGAAAACTCGAGAGCTATCAAGGCAGAATCGTAGTCTGCAAGATAATAGATCTCAGAGTTCGTAGACTGCCAGGAGAGACGAGGAAGGATCATAGGTGTCGAAAAGAACTTCCTCTCGTAGTAGTCTGTAGGAAGTCATGTTCGTAATCGAGAGACAACTTTGTCTGAGCCGATGAACATCTCTTAAAGCCAAGTCAAGAATCGTAGACTATACTCAGAGTCGTAGAGTCTACTGATCATATCAGAGGCAGAGATGGTAGTCGAGCAAGATCAGATAAAGATAACTAGCATAAAGACAGAAATCGTAGAGTGTCAAGATCTGATCTCGGAGTCGTAGTGTCTGCATAGCCAAAGCTGAATTGTAGAGTACAGAACTAAGGCCCCAACAGATGTGCTCACAACGCCAAGGCAGAATCGTAGAGCAAAAAAGATTCTCAACAAATGAGCACTCCCAGAATATCCAAAGTATGAAGCCTCTGTTCTAAGCTACAAAGTTACATCCAACCTAAAGGAAACCAGAGAGCACTAAACGAATGGCATGCAAGATAACAGAAGATCTAAGCACCAACCCAATCAACATTCAGATTAAGTTGTGAAGCCATTCAAGTTGAAGACTTCCATAAGTTAATCAGAAGAAGACTTCAATCAAAGTAACTGACTATGAAAAGTCAGTAAGTGCAGTAGTTGTCAAGTAAATAGAAGATGACGATCTTGGAAGCAACCAGGATCGTAGTGTTTGCCAAACAAAGAAGGAACTGATAGAGTGTACACAAAGATACTGGTCAGCCTATGAAGAACAAGGCTAAAGTGATTAAGCATTGGGTCAGTCCATTGATGATAAGTGAACGGGAGATCACAAGGAGAAAGCGAGATGGACACGCCACAAATCTGAAGTGTCTTTCTCTTCAAAAGGTGCCAGAACAAGGAGTCAATCCATCAGTATCTGAGAGCAGTCGAAGCAAATAGAAATATTGAAGCACTATATAAAAGAAAAAAGAGGTGTTCTACATTGAAGATCCAATCAACACTCTTCAGGATCGTAGTGTTGCCTCTACCTATCAATGAGCAAACATTCAACAAGACACTACGATCAGGTCCAAGAAGATATGCATCAGAATCGTAGAGTTCGGTCGTCTGAAGGTTGAAGCATTGACAACAGTTCAATCTGAAGATTGATATTCGAACAGAGCTTATTAAGAGCATCGATGCAAAAGGACAATCTCTGATCGAGAAATCAGAAGGAGGGAATAAAATCGACTACCTGCCCGAGACATTATAGTGACATCTCTCGGCGGTGGTAGGTGAAACGATGAAGCTGCGATTGTCGAGAAAGTTTATGTCACATCACATCTGCAGTCTACACCAAACAACTCGAGATCTGCGAAGTAATTCAAATAACTCCCAATGGCTACATTCCAACGGAAAGATTGTGAAGGAGTATAAATCAACAATAGCTTCAAAGATCAGAGGTTACTGAAGTTGCTGAGGTTGGAGAAATGGTGTACTGATCTAAATAACGTAAAATAGTGAGTGACCAATGAAGGTTCAAAAGCTCACTCTACGATCCACCAAGAACACTTGGAGACAAACAAAGAAAGAAGTAGAAGTGAGAGTTCTACAATGTATAAGTGAGAGTTCTACTACAAAAAGAAATGTTCTGAACTGCAGAGAGAAAGAAGAGCATCAATGTCATCTTGATGTCCATCATGGGAAGACTCTAAGTACCAGAGAGAATAGCTTACACTCGTCTTAGCAAGTCCATCATGAGAAGGCATCAAGTATCAAGAAAGAAGATCACCAATGCCATCATGGTGTCAAGCATGAGAAAGTTTCTAAGTACCTAACAGAAGAGCCTACACTCATCTTAGAAACTCATCATATGCAACCATCAAGTATCAAGAAGAATAATCTTCACTGTAGTTCAATAAGGGATCATCAGAAGTGGTTGAGTATCTGAAGAAGCTAAGCATCATGGAACACTCAACTGCACCTCAAGGATGATCACTTCAAGCTGCTAAGCATTCAGAGATAAAGAGCTTAAAAGGCATCTTAGCAACACCTCCAACAAACAATCAACTATCAACAAGAAGCCAGGGCCTTAGGAGTCCTTGTCCGGAGGGACTAAATGAAGTTCCAAGCCTGCTGAGCTTGAAGAGTTCTAAGGGAACTAGAGAAGTTCCAAGCTTGCTGGGCTTGAAGAGTTCTTAGTGAACTGAACTTCCAAGGCTGCTGGCCTTGAAGGAATCTTAGTGATTCAGGGTGCTACCCTTCCTTAGTGGAAATCCTGCTAGTTGAAAGCAGATGAGTGGATTAGGAGCTTAAGTCTCTGAACCACTTAAAATCCCTTGTGTCTTTTACTTTATGTCATTTACATTATGTACTTAGCGCTTTATAAGCTGCTATGTATGTATTAATAGCTACTTTACCCTTGAACTAACTCTAAGAATAATATATGTATGATTATGAATATATCAATGAAGGGGATCTTTTACTTATTCTGTTGTGCTTGAAAAGATTCTTATGTTTGTCATATGCTAATTAATTAGCAATACAAAATAAAAGAGAAAAGTATTTGAAAATTAAAAAAGTATATATTCAACCCCCCCCCCCCCTTCTAGATCTATTGTGTGCCTATTGGGAACTAACAGAGAGGAAAGCTCAACCCTCGATTTAGTGGTCCATTTAAAATCCTCAATCGAGTAGGAATTGTGGCCTATAGACTCGTCTTACCGCCAATCATGTCTCGTGTTCATAACATTTTCCACATATCTATGCTACATAAATATGTAGAAGACCCAAACCACATTATTGAATTAGAACCAGACGAGATAACCGAAGATTTAATGTATGAGGAGGTACATGTTAAGATCTTGGATAAGAAGGATCATATTTTACACTCAAAGGTTATACCTCAAGTCAAAGTTTTATGGAGAAACCATGATATTGAGAAAATGACCTGGGACTTAGAATCTGAAATGAAAGTAAGGTATCCTCACATTTTCAAAATACCAGGTATGTACATCAATTTTAAGGACGAAATTTTATAAGGAGGGGAGATTGTAAGACCCTAACTTTTTATGAATAAAGATTTAATTTTCTCTAAATATTATTCTAAATAGTAAGGTGATAATTTTATAAATGTTATAGTTATGGGTGGTATATACAAATTTTACAAAGTAAACAAGTTGTCATAAAATATTCGTTATGTCGGGGAATATTCATACGACGGAGCAATTATTGGCGGGCCCCATAATGGAACAACTGTCGGATAAAGAAAACGATAAAATATAAGTTTTCTAAAAATTAACGACGGAACTTTTACCGTTAAACTGTTGAAATACCCGGTGATAAAAGTACAGTAATACGCGTTGCTCCACAGTGGTATGCAGTATTGCACAGTAGCACACGATATTGCACAGTATATCTTATTATTGATTCTTTTGTAAGAAGTCACTCAATATTTCATTCAATAATTGCCACAATAGTTGCTGCATAGTATCTCATATTATTGATTCAATAATTATTACAGTAACATCTGCACAATATTTTATATTATTAAATCAATAATTGACACGTCGTAGTTACTCATATTATTATTATTATCACTATTGACAATTTCTAGAAAGTTTTGTCGAGGAAAGGGGTTAGGTTATTTAATTGCACGCCAGTAAGGAGAAATTTTTATCAGAAAGCCCCCTCTTTCCTATGAACGATATGGTTGTCAATATTGTGAGTTATAATATTAATGATGAATAATTATTGAAAGATTAAAAATGTGTTGATTGAAGATAAGTGAATTATGGTAAATATTTATTCAATTTTTGATATAAATAGAGGGGTTTGTCATGAGACGTTTGTTGTAAGTTTGGCTTATTCTATGGGATCCATAGGTCGTCATCTAAGAGTCACTTTCACCTATAGTACATGCCATTACCAGACATCAAACCACTTTCCTTTTCACATTACAGGTGTCAAACCACTTGTCTTTTCACATTACAAGCTTCAAACAACTTGCCTTTTCACATTACCAGGCGTCAAGCCACTTGCCTCTTTACATTGTAAGGGCCAAGCTAGAAGTCTTCTATAAATAGAAGCCCATTTCTTCATTTATTCTCACCAATTCACTAAAGCTATAGAAAGAGAAACTATAGAGAGAGAATAAGAAAGAAAGAAGAAGAGTATTCGAGAAGGAAGCACACACCACCAACACAAAGTTCTGCTACTACATTATTGCAACATCTAGTCTTTTATTAAGGTAAAAGATGTTATTTTGCTTCATACTCATAAGGGTTGTCATTTTATTCCTTATTAAACTATGGGAATAACCTGTTTACGCAGATTATCGTATGCCTGGTGAATAACCCTTCGTATTCGTTCTTTATTAAGTTGCGGAAATGATCTGTCTACGCGGATTACTGCATGACGGGTGAAAATTAATTTGCAGCTTCATATATTCTTTTATACTCCATATTATGTAAGTGATAATATTTTATTTCATATTCCTAAATCTAAACTTACTATGGTAAGTATTGCTTCTAAAATTCTTGAAAAGATTATAAATTCCTTTGGGTTTGCGCTTCATCTAATATCATTTCACAGGAATCTTAGTCGGAACTTTCTTATTAAATTTTAAATCTTTTCATGCCCCGAAGTACTATTCATTCTAAGCTCTTATTCATACAAGAGTACTATTCATTGGGGAGTCTTATTCAATTTGAAAGAATCTTATTCACGATAGAATTTAATTTTCTTTTCTTGTCCAAATTATTTTTGAAATATGATACTTAAATATCATTCTTGAATTTTACTCCACAATTAGAGATCATGTTGAAAATTTGGACATACTTGAACTCTAGATAAATAAAATTATAAATCTCTAATATTTATCTTTGATCTCACTTGATTCATGCTTTATATAATTGTCATCATCCTCATAATTAGACTGTGGTGAAAGTTAACTTTGGCCCGTAGTGCAAAGATGAACTGTTAATTGGTATGATTCTGACCAAGAATTGTGTATTGGTATAATTATGACCTTTAATGTTACATGCAAAGGTTTGTGGTAAAAGTCCTCATTACCGAGTAGTGCATAGATGGACAGGTATTTGGCATGATCATGACCACTGGTGATACAAACGATTATCTTTGGCCCGTAGTACATAGATAATTTGTTGATTGGAAATAATTATTGATTGGTGTTATAGGGATAAAATATTGATGATGGACTTTTAAATCATAGAAGATAGTAAACATCATGTTCTACTTGACTCTTCTAATGGATTGTTATTTTCGTTGTAGTTGTTGATCTAAAACTTGTTGTCTATTTTATTCTATCAGATTTTTTCTTGTTGAGGACTAAGGATAATTTATTTTAAATTATCTTAGTCATAATGTTCTTTACTGGGCTAGTTAAGCTCACCCTTTTCTTTCATTGTTCTTTTCAAGAAATGAGACTATGGTTGGGACTAGTCGGGGAATGGAGTGATGGTCCAAGATGGTTACTATAGTAGTCCTCAATATTCTATAAAATAGTGTGACAATAATTTTAATAAGGACTTTATTTGAGTTTGGATATTGTCTACGAGATAATATTTGTATTGAAAATTACAGCTTATATTTTGTCGTATTTTACACGACAGTTAATAGTTGTATATAGGAAGTTTGTATTTGGATTTTATACCATGTATTTGGCCACTCAGAATGGGTTGTGTAGACCTATTTTGGGGGCGTCACAGTTGGTATCAGAGCTTAGGGATATGATCTCTAGTGGAGATCTGGGATTAGAATTGGGAGGGGAGAGACGAGTAAAACCTTCGCTAGTGTGTCCTACCTAAGCTTATTTGTTATTTAATTGGTCGGTCAGAATAAAGGGATAATACGTGACATTTCAATTTCTTTAATTAACCCTTGTTTTGTGACAGTATTTGAGAATGACATCTAAAAATCTGGAGATAAGCAATGGAGCACATGAGACCATTGAGACACTGCCAATCAATAACCAGGATAATGTGCATCAGAAAGGCAATAATCCTCCTATACACAACACCACCGACCAAATGATGAACGATGGGGTGTTTAAGACATTTATATAATTTATGCAACACCAAACGAGAGAGACTTATGTTCAAAATGCAGGTGAAAACAATGGTAACTCACGTCTGGTCACTGCAAAACAATTCAAGGAGTTGGGACCACCGGAGTTTTAGGGAAAGCTAGAGCCATTTAAGGCAGAAGCTTGGATTAAGCAGATCACCAAATTATTTGATGTTCTGGGATGTTTAATTTTTGATATAAATAGAGGAGTTTTTCATGAGACATTTGTTATAAGTTTGGCTTATTTTATGGGACTCATAGGTCATCATCTAAGAGTCATTATCACTAATAGTACTTGCCTTTACCAGACGTCAAACCACTTGCCTTTTCACATTACAGACGTTAAACCACTTGCCTTTTAACATTATAGGCGTCAAACCACTTACCTTTTCACATTACAGACGTTAAACCACTTGCCTTTTCACATTACCAGGCGTCAAGCCACTTGCCTCTTCACATTGCAAGGGCCAAGCTAGAATTCTTCTATAAATAGAGGAGTTTGTCATGAGACGTTTGTTATAAGTTTGGCTTATTCTATGGGACCCATAGGTCATCATCTAAGAGCCACTTTTGCCAATAGTACTTGCCTTTACCAGACGTTAAACCACTTGCCTTTTCACATTACTCGCGTCAAACCACTTGTCTTTTCATATTACAAGCTTCAAACCACTTGCCTTTTCACATTACTAGGCATCAAGCCACTTGCCTCTTCACATTGCAAGGGCCAAGCTAGAATTCTTCTATAAATAGAAGCTCATTTCTTCCTTCATTCTCACCAATTCACTAAATCTATAGAAAGAGAAACTATAGAGAGAGAATAAGAAAGAAAGAAGAAGAGTATTCGAGAAGGAAGCACACACCACCAACATAAAGTTCTGTTACTACACTAGTGCAATATCTAGTCTTTTATTAAGGTAAAAGATGTTATTTTCTTCATACGCATAAGGGTTGTCATTCTATTCCTTATTAAATTATGGGAATAATCTGTCTACACGGATTACCGCATGTCGGTTGAATAACCATTCGTATTCATTCTTTATTAAGTAGTGGAAATGATCTGTCTACGCGGATTACCGCATGATGGGTGAAAATTCATTTACAGTTTCGTATATTCGTTTATACTCCATATTATGTAAGTGATATTATTTCATTTCATATTCCTAAATCTAAACTTACTACGGTAAGTATTGCTTCTATAATTCTTGAAATGATTAGAAATTTCTTGAGGTTTGCGCTTCATCTAATATCATTTCACTGGAATCTTGGTCAGAACTTTCTTATTAAATTTTAATCTTTTCATGTCGGGGTACTATTCATCCAGAATACTATTCATACCAAAGTACTATTCATACCGAAGTACTATTCATCCAGGGTACTATTCACAATATAATTTAATTTTCTTTTCTTGTCCAAATTATTTTTGAAACATGAATCTTATATATCATTGTTACTCCACAATTAGAGATCATGTTGAAAATTTAGACATAATTGAACTCTAGATAAATTAAATTATAAATCTTTAATATTTATCTTTGATCTCACTTGATTCATGTTTTATATGATTGTCATCATCATCATGCTTATACTGTGGTGAAAGTCATCTTTGGCCTGTAGTGCAAAGATGAACTGTTGATTGGTATGATTATGACCATGAATTGTGTATTGGTATAATCATGACCTTTAATGTTACAGGCAAAGGTTTGTGATGAAAGTCCTCTTTGGCCCATAGTGCATAGATGAACAGGTGTTTGACATTATCATGACCACTGGTGATACAAACAAATATCTTTGGCCCATAGTGCATTGATGAGTGAGTTTTATACCCATGAATTGAGTGCGTTTAAGCTTAATCTTTTGAAAGTTTTTAAGTGTTTGTGTCTATTCATGCATGTTTGATGTTGTTTTGTAGGAATTGGGACAAAAATTACTTGAATCGACGTTTGGGGTTACTAGATTCGCATTTTTAGCTTACCATTGACATAGCAGCTACTTTAGGGCCAATTTCAGAATTGCTCCAGCCCTTATTTCGAAAAACTCAAAGAATGAAAGTTTTAGATCTACGTCTCCTCTTTTCGGAACAACTTGAATCATCAAAATCGGATTTCAGACGAAAAAGTTATGGCCATTTTCCCAAAGGGCGCCCAGAAGAAGAATTCCAGCACCGTGAGCAGCGTCGGGGCGTTAGGGTAGGGACAGATCAATTTGGGACGCAATTTTGGGCGAATTTTGATACTTCTTTGACTCTAAATTGGATTGGGTTTCCTCTTAAGCTAGAAATTGGACTTGTAACCTATAAATACATGATGTGAGGCATAGTATAGGGGGGATTAGATAGATTAGATTAGAAAAAATACTCCAATAGATTAGAACATAAACCCTAGTTCTTCATTAGCCATTGGAGATTAAAGCTACTTGAAGAACACTGAAGATTCAAATCAAGAGCGAAAGAGGAGGCTCAAGACTGCTGACAACAAATTTTATTCTCTTCTCTTATCTTACTTTTGTCTTTTAATGTTTATTTAATTGTGGATTCTAGATTTTAATTAAATGATAATGAACTAAATTCTTGTTTAAGATTGCAAAGAATCTTATTGTGTGACTTATTTTAGTATGCTTCTCTGTTAATTACTGTGATCTATTCTATGGATTGTCTATTATGATTGCGTTTAATTGTTTACTTGTCTAGCTAACGATTACCATGATAATTTATATGAATTTGGGAGATGAAATATAGATTTAGATCTGATCATATTAGGATGTGATTGTGTTTTTTGTAAGGTGATGGAATTCATAATTTGTGTTTAGGATAGGGATATACCTTTACGCCGCATGTAATCTGATAGAGAACCTGTGAATTAGTTAATTAGGGTGTTTGATTCAATTCTATCAACTGTGGATTTAGATTAATATGTTTGTTATGCATCGGAAGGTGGTTAGAAATACTAATAAGTTCCTAATTAACAATCCAAAATAATGAGCATAATTAATAAGAAGTATTTTAATATAAGTAAAACAATAAGTGAAGTTGTGATCTTTAATCTCCATAACCTGATTTTCAACTAGTGGTGGTAGTAGTAGTAGTTTAATTATATATTTTAATTCACAATATTAAATTGATCATTTAAATAAAATTAGTTTGGTTAAGAATTAGTACTTAGTGATTTTTATTAAATAATTACTCGTGGGAACGATACTCTACTTTCACTTTATTACTTGTTAACCGTGTATACTTGCACGTATGTTTTGATTGTGAAATCGATCGACATGCATAGATACTTCGTCGATTATAAATAATTATTGATTGGTGTTACACGGATAAAATATTGATGATGGACTTTTAAATAATAGAAGATAGTAGACATCATGCTTTACTTGACTCTTCTAATGCATTGTTATTTCCGCTGCATTTGTTTATCTAAAACTTGTTGTCTATTGTATTCTATCATATTTTTCCCTGCTAAGGACTAAGAATAATTTGTTCTTCATTATCTTAGTTATAATATTTTTTACTGGGCTAGTTGAGCTCACCCTTTTCTTTCATTGTTCTCTTCAGGAAATGAGAATATAGCTGGGACTAGTCGGGGAATGGAGTGATGGTCCAAGATGGTTACTATAGTAGTCCTCACTATTCTATAAAATAGTGTGATAATAATTGTAATGAGGACTTTATTTGAGTTTGGATATTGTCTACGAGACAATATTTGTATTGAAACTCACAGCTTATATTTTGTCGTATTTTACACGACAGATAATAGTTGTATATAGGAAGTTTGTATTTAGATTCTGTACCATGTATTTGGCGACTCAGAATGGCTTGTGTAGACCTATTTTGGGGGTGTCACAATAACGGAGATTATCTTAAGGAAATCTTGCACTATTAGCTACACGCAAAGTATATTTATACTCGAAAAAAATACACACAATATTATAGAAGAAGAATTCTCTAATTCTGGTGTGATTTTTATTTCTTAACTAAACAACCTATTTATAGTAGAATAGCAGGGCACTATTTAAAAATAATCACGGACGAAATAGTGAATTTTCTTAAATTTCGTCTGATTTTACTATTCATCTAAATTATTCTAATAAAACAAATAACTTTATATATAATATAATATATTCTAATAAAATAAATAACTTTATCTAAATATTATACAAAGTTTTCTGTTTTATATAAAAAAAATTCTCATTTATTACTATTATAATAATAATAAAATAAAAATTGAAATAATTTTCTGCCGACGATTTGAAAAATTAGCATGTTCCCCCATAGAATAAAAAGTCAAACTTACAACAAACGCCTCATGATAAACCCCTCTATATATCAAAAATTGAATAAATATCTATCACAAATTACTTATCTTCAATCAACACATTTTTAATCTTTCAACAATTATTCACCATTAATATTATAAATTCACAATACTGACAACCAGATCGTTCCCAAGAAAGAGAGGGCTTTCCAATAAGGATTTCTCCTTAGTGGCGCGCAAGTAAATAACCTAACCCCTTTCCTCAACAGAACTTTCTAGACATTATCGATAATGCTAATCAATAATATCATTTCAATAATATGAGTTACTATATCTTGACAATTAATAATATAAAATATTGTGCAGATGTTACTATAACAATTATTAAATCAATAATATGAGATACTATGTTATTTCTACTGTAGCAATTATTGAATGAAATACTAAGTGACTTCTTACGTAAGAATCAATAATCAAAGATATTATGCAATACCGTGTGTTACTGTGCAATACCGCGTACCATTGTAGAACAACGCGTATTAATGTACTTTTATCACATGGTATTTCAATAGTTTAACGGTAAAAGTCTTGTCGTTATTTTATAAAAAAAGTTATTTCTATCGCTTTCTATATCCGACAATTATTCCGTTATGGGGTCTACCAATGATTGCGCCGTCGTACGAATATTCTCCGATAAAAAGAATATTCTTCGACCAAACAAATATTTTTTGACAACTGTTTACTTTGTAAAATTTGCACATATTACCCATAACTATAACATTTATTAAATTATCACCTTACTATTTAGAATAATATTTAAAGAAAAATAAATATTTATTCAAAAAAATTTGGGGTCTTATAGCACTCATGTTTTATCTCTCCCAAATTTTGCTTGATGTCATGTTTTGTCTCTCCAGATTTAGCCTCCAATTTGATGTTTTGTACCTTTGAAACAATATATTCTTCATAGCCCAGTTTAGTATTGTATGGTGTAATTTTGATCCAAAACAAACAATTCTTTCCACATATATTATGAATTGTTGGTGGCAGTTCTTGTATATGTATACCTCGCATAATATTGAATGATTATCAAGTGTGAATGTGTGATATAATATTTTGTTATATGAATAATGTTTATTTGAAAAAGACTCTTACTGTTTGTGGAGATTCTTTGTTGACCTCATTCATAAGTTGTTCGATAGAAACTCCTATAAGTTGTGTAGCTTCTCGATTGAACATGAAAAATGTTATTTCCCCTGTGATATCCTTTACCTTTATTGTCAGCTTGTACCGTTTGGTACTTCATTTTGTTCTCCCGAATAATTTTGGCATTGAAATTCTGCGAGGAACTCCTTAATTTGTTTGAGGCAGTTATTGCAGGTTACATAGTACCATCCTTGCTCCAGTACAATGTCAACTATTGTGACCTCACATGTGCACTACTACATGAACTATAGGGGTGATATTCGTTTTGTAAGCATTAGAGTATTTGTTATTGTCACTTTTTTTAATAAAATGTTAAAGAGTTAGAAGTAAAGAGATTTACATCTGATCCCTCTGACAGCTTCACATTAAGGAGTTTTTCAATCTATAGTCGCTCAATTGTATCATCTTTCTCTTTATTTTCCCCTAGCTGAGATTTTGCAATATAGATTAATGTCAGTTGTTTTTTTTGTTCTGGTTTGAGCTCTTGAACCTCAAAGACTATGTATTCTTCATAGCCTCTTTCAGTGTTATAGGAAGTGATTTTGACTTGAAACAAACAATTCTTTTTGCAGATATTATATAAAGTTGGTGGAATGTCTTGCATTGATATATTTTGTGATTTTATTAGTAGATATGACACTACTATTATAATAATATAACACTATATAATGGAAGATGTTATTATAAAATTATTTGATTTATAAGTAATGTAATGAATTTAACGTGAGTTCATTTCTTCCATTGATGAGATGGGCAATAGGAACATCTATG
Source organism: Panax ginseng (assembly GCA_020205605.1). Classification (NCBI taxonomy): domain Eukaryota; kingdom Viridiplantae; phylum Streptophyta; class Magnoliopsida; order Apiales; family Araliaceae; genus Panax; species Panax ginseng. The sequence goes on from CM035146.1 coordinate 13,788,805, forward strand.
AGGTGTGCAACCTCTCGATTGAACAAGACAAATTATATTTCTCATGTGTTATCCTTAACTTTGACGGTGACTTTGTAACATTGTGTAGTCCCAATATCTTCATCTAAGCAGTTTTGACATTATAATTTGCCTGATTTATCCTTTATCTTATAGAAACATTTATTGCATGCAAGATAGTGCCACCCTTGATCAAAAACTATATCATCAATTGTTACTTTACACGTACAGTACATAAAATGTAAGCATTGAGAGATTTTTTAGTAAGTGTCAATGTAAAGTGTAAAATGAAAAATCTTTTGGAGCAATACTAAAAATTCAGTTATAGTAAGTATTTACCTCTGAACCCGTGGTAGTTTAGCATTTAACAGCTATTCTATACACAAACGTTCAATGTCATAGTTTTCTTGATGTGTGTGAAATTAAATGTTTAGTAAAATTTCAATAGCTGAGGTCATTCCTTCATTGTTTTGTGTACTACTCCTTATGATGGCTACCGGTTGGTAACGAATGTTAAAATAAACCCTTGTTGCAGTTGTTGATGATAAATTCACCTCATCAAAAATAAAATAAGTACAAGTTCGTAATCATTCCTATAAACAAAAACGAATTCCTAACTCACCTCTAAATTTCTTTGCAGGTGTTCCAGTCACTACTATAACAATCAAATTGTCATTTTGTCTCAAAAATCTCTTTGAAAATGTAAGGCATGTTCTCCCCCACAAAGTTACTGTGATTATGTATTAGTTGTTTACAACAACATAAAAATATCATTATTAGTATGACGTGCATATTTAATCAGAAAAACACCACACAATTTATGAAACATACCTCTCATTCTTTAAGAGAATGTCCAGTTTTTGATTTCCTTGACCAAGTATTTGTAGGTTAGTTATTGTTGTAAGTTGTCCAATAGCATTTTTCATAAAATAAAAAATATATAATATAATAAGTATATGAATATAGTTTTTTATTATTCGTTGTGTAATGAGGTTTTGAGTAATTTTATCTTTTTACCTATGAGATGTGTTTTATCTCCAGCCTTGTTTCTTGTAATTTCGTCAAATGTTGATAACTCAAATTTATACCTTGGAATTATATTTGTGTTGTTTACCTGAGTTATGATTGTCTTGTGAAAAAAAGTTAATCCCCTTATAATCATTAATTGTCTTATATCTAGGCAGACCTGGTACAATCTTAAAATTGGTTCTGACGTATATGTTGTCTTTGTCTAATTTTTTCATGTACTGGACTTGTTGGTTAAATCTCAAAATCAGCATCATGTGATTATCCTGCGAGATGATGCAAATAATGTATTTATAAGATAATAACTTTAAATTCTTGGGAAAATATGTTAGAAGTACTATAAAATTTAGAATAGTACCTCTTCATCAAGTAATATAGTTGTGGTATTGACAATCTGTCCAATGCTCAAATTGATCTCATCCCACATTCTTGTTAATCTGACCTTTATTATACAATCATCTCTATCACTTGTTAACTTGTTCAAAGGTAAATGATTTCTTGACATACTTGTGACGCTCCCAAAATAGGTATACATCACTCATCTTGGGTTGTCAAAAATATGGTACTGAATACAAATACAAACTTAATTATACAACATGAACTGAGAGTTTTTACACGAATATTATCTCATAGACAATATCCAAACTCAAATTCAATCATCATTACATTTATTATCACACTAAATAGTGAGGACTACTAAAACAACCATTTCGGACCATCACTCCGTTCCCCGACTAGTCCTAGCTACGTTCTCATTTCTTGAAGAGAACAATGAAAGAAAAATGGTGAGCTCAACTAGCCCAGTAAGAAATATTATGACTAAGATAAAGTAGAATAAATTATCGTTAGCGTTCAACAGTGTTACATTGATAAAATACAATAAACATCAAGTTTAACTGCAGCGGAATAAGCAATCCATTAGAAGAGTCAAGTAGAGCATGATATCTACTATCTTCTGTGATTTAAAAAGTTTATCATCAATTTTATTGCTGAGACTCAGTTTAATAAATAATCCACATCATCGAATCATCCTTGCACTACGGCTAAGGATATTCATTAGTATCACGTCCACAAATTATCCATGTACTATGGGCCAAGGATATTCGTGTAATCATAAATGGTCATGATCATTCCAACAATTGTCCATCAATGCACTACGGGCCAATGAGGACTTTTACCACATCATTTGTAACATTACGGGTCATGATTATACCGAATAATCCCTGGTCATAATCATACCAATCAATAGTCCATCTATGAACGTAAGCCAAAGATGACTTTCATCACAATATAAGTATGAGGATGATGACAATGATATAAGAATTCAATTAAAAGAAAGCAGAGGATAAATTTTTAAAGATTTATAATTTAATTTATCTAGAATTTAATAGTGTCCAAATTGTCAACATGATACTGCTTTGTGGAGTAAAATTCAAGAATAATATTGTATCAAAAATGATTTGGACAACAAAAAAATCATTTTTTGTCATGAATAGTATCCCGAGTGAATAGTACTTCATGAATAGTACCCGTGAATAGTACTTTATGAATAATACCCGTAAATAGTATCCCGTGAATAGTATCCCGTGAATAGTATTCTGGCATGAAAAGATCAATAATTATCAAGAATGAATAATATTTCCATGAAAAGATATTGGATGAAGCGCAAATATCAAGGATATTCTACTAATTTTACGAAGTATAGAAACAATACTTTAACAGAATGAGTGTAGAATTAGGAATACGAAATAAAATAATATTACTCACATACTACAGAGTATGGAAGAAAATATTATTTCTTACGAATCCTGAACAAAAATAATATCACTTACCTTAGAAGAAGACTGGATACTGAAATAGTGAAGTAGCAGAATACTCTTCTTCTTTCTCTCTATAGCTTCTCTCTCTATAATTGCTCTTGTGAGTCTTAGTGAATTGGTGAGAATAAAAGAAGAATGAGCTTCTATTTATAGGAAAATATAGTTTCGATAATTGCACGCTTTGGGGCTCGAATTATTACAGTATAGTACCTTCATCTTTTCTTTTATTTTTAATTTAGTCCTACAAGTATTATCAATCTTGCACCACCTTCCCTAATAGTACGTGCATGTGAATCAATGGTTCCATTCATGTGAACAAATAGTTAAATGCATGTGAACTAATAGCAATTAATTACTCATTTATCCAATTAATTATCTGTTTGGTCAATAAAACATCCAGAAATCAATTATTATAGAAATAAATGTCGATTTTCACTAACACTAATAATCCCAACACAATGGAAATATCAATTTCATCTATAATCAACACGAACTTATTCATCATTAATATTATAACACACAGTATTTAACAACCAAATCATTCCTAGAAAAGAGGGGGCTTTCCGATAAGGATTTCTCCCTATTGGCGCGCAATTAGGTGACCAAACCCCTTTCCTCAACAGAACTTTCTAGACATCGTCAATATTATAAATAATAATATGAATAATTTTGTCGTCTCAATTATTGATTTAAAAATATAAAATATTATGCAGATGATATTGTAATAATTGAATCAATAATATGATAGATATTATGTAGCAATTACTGTAGCAATAATCGAGTATAACTGAGTGACTTCTCACATAAGCATCAATAATCAATACCGTGTACTACTATGTAACCACACGTATTACTGTACTTTTACCACCGGGTATTTCAACAGTTTAACGGTAAAAAATTTCGTCGTTATTTTTATAAAAAGATAATTATATTATTTTCTAACTCCGACAATACTTTCGTTGTGGGGTCCACCAATGATTGTATCGTCGTACGAATATTCCCCGATCAAACAAATATTTTATAATCACTTGCTTACTTTGCAAAATTTATAAATATTATCCACAACTATAACATTATAACAAATTCACACCATAATATTCAAAAATATATTTTGAGAAAAATTAATCTTTATTCATAAAAGTTGGGGTCTTACAATACTGACTAAGTTTATAAAAAAATTGTAGATGGAGTAGTTATGTGTGTAGAATGAGCTTTTTATAGTGTGAAGTATTATGATACTTATTGTTTTAATTTAATATATTTAATTTATGATTTTTGACTGTTTAGTGAAAAGTCATTCTTAATGATTTTATTAAAGATATTTTTAGTGTTCATGAATCTTGCTTTCTCATATTCTTAATGTCTTTTTTTAAAATTATTTTAAATGTTCATGAATCTTGTTTTCTCATATTCTTAAATGTGGAGTACTTGTGTACGAATAAGTTCAAAGAATAGTTTTAAATGTGGAGTACTTGTGTGAATAAGTGTGTTTACACACACACACACACACACACACATATATATATATATATATGGGTTCCCATCCGTGGCAACCGGTTGCCACGGATACTATTCAGCAACCATGATCTTAACCCTTGATCTCGATATTGAATGACACAATTTAATCACAATTTTTTCCTGCCGCTAGAGGCTCTAGCGGTAGTACTATTCCTTAAATTGACATAACAAATTACCAAAAAAGTCCCTCATAGCTATTTTACTTTAATGTTGTCTTATCATTTTACTTAACTTGGGAACAAAGTAAATTAATAAATTGAGTAAATGAGGTTATTATGTCAAGTGAATTTTTGTGCCCATCAGTTATTGAATTAGAGCTAGCATACATTTAATAATATTTAATTAAATATTTATTCTTTTAAAAGATTTTAATTAAATGTTAAATTAAAATATTTATCTAAACATTAAATATTTTAATTTATTACCTTGTATGTTAAGATTTTTTATTCTTTTTAAAAAGCTAAAGATTTTTTTATTATTTTTAAAAAGCAAAAAAAATTTAATTACTTTAGCTTTTTTATATTTTCGTAATTATGCACATGTAAAAAGTTAATTTATATAGTGAATATAGAGTATATTTTGTCATAAACTATACTCTACGATATACTTAATTAAAAAGAATAAAAAAATCTTTTTGCTTTTTGTGTACTTTTATCACCTTGTATGTCAGCGGAAAGGCCTTGACAAAAAGCAAAAAAATTTCAATATGCAATTTATGCTAGCTCTAATTCAATAACTGATGGGCACAAAAATTCACTTGACATAATAACCTCATTTACTCAATTTATTAATTTACTTTGTTCCCAAGTTAAGTAAAATGATTGAGGATGAGTTTCTTATATGTGTTTGTAAAACAGTTTTGAGGATGTGTTTCTTATTCACATAAAAATTTTAGCCCGGTAGGTGATGTAACTCTTCATATAGCGACGTAAAATTGTCCATGACTAAACACTGGTTGAGGTAGATATAAACCTACATTTCATAGGGTTGATCCTTGACTTTTATTTATTGTCATTGCATAGCAAAGTGCAGCTGGAAACTGCTTACGCTTGAAAGTAAAGGACAATGATGCATTTGTGTGTGTCATGTTAATTCTAGGGATAAAAAATTTATCACCAATGTTGTTACCTGTACTGACAATGTCTTCAATTATCCACTTTTGTGACAACCCGAGAATTTAGACAATTAATAAAATTTTAAATAATTAAATTAAAGGTTAAAAAAATAAAATCTAGAGTGAAAAATAGAAAAATAATTTAAATATTTTAAATAAAAAAAATAGATTATGAATGTGGAAAATTTTATTAAGGAAATAAAATTCAAGTGAAGAGATATTACAAGGATAAAAGCGAATATATATATATATATATATATATATATATATATATATATATAGTGATGTGCTATATATTTTAGCAAGAGGAATGGTAATGATAAATACTTTGTGAATATGTGAATAAGTTAATATAAATATTATGTGATGATTTATATTTGTTTATTTATATAAACAAATAAAAGAAACTAAGGTAACCTAATTATATATTAGGAATGAAAAAATTGAATAACTTAAGGGTTATGGTATGAGAGAATAATAGTATTTAAAATATATACTATATCTAAGAGATTTATCTTATACATCTCAATTAATTAATTTTATAACCTAATTATATCAAGTCTAATTTGGTTAAAAAATTGCATATGAGTAAGAATTTAAATTATATTTACGGAAATAAAAAACCTTAATTAAATAATTAGGGAAAGATAAAATTAAAAGTATTGGACCTAATCTATTTTCATGGCCCAAGAAATTAATTTGGAAGCCCAAAAAGAATTTAATTAAAGTCCAATCTTTTAACCAATTGAAGGAGGGACATTTTGGACATTTGGTATATTAAATAAGCATTAAAAATCAAAACCAAACTTGGTGAAATAATGGGCCACTTGGCCGGTTATGAGGAGGGAAAAAAGGAGAGGAAATGGTGGTTGCACATCATCAATTGCAAGCACCACATGTTCCAAAGATATTTCCATATTAAGCCATGTGTCAAATTATTTATGAAGCCACATTACTTAATAATCTTCTATACATCTATGAAATGATTATTGAGAAAGAGAAAGCAAGAGAAGTTGGGGTATTTATTATAGATATACACATAGTATATCTATACATATATACTAATAACAAATAAAACATATTTTACTAACTTCTAAAATTCATTTCTCTTTCATCTCTTAGTTGTTAACACAATAAACTAAAGAGAGAGAGAGAGAGGAGAGGGACGGTAAGAGGAGGAAGAGAATAGGAAGGAGGTTTTGATCTTCAAGTTACCCAAGATCATCATCTACTTTGAAGGATTAAGAAAGGCTAGCAAAAGATCAAGGTATAAAATATCTTTTATTTATGTATTTTTGATTATTGTAAATCAAAACTTGAATCTATGTTCCTAAACTTAAAAACTTTGTATCTACTTGTTGATGAGTGTTTCATGTTTAGATATATCCATATTGAGTGTTGATTTGTTTGAAAATCAAAAAAAAAGTAATTTTTCTAGTTTATAATTAAACCCTAAATTTTATATACTTTGGATTTCCACCATTTTTAATCTACACCTTCTTTTTGCGATCCATCAAAGAGAGGCACTAGATATGTAAGTTAACTACTAAAACCAAGTAGTAGCACTCCAAAATGTTGATTACACAATCCTTAGTGACTGTTTTAGCAAAAATAGTTTCGTGTCTTTTAAAGAGAAACACACTGTTTTGGTCTAGTCATTGGTAGGGGAAGTTTCACCATTTTTCTATCATTCAAAAATTCTAGAAAAACTTGGGATGATAATATGATAAGTTTTCTAACATCTCCAAATAGAATCACTGAACAAGGAGCTGTAGATTTTCGTATGGACTATCTCGCTATATCTTTTGATAGGCCTCTATTAGTAGTAGGGCGGTTGTGCCCCATTTCCCTGTATTTGTAGCTGTACAGAGCTGATGTATTAGATGATGATATATTTAGGAATGTATGAACTATTTTTCATTCCCTATATCATATTGCCATCCATTATATGTTATGCATGTATCATGTTATGCATATGTATGTATGTCCAAAGATATTCGGCATTGACCTGGATGGTCTTATGACACTACCGCATAGATGTCTTCTTCGGTTAGCTTAGTCAGATAGATCATACCCACCGTCGGTGGTGACATTGGGTATCGCGATCGTATGCGATAGCATGTCACCACCGCATGGTGGTGATCAGAGATCTGTTGCTGCAGAAGATACCATGACCCTTTTGGCATTTCGAGGTTCCTACAGGATTCGTAGACGGGATGCTAGAGCATTGGCTACACCGACAGCGAGTATTCCGCTTTGGCACCTTATGAGTTGACTCTTTACTGGAGGAGGTATGCACGTTGACGATGTTGCCCTTAGACGGACCTTGCGTGCACCTAGCTTTGGGAGACATGAGTGAGCGATTCATGACTCTCGCGGGTTGTGGCGTGAGTAAGGCGAGATGGTGACATTTGGCCACGTGATCTCTCGGCGTTTTTGTATATGATGATTTGGCGCGGAGGATAGCTACTCACAACATTAGGGATTTCACCACGTCGGAGGATCATTGGCGTTTGGCGAGTTGATGTCTTGATGCTATGTGTCTTGTAAATACGTGTATATGCCATGTATATGGATGAGATAGATATAGGGGTTATATCATGGTGTGAGAGCTCTCGGGGAGGGTCGTACCATTGTACTATGATCGTGGCAAAGACCTGCGATCGAGATCCTTCCGCAAGATGCTTACCGTCAGCGTGTTTCTATGGGGGAGTTCATCATTGTATGTGTGGTTTATGTCACACTTGCGACCGGTTGGTACCCTTAGATGGCATGGGTATTGCTTTTCCCATGATGTGGCTATGTCATACTCTTTTCAGAATCGGGTGTCACGGAGGTTTTATCTATTGCAGCAGAGATTTGCGATCTGGGAGAAGCGAGTTATACGATGTAGAGCCTACGGAGGACATTGATACCTACATCGAGGAGGATACCGCTGTTGGGTTGCCAGCATTTCTTCCGGATTCTCCTAGTACCAGTACTTTTGTGATTCAAAGACTCTTCGACAAGATGCTTAGAGTAGAGTCTTCATCCGATGACCTTTGAGAGAGATCGATTCGATCTATGATGTCTCATCGCTCTTGATGTGAGGACACACCGCTATATTAGAGAGAGACGAGGCATTGGCTCGTAGAGATGCCATGAATTCTTTGAGCGTGATGAGGTCGGTCGACCATGACACGTTGATAGTTGAGCGGGATATCACCATATCTTGCCGGGATGTGGTCATATCGTAGATAATCTCTTGCAATGAGGTCCCTTACCCTTTGGTATGATCGCAGAGATGAGCGCTTATATTAATGAGCATATGGTCATCATGCATGGATAGCTCTGATCTGTTGTTGGGTCGTGTGGATATTCTCGTCTGAGGAGACCACTGACTTCTCCTCCATCTTCAAGAGGGACGACATGTTGGGCTTGTTAAAGACGCATATACCTCGATTTGTAGATGAGCTTGTATTTTACCTGCATGACTAGCTTAGCCATTTTGTCATATGTGATTTACATTATATATAAATCAAACAAAGATTATATATGCTGTGGAAATATATTTTGGATCACTTCCATTTTAGATATGCCTTGCTATTTGTTTGATATTTTGCCTGCTGCTTCAGGGCTTGTGGTCTTGATGTATTCTGAATTCCTCTTGGGTGGATGGACATTGAGTTGTCTCTGGATAGTTCAGAATGGATCATCGATCTATGTGTATCCTACCATCTTTGGTGTCTTGGGGAATTTGGTTTCGGATGGAAATATGGAGAGGAGTGTGGCTTTCTCTCTCGAGATTGACCGCACTACGAGATGGTCGCCAAGATTTCTATTCGGGAGAAGCCTAGTTAATTCCATCTCTTATGGATTGGTATTGCTCTTCAAGGTATGCATGCATGACTTAGATGGTCGTAGAATCTCCTATTTGGGAAGAGTTCGGGTAATTCCATCCCTTTCGTAAGCCCGAATGTAGTGGATTGAAAGAGAATCGATTACCGGTGACAATGGTTTGTGTTTTGGTAGGGGTGAGACCACACCATGAATGGTTGCCTCACGCATACTCTATTGAAGAGGAGATCGGTCTGCGTAGTTTGAACCTAGTGTAAGAGGTTCAACGTAGAGTATATGGATGACATGGTGTACGAATGTTTTTGGTTGTTTTTGTTTTATGTAAGGGCAAAAATGTTTTGTTATTTTGTTTTATGTAAGAAGGCGTAAATGTTTTTGTTGTTTTTTGTTTTATCATGCGTAGGGCCATGTAACATGGTTGGCCATTACTCTATTGAAGAAGAGATCGGTCGACGTAGTTCGCCCTCGTATGAGAAGAAAAGCACAATCCCATGTGCGGTCGAGTCTTGGAGGAGGAAAGTTTAATCCTAGGTTGAGGATAAACTGCAGGTATGAGAAGTTTGATCCCAGGTAAGGGTAGCCAAACTGCAAACGCAAGAGGTTCAATCCGTGGTGGGATGACCTAAGTTGTAGGAAAGTAGAGGAAAAAGCCAGGCTGCTGGCTTGAAGAGTACGTTTCCCTGAGGGGCAAAGTGTAGATAAGCTGTATGTAAAGGGTTAAAGAACCGGAATGATCGTGGTGACTGATGATGATGCACTGTGGTGTTTCTTTGGTTACTTGGACATAATACCGCTTACCGCGGCGTTTGAGTTGATAAGTTGTGGAAATTCATCGTGAGTCCATTTCTTTGTAATCCGAGAGCGCCCCTGTCAATACTTCCTTGACAATAAACGGGCCTTCCAGTTAGGGCGAATTTTCCTCTAACTTTGATCTTGGTTGTCAAAATCTTCTTCAAAACCAAGTCGTATTGTTTAAAGCTCTTCATGGCGAATTTTTTTGTTGTAGGATCTGGCGACCCTTTGCGATATAATCGACCATGGAAGATAGCCATGATTCATTTTCGTCTATTATAGACAATTGGTGATACATCTTGTATCCATTGGTCTTCATCCATTGAGTCGATCGATACTCGAGAGATTCCATCTCAACTTCTATGGGGAACCTTTGCTCCATCCCTAGGTTAAAGCGTGAGGGGTTGCCCAGTTGAAGCGCATCGAGGTTACGTAGGCTAACAGAGTCGAGGCAATAGGTCGTGCCAATCTTTGTGGTTGGCGGACATCTTTTTGCATAATTTTCTTGATGTTTTTGTTAGCCGCTTAGCAAAGACCGTTCATCTTGAGACGATAGATGATGAGAGTTGAGATGTTTGATGTGGAATTTCTTGCATAATTCCTCCATCATTTTGTTGTTGAGGTTCTTGGCATTGTCGACACAATCACCTCTCGGTTGTCCATATCGATAAATGACATTATTTACGATGAAAGCAATGATGACTTCTTTAGTAACCACAGGGAAGGAGGTCGCTTCCACCCACTTGGTAAAGTAAGTCGATCATGGTGAAGATAATAAACCGATGACCATTATGCGGCTTTAGGCTCAATGGGCCCGATAACGTCCATTTCCCACATCGAGAAGGGCAAGGCAAACTCATATTGTGGAGTTCCCGTGGAGGGGCGTGTATAGCATTCCATGAATCGACATCGATAGCATCTTTTGGCGTGGTCGTTGTAATCGACTTTGAGGCGACCCTAATAATGTCCCGGCCCTAAGGACTTTCTCGACAAGAGAGGGGGCCACTCATGTGGGGGCCAGAGACTCGCCATGGATTTCACCCATAAGCCTTTGGGCTTGATCTTTGTCTAGACATCTGAGGAGACCTAGTCCTGCATCTCTTTTGTAGAGCGCATCTCCACTCAGGTAGAACTTCATAGCAAGTCGATGGATCCGCCTTTTCTCAGTCAGGCTCGCCTCAGCAGGTGTAGATCCATCTCGCAGATATTCCTTGATATGTTGATACCAAGGAGGTTGGATGGGAGGTAGCTCATCCGATACTTCTCCAACGTAATTCCCATAGGCTGGGGCCTTGTGCAGGGAAATTGTGACTCTTGGCAAGCGTTCCTTGTTTGATATTCGAATCAAGGAGGCCAAAGTGGCTAATGCGTCCGCAAAGTCATTCCTATTATGAGAAATGTGTAGAAAGGAGATTTCTTCGAACTCCGAAGCCATCTTCAAAACCTACCGATGGTAAGGCAACAAATGTAGTTCCTTGGTTTGATAGATTCAAGGTGGATTTATTCGATTACCAACTCCGAATCTCCAAAGGACGCTTAACGCACCGACGCCTATTGAATGGGCAAGTTTTAGCATCATGAGACGACCTTTCATACTCGATTCGTATTGTTGGTGTTTGACAAACTATAATTTGACCAACAGCGGATACTTCTCCCCATACCAGATACTAGAACTACTCCCGCCCGAGAACCTTCCGTATAATGACTCCATCAAAATACATCCTCTATGATTGGCGGCGTATCATCGATCGATGGTGTTCTTTGTGATGTTATTACTCCTTCATCGAGGAAATATGTTTCAAGGGTTTGAAATCCCCTGAAGGTGCGACGGCTAGTTGATCCGCGATTCCATGACCTTTGATGGACTTTTGAGTCATATATACGATGTCAAATTGTTGTAGGATCAACTGCCATCTGGACACCGATAATTTAACATGGGTTTGTTGAACACGTCTTGAGAGGATCCACGGGATATGAGATGGGTTGTGTGACCATGGAGGTAATGTTGTAACCTCATGGAAGCCCATGCTAAAGCACAACACGCCTTTTTCGATCGAGTGTACTTGTATTCACTTCTTCTTGAACATTTTTTGAGGTAATAGATAGCTCGTTCTTGGCCTCTATCGTCTTTCTATCCAAAGACGCAATTCTATGGCGTTATCAACTTATGGGCGGATACATGAACAGGGGAACATCATCCCACAGGTGGTACCAAGATTTGGGGAGCTTTGACTAGTTTGTTTCTTGATTGTAAGGAAGGCCTTCTGACACTCGTCATTCCATTTCATGGAGGAGTTTTTCCTTAATAGCTTGAAAATTGGTTCACAGGTTCCTGTGAGTTGAGAGATAAACTTCTGCGATGAAGTTGATTCTTCCCAAAAATCCTCGTATTTCTTCTACATCTCGAGGAATGGGCATTTCAAATGATGGCTTGGATTTTGGCGGGATCCGACTCTATCCCTTTGTGGTGATTAGAAATCCTAGCAACTTGCACGATTTAACGCCAAAGGCGCATTTAATTGGATTCAACTTCAAGTTGAAGTTCTGTGACTGTTGAACAACTTTCTAAGATGGTCTATATGGTCATCCTCCTTCCGGAACTTGACAATGATGACATCCACGTAGATCTCAATCTCTTTATGCATTAAGTCGTGGAAAAGAGCCATCATAGCTCGCTGATAGGTAGCTCTGGCATTGATGAGGCCGAATGACAACCGTCTATAGCAAAAAGTTCCCCAATGACTGATGAAAGCAGTCTTCTCACGATCTTCCTCGGCAAACATGATCTGATGGTACCCCGCAAAGCAATCAGCAAAGGAGTACATGTCGTATTGCGTAGTATTGTCAATGAGAATGTGGATAAATGGCACGGGAAAGCTGTCTTTTAAGCAAGCCTTGTTCAAATCCCGGTAATCCACGCAAACTCGCACCTTCCCTCCAGGTTTAGGCACGGGTACAATGTTGGATATCCACTCAGGATATGTAGACACCATTATGATGACAGCTTGAAATTATTTCACAATTTCTTCTTTCACCTTTAAACTCCACTCAGGTTTCAATCGCCTGAGTTTCTGCTTGACTGGCTTAAATCCCTCTTTTATGGGAATGCGATGAAGGACAATGTCAGTGGATAAACCCACCATGTCTTCATGAGACCATGCAAACACATCCTGGAATTGGGTTAATAGAGTAACCATATCATTCCATTGGGTTGGGGTAAGGTCTGAACTAATCTGGATTAACTTAGGGCTTTCTAAGGTTCCGAGATTGAAAGAAGTGGTTTGATCAAGGTTGGGTTTGGGTTTGTCTTTGACCCATTCTTGAATTTCTGGAGGCACCTCAATGTCAACTTGTATATCCATCAAGGCTGAATTCATCTCTACATCAAAGGTACAATCCCTGTGTATGAGAGGCATCGTATCAGCAAGTACATGCACATCTAAATTCAGAGTCCTGAAACAAAATATGCTTTCACTTAGTATATATGAAATGCGTTGATCATACATGGTGTTAGCATATCTTGGCAAAATGAAGCGCTAATCTTCATCTGAGAAAAATAAGTTATTATATCTACAGGCGTAAAGAGTTTTACGCGCTTTACCTGACGACCAATGCTGAGGAATGTTGTCCCAATTGGCGAAGCAAAGTCTAGGTGGGACCGTAGTGATGGAGGGATTGTCATCATCCTCCCCGTCCCGAATGATGGCCATTACGTCGGGCAATCATCATCGCAGGGGTGTATTTGTTGGTATGTTCGTCATGAACGATGATCGTATACCGCCATCATTCGGATGACATCTTGCTTGATTCTTCGTTCCTCTTCTTCCACCGCAGGATTTGGAACAAAGATTTCTTTTCCTTTCATTTGCATGCAAGCTTGGGACATAACATAGCAATTACATTGTTGGCACCTTTACGGGGAGGTTGTGCGGACTTCGAGTTTGAAGGCGAAGATGAGCGCCACATGGTTGAAGTGAAGGAATGCTGATGTTTACGAGGATTCCGTGACTAGGAATCGGCAGAATAGCCTAGCCAAATTATTCGACTTGTGCGGTTAAGCTAATTGGGTACTTGATACCTGGCAATCTTTACCCAACCCTTGTCCGCTTATGACCCAACGATATCATTTCTTGAGTGGTAGAGCATTACTTGCACGAGAAATCTTGGGTTGATCAATCCGCTTCATATAGCATGGTATTGGGTGTTGCTTATTTCCAAAGTATGAAAATCGATCGGTTCCACATCGGCATTAGCATTGATGAATGGCATGTCTCTCGTCTTTGAGGAATCTCGGTTCGGCCGACCGTGTGACGGCTATTATTGATAATGTATTTCAATTTGTTGGTGAAGAGTGGAGGGACTTACCGCCATGTGAATCCATGGTCGTCCCAAGAGTAGGTTGTATCCCGAAGTCTATCTTGAGTACATGGAAAGATCGCAGAATGTGTGAGGACCAATTTTGATTGGCGACTCGATTACTCAACCGAAAGTTACTGGCGGGCTCTATCAAAAGCTTTGATGATAGTATGGCTACTCGAATTCGGTTGAGATTGATATTCATCTTTACCAAGGTAAGCGTATGGACGGATATTAGAGAGAGAACCTCCATTTATTAAGACTCCGAGCTACCATATATCCAGGAGGACAAGACCGCAATGTGCAATGGTTTTGTAATGATGGGGTCCCTTGGTGTTGTATGTCATCATCGATGAAGGATATCACATTGTTGTTGAAAATGTGGTCAATCATATGTTGAAACTTTTCCGTGTCCACTGATGTTGGTAAATAGGCTTCTTCTAGAACCTTTAGCAAGACCTTCCGATGATTCTCGGAAGTTAGGACCAAGTCCAAAATTGATATTTGTTGTGGAGCTTCTTTCAAGCTTAAAACCACCATAGCTTCATTATGACCCACAACGCGGAGGAGTTTTTCAATCTTCTCCATGGGTATTTTCCCCTTTGACTTGGTGGTGGGCTTCATCACCCGATGGGGGAGATACAGTGGATTTTCCTTCGACACTGCAGCAGTTGTATGTGAGGTGGATCCTTCACATTCTCCATAATTCCACGAAACTGTGCGCAAGCTAACAATAGGATATTATGCTCTGCACGGCAAATTGATTGGCTCAGGACCGGCCACTTTCAAAGGATTGTTTCCTCCCTTGAGTTGAATTATTGGCGTTCTGAGTAAGGTATTAATCCCATCAGTTTCAGTGGATATGACCGCTACTACACTTTTCCACTTAGTAGGGCCTGCATTCTCACTTGCACGTAACACGGTATCGTCGTCCGCTAAGCGCAGGACACCATTGTCGATCAGATTTTGAATAAGGTGGCGGAGTGCCCAGTATTCTTCTGTACTATGACCACGAGACTGGGAGTGATATTGACATACTCCATCAGAGTTGTACCGTCCCGAATGGGGGTTGATTGGTGGTAGAAGGGAAATGATCCTTCCTTCATTGATTAACATATGAAGGATTTCCTCCATAGGTTGGCCCAGATAGGTGAATTCCCGTTTGTTGGTGAAATCCCGACGGGCTTTGGCATTTTCTCTCTTCGTCACTTTGTCTTCTAGCATTTCATTTTCTAAAAGTGAAGAGGGAATATTCATGACAAGAGGTAGGAGACTGGCATGCTCCTGGATGTTTAACTGACGAGTCACTTGATGCTGATAAGTCACCAATTCTGCCAATTGTTCGATTTGTTTGCAGAGAGCTTTCATCCTTCGTTCCATTGTGAATTGGAACTTGGCATAATCCCATCTGTTATCACCGTCTTTGATGGTCTGGGAAGAATCACAGCTGAAATTGGAACTCTGTCCATTGCTCCAATTAATCATGTTGACCTCTTCTTCTTTGTGTTGAGGAAGAGGGTTGTCTTGAACATGAGGCTGATCGGGTTTGGTGACTATGATCTCCCCATTGTCTATCGTGTCCGGATCTTACGTTTCAAGGCCCAACAATCTGAGTATCATGTCCAGTGCCCCGTGTATGATAAGCACATTTCTAGCGACATTGAAACCCCGTCCATTAGAAATTTAATTTGGTGGAAGAAGATCGTAATTTTCTTCGTGTTGTCAAAAGATTAAGAATGTTCTCGAGGGTATCCCCCAAGGGTGTAAACACTCGAGGGCGTCAGACTTCTCCACCTTTTGGTATTGGAGGGTTTGTAGACTGTGCTGGAAAGGGAGTGTAGTTTCTCCTTTGAATGGGCATGTTTTGATTGCCCTTTGCCCCTAGTAGTATCGGAAACATCTTCTTCTTTTCTTTTTATGGACCTTCTTGGGTTGTTCCCATAATTTCCGATGGATGTGATCAAGAATGTTTTGAGTGCAATTTAGGTCTTGAATCTTTCCTGACTTCAATCCCATCTCAGTCATCTCCCCATGCTTGACCATTTCAGAAAATGGTTTACCGATGCCGGCTAAAACTCTCTCATAGAAGGGAGCTTCTTGTATGTCTATAAATGTCATGACCATTTCTGATTCGGCCATGGCAGGACTAACTTGGGCAGCCAGGCGTCTCCACCTCTGAGCATACTCTTGAAAGACTCGTTAGACTGTTTCTTGATCTTGGTAATCTGATACCGATCAGGAGCCATATGAGTTTGGAAACTATATTGAGTGAGGAAGGCATGTGCTAGCTCTTCCCAGCTATGGATTTTGGAGTTGTCTAATCTTGTGTACCACTTAAGCAGGCTTCTCCAGGTTAGACTCTTTTGGAATAATTGCATTCGAGTTTTCATCCTCTCTGACAGGATCCAAGTTCTCCAATAAATACTTTTAAATGTGTATAAGGATCTCCTAACCCGTCATATTTTTCAAAGTCGGGGAGTTTTAAATTTTCTCGGGTAATGAACACCAGAAAAATACATGAAGTCGCATATGAAACACTCCCGTGTGTTCCAATTCCTTTAATAGCACGAAGGGTCTCTTCCATTTGGAGGGCTTTCTTTTTGATGTCACCAGTGTCTGGATCTCCAGTGGGATGGGCAGCATCATGAGTTTTGTTGGTCGTATCCAACTGTAGTTTAGGTATGGTAATGACCTGGATTCCTCCTTGTGTGGAGGATTCAGCATGTACGAACATTTTCTGACCCTGAGTATACTGGTGTAATTCTTTGAGTAGAACAGCCAAATCTGTAATCTGTTTGCTTAATCCGTCAAATTCTTTGCGAGAAACTAGATTAAGTTCAGTCTGATCGGATGATGACATGATTGACTGTAGGCATGTTGCCTTTTTGGACTTTGAACGGGTAGTAGGTCCGATTGATTCCCTGCAAAAGATTGGCATAGTTTAGCCTTTAGGGAATGTATATAATAACATGCTATGTGATGTGTCCATTTTAGGAATTTTATCCTGCACAACGGATGTCAGCTGTTTGTAGCATGTATGTGTACACATTTCTTCATATTTCTCATTACATGGAGATAGATATGGAATGACATTACAAGTAATTGTGTTTACAAGTAATTGAAATAAGAGCATGAAGAGAATTTCCTCCACTTTGGGTTTATCAGAGGCTGACCTATCTTAGGTTACTCTCGCGGCTTTTTGGCATGAAGGTTCCTAAATCATCGCAATCTACTTGACTGGGAAGTTAATCCAGGTCTTTTTAAGCTGGAGCGAATTTGGGTGGTGCCTTTCACGAGCCTCGGAGAATTAGTCTTCTCATGAGTCCGAGAATCAAACACCGACGGATAGCTTCTCTGGTGGAGGGACCACACAACATACATTCACATACATCGTGTCTCACCGTATGAAAATGATGACATATGCGAAGCACTAATATCACAAGCAGTTATGGTGCGAAGCACTAGCATCACAAGAAGTTATGGTGCGAAGCACTAAGTGCAAATAAGGAAATGCATTCGTACACATTCATCAAAAATATAAATGCAACATCCACACACAAGCAGATAATAGTTTTTGAAAAGATTGTAGTAGCGGCTTAAGTCCTCTTACTGGAGTCCTCAGCAGAGTCGCCACCTGTCGACGTCGAGATTTTTGGGTGTCCCTTTCCGTTACTTGTTCTTTGGTGTTCTCATTTTATGTGAGATTTGTTTGAAAAAACAAGTGAAAAAGGTCCGACATGTATGATGTCGATGATGGGGAATTGCTAAGAGTCGCCGATTAGTTTTTAAATGGTTGTACCAACACAACTAATAAAAAGGTTTGCACATTGACCTAGTGATGTGACACTCGATATACTGCCCAAGCAAAACCGAGATTCGCTTTTAGGTCCAGGGACTTGGTTGCTATGGGGGAAGGTGTTAGGCACTCCCGACATCCGTGTTACCACTGCAGTGACCACCTCTTTTCAAGAAACTATTATCCGAGTGTGTGTGTGTGTGTGTGTGGGTCGATGTCTTTGTTATATGAAAGTTGTATGCGAGGCCTCGTTCGAACCTATATACACAAGGTTTGAATTTATATAAAAAATTCAGTTTTTAACAAGATATGGCAGTGATGTTTTATGAAAGAGGTTTTTTCCAAACCTTGATGCTCAATAGGAATTGAGACCTTTTACACTCTGAATTGATTTTATTTGACGGATGCGAGGCATCCGTACGAAAATAATATACAAAAATAATGCCGACTTCCTCGTGGGTATGAAAACCATCTGAGGAAATTCAGACATCGTAGAATAATTTATGTTTACTACACGGTGAAAATGTCCATCACGGAACCGAATCTAGATTCAATGGGATGAATTGTGCTCACATGATTCCTAGGCTCACAAAATCTGCAGTTTATATGAAAGCGATAGTAGTATATATATATAAAGCTATAAATATATATATATATATATATATCGTACAGTGATCACCAACCACGAAGCACCTCAATGGGGGATCGAAATGTAAATAAAGTTGTTTTAAAGTTATCAACCGCCACGAAGGAAACTCCAAAGTGACAAAACATAAATAAAAGTCAGTAAAGCGATCAATCGCCACTTAAGAAAACTCCGGAAGGACGAAAAAAAATATATATATATATATAAATAATAAATGCATCGGATGTAAAATCGTGCTCATCGTAATGAGTTCGACCACGATTCATATATATAAGTATATATATATAAAATGAGTAAACGCATGGGATATAAAATCGAGCTCATCGAATGTAGTTCGACTTATTACGATTCATATATATAAATGTATATATATATATATATATAAGCGAGTAAACGCACTGCATCAAGTTCAGGCTCATCGAACAAAGTCCGACACACGGTTGATATATATAAGTGTATATATATATCAAAGCAATAAACGCTCCAGACCGAAGTCTAGGCTCAATCGAGGCATAACTCGATAATGTTAGTCAATATATATATATATATATATATATATATATATAGATCGAATGAAACCACGGATCGAAGTCCCGCAAAAGCAAGCAACACGACTCTCAACGTGTAGAAGGGTGTGTGCAAAGATGAAGAGAAAGACTCTAAAGTGTGTGAGAAGGCTTACAACTAACTGCTAAAAAAGGCTTCTATATCTTTAAAATGGGTAAACACTGGGCTTTTCTAGGTACAAAAGAGGCTATATATGAGCTCACTGTGTTTAAAAGTGGGAAAATACATCAGTATGGCGAGTCACGAGAGAAAATTGTGCGAGGTTTCCCGTCTTTTCTCTTAGAAAATCAGCACCCCAAGCCCTCTATTTATAAAGCAATATGAGCCGCAGTGTACCAGAGGCGGTCGGGTTGGCTGGGTTTGTCGGGTCAGTCATCTCAAGCACGTGCACTCGTCGAACCTTTGTAATGTCCCCTGGTTTTCGTAAGTGCAATCCGCATCCGTTATTAAAATTAATTCGGAAGATGTGTTCTGAGTCTGAATTCTGGGGTTACGCGAGAGGTTGACGCATTGCTGATATTTGAGTCCTTTGAACTCCCTGAAGTATTAGATGGATTAGGATTGTCTTTCGTGGTTATAAACACAAAATTTCTTCTAATTCACTATTTGATGTCTGAGTTATTAAAATAGAAGTTGTGTTTGAGTTGAATTTTTGAACGTGAAAAGTCAAACTGAAATTAGTAAAAAAATTCTATCAAAATTTATATTTTGTCAAATATCAAAATTGACTTTTTTGTGTTGAAATTTCAAAATTTATATTTAAGATAAAATGGTTTCATTGTGTTGGAATTATTTCGATAATAATTATTTCGATAATAATTAATGTCCGGAGGTTATATTGATTAAATCGGTATTTAACCCGGATAAATGAGCAATTGATTGCTATTATTTCACATGATTATAACTATTTGTTCACATGTGTATACTATTGTTTCACATTCTTGTTACTATTAGGAGAGTTGGTGCAAGATTGATAATACTTGCATGACTAAGTTAAAATGGAGGTATGTATGGAGGTACTATATCCGTAATTCAGATTTTCACATGTTCAGAACTATTGATTCACATAATTTACTATTGAATCACATTATTTACTATTGGGGAGGTGGTGCAAGTTTGATAATACTTCCATGACTAAATTAAAAATAAAGGAAAAGTCGGAGGTATCAGATCAAAATTTTCGAGCCCCAAAACGCAATTATCGAAACTATATTTTTCTATAAAATAAGCTCATTCTTCCTTCATTTCTCACCAATTCACAAAAGCTTTAGAGCGATTATTATAGAGAGAAATTATGTAGAAGAAGAAGAGAAGTCTCTGCTACCTCACTATTCCAAAGATCCAGCTTTTTAAGGAAAGGAGTATTATTTTTTCTTATCCATGAAGAGAACTTCGTTATTCCATTCTTTATTATTCTATTGAATAACTCGTATACGCTGCTACCCTATACTTGGTGAAATTCTTCTCGTTGTTCCATTCTTTATCATTCTCGTTGGAACATCCTGTTCATAAGGCTTTACTACGCGGACCTCGGTTCTATTTTTTATTATTCGCTGAATATCCTCGTTCAGGCATTTTATTTTACGCCGACCGGTTCCATCTTTATTATTCTCGTTGGAATATCTTGTCTCAGGCGCTTTTACGACGGACCGATTCCATCTTTTTATTATTCTCGTTGAATATCCCGTCTGCATGCGCTTTTACGGACCGATTCCGTTATTTATTATTCGCTGAATAACTCGCATGCGCGTATCCCATCAGATGCCCGGTGATTTCTTTTGTTATTCCATTCCTTATTATACTCAAATTAAGTTAAAGTTTTGACTTCTATACTCCATGAAATTAGTGGAATATCCTCGATATTTGCGCTTCATCCAAAGATCTTTTCATGGAAATATTTTTCGAGCATTCTTGAATTTTACTCTACAAAGCAAAGATCATGTCGATAATTTGGACGTTATTAGTTCCCGGATAAATTAATTCTTGAACTTGTTTTATTGAATTTTATATCATTGTCATCATCCTCATGTTTATATTTTTGTTGAAAGTCATCTGTGGCCTATAAGGCATAGATGGACTTGGTATGATTATGACCTGTGGATTATTCTAGGTGTAATCATGACCGTAATGTTACAAATGATGTGGAAAAAGTCCTCATCGCCCGTAGAGCATTGATGGACAGTTGTTGGCATGATCATGACCATTATTGAATACACAAATATTCTTGGCCAGTAAAGGCATGGATAATTGTGGTCGTGATACTAAAGAATATCCTGGCCGTAGTGCAGGGGTGATTCGATGATGTGGATTATTTATTGTCGAGTCCCAAATGATAAAAGTGATGAAAACCTTCTAAATCATAAAAGATAGTAGATTTTATTCTCTACTGACTCTTTTTTAATGGATTGCTTGTTCACCGCAGCTTAAACTTGATGGTTGTTATATTGTATCGCTTTAACATCGTCAAGGCTAACGATAATATATTCTCGCATTATCTTAGTCATAATATTTTCATCGGGCTAGTTGAGCTCACCCTTTTACTTTCATTGTTCTCTTCAGAAATGAGAACGTAGCAGGACTAGCTCTGGGAAGTGAGTGACGACCGATGATAGCATTAGTAGTCCTCACTATTCGTGAAATATAGTGTGATAATAATTGTAATGAGGACTCCTTTTGAGTTTGTATAATCTCTAGTAGACAATATTTGTATTCAAACTCACAATTTTATGTTTTTGTCGTATTTTACAATTTATAGTTGTATTATTAAGTTGTATTTGAATTTGTATACATGTATTCGACGACTCAAGATGGGTGATGTATACCTATTTTGGGGCGCCACAATTGGTATCAAAGCTTAGGATATGATCCCCGCTAAGAGATGAGACTAGAACTAGGAGGGGAGAGACGGGAATTCTTCGCTACTATGACCTACCTAAGTTTATTTGGTATTTAATTGGTCGGTCAGAGTGTAGGGATAATATGTTTCATGTCAATTAACCTTGTTTTGTGGTAAGATTTTAAAAATGGCATCCGAGAATGTTGAGAACATCAATGGAGCACAAGAGACCGCTGAGTCTCCATGCATCAATAACTGTGACAATGTGCATCGTGAAGGCGACAATCCTCATGCAAACAACAACACCGACCAAATGATGAACGATGGAATGTTCCGAGGCTTCATGCAATTCATGCAACATCAAAGCGAGAGCGGCCCCCATCCAAAATGCAGTGGAAACATCGGCAACTCTTTGACGGCCACCGCCAAACAGCTTCAAGGAGCTGGGACCACCGAGTTTATTGGAGAGCCAAAACCACTTAAGGCTAAGCATGGATAAAGCAGATAACCAAGATATTTGATGTCTTGGGATGCTCCGAGGAACAAAAGGTTCCTTCGCCACCTTTATGTTGCATGTGAAGAGGCAGACATCGTGGGAATCAGAAACGCATGTACCCACCGACGACGACTCAAGATGTCTTGGGAGAAGTTCCAAGAGTCTATTCAACGACAAGTACTTTCCCGAAAGTATTCGGCCACATGAAGGAGGTGGAGTTTATCAAGTGGAACAAAACAATACGACCGTGTCGCAATACGAGGCTAAATTTATGAGTTATCCCGGCCAGATCCCATTTGGGTCGATAATGAGGAGCGAATGACCCAATGTTTTTAAGAGGTTCAAAACCGAGATACGACAATATCTTATTTCTCATAAACCGTGGTTTGTATTCAGATGTTGTAAATAGGGCTCAGCTTATTGAGCGCGATAACGAGTCAACGCAACCAAGAGAAGAAAGCAACAGAATAATGAAAATAACCAAAGGGTAATACCATCAAGTTATGACAACAAACGTGGAGGAATCAACATGCCGTAAATGGTAACCACTTCAAGTGGTAATCATAGCCAAGACAATAAAAATGGACATTTCAAGAAAAGGAGATTCAACAATGATGGAAAGACGTCAAAGACCAAAGACCGTTGTTAAGGAAGGAGGAGAACCACCACCCATCATATGCTTCAAATGCGAGGGAGGGACACATCACCAAATCGCGATGATGTCATCCAAAGCATGTTATAATTGTGGAAGAGAAGGTCACTTAGCTCGATTTTGTCGCTCATCAAGACAAATTCACCTAGATGGAGGCACCAAAGGTCGTCCCCGTAAAAGTCAAAGCCCAGAAGTGCAAAGGGAGAGCGCTTTGTTGTGACCTCCCGTAAAGCAAGGAACCCGAACGAGGTTATCATGTAAGCTTATCATAAACTCTAAGTGAAGTCTATACCTTATTTGATACGGTTTCTACCCATTCTTTTATTTCTCCTACTTCATACCAACGCTTAAATTTGACTCTGGAGAAATTAGACTTCGACTTATCTCGTTGAAACTCCATTAGAGAAACCTTCATTACATCCAATCGCTTATAAGTCTTGTTTGATTCAAATCCAGAATCGCACGTTACTCCGTCGATCTTATCTCCTTAAAAATACTTGCATTTGACGTGATTCTGTGGATTGATGGTTAACTACTCATCATGCTAAAATTGATTGTTTTCGTAAGCGTTGTTAGCTTTCATATTCCTAATAAACCTATTATGCGAATTCAAGCCGACCAAACCATTAAAATCAATCACTGGTCATCTCAAGCCATAAAGCTATTCGCTTATTGAAAAAATGGATGTCAAGCTTTCTTAGCTCATGTCACTTGATTTAAACAAAAATACGCCGATTTGAAGGATATTTCTATTGTTAATAAATTTCCGACGATTCCCCTCAAGAACTTCCCCGCCTACCCTCAGAGCGTGAAGTTGAATTTTGTATCGACTTTGAACCCCAGACAAAACCCATTTCCAAAGCCCCATATCGAATGGCTCCTATTGAACTTCGTGGAGTTAAAGACCCAATCGCAGGAATTGTTAGACATTGGTTTTTCATTCATCCCTAAGACGCCTCCTCGGGGTGCCCTGCTCTATTCGTGAAGAAGAAAGATGGGAGTATGCGATTTTGTATTGATTATCTGGAGTCAATCATGTCACCATCAAAAATAGGTACCCATTGCCACGTATTGATGACCTATTTGATCATTATAAGGAGCACAATTTTTTCAAAGATCGATCTTCATTTCGATATCATCACCAAGGTTAAAACCGAGGATATTCCAAAGATCGCTTCGTAACTCCCCAGACGGCATTATGAATTTTAGTCATGTCTTTTTGATCGACTAATGCTCCCCGCCGCCTTTCATGGATATGATGAACCGAGTATTCAAGGAATATTTGGATCACTTTGTGGTCGCCTTTATTGATGACATCCTTATTTATTCCAAAAGCCGTGAAGATCATGAGCAACACTTGAGGTCGACACTCCAAAAGCTTCGTGAATATAAGCTTTATGCCAAGTTAAAGAAATGCGAGTTCGCTTCGAGGAAGTAGTAGCATTCTTGGGCACGTAGTATCAAGTCATGGAATATCCGCTGACCAAGCAAAGATCAAGTTATTCAAAGTCGGAGCAACCCAAATCAAATGATCAAGACGTAGCTTTTTTTGCTTAGCCGGTTATTATCTGAGATTCGTGGAAGGATTTTCTAATCGCTACTCCATTAACTCACCGACTCAAAAGATACAAAGTTCGGATGGAGCGAGGAATGTGAGAAGAGTTTTCAAGAACTCAAGAGGAGACTCATTTCAAAGACTGCTCGACAATACCATCCGTTCTTGAGGATTTGTCATCTACAAGTGATGCTTCAGCAAAGGGTTAGGATGTGTTCTCATGCAACATGGGAAAGTCATAGTTTATGCCTCAAGACAACTCAAAGAATATGAGAGGAATTATCCTACTCATGATCTAGAGTCAAGTAAATTTGTCTTCGCACTTAAAATTTGGAGGCATTACTTGTATGGAGAGAAAGTGGAGATCTTTACTTGATCATAAAAGCCTCAAATATTTCTTTCACTCAAAAGGAACTCAACACGCGACAACGACGCTGGCTTGAATCATTGAAAGATTATGATCATACCATCCAATACCATCCTCGAAAAGTTTAACGTGGTAGCCGACGATCGAGTAAGATCATACGCGGCACGAAAGCAGTAATATTCACAACACAAAAGCCCATTTTGTGTGACTTGCAAAGGATGGAGATAGAGTTAAAGACCAGGACCCATGTGATGATGATGAATATAATATACGAGTAGTAGAACCGATTTTAATTGATAAAGTTAAAGTCGCTTCAAGTTACGATCCTGAGAAATGCGTATGATGAGAAAAAAGCAAGAAGGTGCTACGCCTAAGCAAGAATCGATGAAGAAGGAATACTTCGAAAGTCAACCTGCATTTTGTGTTCCTAACGACCTCGATTTAAAGTATAAAATCATGATGGAGGCGCACAACACACACCTTTGTAATCCATCTCGGGAGTACCAAAATGTATCGTGATCTTCGCCATACATTTTGTGGAGCAATAATAAAGAGAGATAGCGCTATTTATCTCAAGGTGTCTAATTTGTCAACGAAGTTAAAGCGAGAGCATCAAGTACCAAAAGGTCCATCAGAACCACTTGAAATTCCAGAATGGAAGTGGGAGCACATTACCATGGATTTTCGTTATCGGCCTTCCCAAAGTTTCTCAAGGCATAGATGCGATTTGGGTCATTGTTGATAGATCGACCAAGTCTCGCTTCATTTTTACCGATACGAGAAACTTATACACTTGAACGCCTTGCTCAGATATGTACATAAACGAGGTTGTAAGATTGCATGGTATGCCAAGATCCATAGTTTTCGATCGAGACCCAAGATTCACTTCAAGATTTTTTGGGTTAGTTTGCAAAAAGCTATGGGCACGGATTTACGATTTATTTCTAAGATATCATCCCTCGACGGACGGGCAAATGGAGAGACTATTCAAACTCTCAAGATCTATTAAGACTCGTGGTCCTCGACTTCAAGGGAAGTTGGGACAAGTTCTTACCATTGGTGGAGTTTTCCTACAACAACAGCTTATCAACAAGTATCGCATGGCTCCATTCGAGGCGCCAGATGGAAGAAAGTGTCGCTTCCAAAGATGTCTGGATGAGGAGGGTGAAGCAACGTTGTTGGGACCAGAGTTGGTACGTATGATGACTACTTTTAAAAGATTCAAATGATCCGACAACGATAAAAACCTCACAAGATCGATAAAAGAGTTATGCCGATCTTCATCGAAAGGACGAGAATTCGATATCGAGATCATGTGTTGTTACGTGTCGCTTCCATGGAAAGGAGTTACAAGATTTGGAAAGAGAGGAAAGCTCAATCCTCGATTCATCGCCCATTTTTAATCCTCGATCGAGTAGAATCGTGGGCCTATAGACTTCATTTTTACCGCCAAGTATGTCTCGTGTTCATAACATTTTTCACATATCCATGTTACGTAAATATGTGAAAGACCCCAACCACATTATCGAAGTTAGAACCTGATTTAAATAGAGGAAGATTTAACGTATTAAGAGGTTCCCGTTAAAATCTTGATAAAAAGGAACATATTCTACGCCCAAGGTTATACCTCAAGTCAAAGTTTTCATGGAGAAACCACGATGTCGAGGAAATGACCGGGAGTTAGAATCAAATGAAATCAAAGTATCCTCACCTCTTCGACATACCGTGTACGCACTCTAATTTCGAGGATTAAATTTCAAGTTAAGGGAGGTCAGAAGACCCCAACTTTTGAATAAAGATTAAATTTTTCTAAATATATTTTTGAATATTATGGTGTGGATTTGATATAATGTTATAGTTCAGGTAATATTTACAAATTTTGCAAAGTACGCAAGTTGTTATATAATATTCGATTGGCTCTGGGAATATTCGCTTTAACAGGAATATTCGATAACCAAGACAATCATGGTGGACCCCCACAATCTAAATTATCATTTGATCGAGAAAACGACAAAAATATTTTTTTATGAAAATAATTATGAAGTTTTACCGTTAATCGCTGAACTACCCAGAGTAAAAGTACAAGAATACGCTGTGGTCGCATAGAAGAACACACCAGATTGATTATCGATGCTTACGTGAGAAGTCACTCGCTTATACTCAATTATTGCTACAAGAATTGTCGTGATCATATCTCTCTATATTATCGATTCGATTATCATCATAAGATCATCCGTGATAATATGTTATTTTATTAAATCAATAATCGAGAGACGACAAAGTTATTCATATTATTAAATTGCAATATTTACAATGTCTAGAAGTTTCACAAGGAGAGGTTTGGTCACCTAATCGCGCCAACCAGGAGAAATCCTTATCGAAAGCCCTCTTTCCGGGAACTAACCGTTGATAAATATTGTGAGTTATAATATTAATGATGAATGTTATTAAAATTGAAGTTGTGTTCTGAGTTGAATTTGGAGACGCGGACGTGATATTTGAGTCCCTAACGATGAAATTAGTAAAATAGTCTATAAACACAAAATTTTCCTAATTCACTATTCGTCAAAAAGTCAACAATTGACTTTTTTTTGGGAAAAGTCAAACTTCAAAATTTCAAAATTTATATTTTGATAAAATGGTTTCATTGTGTTGGAATTATTTGTGTTAGTGAAAATCCACAATTATTTCGATAATAATTGATGTCTCTGAGGTTATATCGACTAATCCAGTATTTAACCTGATAAATGAGCAATCGATTGCTATTATTTCACATGATTATAACTATTTGTTCACATGTGTATACTATTGTTTCACATTCTTGTTACTATTAGGAGTTGGTGCAAAAAGATTGATAATACTTGCAATGACTAAGTTAAAAATGGAGGATGTATGTATGGAGGTACTATATCGTAATTCAGATTTTCACATGTTCTGTAACTATCGATTCACATAATTTACTATTGAATCACATTATTTACTATTAGGGGAGTGGTGCAAGTTTGATAATACTTCCATGACTAAATTAAAAATAAAGGAAAAGTCGAGGTATCAGATCAAATTTTTCGAGCCCCAAAACGTGTAATTATCGAAACTATATTTTTCTATAAATAAGCTCATTCTTCCTTCATTTCTCACCAATTCACAAAAGCTTTAGAGCGATTATTATAGAGAGAAATTATATAAAGAAGAAGAGAAGTCTCGCTACCTCACTATTCCAAAGATCCAGCTTTTTCTAAAGGTAGGAGTATTATTTCTTTCTTTATCCATGAAGAGAACTTCGTTATTCCATTCTTTATTATTCGTTGAATAACTCAGATACGCTGCTACCCTATACTTGGTGAAATTCTTTCGTTGTTCCATTCTTTATCATTCTCGTTGAACATCCTCGTCTCAAGGTTTCTACATTTTACGGACCGGTCCGCATTTTTATTATTCTCGTTTGAATATCCCGTCTCAGGGCATTTTACGCCGGACCGGTTCCGCTTTTTATTATTTATTCTCGTTGAATATCCTGTTCAGCTTTTTTTACGACGACCGATTCCATCTTTATTATTCTCGTTGAATATCCCGTCTCAGCGCTTTTACGCCGACCGATTCCGTTATTTATTATTCTCGTTGAATAACTCGCTCGCAAGGCCTATCGCATGCCTCGGTGATTTCTTTTGTTATTCCATTCCTTATTATACTCAAATTGGTTAAAGTTTTGACTTCTATACTCCATGAAATTAGTGGAATATCCTCGATATTTGCGCTTCATCCAAAGATCTTTCATGGAAATATTTTTCGAGCATTCTTGAATTTTACTCTACAAAGCAAAGATCATGTCGATAATTTGGACGTTATTAGTTCCTCGGATAAATTAATTTTGAACTTGTTTTATTGAATTTTATATCATTGTCATCATCCTCATGTTTATATTTTGTTGAAAGTCATCTGTGGGCCTATAAGGCATGATGGACTTGGTATGATTACGACTGTGGATTATTCAAATGTAATCATGACCGTAATGTTACAAATGATGTGGTAAAAGTCCTCATCGCCCGTAGAGCATCGATGGATGCTTGTTGGCATGATCACGACCATTATTGAATACACAAATATTCTCGCCCCAGAAGGCATGGATAATTGTGGTCGTGATACTAAAGAATATCCTCGTCAGAAGTGTAGGGTGATTCGATGATGTGGATTATTTATTGTCGAGTCCAAATGATAAAAGTGATGAAAACCTTCTAAATCATAAAAGATAGTAGATTTTATTCTCTACTGACTCTTTTAATGGATCGCTTGTTCTACCGCAGCTTAAACTTGATGGTTGTTATATCAGATCGCTTTTTAACATCGTCAAGGCTAACGATAATATATTCTCGCATTATCTTAGTCATAATATTTCCCATCGGGCTAGTTGAGCTCACCTTTTACTTTTTTATTGTTCTCTTCAGAAATGAGAACGTAAAGCAGGACTAGTTCTGGGAACGGAGAGTGATTTCGCCGATGATAAGATTAGTAGTCCTCA
The DNA here is from genome assembly GCA_020205605.1 of Panax ginseng. Classification (NCBI taxonomy): domain Eukaryota; kingdom Viridiplantae; phylum Streptophyta; class Magnoliopsida; order Apiales; family Araliaceae; genus Panax; species Panax ginseng. The sequence continues at coordinate 13,818,696 of CM035146.1, forward strand.
CTATTCTCGTGAAATAGTGTGATAATAATTGTAATGAGGACTCCTTTTGAGTTTGTATAATCTCTAGTAGACAATATTTGTATTCAAACTCACAAATTTTATGTTTTAAGAAAAGTCGAGTTACCAAAACCAATGCTAAGCAGATCCAAAACGAATTCGAGTAATGGCCAGAACAAAAGAGAAATCACGAACAACCAAAAACAAAACAAATCGAAGAAAAAGAAGAAGTCGGAGTTACCAAAACAAAACAAATCAAAGAAGAAGAAGTCGGAGTTACCAAACTAGCAAGAACAGATCCAAAATGAATTCGGAGTAGCCGAACAAAGAGAAAATTACGAACAAATTATTTTTATGAATATTTGGTTACCCACAAAAACTAAAATGGTTACCTTTATATGAAGGTTTGGCTACCAACTGCACCATATTCAAAATAATTTTATTTTTGAAAGGTTATTAATAAGTAACTAACAGCTACATAAATGGAAACTTATACATGGCATTTCGGATACCATCTGCACGTAACACTTGGAAACTGTTTTTAAATTTTTTTTTATAATTAATTGGTAACCCAATAAAACTGAATTGGTTACCTTTTTATGAATGTTTGACTACCAACTTATAAATAACATTTTATAAATAAAATAATTATAAATATGATGCAGTTGGTAGCCAAACATTCGTACAAAGGTAACAATTCTACTTTTTGTGAATAACCAAATATTCATAAAAAATAAACCGCGCCTCTGTCACAAAATCGTTTTCTGCACAAGGCTCTCACCAAAACGAATCATTATCAATTGGGTGAGGAAGAAATGAAAATTTTCCTAGTTGTAGCATGGAGTCTTTAAAACTGTACCAGTAGATGACGACTCTAAATTCAGAATTCCCTTGAACCCATCACTTTTAGGAGTAGTATTTTCTCCCTCGTTAAACAAGACCTAAATATTCAAAAGTTTTGATATTTAGGAGAAGCAGATGAGATGAATAAATGAAGATAGAAGCATGAAGCGGCTTCTCCCAACCAAGACTCAAGAGGCAAAAATCGTGCCATATATCTGGTCTTTTAGATGAAACAGTAATGAAGTTTACTTGTTGAGATTTCTTTGAAGAATCAGTAGACTCCCCCTTCTTCAAAAGCCGTGTAAAAGAAAAGATCTCCAAGGTATATATATATATATATATATATAGAAAGAAAGAATACGTTGAATGAAGAAGAAGGATGATGATTAACTAATGAAGTTGTTCTATATGAGGAGAGAAGAAGTCATGGGAATAACTAATTCCTAAATTAAGAAATCTTAATTGCATACTAATTCCCTAAATTAAAGAATCCTAATTGCACTAATATTGTAAATAAATATAAAATTGTATTAATTGTGTAAGTATTTTGTGAGTACACTATTGTTGTAATTATTTTCAAAAATGTAATAGTATACGTAATTCATCCTATTAAAAATAGTTAATATAATTTTAATTATTAAATAGAATCATAACTATATTTTAAAAACCAAAACTAATTCATAATCATATTTTGTTAGGCGGCCCTAGCCTGCTTGGAGGGGACAGCGGTATGGGCTTCCGTGGGAGTGCGGCACAGGTAGACTAGTAGCAAAGCCTGTTGTATTTGCTGAGCCTACTAAGATCAGGGACCTCCCCCTCTTCCAAACAGCCCCTTTTTATGTGGTCCCATATCAAAATTTACATAATTACATTTAACAAGTATTCAGTTACAATTACAGTTGCAAACAAAATGAAAAAATAGTAATAATTTATATATATATATACATTGAATATCAATTCAAAAATGTCATAATAAATGATTTGAATTATAAACGAGATAAATCAACTTTTGATACTTGTACTGAAACACGACTTACAATTTAGTATTCGAAGTAAAAAAAATTACAAATTGATAATTGTACTCAAAAAATATTACACTCCGTTAAACATTAGGAACACGACTTACAATTTAATACCTAAAATGAAAAAAATTATAAACTAATGATTGTACTCAAAAAATGTTACACTCCGTTAAACAGTAGGGTTTCATCTTTATTCTATTTGAAAATTAAGGTTCTCTTATTCTGTCCTTGTCTCGATTCTCCATTGATAGTTCCCAATTTTACTGTGGGAGACAAGAAAAGATAATTTTTGAACAAAATTATAAATTTTTTTATATTTCGAAGTAGAATTTTGGATCATATTATTAATAAATTTGAGTTTTTGCTAGTATTCAGCTAGCTTGCAATAAATTTGAGTCTCTTGGCAAACTGAAATTGCATAATCCTACTGTGATTATAGAGATTCATGTGATATCCACCTTTCGAACATAGCATAACATTCTGCAGGCTTATATTCTGGAGCAGTGTGTCCTCCACCCTAAAAAAGTAAAAATAAAAACTGTAACGACCAAATTTTTTTCAATTAAATGCAGAGGATACACACGAGTAAAACGGATATTCTTTTTACCTTCACGGTGGCAAAAGTCATCCGATTGGAGTATGCCCTTGTATAACTACACATAGACAAAGATACAATCTCAGATTACTATTGTACCAATAATTAAGCTTAATCATAAAAAAAAAGGTAATAAAAAGAATCGACTTACCCAGCATATTGGCCTTGGACAATCCAGGGTCGCCATTCATCAATGACAGAGTAGTTTAGATCTCTTATCCAAGCTTGAGTTGATTGAAATGGAACAACCATGTCATGATCACCACTGTTGATTAACATTACAAAGTATATAAGCATCAACTAGTAAAAAAGTATATGATGATTCAGCTAGTAGAACAATAATATATTTCAAGCTGAGAAGAATTCTTTATCAACCCAATAACAAAACAAGAGATCTTTTTCATTTTTATTTTTTAAAAACAAAATCTTGAACTGAATAATTTACAAAATTTTGCTAAAAATTCCTTACTTAATAGATGAATTAAGACTTATTTTAATGCATGGAACTTAGTCATTGAACTGACCTGTATATGAGAGATCTATAACCCTTCCTACTAAGATTTGCATGATATGCTCTAGTGTCCATAATTATAGTTTCATATGACACATTGTGATCGCATCTTATCCATGTATCTTTCGATCCCTGAGTTAAGAGTCAAAAGTTAATTTTTGTTGCTGTTTACGTTTTTAAAATCTTGTATTAACTAGTAATACTAGTGACATACCTTTCTAATATGGAGTGCTTTGCGAACACTCTCGTCCTGAATCCAGTAACTAGAAAGCGAATATGTGTCATCCTGCAGTCATTTATGCAAATTTCATTCATCTTTTCACATTATACTAAATGGTTAGTGGAAATATATTGAGTATAGTCTTCTCAGTTAGATCTTGAAACTAGTCTATATAAATAGTAGAAGCATGTGTGCGTCTATTTTGTTTGCAAGTACGAGTCCTCTCTTCTGTTTTTTTGTTGGGGATGGTCTTGATCTTCATATCCAAAATAAACAAAGGGCATAAGTTAAAGTTGTAAAACTGAATTGCACTGCGTCTTTCATGCTTTCCCTAGACATGAAACATAATTTCCTGCCACTTTCTTGAAGATTAATCATCCTAATCAAGTATTGGTAAAAAATACTTAAATTCCTGTCCTTTTCCTTACTTTGGCTTCAATTTCTTAACTTCCATTTTCCTGCATTCCTTCTTCCTATATATACGGGAGCCGAGTAAAAAATAGCCGAGTAAAAAATAGTGTATTAATACATACATACATACATACATACATACATATATATATATGAGTACGAATCTGCATAACTGCTAAATCTGGCACAGTTCAGCAAGCATTTTTCACTCATGATCAAAAGTTCGATGTTAAGTATATGATGAGAGGATACAAGGACTAGGACTTACACGACACTTGAATGCAGAAACAGATGATTTAGGATTATAAAGCTTCTGAATCTCTCGATAAGAGCTCTCCTTTCACCTGAGAACGAGTTGCTTGCACATTTGGGCTCCAAAATTTGATTTTTAAAAAGTCCACTGCAACACTGCAAAGATGAACATAGAACAGACATTTATCAACTAGGCAAATATTAAGTAAAGCATGGATAGATTTGTTGAAATTAAGCATAACTTGCTAACCTGATCGAAAGCCTCTAAATTGCGTGAACACTCTACGTTGTTGAGATCTAACTTTTGATAGTCATCCCCACAACTTCTCCTCAATGACTATTATAGAAATATGTAAACTATTCATTTTGATGGTTAATCACATTTAAATTCATACACAGTTCTGAAGTTTTGATGAATAGAACTAACCTCATAAAGTTCATCCGATATAATTCCCATCCCATGAGAAAAAGGGATCTCGTAATTTTTCTGAGCAGGGAATGTTATAGGATTGCCAAGTAGGTAACCCTGAAATTTCACATCAGAAGCACAACCTACTTTACTTAAGAAATTTGCACATGTTTTTCTACTCAAGTATGATTCTTCTTCAAATACATAGTTATGGAGCATAATTTGTTCATTTCCTTGGGCACTTTTTTGCTGCAATACCCATTTATGTACACTACAGCTAATTAAGTAGTTTGGATTGAAGCATTTTGTTTTTAAGTTTTATTTAAAATTATTGATTATAATTAATAAAGGGACTATAGAACCTAACCTCAAACTCTGTGAAAATAAGTCAATATGGGCTACAAGAGAATGCCTTCACTGAGACTACTTCAAATAATGTATCTACTGAAACTCAAAACACTGACAATTTCAATGTAACAGAGAATCTGATACAAATTGAGCTAGCGCTCATCAGTAAAGTAGAATCAATTAAGGTAACAGTTTTGTATATTCAGAAGAAGTTAATTTTCGAAACTGCCAATTTTATTATAACGGAAATGTCCATAAATATTTTTTGTGATGATTCCTTCTTCAGTTTGAGGTTTTACAGAAAAATAATTTCTAAGAAGGGAAATGCATTAAGATGAGGCTGATGAATATCCTCTAGTATCAATTTTAAATGTTAGGTCTTAGTCACGATTTTAGCTGATACCAGATGAGTTGTACGGTCAATTTTCTTTGTTTAATTAATTATAAACTCAAATGATACTTATTTGATCAGCCTTAAATGCCCAAAAAAACCTAGGTCTTGTAACAGAAGATAAATTACAATACTTACAAACCTTGAGATCGATATAGTGTTCAATGCCTGCTTCATTTTCTGAATTTTCACAATTGTTAGATAACTGTAGAACACTCTCTTCAACTATGGGATAGCCAAATTCTTTGGATACAATCAAGCATAGTTCTTACCATTTGAGATCAGTTGAGTGATAATTGGAACAGTAATTCCCGAGTAAGAGTCTCCACCAACATAGAATGGAATTGAAAGGAATTCAGGATGACTAATCAGCCACTGCAAAACATTTCAAGGAAACAAAATGTACATAAGCAGTTGACAGTAATGCTAGTCAGCTAGCTTGAGGTTTATAGTATTTTTTATTACAATATCACTTTAAACCCATAGACGAAAGATACTGAGGAACGACATGGTTTATACATGAACAAATGTATTCATACATAGATTATAAAACTTCATCAATATTGAAATTTAAAATTTTTAATGAAAAAAATTGAATCCTTACCATACTATTGTCGAAGATCAGAACTTACTAAAAAATAAAGATCTCCAGATTGAATGCCTTTTAGGTATGTAACAAAATAAAATATAGACTTTCAATTTGGACAGATGGAGAATAAGAAATCATATACATAACTGTTAGGTCAAGTGATTGAAAGCTTCTTGAGTATAAAGTGATTGAAAGCTTCTCGAGTATAAAGTGATTGAAACAGGCGAATTTAATTTCAATTTGTAACACTATTTTCTTTTTGCCATTTTATGAATGTGGAAGTTGGCTCATTTAAAAGCATGTGTTCATCAAAAGTTCAATTTATTTAAATACAGAATAATTCATGACATATATTCAACTATAAAGTTTCGATAAAAATGTCATGGAAATTCTCAAACACGAAGATTGAAGAGGGTCTAATATTTACCAAGTACTCCACCTAATTAGAACTCAAACAAGCATGTACAAACTAGAGCAGTAAAAATGTTTAGAGATAGCTAAATGATATATATCTCTGGCTAAGAGGTTACAAAGTCCTTACCTTCCTTAGAAATTGGAGGGCTTGAGCACATGCTTGCAGGTCAGTGGAATGAGAAGCAAGGGAAGTCCTTCCGTAGGAGAACCCAGTTCCAACTGGCAAGTCCAGAAAAATTATGCTCGCTATCTACAAGTTCATTACCATCATCCAAACTCTAATCAGTTGATGTACATGTGAAATATCAAAGTTGAAGTTCAACCATAGACGTCGATTGTGCAGGGTAAAGTGACTCAAAAGTGGAAATTCCTCCAAAGAACTCGGAGGAATGGAAGAAGTGATTTCCATTGTAGTACAATATACTGGTTGACATAATATAAACCCTCTTGGGAAATAACTAGTTTGATACACCCGATAAGTTATCTCAAGATTTTGGCTCAACAATGGCATATTTGTAAAAATATTAAAAATTCACCTAAGTAGTTGATTCTCAATTAGTGGAATTAAAACATGAAATAGGAAAGTAGTCACTAATTAAATGATTTTTTTAAATATTTTTACAGATATATGCCATTAGTTTAGTCAAAACTACGTAACTTTAGTGTGTCACACTAGAAGTTATTTTTCCTGCATGTTATATATCTATAATATTATATTATAAAAGGAGTAAGTTCGTTGTGGGGAAACACTAGTACATGTATTTAATGATTTGACAAAAGACTTGACGTAGAAACTATAAACCAACTTAGCTAGTCAGCCTAGTCCTATGTTTTTAATTTTCTTATTTCTCTTAATCCTTTTATGATTCATTTATCCTTTCCTTTTCTAACTTATTATCAAATTCACATAAACTTGTCCTTTTTCCCAAATATGATACTTAACATGCAATAGCCAATATGAGACAAAAAGTGCATGTAAATGAGTAAATCAACATACCCTTGTCCACGCGTTACAATTTAACACCAGTGTGGGCAAGGTTCCATTGTATTCCACTTCCTTGATATATAATGGACCTGCAAATGTGCATGGTTCAAAGATAGCACTCACATAATTTTAACGAAGCTCAAGTAATTATGAGATACAATCTACCTTGGAGAGAATAGCAAAATGGAGTATTAGATAAGCATTACATTAAGTTAACTGAATAGAAATCACCAAGTCGGCATGCTTTAGTGTGTAAAAATTGAATGGACTACACACAAGACAATGGAAGACCAAATAAAACAATAATGAAAAGTATAGCTCCAATTGTTTCAGTAGGTCTGGAATTGTGGGATACAACACATCTGTCGGCACATTTTTGCCCATATTAAATGGTTTTGGGTAATTATTTTGTCATATAAATGGTCTATTTATTTTTGTCCATGTAACTGAGGGTGAGGGTTTAACTGGGCTGATATTGAAGTCCACTGGTCACCCTTTGATTATTAACATGAGATCCCATTATATTTTGGTGAGGGGTTTATCCAACTTTATTTTATTTTTTTACACCTCAAAAATAATTCCAAAGAGCATTCAAAAATATCCTTTTACATGGCTATAAAATGATGTTACACATCACAAAAAATTATGAAAATTTACGTACTCCTACAGTTTTTAATGTTCTTTGAATCCGTGCAGTACTCTTTCAATTCTTGCATAAAAAGCGCTGAATTAGCAGACAAATCAAACACCAAATGCATTTCCATAACCAACTTACCTCGACCTCGATCATGGTATGTGGATGGTATGATATCCCAATCCTATATTGAAATATGTGGATGGTATCTTGTATATAAATTTGAGGTTATTATTAAAGTATCAAAATCATAACCTTGGGTTGAGACCCAACGATACACTTGGGACAATAAATTTGAACCATATTTTTAATTAGTTCCAATCCTCGAGTGGAGCCAGATCATCAAAAAATTTGGTATATCGGAGTGGTAACTCCTCATGGTTGTGATGGGTCTATGGAGCCCATATATCCCCCCTAAGAATTGTGATTCTATGGCTCTGGGACAATAGACTGTGATTGGATTTGTGTGATGGGTACGTCAAGGCTGTGATTTTTAGGTGAGGGAAGTAATATACCCCAAACCCATATTGAAACTTGTGAGTTAGTTTAGTATGCATATAAAGCATCAGCTTTACTCCTTAGAGTACATAGCATTAACTTGTCAGGACTTTTAGGTGTGTCTTTGCTGGGTTAAGATAACCCATCTACTACTCTTGGACAGTGGATCGAACTTTCTTCTGGATCTGATTCGGGTCGAGTCATTAAAAATGGTATCAGGGCAGTGGTCTCTTATGGTGTGGTGGATCTGAATCTCATACATTCTCTGGGGATTGTAATTTATTAGACTGTGATTTGATTGATTGTGATTTAACTACGTCCTCATCAGTGATTTAAGTAAAGGAGATTGTTATACCTTAGTCCACAGAGGGCTTAAAATTCAAAAATAAAATAAAATAAAAATTAATATTACGGGTCTGTTAAGCAATGACTACAACTTATAAGTTCAAATTTAAAAGACTTCATTTTAAGTTGTGACGTATAAATAAAAGTGTTTGGCACCATTTTTATTTATAAGTTAAAACAAGTTGTGAAAGTGTTTGGCTAAAATGACTTATAAGATAAAATAAATTGTAAATACTACTAAAATGAGGGAAAAAGAGTTTTATATTTGGTCAAAACTTATTTTAAAATGACTTATAAGTCATTTTTGAGAAATAATAAATTGTTACTTCTCAATACTACTTATAAGTCAATTTATAAGTTATAAAATAAGTCACACAAGAACACTCAAAACAGTTAAAAACTACTTATAAGTTGATTTGACAAACTTACAAACCAACTTATAAGTAGCTGCCAAGAAGGCCCTAAATGCAATGTCCGATGACTAAGCAAGATACCAATTCGATTAGGAACATTGTTTAATGAACAAATTAAGAAAAAACTGTCCCCCAATATATGGCAGGACTCCTTCTATAGTAACAGTTTTGTCATTTCAACATTCATTAATCAAAACTACTGTTGTTAACCGAAACTAATTAGCTGCCGCAACCACAATCAACTCAATCACAAAATTGCTAAATGAGGCCAGACTTTGAAATTATGAAGTAAAGGGGTGTACCTATTTCATAGAATAGGCCTGTGAAGGAAGTGCAGCCAGGGCCTCCGGTGAGCCAAAGAATAAGAGGGTCCTTTGTAGGATTTCTCTCCGACTTCACAAAATAATAGAAGAGCTGCACATCCTCTGATGCATCAACTCCCACATACCTAACAATTAAACATTAATACAAACATATCTCATCAAAAATCATAATACAGAACATCCTATTTGTCCTTTGAGTCCCGTTAGTATACATACAAACAACTATATATACATTTACTTATACACTAAACAAGGTTCCCAAGAAGAGTCTCACTTAGATTTTCAAAGTCGATTTACAAAATTTAAAAATTAAATAGATTCAAATTGTAAGATTATTCATAATAAAGTAAAAATAAAACTATTTTGTGGGGGTATGAATATATATTATATATATGAGTTGAATACAGAGAGAAAATTAAGCTCACCCGGTTTCGAGTTGAAAAGGGAGGGGTCCTTGGAATCCTGGGAGGAACTTCACACTTGAAAATCCTACAGTTCCATAAAGAAGATGAAGCAGCAAAAACAAGGTGAAGAAATTTAGCTGATAAATGAAGGGGAGTTTTTTCATTGAGCTTCCCATTCCCATTTTCATTGCATTAGGTACTTTTAGAGAAAAATTTGAAAGATATTAAATTTGAACATCTTATATAATTTATTGAGTGAACGAAAAATTTAAAATCATTTGTATTTTATTATATAAATGCTGTCTCAAATTTGTATATATATTTGCCGTCTCTCCTCTCTCTCTCTATAGAGATAAAGGATGAGATTACGTGCAGCGGCGGAGGTGACGTGTATGGAAGGGTGTGAAAACACATTATCCTTATACTCTTAACAATAATGATAAAAAAAAAGTCAGAATATTGAATTATTTTATATTATTATGAATAAAAATAATAATGTTTTTTTTTAAATTTTTAACTGGTAACAGATGGAGTATATATTTATGAGGTTATATCTATTTGGGTCCGGGATTGTTCTAATAACCATATTTATGCACTATTATTGGGTTGGTTTGGATATTAATGTTTAGTTTATTTGAAATGATACTGTTTGCATTGTTTTATTTTAATGCTTTATGTTTGAGTTTTAAACGTTTTATTTTTTAATTAGATAAATTACTTTTGAATGAGTTGTTATTAGATAAATAAAAATTTATAGATATTTCAAAATTTTCAAAATTCGATACACGAACAAGCATAATAAAAACATGCGATGATTCAAGATGTTGGGTTTGTGTTTGGATATTTTAAATTTCTTGTCTTATTTTTTATTTTTTCTTTTGTTTAATATTATATACTAAATGTATTCTGTGTCTTCGACACTACATGAACGGTGGGATTTATCTCAAACTTTAGACGGTCCAAATAATTTATTAGAGTGAGCGGGAAATTCAAAATCAATTGTATTTTGTTAATTAGATTGTTGTTAAATATTCCTTCCCACAAAAAGTGTCATTTGTAAAATTTAAAAAGATTAGAAATATAAATCGTTAGTTTAATAGGTATCATAATAATAATTAATTTTAATTATAAACTCGATGATTGTGTCTTTTTAGTGAAAAGGAGTTTAGTTTTATTTATTTACATTACCGTCATTTTTTATACATAGATTAAAAAAAATTATATTACTACATAGGATTAGGTAAGAGATAAGATCATAAGACAAAAAAACAATTGGATCTAAAAAATTTAGTTTAATGGGGTTAAATCTATTTTTACTCATTATAGTGGAGCTCGATTTACAAATACATTAATAGACTCAAATTTATATCGGTAAACTCATTGAACTACATGTTATTTATAAAACAAGAACCGTCTATTTTCGTTAAGGATTTAACAAAAAAATTATGTGGCAATATGTGACATAACTTAGATACTAGGAAAATGGACCACACACATGAATATCATTGATCTGAATGTGTCTTTTATTCAGTTAAAGATGTCAGCCAACCGGAGTTGGATGTACTGTATGATACCCATTAATGGGAGGGGATTAGTGGATGATTATCGTGAAGGGGTGTGCAATTTTTTGGACAAAGCCATAGAACATGCTGATGATCTAAACGAAAAAATGAGATGCCCGTGTGTCAAATGTAAAAACCTGACATAGAAGACAGCCGATGAGATTAAATTCGACTTATTTTTTCGTGACTTTGTGGATGGTATTTCGTATGGATTCATCACGAGGAAGTAACTAAGTTGATGGAACTGACCGACCGTGTAGACCAACCATTTCATGAGGATTCAAGGGTTGATAATTATGATGTCGTGAAGATATTGGTCGATACTTATGGGTCTAACTATATAAATTGGGTTGAAAACGAGCATTCGCCAGGCAGTGCTCAACAAGAGCCAAATGATACAGTTGCAGTCTTTTACAATATGATATCTGAATCGGGTGTCCCATTGTATCTTGGAAATGATAAGCACACCAGACTATTTGCAGTGACTAAACTCTTACACTTCAAGAATGAGCATAACTGCAGTTAGAGATGTTTTAATGATTTGCTTGCTCTTATCAGCGAGTTCTTACCAAATGATCCTAATTTGCCCGCGAATTACTACAAAGTGAAGAATATTGTGACGCCCCCAAAATTGGTATACATCACCCATCTTGAGTCGCCAAATACATTGTACAAAATTCAAATACAACTTAATAATACAACTGTCGTGTAAAATACGACAAAACATAAACTAACAGTTTTAAAACGAATATTGTCTTTTAGACAGTATTCAACTCAAATGGTGTCCTCAATACAATTATTATCACACTATTTCATAGAATAGTGAGGACTATTAATGCTATCATCTGGACCGCCACTATAATATTCTAGAATTTTAAATGTAATATTAAATATTTATTGAATTATATAAATATTTAATGGATGTGTTTATCGTTGAATAAATATTTGTTTAATTGATTTAATTTTATTTGGTTAATTATTTGTTAAATAAATAATTAATGAATTAAGGAAATTATTATATTGAGATTTCAATTTAATGGTTAATTATTTGTATTAAGTTATGTGATTAAATAATTTATTTGATTAATTATTATTTGAATTAATTAAATTAAATATGAAAGTTTGACTAAATAAAGTGTGACAAATAATTATATTATAAGGAGTTATTAAAATAAATTAAAGTAGTTTAATTTAGTTTTATCCAAACAAGGTTCAAGGATATTAATTCTTTAAATTTAAAGGGTTTTGCCAAACAAGACTTATGGCTTTTGGGATTTCTAATTTTTGAATTTAAATAAAATAAATAGAATAAAAAAAATATTATTAAAATAGTAAATATAATATATTTATAATATATACGTTTCTTTTAACTGATGGTAGTTATTAGGATTATTAAGTTTATCAATTTTTTTCCTTTGCGCTTAAGTGCTACGTGACTTGGTATTTGGCCATATTGAGAAGAGAGTTCAGAGAGTTTGATAGAGCTTGACAGTGAAAGTTGAGAGAAATTAAGAAATTTCCAGCAACTTCAGAGTTTAGCAAGAATTGTTCGACCATTTGAAGGTATGTTCCATAAACTCTCTCTCTCTCTCTCTCTATATATATATATATATATATATATATGCATATATGGGTTTCACGACAAAATTTTCATGTTCTGTGAATTTCATCTCTTCAAATTATTGTTAGATAATTGGGTACTTGTGATTATATGTGTTTATGATGATTAGAGTTTATGTTTAAGCAAGAATTTGTATGCTAAATTCGTTGACAGTAGGAAGAAAATAATATCAGTGTATGTGTTTTCATATGGTTCATGAAAAGTATCAATTGTAGTGGCAAATTAGTATGTAAAATTGTAAATTGAAGCTTGTATATGTTAGTTCATTAAGAATCAAGCATAACGTAACTTGAATGAAGTGATTTGGCCAAGTATTGAATTCACAATGATGATTTTTAGAATGAATATCAAAAATTGAGTTTTTGTATGAAAATATGAATTGAGAAATTAAACTAGTTTTAGTTGGTGTTAAATTGTTCTAATTGGTTGTAAATGTTAGTAAACATGTTTATGATTAGTTTATATCAATTGTTTGTGTTATTATCATTGTTTGGTGGGTAAAATTTGTGTTTGTTGGGCTAAAATAAATTTTATTGTTCATCATAGTTTTCAAATCGTCTGTACGTACTTAGAAATTGCCTTGGCGATTAAAGCAAAAACTAAGGCAAATACTTTGGGTCCTAACTTTTGTATGGCGTCCATGCGCCATACCTTGGTTTGAGATACTGATTTCTGCTGCTGCTGCAGACTTGGAATAGCAACATAGCATGGGTTAGGGTTGTGTTAACATGTTAAATGAGTAATGACAAGGTTACATCAATATAGTGAAATGTGGTTAGTAATTCGAACGTTGTAAAAGTTGGTAAACTATGAAAGGGATGTGTTTTGATTTATTAAACATGATAAATAGTGAATAGGTGTTGCAAAGATTAACACTTGGATTTTCTGATATTTGAATAGTAGCTTAAGACTTGTGTTAACATAACAAGTCTAACTAGAAATGCATATGTTGTGGTATATCTAATAAATGATGGTTCTAAACCTATATGTAGTTGAACGTGAGATAATATTATAGCTTACACTCGAGGCAAGTTTTCTAAACCTATCTTTTTACATTGAGCAAGTTTCTTACTTTAACCTTTCATTAAGCGAACTTTTGTACTTCTAATCATTATTTGAGCAAGCTAGCTATGACTTAACTTTATTCGAATAAGTTTGAATTCCAATATTTATTGATGCATTCTAACTTGTTTATTGTTAGACAAGTTTCTTTATTGTCATTCGGATATTATGAATGCAATTTTCTTGAAGTCTAATTCTTATTGTTGAATTACCTTATCTCATATACTTGACACAAGCTATTCTCATAATGAGCAGGATTTATGTTCATCTTGTTATTATTTAAAGCATATTCCATAATTCATAGTCCTAGTTTAATATTATTCACGCAATGTTTGTTGTCATTCAATACTTATGCTTTGTAGTTGTTTCTAAGCATGAGTTCAAGATATAGTTAGTTCGCTTACGCTTATTCATTGTTCCATATTATTTTATTATTTATCAACTGTTGTGTTATTTCACACTATTGATTCACCTTGTTCCCTAGTTGATGATTGTTAAACTCCAAATTACCCTTGAAAGCTTATCCAAATCAAACTTTCTTTGGTGCGGACTTGTACTCTAAATACTGAGATGAACAACCCTATTATTATTATTAGGGGATAATTTACGCTTAGCGTTGAAATGTTTGTGCACAATACATTGTACGAAGAGTCCTTATAGTCTTATGAATGTTAAAGTTGGAGTTGAAAGATTACTCACAACTGTGAACATAGTTCATGGTCTTATGACCCTTAGTTAGATATATTCCATATTTTGGATTCTAGTTTTTGATTATCATCGTTAGAGTACTATTCAGTTTTGATGAACCTATTGTTGGCAATTATTATTATTATTCTTCTGTTGATACATTGTTATATCCAGTGAGCAATTGTTTTGCTCACTCTTGCATATTTATATACTCATTGCAGCTAAAGTTGAGAAGGTAGATGGACCTTCAACTAGCAAAGGAAAGGGAAAAATGTACAAGTGATGAAGACTTGTAATTTTAATTATTATTATGATCATAGACTTTTAAATAATGATGTGATGTAATAAATTTTATTTCTGCACTTATATGATGTTTAAAGGTTAGACAACCTGGGATGTTTTTAGATTTAATATTGTAACCCTATTTAAAGGGTGGATTTATGGTTTACATATTATTTTATTTGGGTAGATAGTATGAATGTTTTGATTAAGTGAACACCAAATCTTGTGGGAATGAAGTACCTAGATTTGGGGGTGTCACAAGTTGGTATCAAAGCTTTAGGTTAGGAACCTTAGGTGGGGAAAAGTGTGATGCCCCCAAAATAGGTATACAACACCCATTCTGAGTCACCAAATACATGTTACAGAAAGCAAACTATAACTTCAGTAATACCATTGTCGTGCAAAATACGACAACACATACTGTGAGTTTAAATACAAATATTGTCTTCTAGACAATATCCACACTCAAATAAGTCCTCATTACAATTATTAAAACACTATTTTCTGAAATAGTGAGAATTTGCTAAAACATCTTTCTAGAACCATCACTCCATACCCATTTAGATCCTGCTATGTTCTCACCTCCTAAGAAGAAAAATGGAACAAAAAGGAAAAGGGTGAGCTCAACTAGCCCAAGTAAAGAATATTATGACTAAGATAATATACAACAATTTATCATTAGTCTTGACAGGGAAAAATCGATAAAATATAATGAAACAACAAGTTTTAGATCAACAAACTGCAGTGAAGCTTGACAATCCATTAGAAGAGTCAAGTAGAAAGAATTCCACTATCTTTTAAGATTTAAAAGTCCATCCTCAATATTTTATCCTCAGAACAACAATCAATATACATCTTTAATCAAATATTCATCTTTGCACTACAAGCCAAAGATATTCATTTGTATTACCGGTTGGTCATGTTCATCTCAACACTATTCATCTTTGTACTATGGGCCAAAAGATATTCATTAGTAATCATTCATCTTTGCACTTGGTGCCAAAGATATTGATAATATCATCATTTAGGACCTGAGGATGATGAAAAATATTTTAAAGGAGCGAATCCGGTGAAACAAAATAACAAATATTAAAGATTCAGGTACATACGGTTTATCCAAGATCAATAATACTCCATAATAACTAATTTTGAAGCAAAATTCAAGAATAAAGATCAAAACATGGATACAATCAAAGATAGTAACCATAATAGACATCTTGGACAAAAGGAGAAAATTTCATTTTAAATTGAATAGTGTTATTCGTGAATGAATAGTCTTAGTATAAGTGAATAGTCTCCGTAGTATCGTGAATAGTAATCCAAACACAAAAAGTTCCAAATTTGATAAAAACTTCAAACCAATATTTAGGCATAATAATATTGAAGAAAATAATATCATTTAAGAAGAAATAACATCCCTTACATCAAAATAACAGTACTTCTGATCAGAATATCGGATATGAGGCTGAATGAAACTTGTGCTAAATAGCAACTCTCAAAGTATCAAAATACTCACAAAATACGCTCGATAATATAGAGAGAGAAAGAGAGAAAACTTATTTCTGGTGTAATTTTCAATTCTAACTTAGCCCTCTATTTATAGGAAAATGTTAGCACGCCGAAGCAGACTTAACCTGCAACCTGATGGCTTTACCTGCTACTATTCTCACCCACCACATTTGAATAAAATTCCAGCACATTTCTCAACAACCAAAAGTGGGGCCCACCAATTCTAGAATTTTCTACCAAAATGATAAATTCCAAAACTTCAACAATTTCTGAACCAGTCACCTCTTAAAATTCATAACAAATCATACGTTCATTTTTAACGGTTCAAAATTTGTGGACATATACTCAACTTATATATGTATAACATATCCAAAAATCACAACGATCCAAGCGGTCGGATTAAAAATTATAACTCACTTAATATATCTCAAAAACACTTTGGTTTAATTTTTAATACCTCCATTCGACAAAAAATCTTGATAAAACACCTCAACATTAACTCCTTCATTTTAAACCACAATAAATATATCCCACATTTATATCCACATAAAATAAATATTTTCCTTATCATATGAATCAATAATTAATTATTCGCAAATAATACGAGAATCACATTTATGACAACTTGGTAGTTCTAGGAAAGAGGGGCTTTCAATAAGGATTTCTCCTTCTTGGGGCGCAATTAGGTGACCAAACCTCTCTTTGATGAGAACTTTCTAAACATTGCCAATAATGTTATCTAATAATATTATTCAAATAATATGAATTATTGATCCGATAATGGGGAAATACTACGCAATGGTGACAATTATTGAAATAACAATAATATAAAATATCAATATGACAATTATTGAATCAATAAAATAAAATATTGAGCAATAACTACTATAACAATTATTGAGTAGTGCATTCTTTACGTAAGGATCAATAATTCATCAATCTTTGTGCAATACAGGTGCTTCTTTAATGTAACCACGTGTATTCGTATTTTAACCACGTGTATTCAAACGATTGTTACTTGGTAACAATTACTGCCAGATTATTTATAAAACTCAAACTTTGTAATTTTCTTCATCAAGCGATTTATCCATTATAGGGCCCACAAATGGGCTGCTTGCTTGTATAAATACGAATATTCCCAACGGAAAAAATATTCCACGACCAAACGGATATTCCCCGACACAATGAATATTTTATAACCACTTGCTTATTTTGAAAAATTTGCACATTTCACCCATAACCAAAGTATTATATCAAATTAACTCCATATTATTTCAAGATAATAAATAGAGAAAATTCAATTTTATTTATAATAAGTTGGGTTCTTACAACCTCCCCTCCTTATGAAATTTTATCCTCGAAATTGACGTACGTACCTGGTGTTTCGAAAAGGTGAGGGTACCTCGCTTTCATTTCCGATTCTAACTCCCAGGTCATTTCCTTAATAGCATGGTTCCTCCACAAAACCTTAACTTGTGGTATAACCTTGGTGCGTAAGACATGCTCTTTCATATCCAAGATCTTAACATGTGTACTCCTCGACGTTAAATCTTGACTTATCTAAATGCAGTTCTATGATAATGTGGTTGGTCTTTCACATATTTACGAAGCATAGATATGTGAAAAACATTGTGAACACGAGACATACTTGGAGGTAATGCGAGTCTATAGGCCACATTTCCTATTCAGTCAAGAATCTCAAATGGACCAACAAATCATAGATTGAGATTTTTGGAGCAATACGTAATAGTACATAATCTCCAATATTAAATTCCACGTCCTTTCTATGAAGATCCGCATAACTCTTTTGTCGATCATGTGCCGTTTGTATACATTGTTGAATCGTTTAGATCTTCTCTGTAGTTATGCGTACCAATTCTGGTCCCAACAATGTTGCTTCACCCACCTCGTCCCAACATACTAGAGAGCGACATTTTCTTCCATACAACGCCTCGAATGGAGCCATGCCTATACTTGCTTGATAACTGTTGTTGTAGGAGAAGGTATGCTGAACTGAATTGTAAATCCGTGCCCATAGCTTTTTGCAAGCTAACCCAAAATTGTGAAGTGAATCTTAGGTCACGATCTGAAACTATGGATACTGGCATGCCATGTAATCTTACAATCTCATTCACGTATATACGAGCAAGGCGTTCAAGGGAATAAGTCTCACGTGTCAGCAAGAAATGACCAGACTTGGTTAATCTATCAACAATAACCCAAATCGCATCTATACCTTGAGAAACTTTGGGAAGACCTGTAATGAAATCCATGGTAATGTGTTCCCACTTCCATTTTGGAATCTCAAGTGGTTGTAATGGACCCTTTGGCACTTGATGCTCCGCCTTTACACGTTGACAGGTTAAACACCTCGAGATAAATTCCGCGATCTCTCTCTTCATATTGTTCCACCAAAATCTATGTCGAAGATCATGATACATTTTGGTACTCCCAGGATGGATTGCAAATGGGGTGTTGTGTGTCTCCATCACGATTCTATGCTTCAAGTCAGAATTGTTAGGAACACAAAGTCTAGAGTTGACTCAAAGTATTCCTTCTTCATCGATTCTTGCTTCTGGAATAGCACCTTTTTGCACTTTCTTTTTCATATGCATCAGCTCCATATCCGTAGCTTGAGTAACTTTAACTTTATCGATTAAAGTCGGTTCTACTCGTATGTTTGATATCATCACATGGGTACTTGGAGCCTTCATCTCTATCTCCATCCTTTGCAAGTCATACAAAATGGACCTTTGTGTTAACAACATTGCACTCGTACTCGCATACGATCTTCTACTTAATGCGTTAGCTACCACGTTTGCTTTTCCAGGATGGTATTGGATGGTATGATCGTAATCTTTCAACAGCTCTAGCCAACGTCGCTGCCGCATGTTGAGTTCCTTTTGGGTGAAAAAATATTTGAGGCTTTTATGATCTGTATAGATCTCTACTTTCTCCCCATACTGGTGTAGTGTCTCCGGATCTTCAACGCTTAAACGCATCATGCTGC
The DNA here is from genome assembly GCA_020205605.1 of Panax ginseng. NCBI lineage: Eukaryota > Viridiplantae > Streptophyta > Magnoliopsida > Apiales > Araliaceae > Panax > Panax ginseng. Next base: position 13,838,033 of record CM035146.1, read on the forward strand.
TGACTCCAAATTATGAGTAGGATAATTCCTCTCATATTCTTTGAGTTGTTGTGAGGCATAGGCTATGACTTTCCCATGTTGCATGAGAACACATCCTAACCCTTTGCCTGAAGCATCGTTGTATATAACAAATCCATCCGAACCAGATGGTATTGCCAGAACAGGTGCCGAAATGAGTCTCCTCTTAAGTTCTTAGAAACTCTTCTCATGATCCTCGCTCAGTGAATTTTGTATCTTCTGAGTCAATTTGAGTTAGCAGAGAAGCGATTCGAGAAAATCATTCCACGAATCTCGATAGTAACCGGTAAGCCTGAAAACTACGTGCACTTTAGTCAACGACTTTGGTTGCTCCCTAACTTTGTATGGCTTCAATCTTATGGGTCGACAGATACTCCAAGTTTTGACACCACGTGCCCAAGGAATGCTACTTCCTTAAGCCAGAACTCGCATTTCTTCAGCTTGGCATATAGCTTGTGTTAGTTCCTAGTTGGCACAATAGTTATCTAGAAAGGGGGTTGAATAGATATTTAAAATCTTTTCTTTTTAAACTAGTTCTTTGATAGTGATTAAAACTTAGCGGAATTAATATTTGTTTTAATCTTCTTTACCCAACCTTTGGAGTAATGAGGGTGAGGCGTTATGGCGATTATAGCAGATTATAGCAGATTATGGCGTGAATGTAAATGACACGATCGTTTAAGTGGTTCATAGCACTTAAAGCTCTAGTCCACTCTTCTACTCAGCGAGTAGGATATCCACTAAGAATATGCATTACAACCACGAATCACTGATTCCTTCTAGACCCGGTGAGCAAGGAACTTCTTAGTTCACTCTTGAACTCTTCAAGTCCAATGCAGACTTGGCTTTCTTCTGATTCACTCTGAACTCTTCAAGTCCAATGCCAGACTTGGTACTCTTCTTGATTGGTTGATAATGTTGTGTTCTTTATGGTTTGCTACTCGATTCATTTGTGTAAGCACTTGTTCTAAAGAAGCTGAGTAGTGAGCAAGCTTTGCAATATCTCGGATCGTAGAGTTGAGCTTGAGAGAGATGTTCACGTTGTTTGTTTAATGCTTGCTTAATTCTCTCTCATCCATCGATCTGTATATATGTGATGTTGAAAACTATCCGTTGGATCCATCCGTTGTGGAATTAAATGAGTCTGAACTTTCTGTACTGTGATGGAGACATTTCTGCACATCTTTGAATTCGCATTCGGCATTGCGACACCTGTCGCTTTCTCACCTACCACCTGAAAAAGTGTTTTGTCCCTCTTACCCATGGTACTATCCTTAGCTTCTTCAATACGCTTCTTTGTTGCATACTAAGGATATATCATATATTCTGAGACTGATGAGCACTGTAGCATCTGGGATCCATTCCTCACTTGTTGAAAACACAGATCATGAGGCTCGATGTTTTCTGACATGAGACAGATGATGCTCTACGATTTGGATCGTGGTGTTCTACGATTTAGATCGTAGCGTCTTTGACATCTTTGTACACTACGATGCTATCAGTCGAGAGCACTATTATTTCCCTTAAACCCTTGTTCACTACGATCTTCACTTGTTCGTGTTGTTGACTCTACGTTCCCGAGAGTACACTACGATCGTTGACTTGTAAACTTCATGTTTCCTTCAGCATACTGCGATCGTGGAGTTATTTCGGCAAGCGTTTGGACCACTCTACGATTTTGAAGAGTCCCCTTCAAAGCGAGGCACACTACGATCTTGTGCTCTACGTTTTACGCCTTGACTCTGCGATGTTGATCGATTGATGCCTTTATGATTTCTTCAAGACTAATCTATTACATCTTAAGATCAACCTAACAATTTTGATCTTTCTATCTATACATTCTTTATCGAGAATAGATGCGTGATTGAAAGATTAGATCAACCTAACAATTTTGATCTATCACTAAGTCCTTGTACATATATTCATTTAAGGACCTTACAAATAATCATGAACATATACATTAAAACATCAAATCATAATATGCATTCTCCCAACAATCTCCCCTATTTGATGTTGACATAACCGAGGAGATATGTTGTCATGATTATTAGTGACTAGATGCATTTGCGAGGAAATTTAAACATGACTTAGTATTTCGGTGAGTAATGAAATTTCTAGAAGAATAAGCATGAATTTATTGATGATCGGAAGATATTACAATTCAACATTACATCGATAGAAAATTTAAGTTTCAACTTATCTCTATTTCCTTGACCTCTTTAGTGGAGGTGGGTTGGTGTACTCCTCAACCCTTCTTTTTCTTTGAGCTTCCTCGTTTCTGGCTAACTCTTCCAGCTCGCTTAGACTTAGTATTGGATTCTCCTCATGCCTATACATGAATGCAGGATCTCGGTTAGCATTCTTATCGTCTGATGAACACATCTTGTGGTGGGAGTTGACTCCTGACGGCTTAATGGTATAGCCATTACAATTCTCTGTTAATCAAATCATTGAGTCGGCTTCGTGGAATTGTCTTGCGGGGAGGGCTTCGTGGCCTTGAGCTTGATATTGTCCTCTTCCCTTTCTTGAGTTCCATGACCTCCTTTTGCCTGCCTTGTCCTCCCCGAACTCCTTTCCCTTTATTCTCCCCTTTATGTCAAGCATCAAGGGTTCGAATATCGGCCAGACGATCGATTAACACCTTGGACAAGCTTATTCGATTGACTTTGTGTACGAGTAATGTCCTCTCTATTTTCCTTGATGCGTTTTTTGAGATATTGCTTCTTTGTTTTGGAGAACCGAAAGAATCATATCATTATGTTTGTCTGATTTGCATAAGATTCTTTGGAAGTCGTGAGCGAAGCTTTCAAGTTGAGGATGTTGTCCAGCATAATTTTATGTTGAAGGTTTTGGTGTTTCAGCATTTCGAGTACAACCTCTCTTTGCTGGGCAGTTCTCTGGAAGTAGATCTCATCTCTGTCCGACATACTCTTCAGAATCTCTTTGATAATTTCTCTTAGCCTCTTTGTAAGCTCAGTATTCATAGTTCCAGGGAGATTATTTGCAGTTGTGATCATTTGATTCAGCCGGATATTGATGAGATCAGAGTGAGTTTCCAAACTTGCTTCTATAGACTTGACCATTTTCTCATAGGTGTCTTTCAAGTCATCATTGGTAGGCAGGCTTGGGAGAGTATCATTTGCTTGAGGATTGTTCATTGGAGGGATTCTCGGTTGAGATTGATCTTACAAATTATAAAGAGCGAGATCAAGACTGAAGTAGTCATGTGATGAAGAGGATGGTATATCAGCTGGAGGGGCTTGGGTTTGGATGTCTGGGATAGGTGACTCTACGATTTCAATGTTGGATTCTGCGATGTGGCTGAAGTCTTAAATCGTAGAGTTGGTGATTTGTGGAAGCAGGGTAAGGTTGACTTCTTTTGGTTCTTCAGTTACAGAATTTTGAGATTCTGTAACTAAAACTGATTGAGTGGGTGAAGAATCACTTCCATCCATCGAGGAAATTCATAGAATTGATTGAATGAAGATGATGGCAAGTGATTAACTTGGAAGAGATCAGGAATAGTCAATACCTCAAGTTTATCCTTGGATGAGGAATGGTTGGTAAGCAGCTTCTTGGCAAAGATGACTTTCCCTGGAAATCCATTAGCTTAAGCGAGATTCTTGGATATTCCTTGAAGCTCCAGAACATGTGATCGCATGAGTTCAGGATTTGAGCTTGATGGTATACCATCATGGGTAGGTAGGAAAACAGTTGAGCGTACAGATAGCTCCTAAATCCATCTTTCCCTACACCAATGATTTTAAGCTCATCATCATCATTTTCTTCCTCTTCTTTGGTCTCTTCTGAAGATTCCATTATCTCAATGGTCTCTGGAAAGTTTGGCATTGATTCAACTTTATCTTGGGTAGGAACCTCTTCTTCTGCCATTGGGATATCATGAGGCTCCCCCTCAGCATGGTCATCCTCTTGTAGATTCAGAAAGTCCCCCTCAGCTGGAACATCTTCTTGAGAGATCAGAAACTCCCCCTCAGCTGGAACATCTTCTTGGTTGTAGACTTCTCCCCACGGCCGGTGTGTGTACTCAATCATGAGAAATTTGGGGATCTCCCCTCAATTTGGAGCACCATCCTCTTTATTTTCTTGGGGGTTGTTCCTCTTTTCTGACAGCCACACTCTTGGCTTCCTTTTTCAACACCTTTTCATTCTCATGAATATACTTCTTGACCAGCTTTCTTTTTGCTTTGCTGGGTTTAGCCACAACTTCTGGACTTTCTTGAGTCTTAGCTTTGTCATGTTGAGTACCCACTCTTCTGAAGCGGCTTCTTCCATTTCGCCGCCACACTTGGCTGGTTTGAAGAGAACGGCGAGAGACTCTACGATTGAAGAAACTGTTAGTCTTTTGGACTTATGACCAATTTTGTCCTTCTTTAGGATCTGTGATATGGTGGCTTGATCCTCTTGACTTCTTCTTCTTGTTGTTGCTTTTTTTCTTAGCCTCCTTAGAGTCTCTATATCGGAGGACTCTCTACGGAATGTCGATTATAGATCCTTGAGGCTCTTGATTTGTCTTGCCCTTAGCTTTCCTTGCCCTTGCTTTTTCTGGTAAGGGCAGAGGGTTCTCCTTGTCTGCTTCTCCTTCTTCTTCAACTTCCTTGACAACAGACATGTCTCCTGGAAAGCCTGCCTCCTTTAGTTCCCTAGTTCTCCCACTGGACTCTGTCATCATTCGAACATACTCAGCAGGGTTTCTCTTCCAGTTCTCAAACAACTGCTGGGTCATTCTTCGATTTGGGTTGATGGCTTCTCCTTCATCATCCCCAATTTTGTTAACCAGTGCAGATTGCAGAATGATGCTTATGAATCTCCCATACAGCATCTTCGGAGTGCTTTTTGATTTCTTCGAGTTGACGATCCACTCGAGCAATACAGCCCCATAGTTGAGTTATGTGCCATAAATCATGGCCGTCATGAGCTTAAGTTGAGTCTCATTTACTGAGTCATGACCTGAGCTCTTGCAGCAGATGTATTTCCCAGCCAAAAATTCGTACCTTTGAGGGAACTCCTTCTTTTTGTAGCCTTTCACAGAAGGATTCTTCTTGTGGTGCATTTTCTTCAATCCCTCTTTGAAGCTTATGCTGTCTAGAAATGGGTGCCCTTCATTCTTGAAACCTAGGGCCAGATTAAAGTCCTCTTCCCTTAGTCTCATTTCTACTCCCTTTACTCGAGTAGTGATGGTGTTGTGTTCGAACACACCATTCTTATAGAACTCCTTCACTAGCTGGGATAGATGAGTGTATCGGTGTTCAACGCCTCTTCAAGACCCGCCTTCTTAAGTAAGGCCAGCGTCTTGTGAAATTTTGGTGGAGCATTCTTGAACTCGTCGAAGCAGAGTCTATAGCCTGAAATTACATTTGAAGCAGCCATTGATTACGTAGTTGAGAAGTGAGATCTGTTGAGCTTTCTCTTGATTTAGGGTTTTGCTTTTGAGAGAGAGAATGGGAGATAATCTTTTGGACTTTGATTTCAAAACACGATTTCAATTTGTACTTATAACTTCCCTCTCTCTTTTTGACTTAGTGGGACAGGTGTCGCCTTTGCTTGGCTTCTCTGATTTTGGTGAGTAGGAATGTACTGATTTGTCCTTTGTGTCTTCAGAGCTAAGGTGACTTTGGGATGACTACGATCGTAGAGGTAGGCTGATTCCATGCCATACTTCTTTAGTAGGTCTTTGATGTACTTGACTTGGTTTATGAAAATTCCTTCTTCAGTCTGCTTTACTTGCAATCCAAGGAAGAAGTTCAGCTCACCCATCATGCTCATTTCAAACTTGCTCTGCATTAGCTTAGAGAATCTCGTGCATAACTTTTCGTCAGTAGAACCAAAGATAATGTCATCAACATAGATTTGAAGTAGTAAGACTTTGTCTTTATGCTTTCTAAGAAATAGTGTGGTATCTACTCTACCTCTAGTGAACCCATTTTCGATTAAGAAGTTAGTCAGTGTTTCATACCATGCTCTAGGTGCTTGTTTAAGACCATATAAGGCTTTATCTAATCTATAGACATAATTGGAAAGAGATGGATTAATGAAACCTGGAGGTTTCTCTACATAGACTTTTCTTGGAGTTCTTCATTTAGAAATGCACTCTTGACATCCATCCGGAAGACTTTGAACTTCATGTGAGCCATGAAAGGCAAGAAAGATTCGATGGCTTCTAGTTTGGCAGCAGTGCAAATGTCTCATCGTAGTCGATACCTTCTTCTTGAGAATAACCCTTTGCCACTAATCTTGCCTTGTTTACGGTTATGACCCCATCTTCATCCATTTTATTTACGAAGACCCACTTAGTTCTATCACGGGATGGCTCTTTGGTCTTGGTACCAATCTCCATACTTTACTTCGTTCAAATTGGTTGAGCTCTTCTGCATTGCTTCTATCCATTTGGAGTCTTCTATAGCATCCTCTATCTTCTTTGGCTCTATTTGTGAAAGAAGCTTAGATAAAACATTCATTACGAGTAGCGAGCTCTTGTTTTGACTCGGCACTCGGATCTCCAATGATTAGATCTGAGTGTGATCTCTGCCCATCTGTTACCGGTTGGGACATACATCTGATGCCTTCTGTCTTAAATCTTCAAGGTCTATTTCTTCTTCTTGGGTGGAGGCTCATTGTCTTGGATGAACCTCTCTACGATTTCATTATCACGCTCTACGATTTCATTTATCCGCACTACGATCGTAGTGTTGAGCTGAACAATTTCATTTTGTAGTATCGCCTTACCATCGGTCGTAGTGTCTTGAGGCCTTCGTTTTGTCTAAGTCGGTTTCATCAAAGATGATGTGTATTGAGACTTGACATTGGTGTCTTCTTGTTAAACACCTTGTAAGCTTTTTTTTATGCGTGGCATATCTGAAAAATCCTTCGTCGACTTGATTTGGGGATTTTGTGGAATCGCTTTCCATTGTTGAGAATATAGCATGCACAACCAAAGACATGGAAATAAGCGACACTCGGCTTCCTTCCTTTCCACAGTTAAGTAGGGTGTCTTCTTGATCGTAGAGTGAATTAATGATACATTACGTATGTAGTAAGATGCGGTGTTGGCGGCTTACGCTTGAAGTATTCAAGCGAGATGAGTCTGCTGCTAGTAGAGTCCTTCCGACCTCTATCGAGGTTCATTCTTTCTTTCAAAGAACTCCATTTTGTTGAGGAGTTCGTGGAGCTAAAAGTTTTGGTCGATGCCATTGTATGAAAGCGAGAACTTGTCTATTTAGAAATCAATTCTCTTCCATGATCACTCCTTATGGCCTTGATTTTCTCTCATTTCTCGTTCATCACCGGTCTGAACATCTTGATTAATTCGGAGCTTGTCTCATCCTTTGAGGTTAAGAAAAATACCCGTATGAATCACGGTGTGAGTAAATCGACTATGACTAGAGAGTATCTTTTTCCTCCAAGACTAGTTGTTGGGATTGGCCCAAAGAGATCCATGTGGGAGCGGATCATGGGGGTTTGTCGATGGAGTTGGCGGTCTTGCTCTTGAATGAGCTTCTGGTTTTCTTTCTAAGCTGGCAAGCATTGCATGGCCTTTCCTTCACAAAGTTGAACTTGGGTAGACCAGCTACGAGGTCTTTTGATGCCAGTTTGGACATGCTTTTGAAGTTTAAGTGAGACAGCCTTCTATGCCATAGCCACCTCATTTCCTCGGACGTTTTTGCCAGAAAACATATTGTCTCATCAGAGCTTAGTTGACCAAGATCTACTGTGTAGACATTTCCTTCTCTTGTTCCAGTAAGCTTTATGGCAGATGTCTTGAAATCTCTGACTAGACATTGGTTGTGAGAAATGTTACTTGGTGACCCTTGTCGTTGAGTTGGCTGATACTTAGAAGGTTGTGTTGAAGTCCTTCCATATAAGCTACTTTGCTGAAAGATACTGCACCATTGCCAGCAGAGCCAAATCCTCTTATCTTGCCCGACCCGTTATCTCCAAAGAAGACTGAGGGACCCTCATTTTCTACATAGTTAGATAGTAGAGCTTTGTTCCCTGTCATATGCCTTGAGCATCCACTGTCCAGATACTATGTTGAGGTCGTGGAGCTCTTTTCATGTCAAAACATTTGAACCTTCATTTTGGTACCCATATTTGCATGGGTCCTTCATTGTTAGTGCCTTTGGGGACCCAAATTTGTCTAATCTTGGATCTCACATGCATGGAGTTATAATAACACTTGTAGCCCTATGACCATATTTATTGCATATGAAACATCTATTATGATGCATGCCTGTGTGTGTGTGGTGATTCATCTTCCACTTGGACATGTGTGGTTCCTTAGTTAACCTTACATTGGCGATTCTCTTTCTTCCACGTATCCTTAGGTTTTATAAATAGTGATGAGTGTGCCTTACCTCTACTGTACCTTCCAAGTTGATTCGTAGAGTTGGTTTTGCTTGACTCTACGATTCTTGAGGTTGGTGAGTAGAGGTTGAGTTCTCTTCTCCTTTATGAAAACCAGGACCGGCATGAGATCCTTTACTTCTGCGAATATAACTAGAAAGCAGAGAAACAAGGTTGAAGCGGCTCTTCCTCTTGTGAGGATTTCACTAAGGTAATGCCTCTACCAAAACTTGAGGCATTACTTAGTGCTAATTTCCATTGTCTTTTCCACACAAGGTTACGAGATGAATTCCCAAAGCTCAGACTTGTTACGTCGAATATGCTTCTCCGACTAGAGAAGCGAAAGGCGATCCATGGATGATGAGGATTTGTTCTATGAGAGATAGTCTTCTTTAGATCCTCAATTTTAGAGGTTAGCTTAAACTCTCTCTTTGTGCATTGAGTGTGTTTTGCATTTTAAAGTTTCATTTCTCGACCTCAAGCTTGGGCCGGAAGATTGGTACTTAGAAGGGCTATTTCAAGCTCTTCTTGAACTCTCTTCTTTTTCTCTTGAAGAAGTGAATGATCTTTAGACAAGACTCGAACCACTTCATGTATTGATGTAGATCGATTGGTTATGCCATGCAAAAGCGGTTCTTAAGTCACTTATATCTACATCAGGAGAATTAAAATCAAATACCTCATCGAGACTTACATCATGTATGTTTAGGCTTTGTTTGTCCTTTGCATGTTTGGCCATTAAGCACAAATTGGCCATATGTGGTTCTTCCTCATCTCCGGAGTCTGCATTTGAGTCATTATCTGAATCACTCCACGATCCTCCGACAACCAGGCCTTTGTCTTTTTTTTGAGGCCTCTTGGTTCCTTTGTATTCTTTCTTTGCATGAGATTTCTTCTTTAGTTCTTCTTTGATAGGCTTGTTGCAGTTGGCAATGAAATGACTAGGTTTCTTGCAGTTGTAACATAAATCATTCATTTGTTCCTGGTTGACTTAGTTGCTGACTTTCTTTGGCTTGCCGGTTCTGCCTTGTCGCAAGAACCTTCTTAGTCTCTTTACCAGCATAGCAAAGTCATCGTTATCGTCTTCATCATCATCAGAGTCAATCTCAGTGATGACTTTTGACACACCTTCATTTGCCTTGAGAGCAACACCCTTATCCTTTCTTCTTGCTTCTAATAAGGTTTCGGCGCGTTGGGTCAGCTCCAGTTCGTAGGTCAGGAGATTTCCATACAGTTGTTGAACTGTCATCTCATTAAGATTCTTTGATTCTCTTATTGCTGTGGTCTTTGCATCCCACCTGCTCGGTAGGGCTCTCATGAACTTTATGGTTAGATCCTTGTTAGGATAGATCTTCCCATACGCTCGTAGAGAGTTGAGCAGAACGTTGAATCTTTCATAGGTTGCAGTCACGTTTTCTCCTTGCACATGAGCGAACATTTCATACTGCTGTGTCAGGAGAGACTGTTTGTTCTCTCTGACTTCTTCAGTTCCTTCGTGCATGATCAGCAGTGCTTCCCAAACTTCCTTAGCTGTTTTGCTGTTTACAACATTTTCAAACAGATCGTCCTCTAAGGATTGGAACAGGATGTTCTTAGCCTTCTTATCAAGTTGGACAGCTCTCTTCTCGTTGTCTGTCCACTCTTCTTTAACTTTGATCTGTATACGGTTTGGATCGTCAGTGGTTGGTGCAAGCTTGGTTGGAATGTAGGGCCCATTTTGAATGGTCTCAAATAGATCTTCATCTATTGAGTCCATGTATGCTTGCATCCTGACTTTCCAGTTAGCAAATTTATTTTGTTGCACATTGGTGGCTTGCTGCCTCCCCCGGTCCTGGATTCGCATGGTACGAGTGCCATTGGATCTACTAAAGCTTGTAAGCTATAAAATAGAACACCTTTCTTTCGATACCAATTATTAGTTCTAGTTAGCACAATAGTTATCTAGAAGGGGGTTGAATAGATATTTAAAAATCTTTTCTTTTTAAACTAGTTCTTTGATAGTGATTAAAACTTAGCGGAATTAATATTTATTTTAATCTTCTTTACCAAACCTTTGGAGTAATGAGGGTGAGGCGATTATGGCGTTATACTTGATTATAGCGATTATGATGTGAATGTAAATGACACGGTCGTTTTAAGTGGTTCGAGCACTTAAAGCTCTAGTCCACTCTTCTACTCAATGAGTAGGATATCCACTAAGGATGTCTCATTACAACTTACGAATCACACTGATTCCTTCTAGACCCGGTAGATCTAGGAACTCTTAGTTCACTCTTGAACTCTTCAAGTCAAGCAGACTTGCTTTTCTTACGATTCACTTCTGAACTCTTCAAGTCCAAACAGACTTGGTACTCTTCTTGATTGGTTGATAATGTTGTGTTCTTTATGGTTGCTTACTCGATTCATTTGTGTAAGAACTTGTTCTAAAGAGCTCGAGTGGTGAGCAAGCTTTGCAATATCTCGGATCGTAGAGTTGAGCTTGAGAGAGATGTTCACGTTGTTTGTTTAATGCTTGCTTAATTCTCTCTCATCATCGATCTGATATATGTGATGTTGAAAACTATCCATTGGATCCATCCGTTGTGGCATTAAATGCGTCTGAACTTTCTGTACTGTGATTGAGACATTTATGCACATCTTCCGAATCTCGCATTCGCCCACCGACACCTGCAGTCGCTTTCACCCTACCACGAAAAGGTATTTTGTCCCTCTTACCCATGGTACTATCCTTAGCTTCTTCAATACGCTTCTTTATTGCATACTAAGGATATTTCATATATTCTAGGGACCGATGAGCCTTTGCGCAAGCATCGGGATCCATTCCTCACTTGTTGAAAACACAGATCATGAGGCTCGACATTTTCTGACATGAGACAGATGATGCTCTACGATTTGGATCGTGGTGTTCTACGATTTAAATCGTAGCGTCTTTGACATCTTTGCACACTGCGATGATATCAGTCGAGAGCACTAGGATTTCCCTTAAACCCTTGCACACTACGATCTTCACTTGCTCATGTTGTTGACTCTACGTTCCTGAGAGCACACTACGATCGTTGACTTGTAAACTTCATGTTTTCTTCAGCATACTGCGATCGTGGAGTTGGCTCGGCAAACGTTGGGACCACTCTACGATTTCTGAAGAGTCCCCTTCAAGGCAGGCACACTACGATCTTCAGGCTCTACGTTTTCTGCCTTGACTCTTGCAATGTTGATCAGATTGATGCACTACGATTTCTTCAAGACTAATCTATTACATCTTAAGATCAACCTAACAGTTTTGATATTTCTATCTATACATTCTTTATCAGAATGGTACATGTTGAAAGATTAGATCAACCTAACAATTTTGATCTATCACTAAGTCCTTGTACATATATTCATTTAAGGACCTTACAAATAATCATGAACATATACATTAAAACATCAAATTATAATATGCATTCTCCCAACAGCTTGTTTTCACAAAGCCTTTGAAGTATCAGCTTCAAATAGTGCTTATGATCTTCACGACTTTTGGAATAGGTGAGGATGTCATCAATAAAGACAACAATGAACTGATCCAAATATTCCTTGAATACTCGGTTCATCATATCCATGAAAGCAGCAGGAGTATTAGTCAATCCAAAAGACATGACTAAGAATTCATAATGCTGTCTGGGAGTTACGGCGGTCTTTGGAATATCCTCAGTTTTAATCTTCAGCTGATGATATCCAGAACGAAGGTTGATCTTTGAAAAGAATTGTGCTCCTTGCAACTGGTCAAACAGGTCATCAATGCGAGGTAGCGGATACCTATTCTTGATGGTGATATGGTTCAATTATCGGTGTAGTTAATACAAAGTCGCATACTCCGTCTTTCTTCTTTACTGAATAAAGCAGAGCACCCCGAGGAGATGTACTTGGGGCGAATGAAACCGATGTCTAACAATTCTGTAGTTGGACTTTTAACTCACGAAGTTCAATAGGAGCCATTCGATATGGGATTTTAAAATGGGTTTTGCACCGGTTCAAGGTCGATAAAGAATTCAACATCACGTTACGGGGTAGACCGAAGTTCTTGAAATACATCGGGAAATTCTCTAACAATGAAATATTATTCAAATCGACTTGTCTTTGTTCAAATCCATAACATGGGCTAAGAAAGCTTGACATCCGATTTTCAATAAGCGAATAGCTTTATGGCTTGATATGAGCGTTGCCCGATTTTAGTGGTTTAGTTGTTTGAATTAAGTATGGACAAAGTTGATTAGGAATATGAAAACTAACAACCTTACGAAAACAATCAATTTTGGCATGATGAGTGGTTAACCAATCAATTTCTAAAATCACATCAAAAGCAAGTATCTTTAAAGAGATAAGATCAACAGGTAATGTGATAGTGCCAACTTGGATTAAGTAAGATTTATAAACAGTGGATGTAACGAAAGTTTCACCCATCAGAGTCTCCACTAATAAATCAAAGTCTAATTTCTCCGTAGTCAAGTTTAAACGTTGAGCACAAGCAGGAGAGATAAATGAATGGGTAGAACCGGTATCTAGTAAGGTATAAACTTTGCAAGAATTCAAGATTAGCTTACCCGTGATCACCTCGTTCGGGTTTTTCACGTTTTAGGCAGTCACGACAAACGCTCTTCTAGGAACCACTGATTTTGACTTATCCGGGACAGCCTTTGGAGTTACCACCCCTGCTGAACTTGGTTTTGCTACAGAACAGTTTTGAGCTATATGGCCCTCCTTTCCACAGTTATAACATACCTTGGATTGTTGTGGGCAGTTTGGGCTGATATGTCCCTCTTTCTCGCATTTGTAACAAACGACCGGTGCTCGTTTTCCTCCCCTAGAAGCAGTTGATGTTTGTACTGACGTCTTCACGTTATCATTGTTATACCTTCTCTTTTTGAAATCTCTTCCCGACTCGCTCCTTCTATTATCACGGCCACGATTACTACCAGAGTGGTTACCGCTTTTGTCCGAATGCTTTCCTCCTCGTCTTTGGTTTTCATTGCTGCTCGATGGTTGCCGCCATTAGGTATGACCCTGGTTGTGGTCCCTCGGTTGCACATACTCATTATCTCGCTCTAATAATTGAGCCCTATTTACAACATCTGAATATAAAGAAAATTTATGAGATATAAGATATTAGAATCTCGGGCTTTAGACCTCTCGAAACATCCTCGTCATTCGTTCCTCATTTTCGACCAAATGAGGTGCAAACCTGGATAACTCTGCAAACTTAAGCCTCGTCTTTGGGACCGTCATGTTATTTTGTTTCAGTCTGATAAACTCTACCTCTTTCATATGACGAATACTTTCAAGAAAGTACTTGTCATTGAACAGTTTCTGAAATGTTTCCCAAGACATGTTGAATGCGGCAGGCTGGGTACGCTTCACAGACTCCCACCAGTAGTCTGCCTCACCGAGGAACATAAAGGTGGCGAATGAAACCTTCTGTTCCTCCGTGCATCCCAAGACATCGAATATCTTGGTAATTTGCTTGACCCACGTTTCGCCTTGATCGGATCCGACTTTCCATTAAATTTCGGTGGTCCCAACTCCTTGAAACTGCTTGGCATTGTGATGAATCAGCGTAGCGTTCTTATCACTTCCACCAGTATTTTGTACACGAGTCTCACAAATGCGATTTTGCATGAAGCGCAAAAAGCTCTTAAACATTCCATCATTCATCGTTTGCTCGGTAGTGTTGTTTACGGGAGGAATATTGCCTTCTGTTATGCGTTCTCTCTGGTTTTGTGACTAAAGGTTTTTCCATAGTCTCATACACTCCATTGTTAACGTTACGGCGACCATTCTTAAATCATGCCATAAAACAAGGGTTAATTAAACAAATTAACATATCACATAATATCCTATATTATGGTGACCAACAAATAAGCTTAGATAAGACACACTAGCGAAGGATTTACTCATTTCTCCCCTCTAGTTCTATTCCTCGATCTCGCCAGAGACCATATTCTAAGCTTTGATACCAATTGTGGCGCCCCCAAAATAGGTATAAACACCCATTCGAGTCGCCAAATACATGGTACATAAAGCAAATTATAACCCGATGTACAATTGTCGTGCAAAATACGACAACACATCTGTGAGTTTAAATACAAGTATTATCTTCTAGACAATATCCATACTCAAATAAGTCCTCATTACAATTATTGAAACACTTTTTTTACGAAATAGTGAGGATCGCTAAAACATCTTTCTAGAACCATCACTCCATACCCGACTAGATCCTGCTATGTTCTCACCTCTCTAGGAAGAAAAATAGAACAAAAAGGAAAGGGTGAAATTTGAACTAGCCCGATAAAGAATATTATAACTAAGATAATATACAACAATTTATCATTAGTCTTCAACAGGAAAAATCGATAAAATATAATAGACAACAAGTTTTAGATCAACAAGCTGCGGTGAAGCTAAACAATCTATTAGAAGAGTCAAGTAGAGAAAGAATTCCACTATCTTTTAAGATTTAAAAGTCCATCCTCATTATTTTATCCCTGTAACAACAATCAATATACATCTTTAATCAAATATTCATCTTTGCACTACAAGCCAAAGATATTCACTTGTATTACCAGTTGGTCATGTTCATCTCAACACCTGTTCATCTTTGTACTATTGGCCAAAGATATTCATTAGGTAATCATTCATCTTTGCACTACAGGCCAAAGATATTCAGTAATATCATCATTTAGGACTGAGGATGATGAAAAATATTTTAAAGGAACGAATCCAGTGAAACAAAATAACAAATATTAGAGTTTCGTATTACAGTTTATCCAAGATCAATAATACTCCATAATAACTAATTTTGAAGCAAAATTCAAGAATAAAGATCAAAACATGGATATAATCAAAGATAGTAACCATAATAGACATCTTGGACAAAAATGAGAAAATTTCATTTTTCGGTGAATAGTGTTGTGATTAAGTGAATAGTCTTAGTATCACGTGAATAGTGTAAGTATCGTGAATAGTAACCCGAAACACAAAAGTTCCAAATTTGATAAAAACTTCAAACCAATATTTAGGCATAATGATATTGAAGAAAATAATATCATTTAAGAAGAAATAACATCCCTTACATCAAAATAATGAACTTACGATCGAATATCGGGATGAGAAATTTGAATGAAACTTGTGCTAAATATGAACTCAAAGTATCAAAATACTCACAAAATAAACTCGATAATATAGAGAGAAAAAGAGAGAAAACTTATTTCTGGTGTGATTTTCAATTCTAACTTAGCCCTCTATTTATAGGAAAATGTTAGCACGCCGAAGCAGACTTGATCTGCAACCTGATGGCTTTACCTGCTACTATTTCCACCTACCACATTTGAATAAAATTCCAGTACATTTCTCACAAACCAAAAGTGGGGCCCACCAATTCTAGAATTTTCCACCAAAATGATAAATTCCAAAACTTCAACAATTTTTGAACCAGTCACCTCTTAAAATTCATAACAAATCATACGTTCATTTTTAACGGTTCAAAATTTGTGGACATATACTCAACTTATATATGTATAACATATCCAAAAATTACACGATCCAATGGTCGGATTAAAAATTATAACTCACGTAATATATCTCAAAAACCTTTGGTTTAATTTTTAATACCTCCATTCAAACAAAAAATCTTGATAAAACACCTCAACATTAACTCCTTCATTTTAAACCACAATAAATATATCCCACATTTATATCCACATAAAATAAATATTTCCTTATCATATGAATCAATAATTAATTATTCGCAAATAATATTACAGAATCACATTTATGACAACCAGGCCGTTCCTAGGAAAGAGGGGGCTTTCCAATAAGGATTTCTCCTTACTGGCACGCAATTAGGTGACCAAACCTCTCCTTGACAGAACTTTCTAGACATTGCCAATAATGTTATCTAATAATATTATTCAAATAATATGAATTATTGATCTGATAATGGGAAATACTATGCATCGACAATTATTGAAACAACAATAATATAAAATATCAACGCAGTAATTATTGAATCAATAAAATAAAATATTGAGCATTAATTCACTTTGTAAAAATTATTGAGTAGTGGCCTTTACGTAAGGATCAATAATTCATCAATACTTTGCTGCAATACCATGTCTTCTTGTGAAACCACACGTATTCGTATTTTAACCACGGTATTCAAAGCGGTGTTAATTGGTAACAATTACGTGAATTATTTATAAAACTCAAACTTTTGTCGTTTTCTTCATCAAGCGGTTATCCGTTATGGGGCCCATAAATGGCTGCGTCGTCGTACTAATATTCCACGATAGAAAGAATATTCCACGACCAAACGAATATTCTCCGACACAATGAATATTTTATAACAACTTGCTTATTTTGCAAAATTTGCACATTTCACCCATAACCAAAGTATTATATCAAATTAACTCCATATTATTTCAAGATAATAAATAGAGAAAATTCAATTTTATTTATAATAAGTTGGGGTCTTACAAAAAGCCTTAGGAAGTAACCTTTGAAAAAAATAGTGATGATAAACTCTTATCGAGTTTTAAGGAGGAAGTAATAAAACACTTATGTGCTGATGTGTTTATAACTTATGTGCTCGTGAGTGTCGAGTAGTAATGATTAATAATTAAAAATTAAAATTTTGTTGTCAGGATGACTAATGTCGGAGAATCTAGTCAGGCTAGGGAGGATAGACCTCAGATGCCTATAGAGGAGGAGCCTCACGACATTCAGGTTATTTGGGAACAACTACTGCCACGGGAGTCAACCCCGTTGGTCATGGTTTAAGAATGAGGATGATGATGTGGAGACGGATGAGGAGGATCCTGTTGAGTTGCCACAAGAAGATGAGGATGACGAGGACGAGGAGGAAGAGACTTCACTAACCTCGATGTAAATAGCAGTGATGCTATTATTTTGTCCTGAAACTTTTGTAGTTTAGGAAAGTAATGTAAATAGCAGTGATGCTATTATTTTATATTTTTAAAGAAATTATGAATAAATAAAAGTTGTTACTTAATTCAAAGTGTTACGTGATTATGTGTTTATTTCTTATGTGGAGGCAGGTTAAATAGAAATTTCTTAAAAGAGTTGAATAATAATCTAATGAGTGTATTTTTAACAGAAAATGCCTCCCAGACGTCAACCACCACGACAGAGAACCACTGAAGGAACCAATAACGATAATGTTGATGTTAACCCCGTTCAACAACTAGTGACGCTACTGACATGACCGTTGCAGAATCAACCACAGAACCAAGGAACAACGTTTAAGGAGTTCAAGGCGGTTGGACCACCTGAATTCCATGGGTCCATGAATCCAGTCGAGGCACAGACCTGGATTATGGAGATAGAAAAGGTGTTTGATGTCGCTAGGGTAGGGGATGACCAGAAGACTGCTTTTGCAACATTCATGTTGAAAGCAGAGGCTAGTTATTGGTGGCAGGCCAATAAAACTCGAAAAGGGCCATGTATGATGACCTGGGATAGGTTTAAGGAGATATTCTTCGAGATCTATTTTCCAGAGAGTTCAAAGAGTCAGCTAGAAGTTCAATTTTTGGAACTGAAGCAAGGAACAATGACGGTATCCGAGTATGCTACTAAATTCAACGAGTTGGCGAGGTTTGCGCCTTATCAAGTCAGCACGGCTGAACGCAAGGCGAAGAGGTTTGAACAAGGACTAAAGCCCTGGTTGTACAGTAGGGTTTCCCTGTTCCAATTGAAGACCTTTGCAGCAGTGATGGAGAAAGCAATACTCGTTGAAGCTGGGGGCGAGGAAGTGACAAAGTTCAACCAGGAACAGAATAAGAAGAAGAATGAGGTGGAGATTAAGAATGGAGGTGGTAGTGGTGGAAACAACAATAACAACAACAACTTGAAGAGGAAGTGGAATGGAAACGTGGGTGCTAGAAACCAGCAGGGTAACCAGAAAAACAAGAAGTTTGAAGCATGTTGTGACGTCCCCAAAATAGGTAAACATCACCCATCTTGATTCGCCAGATATCATACTATAAAAATCAAATACAAACTTCATTTATACAACTGTTAAACTATCGTGCAGAGTACGATGACAGATAAGCTGTGAGTTTTAATACAAATGTATGTAACTCTCATGGTGCCTCGACCATAACCTTACAATGGTACTTTACATAAAAGTACAGTCAAAAACTGTTTTAAAAATTAAAATCTTTGGGAAGTGCTCAAGGAAACTGCGCGTGCATGGGAGGCCGTGCGTCTCAGGTTATGATAGATATCATATGTCCACAGAATTATCCTTGGTTGACCCAAAAGTCCCCAAAGAAAAACAAGAAGATTACTATCATCTTCTTTCCAATGGTGAGTCTTCTCTTGACATATAATTATCTCCGTTGTCTCCAAATGGAAATTATATTTCAAATATACTCCAAGATCATATAGGTAGTGCTCGTAGATATACTCAGCAAGTGGATGTGCACAACCATGTCTTATGATAACATGATGTTGTATGGCATTAGACATCTCGTATGATAGTGGCAAAACACCCTTCCAAAGTTGGGTTCACCTCACCCTATTCGGTTCACCAAAAGTAAATATCAAATGACGTATACAATACGACAAACTTATCTAAAGTTCTCAACAAATTATTTCCATACTATTTAGGGAGAAACAGCTATAGACCACCGTTCTATTCCCCTGTTATCCCCGCTCGACCTAGATACACTTTTATTATCTGAAAGAAATTGTGAAGCAAAAAGGTTGAGCACAACTAGCCCAACAAAGAATATCATGACTAAAGATAATTTACATCATCAATAGCCTTCATTAGTAATAAATCAGAGATTTAGGACATATGGTAGATGATAAAACTTTTCAACCATTGTTGCAGCGGAACGAGCAATCCATTAGAAGAGTCAAATAGACCATCAGGTCTATTATCTTCTCCATGTTAAAAGTCCACCAATAATGTTTTATCCCTGTAACATCAATCAAGAATTCATGTCCACAATCATATGAATAACTCATAATCATAATTGTGATTCTAAATTCCTCTTCGCACCCAGGGCGAAGATAATTTTCATCACCTATCTTCACCTAAAACATCAAAAATCATAGTTATACCAAATCATAATTCCTGCTCATAATCATACTAATTAATTCATCTTTGCACTACGGCCAAAGATATTCATTAACAATTCATCTTTGCACTACAGGCCAAAGACATACAACTGTATTTTAGAAGAGCCAAGTAGAGCATGATATCTACTATCTTTTACGAATTAAAAGTGTATAACCAATATTTTATCGTTGAGACTCAGCTTAATAAATAATCCACATCATCGAATTATCCATACCACACTACGGCCGAGGATATTCGTTAGTATCACATCCATGAATTATCCATGCACTACTGGCGAGGATATTCATTATTATCACATCCATGAATTAATATTTCATCGGCGAGACTCATTTCAATAATTAATCCACATCATCGAATCATCCTCGCACTACTGGCGAGGATATTCATTAAGTATCACGACCACGAATTATCCATACTACTACGGCCAAAGATGGCCGTGTTTTCATCAACGGTCCCGATCATGCCATAAAATAATTCATATTTGCACCCTTGGCCGAAGAGAATCCATAACCATAATCATACGAAAAACTGTCCATCAATGCACTACGGGCCAATGAGGACTTTTTCCACATCATTAGTAACATTACGGTCATGATTATACAAGAATAATCATGGTCATAACCATACCAAGTCCATCTATGCCTTCTGAAGCCATGAGATGACTTTCATCATAATATAAGCATGAGGATAATGACAATGATATAAAGAATCAATCAAATGAGATAAAGGATAAATACTAATCATTTATAATAGAATTCATCCAGCGTTCAATTATAACCAAATGTTATCAATCACTTAATAATCTCATAATCTAATATTATTAATATTATAACAATATTTTAATCATTTCTTAAACTTATAAATAATTTATTTTAATTGTTTACACTTTACCAAATAATGTATTTAATCATTCAAAAATGCCATATTCATAAGATTTCATCACCAATGATCAAATCCCTTATCAAAAATCTGTATATACTTTGTATAGGATTCCCAAGCCATAAAATCCTATTTTTCAATTTTGTTATTTCACATAACATATTTAACTCATTTACTCATAACTAGATTATTTTCATGAAAAATACCAAATCAGTCCCAAAAATATTTCTTTTCTGAGATTTAGCAGAATATAGTCCCATATTGAACATATATTTTTCTCGGAATTTCTAAAATTCATTTACTATTTTTCAAAAATCAATTTCTAATTAATTCCTTAAGAAATTAGCTACCTCAAGTTTAACTCCAGAAATTCCCAAATCTTGGCAGAATCTTACACATGTTAACGTGAGCTTCCAGTTTAAATTTCATGGTCATCGGAGTTATAGAACTCCGGTTATAGCGTTTTTCGTTGAAAAAACCTAAATATTGAAATAGTCATAACTTGCTCATTTTAAGTCGGAATGAGCTCATTTTTGGACAGGAGGTACTTTATACCATATATTTCCATGTCCCAAAAGGCCAGAAATTTTCTC
Organism: Panax ginseng; assembly: GCA_020205605.1. Lineage (NCBI taxonomy): Eukaryota > Viridiplantae > Streptophyta > Magnoliopsida > Apiales > Araliaceae > Panax > Panax ginseng. Next base: position 13,859,024 of record CM035146.1, read on the forward strand.
ATAAATTAAGTGGCCTAAAATGCCCTTTTTTAAATTTTCAGGCGATGAGCAATTTAGTACTTTGCAGTTTTTGACTCATTTCTTTAAAAATCATCACACCTAAAATCTACAAACACCTTTTCGGTGATTCCACTTGGATAAGTTAGAAAACTCATAGATCTAACTCTAGAACTTGACCACACTCAAAAATTCGAAATATAATAGGAGATATGGTCAATTAAATTTCATGTTCCATTTTCACCAAAATCTGATTTTTCAACCCTTTGTGATTTCTAAGAAACTTTCATGTTTTCATATAATAACCAACATAACTCATCATAACACTTACTAATACTACATATACCGAGATTTTCATCGGTCCAATGCTTTTATTATGACTTTCATCATAATCCACGTAAACAAATCATTTCCACAATTTAATAAGGAATGAATCTGAAAGGATCATTCACCGTGCATGTGGTAATCCACATGTAGCGAGTTATTCCAACAGAATAATAAATAATGGAACCATGTCGATGCGTAAATGCAGACATGATATTCCAACAAAATAATAAATAATGGAACGGGTCATGCGTAGAACGCACGATGTGAAGGATATTAAAGATGAATAATAAAGAAGGAACCGGTCGTGCGTAAAGGATATTCCAGCAGAATAATTAAGAATGGAATAACAAATGTAATTTACGGGCATGCGATAGGCCCGAAATGCAGACGGAGTTATTCAATAGAATAATAAAGAATGGCATAACAACCCTTACGAGTATTGAAAGAAAATATCTCTCTTCATGAATACAAAAGAATAATACCCCTTACATTAGAAGAAGACTGGATATTGAAATAGTGAGGTAGCGGACTTCTCTTCTTCTTTCTCTCTATAATAATTGCTCTATAGCTTTTGTGAATTGGTGATAAATGAAGGAAGAATGAGCTTCTATTTATAGAAAAATATAGTTTCAATAACTGCGCGTTTTGGGGCTCAAAATATTACAGTATAATATCTTCCTCTTTTTCTTCATTTTTAATTTAGTCCTGCAAGTATTATCAAACTTGCACCACCTCCCCTAATAGTAAATAATGTGAATTAATAGTTCATTCATGTGACTTAGTAGTATAATCATGTGAAAAAACTAATTACAGTATAGTACCTTCAACTATACCTCCATTTTTAATTTAGTCATGCAAGTATTATCAATCTTGCACCACCTCCCCTAATAGTACATGAATGTGAATCAATAGTATACACATGTGAACAAATAGTTATAAGCATGTGAAATAATAGCAATTAATTGCTTATTTATCCAATTAATTACCCGATTGGTCAATATAACCTCCATCAATTATTATCGAAATAAATGTTGATTTCTACGAATACTAATAATTTCCACACAATGGGATTATCAATTTCATCTTTAATCAACATGAACTTATTCATCATTAATATTATAATTCACAATATTTAACAACCAGGTCGTTCCCAGGAAAGAGGGGGCTTTCCGATAAGGATTTCTCCTTATTGGCCTATGATTAGGTGACCAAACCTCTCCTTGATAGAACTTCTAGACATTGTCAATATTGCAAATAATAATATGAATAACTTTGTCCTCTCAATTATTGATTTAATAATATAACATATTATACGATAATAATCGTGACAACAATTGAATCAATAATATGAGGATATGATCTGACAATTATCTGTAGCAATAATTGAGTATAATGAGTGACTTCTTACGCTAAGCTTAAAAATAATCAATACTGAGTGTGCTACTATACAACCACGCAGACATCGTACTTTTACCACCGAGTATTTTATGACAACTTTCTTACTTTGAAAATTTTCACACATCACCCTTAACTTTAACCTTTTATCAATTTAACCATTTACTAAATAAAATAATTATAAGAAAATTGAATACTTTCATTTCATAAAATTCGAGGTCTCACACATGTGCTACATGCGGGAAGTTTCACAAGGGTGCGTGCTTGATGGGGAAACGAGTATGCTTCAATTGTGGCCAGGAGGGTCACAACGCCCCAAATTGCACTCAACCTAAGAAGAACGTGTGCTTCACGTGCGGATCCAAGGATCACTTTGCTCGTGAATGCCCTAAGAAGAAGGCTGGAGAGACAACCAGAAGCAATGGAGGTAATGGTGGAGGTACATGGGCCATTGCTGGACCTACAACATCAAACAAACCCACAGCTAGAACCTTCAACATGGTATGCAAGATCTTTGTGCAATCAAAAGATGTGGTGTCGGGTATTATCCCAATCAATAATATAAATGCTTATGTATTATTTGATTAAAGGTGCTACTTGCTTCGTTTATCTCTGATGAATTTGCTAAGAGGTTAGAATTGCCTAGAGAAGAACTGAATTTCCCTTTGAACATAGAAATTGCGAATAAGAAAGTAATTCCTGTTAGGTTCGTATACAAGAACTGTAGGGTGAACAATAAGGGGAATGTCATGAAAGTAGATTTGATTTTGATTAAACTCGGAGAGTTTGATGTTATTTTGGGAATGGATTGGCTGTTCAAATATGGAGCGGTAATTGATTGCCAAAAGAAGTGTGTAAACCTTATGACCCCATCAAAGGTAGTATTTTATGGTAGCAAGTCGCCTAGACAAATGAAATGTCTGACGATTATGCAAGCCAAGAAATTGTTGAGTCAAGGCTGTGTGGGCTATTTAGCTTATATAGTCGATACTCAGAAGAAGAGCGTGAAACTGGAAGAGATACCAGTGGTGAGGGAATTTGAGGATGTGTTTCCAGAGAATTTTCCAGGACTTTCGCCTGACAGAGAGATTGAGTTCGTGATCGACTTAGCGCCTAGAATATCACCGATATCGAAAGCCCCATACAGAATGGCTCCGGTAGAAATGAAGGAACTGATGGTATAGTTGCAATAGTTGCTAGACAAGAAGTATATTCAACCAAGCGTATCACCGTGGGGAGCGTCGATGTTATTCGTGAAGAATAATGATGGGTCAATGCGTCTTTGCATTGATTATAGAGAACTAAACAAAGTCACTATTAAAAACAAATATCCATTGCCAAGAATAGATGACTTGTTTGATCAGTTAAAGGGTGCTAAATACTTCTCAAAAATAGATTTGAGAAGTGGGTATCACCAGTTGAAAGTGAGGAAGGAGGATATACCTCGAACGACATTCAGAACTCGGTATGAACATTACGAGTTTCTGGTGATGTCTTTTGGTTTAACCAATGCACCTGTTGCATTCATGGATTTGATGAATAGGGTGTTTAAACCATTCTTAGACAAGTTTGTAGTGGTATTCATCGACGACATTCTGGTGTATTCCAAAACTCAAGAAGAACACGTGGAACACTTACGTTTGACATTGGAAACACTAAGAAAGGAAAAATTGTACGCAAAATTCTCTATGTGCGAATTTTGGCTAGATCATGTACAATTTCTTGGGCACGTGATTGACAAAGATGGGATTTCAGTGGATCCATCAAAAGTGGAAGCTGTAATCAATTGGGAACAACCAAGAACACCGTCGGAAGTGAGGAGTTTCTTGGGACTGGCCGGTTATTACAGACGATTTAGTCAATATGTTTCTAAGATAGCCACTCCATTAACAAACTTGACCAGGAAAACTGTGAAATTTGTTTGGACGGAGAAATGTGAAGAAAGTTTCCAGGATTTGAAGAAGAAATTAAGCATGGAACCTGTGTTGTCATTACCAGATAGCACAAGAAATTTGTGGTGTATAGTGATGCCTCACATAAAGGGTTGGGTTGTGTTCTTATGCAGAACGACAAAGTAATTGTGTATGTATTAAGACAACTAATGGATTATGAGAAAGGTTATCCGACTTATGATTTGGAATTGGCTACAGTAGTATTTGCTCTGAAGATATGGAGACACTATCTTTATGGAGAGAAATGTGAAATCTACACAGACTATAAAAGTCTGAAGTATATTTTCACACAGAAGGACCTGAATATGCGTCAAAGAAGATCGATGGAATTGATAAAAGATTACGATTGTGAAATCTTTTATCATTTGGGCAAAGCGAATGCGGTTGCAGATGCTTTGAGCAAGAAAGGTCGGGAGAAGTTGATGCTGATAACCACTCAGGAGGAGCTTATTTCAGCAATGACAAAGCTAGAGTTGGAAATCAAATTTACAAAGGAATCTGATGAACGACTATTTCAGATAGATGCCAGTCCAACTTTGGTGGACAAAGTGAAGAGTGCTCAACTACAAGATAAAGAGTGTGAAACGATTAAAGAGAAAGTGGTTGAGGGTAGTGATGTAAAATACAAGATCGATACCGATGGACTACTACGGTTCGAGGAAAGAATTTGGGTTCTAGCAGTACCAAAGCTTAAAGATGAAATCTTGACCGAAGCACACAACACAAGATATTCGACTCATCCAGGAAGTACGAAGATGTATCAAGATTTACGACGACATTTTTGGTGGCCGAACATGAAAAGAGACGTTGCCGAATGTGTGGCAAAATGCTTGACATGTCAAAGAGTTAAGGCCGAACATCAAAGACCAAGCGGATTACTTCAACCGTTAGAAATATCGGAATGGAAGTGGGAACACATCATAATAGATTTTGTGGTGGGTCTTCCAACTACTCAGAGAGGATGCGATGCGATTTGGGTGATAGTGGACGGTGATGAAATCGGTAGCACTTTTACCAATAAAGATTAGGTTCAATCTTGATCAGTTGGAAAGGTTGTACGTTAAAGAGATCGTGTCAAGACATGGAGTTCTAGTGTCAATTGTATCAGACAGAGATTCAAGGTTCACATCAAACTTTTGGAATAACTACAAGAATGTATGGGAACACAGTTGCGAATGAGTACAACATACCATCCGCAAACCGATGGGCAAAGCGAACGAACAATCCAAACGTTGGAAGATATGCTGAGAGCATGCATCATGGATTTCAAAGGAAGTTGGGACGAACATTTACCGTTGGTGAGGCATTGTACGGCAGAAAGTGCAGAACTCCACTGTGCTGGGATGAAGTCGGTGAACATCAACTGTTAGGACCAGAACTGGTACAACAAATTGCTGAGGTTGTCAAACTCATCAGGACAAGATTGGTAGCAACCCAAGACCGACAGAAAAATTATGCCAATCAACATAGGCAGAATCGCGAATTTGAAGTAAGAAATTTCGTTTTCCTAAAAGTTTCTCCTTAGAAGGGGAAAATTCGTTTTGGCAAGAAAGAAAAGCTCAGCCCAAGATTTATTGGACCTTTCGAGATACTACGAAGAGTGGTTATAGAAGAAGAATTCTCTGATTCTGGTGTGTTTTTCATTTTTAAACTAAGCATCCTATTTATAGGAGAATGGCAGAGTACTATTTGAATTAGAAAATTACGGGTGCACAGTAAAGGATTCACAGACGCTTCTTCGGCTGAAAACTTTTGAAAATTTTGATTTTACTATACAGCACTATGCAAACACTATGTAACACTATGCATTACTATGCAATATAATAAAATATAATATATTCTATTTTATATAAAAAAAACTTATATAATATATATATATATATATATATATATATATATATATATAACCCACCCCAAATGGCACGGCACACACAACACACACACACACACACACACACACACACACATATATATATATACATATATATAAGTAAAAAAACAAAACTGAGATAACTTTCTACTAACAATTTTGAAAAATGAGTAAGTGGGGGTCCATATAATAAGCCAAACTTATAACAAATACTTCATTAAAAAAACCTTTTATTTATCTCAATTCACTTGGCTTTACTAAACACATTTTTAATAACATTTATTCATCATTAATATTATAACTCGCAATATTAACAATCAGATCATTCACATGAAAGATAGGGCTTTCCGATAAGGACTTCTGCTTATTATCGCGCAATTAGGTGATCAAACCCATTTTCTCGACAAAACTTTCTAGACATTGTCAAAAATGCAAATAATAATATGAATAAATTTTTGCGTCTCAATTATTGACTTAATAATATAAAATATTGTGATAATAATAGAATCAATAATGTGATCAGATACTATGCATCAATTACGGTGGCAATAATTGAATAAAATTGAGTGACTTCTCATGGAAGCATCAATAATCAAAAATACTGTGCAATACCGCGTGCTACTGTGAACCACGCGTATTACTGTACTTTTACCACCGGGTATTTTAACAGTTAACGGTAAAAGTTTTGTCGTTATTTTTATAAAAAGTTATTTCTGTCGTTTTCTAATTTTGACAATAATTCCATTGTGGGGTCCACCAATGATTGTGCCATCGTACGGATATTTCCTGATAAAAAGAAAATTTCCCGACCAAACGAATATTTTATGACAACCTGCTTACTTTGCAAAATTTGTAAATATTACCTACAACTATAACATTATAAGAAATCCACACCTTATTATTCAAAAAGATATTTAGAGAAAATTAAATCTTTATTCATAAAAGTTGGGGTCTTACAACCTCCCCTTCTTATGAAGTTTCGTCCTCGAAATTGGTGTACGTATCACGTATGTCGAAGAGGTGAGGATACCTTATTTTCATTTCAGAGTCTAACTCCCAGGTCATTTCCTCAACATCGTGGTTTCTCCACAAAACTTTGACTTGAGGTATAACCTTGGAGCGTAGAATATGTTCCTTCTTATCCAGGATTTTAACAGGTACCTCTTCATACGTTAAATCTTCCGCTATTTCATTTGGTTCTAACTCAATAATGTGGCTCGGGTCTTCCACATATTTACATAACATAGATATGTGAAAAACGTTATGAACACGAGACATACATTGCGGTAAGACGAGTCTATAGGCCACAGTTCCTACTCGATCGAGGATTTCAAATGGGCCAATGAATCGAGAATTGAGCTTTCCTTTCTTTCTAAATCTCATAACTCCTTTCCATGGAGCAACACGTAATAATACATGATCTCCAACATTGAATTCCACGTCCCTTCGATGAAGATCAACATAACTCTTTTGTTGATCTTGTGAGGTTTTTATACGTTGCCAGATCATTTGAATCTTTTCTGTTGTCATGCGTACCAATTCCGGTCCCAACAACGTTGCTTCACCCACTTCATCCCAACATACTGAAGAACGACACTTTCGTCCATACAACACCTCGAATGGAGTCATGCCTACGCTTGCTTATTAATTATTGTTGTAGGAGAATTCCACTAATGGCAAGAGCTTGTCCCAACTTCCTTTGAAGTCTAGGAAATAGAGTCTTAATAGATCTTCAAGAGTTTGAATAGTCCTCTCCGACTGCCCGTCCGTCTAAGGATGATATGCCGAACTGAATCATAAATTCGTTCCCATAACTTTCTGCAAACTAACCCAAAATCATGATGTGAATCTTGGGTCTCGATAAGAAACTATGAATACTGGCATACCATGCAGTCTTACAATCTCATTTATGTATATACGAGCAAGACGTTCAAGTGAATAAGTTTCTCGTATAGGTAAGAAATGAGCAGACTTGGTTAATCTATCAACAATGACCCAAATTGCATCTATGCCTTGAGAAACCTTGGGAAGACCAATAACGAAATCTATGGTAATGTGTTCCCACTTCCATTCTGGAATTTCAAGTGGTTGCAATGGACCTTTTGGCACTTGATGCTCCGCCTTGACACGTTGATAAGTTAGAAACCTTGAGATAAACTCCGCTATCTCTCTCTTCATATTGCTCCACCAAAATATATGTCGAAGATCAAGATACATTTTGTTACTTTCAGGATGGATTGAAAACAGTGTGTTGTGCGCTTCTATCATGATTTTATACTTCAAATCAGAGTCGTTAGGAACAAAAAGTCTGGAGTTGACTCGAAGTATTCTTTATTCATCAATTCTTGCTTCTAGAATAACACCTTCTTGTACTTCTTCCTCATATGCATCAGCTCCAGGTCAGTAACTTGAGCAGCTTTAACTTTATCGATTAAAGTCGGTTCTACTCGTATATTTGACATTATCACATGGGTCCCTGAAGTCTTTAACTTTATCTCTATCCTTTGTAAGTCATACCAAATGGGCCTTTGCGTTGACAATATCGCACTCGTACCCACATATGATTTTCTACTCAACGCGTCAGCTACCACGCTCGCTTTTCCAGGATGATATTAAATGGTATGATCGTAATCTTTCAACAGCTCGAGCCAACGTCGTTGCCGTATGTTGAGCTCCTTTTGGGTGAAGAAGTATTTGAGGCTTTTATAATATGTATAGGTCTCCACTTTCTCCCCATACAGATAATGCCTCCGAATTTTAAGCGCAAAAACGACAGCTGCCAACTCTAGATCATGAGTAGGATAATTCCTCTCATATTCTTTGAGTTTTTGTGCACATCCTAAACCTCTGCCTGAAGCATCATTGTAGATGACAAATCCCTCCGAACCTGATGGTATTGTCAGAACAAGTGCTGAAATGAGTCTACTCTTGAGTTCTTGAAATCACTTCTCACATTCCTCACTCCAATCAAATTTTGTATCTTTTCAAGTCAGCTGAGTTAATGGAGTATCAGTGTGACGCCCCTAAAATAGGTATACATCACCCATCTTGAGTCGCCAAATACATGGTACAAAATTCAAATACAACTTAATAATACAACAGTTGTGTAAAATACGACAAAACATAAACTGAGAGTTTTAAAACGAATATTGTCTTATAGATAGTATTCAACTCAAATGGAGTCCTCAATACATTTATTATCACACTATTTCATAGAATAGTGAGGACTACTAATGTTATCATACGATATCGAATCACTCAGGTTCCCCGAGCTAGTCCATTTATGTTCTCATTTCTCAAGAGGACAATGAAAGCAAAAGGGTGAGCTCAACTAGCCCAAAGAAGAAATATTATGACTAAGATAATGCGAGAATAATTTATCGTTAGCCTTCAACAGTGTTAAACTGATAAAATATAACAAACATCAAGTTTAACTGCAGCAGAACAAGCAATCCATTAGAAGAGTCAAGTAGAGAATAAAATCTACTATCTTCTATGATTTAAAAGGGTTTTCATCACTTTTATCGTTGAGACTCAGCTTAATAAATAATCCACATCATCCCCCGCACTACTTCCGAGGATATTCATTAGTATCACGACCACAAATTATCCATGCACTACGGGCCAAGGATATTCGTGTATTCATCAATGGTCATGATCATGCCAACAACTGTTCATCAATGCACTACGGGCCAATGAGGACTTTTACCACATCATTTGTAACATTACGGTCATGATTATAGCGAATAATCCCTGGTCATAATTATACCAAGTCCATCTATTCACTACAGGCCACAGATAACTTTCAACATTTTATAAACATGAGGATGATGACAATGATATAAGAATTCAATAGAACAAGTTCAAGGATAAATTTTTAAATTTTTATAATTTAATTTATCCAGAAATTAATAACGTCCAAATTGTCAACATGATACTGCTTTGTTGAGTAAAATTCAAGAATAATATTGTACCAAAAATAATTTGGACCGAAAACGAATCAATTTTTATCATGAATAGTACCCTGGGTGAATAGTACTCGAGTGAATTGTACCCCGTGAATAGTACTTCGGGAATAGTAACCCCGTGAATAGTACTCCAACATGAAAAAGTTAAAACTTATCAAGAATGCTCAGAATAATATTTCCATGAAAAGATACTGGATGAAGCGCAAATATCAAGGATATTCTACTAATTTCATAGAGTATAGAAGCCAAAAATTTAATAAATGAGTATAGATTTCGAAATCTGAAACGATATAATATTATTTACATATTACAGAGTATGGAAGAAAATATTATTTCAAGCGAATATTGAAAAAAATAACATCCCTTACCTTGAAAAGAAGAATATTTCAGCTGGTATAGCGGGGATATTCTTGAAGATAACTTTCACTGTTTTCTACGCTCAAAGCTTTCTAAAACTCTAAAGAAATACGCTCAAGATTATAGAAGGCGAATTCTACGATTACGGTGTGATTTTCAATTCTAACTTAAGTTACTTATTTATAGGAAGATCTTTAGAACGCATATAGGAGACTAAATTAATAAAATAATATTTTATTTTATTTTTCCTACGCCTACCAAAACCAACCAAGACCAGCCTCCACAATTGAACCAAAAATTCTAGCATATGTTTTAAAAAAATAAAAGTGGGTCCCACCCATAATTTTAATAAAAATATTTTAATTTCTGAAACTTCAATAATTCATAATAAATAGCCCTTTTATCAAAAAAAATACAAATTTTATGTCCATTCCACACGAAATCGAATTCTCAACAACTTTATAGAAGAAAGTGTTTCCAAACAGAAAATATCAGAATTTCATAAACGGACAATTTTCAACACCTCTTAAAATTCATAACAAATCATACGTTAATTTTTAACGGTTCAAAATTTTTGGACATATACTCAACTTATATATGTATAACATATCCAAAAATCACAACGATCCAACGGTCGGATCAAAATTATAATTCACGCAATAGAACTTTAAGAACACCGATTTGATTTTTAATACCTCCAATCTGACAAAATACTGATAAAACACCTCAATATTAATTCCTTCATTTATAACCACATAAAATAAATATTTTCCTATTCATCATTTATGTCCACATAAAACAAATATTTCCTTATCATATAAACCAATAAATAATTATTCACAAATAATATTACATAATCACAATAATGACAACTAGGCCGTTCCTAGGAAAGAGGGGGCTTTCCGATTAGGATTTCTCTTTACTGGCGTGCAATTAGGCGACCAAACCTCTCCTTGACAGAACTTTCTAGCCATTGCCAATAATGCTATCTAATAATATTATTCAAATAATATGAATTATTGATTTGATAATGAGAAATACTGTGCAATGACAATTATTGAAATAACAATAATATAAAATATCAACGCAACAATTATTGAATCAATAAAATAAAATATTGAACAGTAATTACTGCAACAATTATTGAGTAGTGCCTTCTTACGTAAGAATCAATAATTCATAAATACTGTGCAATACCGTGTGCTACTGTAAGACCCCAACATTTATGAATAAAGATGATTTTTCTATAAATATCATATTTGAATATTATGGAATGAATTTGATATAATGTTATAGTTGTGGGTAATATTTATAAATTTTGCAAAGTACGCAAGTTGTTATATAATATTCGATTGGTCGGGAAATATTCGTTTTAACGGGAATATTAAATACAATGACACAATCATTGGTGGACCCCACAATGAAATTATTGTCGGGATTGAGAAAATGACAAAAATATTTTTTATGAAAATAACGGCGGAAGTATTACAGTTAATTTGTTGAAACACCGTTGTTAAAAAAATGCGATATCTGGCGTAGTTGCATAGTAGCAGCACGGTATTGATTATTGATGCTTACGTGAGAAGTCACTCGGTTTTGTTCAATTTTTGCTATAATAATTCTTTGCATAGTATCTCACGTTATTTGATTCAATTATTGTCGATATTTTTATATTATTAAATCAATAATTGAGATGATAGAGTTATTAATATTATTATTTGGAATATTGATGATGTCAGAAGTTACATCGAGGAGAGGTTTGGTCACCTAATTAATTGCGTGATAGGAAAAATCCTTATTGGAAAGCCCCTCTTTCACAGGAGCGACCTGGTCGATTAATATTGTGAATTATAATAATTGTGATAAATGTGATTTTATTATTATTATAAATGTAATAAAACAGAAAACTATTTATATAAAACAAAATACTTTTATAAAGTTTTGTTTTATTTGATTATAAATAGAATATATTATATTTTATTATGCATAGAGTTTGCATAGATCATAGTAGTATTTGCATAGTAAAAGTTTTTTATATAAAATAAAATACTTTTTATAAAGTTTTGTTTTATTTGATTATAAATAGAATATATTATATTTTATTATGTATAGTGTATGCATAGTGCCTGCATAGTGTTTGCATAGTAAAAACTTTTTATATAAAACAGAATACTTTTTATAAAGTTTTGTTTTATTTGATTATAAATAGAAAAAATTATATTTTATTGCATAGTGCAGCATAGTATCCTTTCTATTCTCCTATAAATATGATGCTTAGTTAGAATTGAAAATCACACCAGAAATTCAGAGAATTCTTCCTCTATAATCTTGAGCGTTTTTCTTTAGAGTTTAAGAATGCTTTGAGCGTAGAAAATAGTGCAAGTTTTCTTCAAGTATATCCCCGCCCTACCTGTCGGAATACACTTCTTTTTAAGGTAAGGGTTATTATTCTTTCGTATTCATGAAGAGAGTTATTTTCTTTCAATACTCGTAAGGGTTGTTATTCCATTCTTTATTATTATGTTGGAATAACACATATACATGAAAGCTACCGCATATATGGTGAAATTCTTACATTATTCCATTCTTTATTATTACATTGGAATAACTTTTTCATGCATCTGATCATATCACATACACGGTGAATTCATGTTGTTATTCCATTCTTTATTATTACATTTGGAATATCACATGCATGCGGATTACGCATGACTGGTTCCATTCTTTATTATTTTGTTGGAATATCACATGCATGCGATTCGCATGACTGGTTCCATTCTTTATTATTACGTTGGAATAACACGCTTGCATGCGGATTATACGCTGGTGAATTCTTACATTATTCCATTCTTTATTATTACATTGGAATAATACATCTACGTGGATTATCGCATGGCGGCAAAAAATCTATTTGCGGTTTCATATATTCTATTATTCTCGGTTGGTTAAAGTTTTGGCTTCTATACTCCATGAAATTAGTGGAATATCCTTGATATTTAAGCTTCATCGATATCTTTTCATGGAAATATTCTTACGAGCATTCTTGAATTTTACTCCACAAAACAGTATCATGTTGACAATTTAGACGTTATTGATTTCTGGATAAATTAAATTATAAATCTTTAAAAATTTATCCTTGAACTTGTTTTATTGAATTCTTGTATTATTGTCATCATCCTCATGTTTATAATATGTTGAAAGTCATCTGTGGCCTGTAGTGCATAGATGGACTTGGTATGATTATGACCAGGGATTATTCGGTATAATCATGACCGTAATGTTACAAATGATGTGGTGAAAATCCTCATTGGCCGTAGTGCATTGATGGACAGTTGTTGGCATGATCATGACCATTGATGAATACACGAATATCCTTGGCCCGTAGTGTATGGTTAATTTGTGGTCGTGATACTAATGAATATCCTTGGTCGTAGTGCAGGGATGATGTGGATTATTTATTAAGTTGAGTCTCAGCGATAAAAGTAATGAAAAACCTTTTAAATAATAGAAGATAGTAGATTTCATTCTCTACGTGACTCTTTTAATGAATTGCTTGTTCCGCTGCAGTTAAACTTGATATTTGTTATATTTTATCAGTTTAACATTGTTGAAGACTAATGATAATTTATTCTGCATTATCTTAGTCATAATATTTCTTCTTGGGCTAGTTGAGCTCACCCTTTTGCTTTCATTGTTCTCTTGAGAAATGAGAGCGTGGCGAGGGACTAGTAGGGGAATGGGTGGCGGTCGGATGATAACATTAGTAGTCCTCACTATTACATGAAATAGTGTGATAATAAATGTATTGAGGACTTACTTTGAGTTTGAATCTTTGTCTAGAAGACAATATTTGTATTAAAACTCTGGTTTTTCATGTTGTATATTTAAGGTTGTATTTGTATTCTGTACCATGTATTTGGCGACTCAGAATAGGTGATGTATACCTATTTTGGGGGCGTCACAGTTGGTATCAAAGCTTAGGGATATGATCCCTGGCTAAGATGTGAGACTAGAACTAGGAGGGGAGAGACAGGGAATTCCTTCGCTAGTATGACCTACCTAAGTTTATTTGGTATTTAATTGGTCGGTCAGAGTATAGGGATAATATGTAACATGTCAATTAACCCTTGTTTTGTGGCAGTATCTGAAAATGAAATCCGAGAATGTTGAGAATAGCAATGGAGCATAGGAGACCGTTGAGTCTCCACAAATCAATAATCAGGATAATGTGCATCAGGAAGGCGACACTCCTTATGCAAACAACAACACTGACCAAATGATAAATGATGGAATGTTCAGAGGCTTTATCCAATTCATGCAACATAAGGCGAGAGTGGCTCCTGTCCAAAATGTAGGTGGAAACACTGGAAACTCTCGGACGGTCACCGCTAAACACTTAAGGCAGAAGCTTGGATAAAGCAGATCACCGAGAAATTTGATGTATTGGGATGTTCCGAGGAGCAAAAGGTTCTCTTTTCCACCTTTATGTTGCGAGGAGAGGCATATTACTGGCGGAAATCGGTAAAGCGTACTCAACCTGCCGCACTGAAGATATCTTGGGAGAAGTTCCAAGAACTATTCACCGATAAGTATTTTCCCGAAAGTATTCGTCACATGAAAGAGGTAGAGTTCATCAAGTTGGAGCAGAACAATATGACCGTGTCGCAGTACGAAGCAAAGTTTGCCAAGTTGTCCCGGTTTGCGTCTCACTTGGTTGATAATGAAGAAAGAATGACGCGGATGTTTCTAAGAGGTTTGAAACCTGAGATACGTCAATAACTAATTCTCATAAACTGTGTTTGTATTCAGATGTTAAAAATAGGGCTTAGTTATTGGAGCACGATAACGAGTCAACGCAACCAAGAGAAAGCAGCCGGCAAAATGATAATACCAGTGGTAGCAGTCATCGAAGCGGTGACAACAAACGTGGAGGGAATCAACATGCCAGAAATGGTAACCACTTTAGTGGTAATCATGGCCAAGATAATAAGAATGGACATTTCAATAAGAGGAGATTCAACAATGATGGAAAGATGTCAGCACCAACACCTGTTGTTAAGGAAGGAGAACGACCACTTATCATATGCTTCAAATACGGAGGGGAGGGACATATCAGTCCAAACTGCGCGATGCCATCCAAATCGTGTTATAATTGTGGAAGAGAAGGTCACCTAGCCGATTTTTTGTCGTGCTTGCAAAAAGACAAGTCCGGTTGTTAATGGTGACACAAAATACCGTCGAACAAGTCAAAACCTAGTAGTTCGAGGAGAGCTTTTGTTGTGACCTCCTAGAAAGCAAGGAACCCGAGCGAGGTCATCACGGTTAAGCTTTATCATAAACTTTAGCGAAGTCTATACCTTATTTGATCTGGGTTCTACCCATTCTTTTATTTCTCCTACTTGCGCTCGCGATTAAACGATTAAATTTGACTTTATCTGTGGAAACTCCATTTGGGAGAAACCTTCATTACATCCCTTTGTTTATAAGTCTTGTTTGGTTCAAAATCGGTACCCTCACATTACTGTCGATCTTATTTCATTGAAAATACTTGCATTTGATGTGATTCTAGGGATTGATTTGTTAACTACTCATCATGCAAAAATTGATTATTTTCGTAAGGTTGTTAGCTTTCATATCCCTAACCAACCTATTATGCGAATTCAAGCAACCAAACCATTAAAATCAATCACTGTCATCTCAAGCTATAAAGCTATTCGTTTATTGAAAAATGGATGTCAAGCTTTCTTAGCTCATGTCACAGATTTAAACAAAAATACGTCAGATTTGAATGATATTTCTATTGTTAATAAATTTCCTGACGTATTCCTTGAAGAACTTCCTGGCCTACCCCCAGAGCGTAAAATTGAATTTTGTATCGACCTTGAACCCGGTACAAAACCTATTTCCAAAGCCCCATATCGAATGGTTCCTATTGAACTTCAGGAGTTAAAGACCCAATTACAGGAATTGTTAGACATTGGTTTCATTCGTCCTAGTACGTCTCCTTGGGGTGCTCCTGTTCTATTCGTGAAGAAGAAAGATGGGAGTATGCGACTTTGTATTGACTACATGGAATTGAACCATGTCACCATCAAGAATAGGTATCCGTTACCTCGCATTGATGACCTGTTTGACCCGATTACAAGGAGCACAATTCTTTTCAAAGATCGATCTTCGATTCGGATATATCATCATTGAAGGTTAAAAGCGAGGATATTCAAAGACTAACTTCGTAACTCGATGCGGGCATTATGAATTCTTAGTCATGTCTTTTGGATTGACTAATGCTCCTGCTGCCTTCATGGATATGATGAACCGAGTATTCAAGGAATATTTGGATCACTTTATGGTCGTCTTTATTGATGACATCCTCATATATTCCAAAAGCCGTGAAGATCATGAGCAACACTTGAGGCTGATACTCCAAAAGCTTCGTGAAAACAAGCTTTATGCCAAGTTGAAGAAATGCGAGTTCTGGCTTGAGGAAGTAGCATTCCTTGGACACGTAGTATCAAGTCATGGAATATCATTGACCGACAAAGATTGAAGCTATTCAAAGTGGGAGCAACCTAAATCAGTGGGATCATGAGCAGAGCTTTCTCGGATTAGCTAGTTATTATTGGAGATTCGTGGAAGGGTTTTCTCGAATCACTACTCCATTAACTCAGCTGACTCAAAAAGATATAAAATTCGGTTGGAGTGTGGAATGTGAGAAGAGTTTTCAAGAACTCAAGAGGAGACTCATTGCAGCACCTGTTCTAACAATACCATCTGGCTCGGAGGGATTTGTCAACTACAATGATGCATCATGCATAGGGTTAGGATGTGTTCTCATGCAACATGAGAAAGTCATAGCCTATGCCTCTCGACAACTCAAAGAATATGAGAGGAATTATCCTACTCGTGATCTAGAGTTGGCAGCTGTTGTCTTCGCACTTAAAATTTGGAGGCATTACTTGTATGGGGAGAAAGTGGAGATCTTTACGAATCATAAAAGTCTCAAATATTTCTTCACCCAAAAGGAACTCAACATACGGCAACGACGTTGGCTTGAACTGTTAAAAGATTATGATCATACCATTCAATACCATCTTGGTAAAGCGAACGTAGTTGTAAGACCCCGAATTTTATGAAATAAAAGTATTCAATTTTTCTTATAATTACTATTCAGTAAATGGTTAAATTGATAAAAGTTAAAGTTAAGGGTGATATATGAATTTTTTTTCAAAATACGCAAGTGGTTATAAAATATTCATTGTTGGGGAATATTCGTTTAGTAGTGGAATATTCTTTACGTAGGGGAATATTAAATGCGGACGGTGCAACCATTTATCGGCCCCATGCGGATAACAGATCGGATGAAGAAAATGACAAATTTGAGTTTTTACAAATAACGGCGTAGTTATTCACAATTAACTTGTTGGAATATTCGGTGGGTAAAATAAAATGTCTGGCGTTGTTGCACGCGATGGCGCACGGTATTACCAAAGTATTTGTGAATTATTGATTTTTACGTGAAGACCTTTACTCGATAATGGTTACAATAATATTATTCAATATTTTATTTTATTGGTTCAATAATTATTGCATTGATATTTTAAATTATTGTTGTTGATAATTGTCCTTTGACAAGTATCTCCATTATCGGATCAATAATTCATATTATTTGAATAATATTATTAGATAGCATTATTGGAAATGTCTAGAAAGTTACATCGAGGAGAGGTTTGGTCACCTAATTTATGCATGAAGAAGGAGAAATCCTTATCGGAAAACCTCCTCTTTGCTGGGAACTGCTTGATTGTCATAATTGTGATTCTGTAATATTATTTGTGAATAATTAATTATTGATTTATATGATAAGAAAATATTTATTTGATGTGAATATAAATGATGGATTTATTTATGTGGTTATAAATGAAAGAGTTAATGTTGAGGTGTTTTATCAGTATTTTGTCGGATTGGAGGTTTTAAAAGAACAAATCAGTGTTCTTACAACTTTATTGTGTGCGTTATAATTTTTAATCTGACCGTTGGATCGTTGTGATTTTTGGATATGTTATACATATATAAGTTGAGTATATGTCCACATATTTCGAACCGTTAAAAATGAACGTATGATTTGTTATGAATTTTAAGAGGTATTTGGTTGAGAAATGGTTGAAGTATCGAATTTATCATTTTGGTGGAAAATTCTAGAATTGGTGGGCCCCACTTTTGGTTGGTGAAAATGTCTTTGAGATTTTTATTCAAATGTGGTGGGTGAGAATAGTAGTGAGTAAAGCCATCGAGGTTCTTGAGTTAAGTCTGCTTGCGTCTTAACATTTTCCTATAAATAGAGGCTAAGTTAGAATTAAAAATCACACGAATTCATAAGTTTCTCTCTTTTCTTTCTAGATTATCGAGTGTATTTTGTGAGTATTTAGATACTTGGTGAGTTCTTTATTCATCGGTGCAAGTTTCCTTGACGTCATATCAGATATCCCGATCGAAATCTTTGCTTCTTTTGAGGTAAGGGATAGTAAGGGATTTTAAGGGTTATGTTTTTCAGTTTCGTAATTTTTCTGACCTTCAAAAATTCTGGAAAAATTTAAAATGATAATTTGATGAGTTTTCTTGATTGTGTCCAAAAATTGCGATTTTTGGATGTATAGATTAAGAGTTGTGAATTGTATGAGAAATGACTATTTTAAAAGTAACCGCTTATAACTCCTTATGGTTAACTCCAAAATTGGTGAAATTTTTATTGGGATTACATGTATATAACATCAATATACTCTATAAATTTCGGAATTTTTGAACAAAAGTACAATTTATGATAAACATCTAAATATTCGACAGTTTTGGCCATGTGAAAAATAGTAAATGAATTTTAAAAATTCTGAGAAAAATATATGTTCAATATGGGAATATATTCTACTAAATCTCAGAAAAGAAAATTTGTTTGTACTGATTTGGTATTTTTCATGAAAATGGACTAGTTATGAGTAAATGAATTAAATATGTTATGTGAAGTAAGAAAATTAGAAAGTAGGATTTTATGGCTTGAGAATCCTACATGAGGTATATGCAGATTTTTGATGAGGGTTTTGATTATTGGTGATGAAATCTTATGAGTTTGGAATTTTAGGATGATTAAATGCATTATTTAGTAAAGTGTAAACAATTAAAATAAACTGTTTATAAGTTTAAGAAATGTTATTTCAATATCATTATACCGAAATATTGGTATGGATTTTATTATGGAATTTCTACCTTTTTGTGTCGGGTTTACTATTCATGAGTTACTATTCACGAGTTACTAACGAAGTTACTATTCATAGGTTACTATTCACAAGTTACTATTCATGACAAAATTGGTTTCTTTTTCTAACCAAATTATAGTTGATTTATGAATATTACTCTTGAGATTAAATCTAGATGTTTTGATTATATTGATTTTACTATTATATATAACATTTTTATAACCCTAATAATGATATTTCTCTTTGACTTGAGTGTAAAGATGGGTAGATTTTTGGTATGATCATGACTATGGGTTCCTTTTGGCCAGTAGTGAAAAGTTGAATTGTTGACTGGTATGATCATGACCATTGAATTTATAATTGAATATCTTTAGCTTAAGTGCAAAGGTGAAATGATCAACATGGTTATAATTATTGTTTATATAAATTCTGAAATGATTATTTATTTCTTTGAGATATTAATATATTTGGCCTGTAGTGAAAATATGAACTGTTGATGAATATATTTGGCCTGTAGTGCAAATATGAACTGTTGAGGAATATCTTTGGTTTGTAGTGCAAAGATGAATTGTTGATAAATATCTTTGGCCCGTAGTGCAAAGATGACATGTTATTGAATATCTTTGGCCTGTAGTGCAAAGATGGTCTGTTGATGAATATCTTTGGCCGTAGTGCATAGATGAAATTGTTAGTATGATTATAAACAGGAACTGTGATTTGGTATAACCATGATCTTTGATGTTTCAGGTAAAGACATGTGATGAAAACTATCTTTGTCCTGGATGCGAAGAGGAATTTAGAATTGCAATTATGATTATGAGTTATTCATATAATTGTGGAAAGGAACTGTTGATTGATGTTACAGGGATAAAACATTGTTGGTGGATTTTTAACATGGAGAAGATAATAGACTTTATGGTCTATTTGACTCTTCTAATGGATTGCTCGTTCCGCTGCAACTATGGTTGAAATTTTTATCATCTACCATATGTTCTAAATCTCTGATTTATTATTGAAGAAGGCTATTGATAATTTAATGAACTTTAGTCATGATATTCTTTACTGAGCTAGTTGTGCTCACCCTTTTGCTTCACAATTCCTTTCAGGTAATAAGAGTGTAGCTTGGTCGAGCGGGGGTAACAGGGGAATAGAACGGTGGTCATCATTTAGTAGTTATATTTGGTAAATCAAATAGGGTAAAGCGATCCAACGTTGGAAGGGTGATTTGTCACTATCATACAAGATGTCTAAAGACATACAACCTCGTGTCATCATAAGACACTACAAGAAAAAGGCCTAACAGCGACCAACAATATCAACGAACCTTTACTTATCGGTCGCGCAGATATTAGTAATAATGACGACCACCATCCCAAATAGTATGTAAACTAGTCGCTATATATAATATAATGATGGCCGCTTCATGATCATTTGAAAGCAATCAATTAATATAAATTTGCCTCCCAAA
Organism: Panax ginseng; assembly: GCA_020205605.1. NCBI lineage: Eukaryota > Viridiplantae > Streptophyta > Magnoliopsida > Apiales > Araliaceae > Panax > Panax ginseng. Next base: position 13,879,603 of record CM035146.1, read on the forward strand.
ATTTGGCTGGAAATGTTGGCGCCAAGGTTTTGTGGGACCACTTAATATTAGCGACCGCAAGCGGTCGCTGATAAGTCTATGTCATTAAAAAATAATGACCGTAGGCGGTCACGGATAGCGGTCGCTGATCAATCTTTATGTTAACAGATTCAGTCACTCGCTTGACACAGCAGACGCGAAAAAAAAGAAGAGGGAGCTCAGATGACAGAGAGAAGAGGGAGAAAGGGGGGAGAAGATAAGAAGGGGAAGAGACGCCGAACGCCGCCACCGGTCCACCACCACGAAAAGAAGAGGGAGCTTAGACGACAGAGAGAAGAGGGAGAAAGGGGGGAGAATAGTAGAAGGGGAAGAGACACCGGACGCCGCCACTGGTCCACTGGTCCACCGGTCCACCGCCACGGGAGGTACTCATTTTATTCTTATAGGAGAGTACATAACAGTTATCTTTCTCAATTTCCTTAGAAGATTCCACTTTTTTTTTTCAATTTGTTTTGGAAATATTTACTGCCCTTGTTTTTTCATACAGTAGATGTATATATAATTGTTACCCAGAAGCATTCTCTGTGTTTAATTTTGATGTTGTGTTATATAATAATTATACCCGATGTCTGCAATGGTCTTATACTTCTTTAATAAAGCTGATGATAAGCCATTGAGGAAAAAACTGATTTCAATAAATTCGAAATTGAAATATTGTATTGGGTTGGTGGAAGAAATTAGGGGATTTTCCAATTGTGTTTTGGATAATTGTGAAGATGATTTTTTTTGTTTTTGGGTAAATTTTTTATGAAATCTATGCCTATATGAGAACTATTATAGAAAATTTTTGTAACTGAAGTTTTGAGATAGTATGGAGTCCCTATATTGTCTACACATACATTTAAAAGGTGTTCCTTAACTTAGTTGTGGTCTATGTTGTGTATTGACCAAATTTCATGTTTAATAGCCATGAAAAATAAGCTTTAAGTGGCAACTAAGACCTAACTATATAATTCCCATACCTGGACCATGTGTGCAAGTTTCAATAGTCATAATATGACATAAGTAAGCTACACAAGCTAAAGAAACCAGACCTAAACTGTTTTGAGCATTAAACTTGTGAAAAATCACATTTTAAGCCCAAAAGTGGACTGTTTTGTGTGACCTTTAGTGCCTGATCTTATAAGACTATAATGAACTCATATAAAATTGCTAACTCATGCTTGTGATGATTCATAATCATTGCAATGACCAGAGCTAGTAAGAACATCAAGTTAGGATCTATTATCGAGCCTAAAGTGAGCTTTAATAGGTTTAAATTGGCTAGATGACCAAGTAAAGTGGGATGATGATGAAAGTAACCTTAGGAAACTAAAATACACATGCTGAGACTATACAAGTAGCCAAAACTGGAGAAATGGAAAAGTGTCAAAAACAAGATTTTGTGAAAAAATGAGAAAACAAGCCAGTTTGAGCCCAGTTTTGAGAAGCTTAAATGAAATGAAAAAGAAACCTAAACTTTGATTAAATTACATTGATGTATGGATACAAAAATAAAAGGAATTTCGATAGAGCTGTGGCAAGTTATTTTCAGAAAAGGCATGATACCACAGTATAACTGAACAAAGGTGTATATTTATATTCTACCCCTAGGAATCTATTGTCTTTAGGTTGGTGTTAGTTAAAATATGTAGGATGACAACAATATACCATGCCTTTTTTGGTAGTCGATCTCAAGTTGTGTAAATTTGTTTTGGCATGTATCATTGTTCAATTCCCGAATAATCATATATGATGCACACTCATGTTATATATGTACATATACATCTATATGTATTTATAAGCATCATAAATGGGATTGAAGTTGAATTGTAAATCTCTAACAAGGGAATACAATAATTCATGTCAACATAGGTATCGTGGTATCATGGACCTCTATTCAGCATCAGTAGTTGGATGGCACGACGAAAGTCAAGTGCCGGATAAGTCTTCAATTTGAATTTAGAAATTTGGTTGCCAAGTGTTTTTGGATTATCGCGTATAGCCACCCGGAATGTATGAATGGTAAATCGCAGAATCTGATGTCCATGTTTGAAGTGTAAGAATGTAAATTATATGGACAAAGACGTGATAAACTATCATTTACTTGTTTACGGGTTCATGAAATTACTGAAGAATCTTTGGTGGGCACATGGGTAGAGAAGAGGTGGTGGCATCACAGGAGTACACAATTTGGGCAGTAGTACTCATCATAGATATTGCAGGGCCATATTTTGATTGGGAACAAGGCAGAGATCAACCTATGAATTCTGATGCAAAGACTTCTTTAAGTTGTTAGGCGAGGGTAGCGAGCCATTGTGGGTATGGTTGCACCAAACACACTACATTGTCTATAAGTGGCGACATTACTTAACATCAAGGTGATCATCACAACATGAGCCATGAGTGTTTTGAGTCGCTCTTGAAGGCCATTAAGAGTATGTTGCTGACGGTGAGAAATTGCACAGTAACTATTACTTTTGTAAGAAAATGGTGAAGAAGTTGGGTCTTGGATACCAAAAGATCGATGCATGTCCCAACGATTGCATGTTATTTTATAAGGAAAATGAACAGATGACAAGGTGCACGTTTTGCAGTCATGATCGTTTTAGGCCTAATAAAGAGGGTGTGACTACAAAAAAATCAAGTATACCGTTTAAGATTCTAAGGTATTTTCCAATAATACATCGGCTAAAAAGATTGTACATGTCTTCAAGAACAGCTGAACATATGAGTTCGGAACGAAGATGATATGCCTGCACCGCGATTGTCGGGAACGGAGATGCGAGATCGTGTGATGAGATTGCCGGTTATCCCATTTAGTAAGGTTGATGCCACAAACATAATCAATGGGTATGACGAATCTCATAACTGGGTTCGGAGAAGCATCTTTTGGGAACTGCCTTATTGGTCTACAAATTTGATTCGTCATAATCTAGATGTGATGCATATTGAGAAGAATGTGTTTGACAATGTGTTTAACACTGTGATGAATATTACGGGGAAGACAAAAGATAACGATAAGGCACGTTTGGACATGAAAGATATTTGTGGCGTCCGGATTAGAACTTTATGAATCTCCTAATGGTAAGATTGTCAAACCGCACGCAAGGTACACATTGTCAAAAAGCAAGTTGAAGATGTGTGCACATGGGTTAAGTCTCTAAAACTACCGGATGGATATCGTCGAATATTGCAAAGGTGTATTACGGGTGGGAAATTGCAAGGATGAAGAGTCATGAATCGTCGTGTATTCATGGAGAGACTCATGCCTATAGCATTTCGGGATCTCGCTTGATAAAACAATATGGGATGTTTTGACGAATCTTAGTCGTTTCTTCAAAGACTTATGTTCAAAATCATTAAATGAGAAGGGCATTATACGTACTTGAGAAGAACATCATAGAGATCACGTGAAACCGGGAAAAATATTCCCACTGTTTTTTTTACTCCATGGAGCATTTGCAAATCCATCTTCCCTATGAAGCTCGTGTTGGGGGTCCGATTCAATATAGATGGATGTACCCTTTCGAAAGGGTGATGGGAAACCTTAAGAGGAAGGTGAAGAATAGAGGTTATATCGAGGGTCGATATGCGAGGCATCTGATTTCGATGAGATATCTACATTTGTCTCGGACTATTTTAGGACGAAGTCTTGACAAAGGCCAATCGAGTATCGAGACATGATGATGGGGAAATGTTGAACTAAATTGTCGACTCTCTCGTATTTGGTCTATCGAGCCGCCGCTTATGGAAAAGGAAGCATATTCCTCTCTCGAGCAAGAATTACATCTTTGCACATACTTACATTCTTCTCATTCATGAGGAGATTGACGAATTTGTGAGGTACACATATAAACTTGATAATTTATCTTTTAAGTTAAAATTTATTCCAATATGTTAATGTTTATAACATGGTATAGATTGTACGATGACGAGTTAAAAGTGAAGCATCTCGGCATAAACCGATAAAGATATTCAAATCAATCGGGATAAAAACTTTGCACTTTGGCTAAAGGACAAAGTAAGTTCAATTTTAAGCACATATATATATATATATATATATATATATATATATATATATATATATATATATACTCCATGTTAACTATGACTTCATTTAATAAGATGGAGTTTTTGTAGGCTTTGATTGAGGGATCAACGATTCCGGCTAATGTACAAGTCCTAGCTATGGGACCAAACATGGACCAAGTCAGCCGCAATGGTTACAAAATAAATGGTTGTGAATTTCACACAAAGGCATATGGGCGCGGTAAAAGAACAACGAACTATGGAGTGTGTGTCCAAAGATATTGTTACAATGAGCTTGGTCGTGCCTTTTATGGGGAGTTGGAGGAAATCGTAGAGTTGTCATACAAGGGCACGTACGGGGGTCATATTCAATTGTTCAAGTGTCGTTGGTTTGATTCAGAAAAAGGGATACGTGTTGACAGACATGGAATCGTCGATATTGACCTCCATAGGTCTGCGTACTCCAACGAACCGTTTGTTTTACCAACTCAAACAGTACAAGTATACTACACTCCTAGTCCTATTAGGAAAAGGATAGACCACTTTCTGATTGGCAAGTTGTAATTCATACTCCCAGCGTGAGTCGTGTAGAATTAGTTGATGGGAGATTTACGAAGAGCAGATGCTTCATAGTCAAACTATAATAAATGTGGAGGACGACAATGAAGTAATCCAGTTAGATGGTGGAGATGAACCACATGAATTAAATCCTGAGTCAATAATTGTGTCAGATGACATTGATACTTAGGAGGAAGAGTTATTGATTGAATCTGACAGTACTGAATCTGAAGCAGATGATGGTTATGAATCTGCAACACGTATACAAGATGATTCTAAATCAGACATTGACACTTGAACAAATGAAATGTATGTTTAGCATTACATGTTTTTTATATCATTGTCATGTTTATATACTAAACTATTTAAATGCAATTTTTGTTTATTGTTATTTTATATTCATATATATACATGTTTATGTACTAAACTATTTAAATGCAATTTTTGTTTATTGTCATTTTATATTCATATATATACATGTTTATATCACTGTCATGTTTATGTACTAAACTATTTAATATACAGATGGCTTTTGAAGCAACGCAGAAAAAGCGCGGCTTGGGTAGGGGGCCTAATCATGTGCCCAAGGCCCCTACTAATTCGGATGATCGGATTCTTATTCAGATTAGCCCTCCTCCAAATAGCACGTACGTCCCGCATATATCATTTATATATAAACATTTAAGATTCAATTTATTGTATATTGGTAATGTTTTGATTGATATTATATTGGTAATGTATATGAGTCTGAATTTTTTACTGCTTTAATTTGCATTCGATCAATCGTTATTATTTTGGTCTTATTGTATTGAAAATTTGTATATTTCTCTTAGTTTGTGTCTTGGGTGCCTAGAAATGTCCATATATGCATGCAAGTAAATATGTGTGGCTAGTCTATATTGTAGGGGAGACTCGGCGAATTTTTTTAAGTATTATAAGTGTAAGTTTAAAAATGTTCATAAATATTATAACTTAGATATAAATTGCTTTAATATATGCTAATTGATGTTGCATATTATAGTGATTTTTAGAGATAATAAGATCGTCAAGTGCATATCACAGTTGTGTTCACGAAATTGGCCTACATGTGATTTCATTAATTGGTAGCACACTATCGCCCACAAGGATCTTTGTTTGGGCAAAATTTCGGTATGTTTTTTTTAATTATGATGAGATAATATTAATATAATATTCAAAGGATAATTATTTTGTAATGTTATTATTGTTGTTTTATTTGCGTAAGCAGTATAGATGGGAGGGCCTATGAAGCTTCAAAGTGATCTGAGACATTATTACTGGCGAGAAGTGCGTGTTCGCTTTCAAAGATAATTTGAATAAAGAAAGACAAAAAGCCCTTCACAATGCCGAGATCGACCATCCAGGCCAGGGAGAAGATTACATGCACGAACATAGTCCCTGGTGGTGCACCCAGGCCATATGGGCTGAGATGTGTGCCCAATAGAGGGCTGAGAACTGGGTGAAGAGACGAAAGACTGCCGCCAACAACAGATCCTCGGGTGTACCCGATGGCGAAAAGGCTAAAGGGACATACAAGGGTGATAGTATTTCACAGTTGCAGCATATCACTGTCAGGGTACGTATTTAATTACAAGTTTTAATATGTTTACAATCATGAATTGTAGAAAATATATCACATTTTTACTTAGTAATATTATGCTTTTTTTTTAATAGGAGTCTCAGTCTCAAGGTCAGCCTATCCATTGGCTGGATGTGTACGTGGCCACCCGTGATGGTCTGCTTGAGGCTATCCAGATAGCGGTAATAAATTTTAACAACTTGATCTTGTTTATCAATGCTTATAGAATTAATTTATTTTTAACTATTTAATTGTTAACATGATGATGAGGACACTTATAAGCGTTTATTGAATGGCGTTATCCGAAGGCACTCCACGTCCGCCTATTGATCAAGAGTTGTGGGAGAGGCGTCTCATTGTGAAGAAGAACTACATTAAAGGTCAAGACAACGACGACGGCGCCCATCCTTGATGCTCAGTGCTCTTCTACCAGTCTATACAATCATCGAGCCATCCAAATTTATTCATACTACTATTGATTGTGTGAGAGCTATATGTCAAGATCGAAATCTTTTGACTATACTGGGCTGGCATCTGGGGGCTCTGGATCCTAAGGAGTTAGCTAAAGCAGTGGCGGCACCAGCAGCATCACAACATGGGGATGACGACGAGGTATAAAATCAATATGTTGTATATATTGTCGTAATATACTAATATTAACATAGTTAGTATATATTTGTAACTTGTTTTATTATTTTGTTAATTACAGGGTGATCAAGGAGGCGATGATGCTTGACGTACCTGCTTTATATCACTTTTGTAGTTATAGTATAAGCTTGTACTTTCACAAGTTTTTCTTTGGATGTATGTATGTTACTTAAACAAGTTTTGAAATATTATTATTACATGTGTATGTTTATAACTTGTATATTCAGTTATGTTATTTAAACTAGTTTTGAAACTAGTTTGGTGTATGTGTTGGTGGACAATGGATGTTTATATTATTGTGTATGTTGTTTATCTTGTTGTGTATGTGTGTTGGGATAAAGCAGGTAAAAAGCAGTGCAGTGTTTTTGGGAATTGCAAAGCGGCAAAAAAACACATTTATATTATTTTTCTAATAAGCGACCGCCTGCGGTCGCTGACCTTTATTAGTGACGGCCAAATGTTTGAGGCAATCAGCGACCGAATCCGGTCGCTGATGTCGTCATGACACGTGGACTCGTCGACTTTGGTCCTGGACCATCTTAACTTCGACTTAGCGGCCCAGATTTGTCATTTGATTATTTCATATCGATCGCATATGTGTCGGTCACTAAAAGTGGTCACTGATATGCATATTAGCGACCAGATTTTGTGCGACGTCTATCAGGGACCGCGTGCGGTCGCTGATGGCTATCTGCGACTATAGGCGGTCGCTGATGGGCGGTCGCTGATAAACCTTTTTCTTGTAGTGAGACGGGGTTGTGCACATCCACTTACTGAGTATATCTACACGCACTACCTATATGATCTTGGTGTTTGTTTGAAGTATAATTCTCAATTAGAGACAGTGGAGATAATGATATGTCAAAAGAAGACTCATCATTAGAAAGAATATGATAGTAATCTTCTCATTTTTCTTTGGGGTCTATTGGGTCAACCAAGAATAATTATGTGGCCATATGATATCTATCATAACCTAGACGCATGGCCTCCCATGTACGAAGGTTTCTTGAGCACTTTCCAAAGATTCTAATTTCTAAAAGCAGCTTTTTATTTGTACCTTTATGTAAGGTGCCATTGTGACGTCTTTATCAATGTTGGGACATGAGTCAGCTTGGTATATATTTGTATCAAAACTCACAACACATGAGTTGTTGTATTTTGCCACGACAATTGTTGTAAAAAAGTTGTAGTTGTTTTCTGTACCATGTATTTGGCGACTCAGAATGGATTGGATGGAATGGACCTATTTTGGGGTTGTCACAGTAGTAGCTGACGCATTGAGTAGAAGATCATATGCGGGTACGTGTACGATATTGTCAATGTAAAGGCCCATTTTATATGACTCGCAAAGGATGGAGATAGAGTTAAAGACTTCAGGGACCAAAGTGATGATGGCGAATATCAGGTAGAACCGACTTTAATCGATAAAGTTAAAATTTGCGCCAAGCTCTGGACACAGAACCGATCGCGTATGAGGAAGAAAGTGCAAAAGGTGCTATGCCGGAAGCAAGAATCGATGAGGAAGGAATACTTCGAGTTAACTACAGACTTTGTGTTCCTAACGACCCTGTTTTAAAGTATAAAATCATGATGGAGGCGCACAACACACCATTTGCAATCCATCCTGGGAGTACCAAAATGTATCATGATCTTTGATATACATTTTGGTGGAGCAATATGAAGAGAGAGATCGCTGAGTTTATCTCAAGGTGTCTAACTTGTCAACGAGTCAAGGCAGAGCATCAAGTACCAAAAGGTCCATTGCAACCACTTGAAATTTTAGAATGGAAGTGGGAGCACATTACCATGGATTTCGTTACCGGTCTTCCCAAGGTTTCTCAAGGCATAGATGTGATTTGGGTCATTGTTGATAGATTGACCAAGTTGGCTCATTTCTTATCTATACAAGAAACTTATACACTTGAACATCTTGCTCGTATGTACATAAATGAGATTGTAAGACTGCATGGTATGCCAGTATCCATAGTTTCTGATCGAGACCCAAGATTCACTTTACGATTTTGGGTTAGTTTGTAGAAAACTATGGGCACGGATTTACGATTTAGCTCTTCATATCATCCTCAGATGAACGGGCAGTCGGAGAGGACTATTCAAACTCTTGAAGATTTATTAAGACTCTGTGTCCTTGACGTCAAGGGAAGTTGGGATAAGTTCTTATCATTGGTGGAGTTTTCCTACAACAACAGTTATCAAGCAAGTATTGGCATGGCTCCATTTGAGGCGTTGTATGGAAGAAAGTGTCGTTTCTCGATTATCTTTGGGATGAAAGGTGGGTGAAGCAAGCGTTTTGGGATGGGAGTTGGTACGTATGACTACGAAAAAGATTCAAATGATCTGACAATGTATAAAAACCTCACAAGATCGACAAAAGAGTTATGCTAATCTTCATTGAAAGGACGTGGAATTCGATATTGGAGATCATGTGTTGTTACGTGTTGCTCCATGGAAAGAAGTTAAGAGATTTGGAAAGAGAGGAACTGTGGCCTATAGACTCGCTTTACTGCTAAGTATGTCTCGTGTTCATAATGTTTTTCACATATCCATGTTATGTAAATAAGTGGAAGACCCGAACCACATTATTGAGTTCGAACCGGATGAAATAGCGGAAGATTTAACGTATGAAGAGGTTCCTGTTAAAATCTTGGATAAGAAAGAACATGTTCTATGCTCCAAGGTTATACCTCAAGTTAAATTTTATGGAGGAACCACGATGTTGAGGAAATGACCTGGGAGTTAGAATCTAAAATGAAATCAAGGTATCCTTACGTCTTCGACATACCAGGTACGTACCCTAATTTCGAGGGTGAAATTTTATAAGAAGGGGAGGTTGTAAGACCCCAACTTTTATGAATAAAGATGATTTTTCTATAAATATCATTTTTGAATATTATGGAATGAATTTGATATAATGTTATAGTTGTGGGTAATATTTATAAATTTTGCAAAGTACGCAAGTTGTTATATAATATTCGCATGGTCGGGGAATATTCATTTTAACAGGGAATATTCGTATAATGACACAATCATTGGTGGACCCCACAACAGAATTATTGTCGAATTGAGAAAATGACAAAAATATTTTATGAAAATAACGACGGAAGTTTTACCATTAACTGTTAAAACACCTGGTGTTAAAAGTACAGTAATACGCGTGGTTGCATAGTAGCACACGGTATTGATTATTGATACTTACGTAAGAAGTCACTCAGTTTTGTTCAATTATTGCTACAGTAATTGCTGCATAGTATCTCACGTTATTTGATTTAATTATTGTCGATATTTTATATTATTAAATCAATAATTGAGATGACAGAGTTATTAATATTATTATTTGGAATATTGACGATGTTTAGAAGTTCTGTCAATGAGCGGTTTGGTCACCTAATTGCGCGCCACTAGGGAGAAATCCTTATTGGAAAGCCCCCTCTTTCCTGGGAACGACCTGGTCGATTAATATTGTGAATTATAATAATGGTGATAAATGTTGTTTTATTATTATTATAAATGTAATAAAATAGAAAACTTTTTATATAAAACAGAATACTTTTTATAAAGTTTTGTTTTATTTGATTATAAATAGAATATATTATATTTTATTATGCATAGTGTTTGTATAAGTGCTTGCATAGTATTTGCATAGTAAAAATTTTTATATAAAATAAAATACTTTTTATAAAGTTTTGTTTTATTTGATTATAAATAGAATATATTTTATTTTATTATGCATAGTGTATGCGTAGTGCATGCATAGTGTTTGTATAGTAAAAACTTTTTATATAAAACAGAATACTTTTTATAAAGTTTTGTTTTATTTGATTATAAATAGAATATATTATATTTTATTGCATAGTGCAGCATAGTATCTTTTCCATTCTCCTATAAATAGGATGCTTAGTTAGAATTGAAAATCACACCAGAATTCAGAGAATTCTTCTTCTATAATCTTGAGCGTATTTCTTTAGAGTTTAAGAAAACTTTGAGCGTAGAAAATAGTGCAAGTTTTCTTCAATTATATCATCGCCCTACCCGTCGGAATACTCTTCTTTTTAAGGTAAGGGGTATTATTCTTTCGTATTCATAAAGAAAGTTATTTTCTTTCAATACTTGTAAGGGTTGTTATTCCATTCTTTATTATTATGTTGGAATAACATGTCTATCAATAATCTTGCATACATGGTGAAATTCTTACGTTATTCCATTCTTTATTATTACATTTGGAATAATCATGCATGGCTGATCGCATCGCGTACACAGTGAATTCTGTTGTTATTCCATTCTTTATTATTCTGTTGAAATATCCTGTCTGTGAGGATTACGCATGACCTGGTTCCATTCTTTATTATTCGGTTGGAATATCCTGTCTATGCGGATTACGCATGACTTGGTTCCATTCTTTATTATTCTGTTGGAATAACCTGCATGTGCGGATTACGCACGCCTGGTGAATTCTTCTATTATTCCATTCTTTATTATTCTATTGGAATAATCTGTCTACGTGGATTACCATATGGCGGCAAAAATCCATTTGCGGTTTCATATATTCTAATATACTCAGTTGGTTAAAGTTTTGGCTTCTATACTCCGTGAAATTAGTGGAATATCCTTGATATTTGCGCTTCATTCAGTATCTTTTCATGAAAATATTCTTCTGAGCATTCTTGAATTTTACTCCACAAAATAGTATCATGTTGACAATTTGGGCGTTATTGATTTTTGGATAAATTAAATTATAAATCTTTAAAAATTTATCCTTGAACTTGTTTTATTGAATTCTTGTATCATTGTCATCATCCTCATGTTTATAATATGTTGAAAGTCATCTGTGGCCTGTAGTGCATAGATGGACTTGGTATGATTATGACCAGGAATTATTCGGTATAATCATGACCGTAATGTTACAAATAATGTGGTAAAAATCCGCATTAGCCATAGTGCATTGATGGACAGTTGTTGGCATGATCATGACCATTAATGAATACACGAATATCCTTGGCCCGTAGTGCATGGATAATTTGTGGTCGTGATACTAATGAATATCCTTGGCCATAGTGCAGGGATGATGTGGATTATTTATTAAGTTGAGTCTCAGCGATAAAAGTAATGAAAAACCTTTTAAATCATATAAGATAGTAGATTTCATTCTGTACTTGACTCTTCTAATGGATTGTTTCTTTCGATGCACTTAAACTTGATGTTTGTTATATTTTATCAGTTTAACACTTATGAAGGCTAATGATAATTAATTCTGCATTATCTTAGTCATAATATTTCTTACTGGGCTAGTTGAGCTCACCCTTTTACTTTCACTGTTCTCTTCAGGAAATGAGAACGTAGCAGGGACTAGTCGGGGAATGGAGTGACGGTCCAGATGATAGCATTAGTAGTCCTCACTATTCTATGAAATAGTGTGATAATAAATGTATTGAGGACTTACTTTGAGTTTGAATACTGTCTGGAAGACAATATTTGTATTAAAACTCACAGCTCATGTTGTATATTTAAGGTTGTATTCGTATTCTGTACTATGTATTTGGCGACTCAGAATAGGTGATGTATACCTATTTTGGGGGCATCACACTACTGTGCAACCACGCGTATTACTGTATTTTAACCACCGGGTATTCCAACAGTTAACGGTAAAACTTTCGTCGTTATTTTATAAAAAAATATTTTTGTCGTTTTCTCAATCCGACAATAATTCCATTGTGGGGTCCACCAATGATTGTGCCGTCGTACGAATATTCCATGTTAAAACGAATATTCCCCGATCAATCGAATATTATATAACAACTTGCGTACTTTGCAAAATTTATAAATATTACCCACAACTATAACATTATATCAAATTCACTCCATAATATTCAAAAATGATATTTATAGAAAATTCATCTTTATTCATAAAAGTTGGGGTCTTACAACCTCCCCTTCTTATGAAATTTCGCCCTCAAAATTAGGGTACGTACCTGGTATGTCGAAGAGGTAAGGATACCTTGATTTCATTTCAGATTCTAACTCCCAGGTCATTTCCTCAACATCGTGGTTTCTCCACAAAACTTTGACTTGAGGTATAACCTTGGAGCGTAAAATATGTTCCTTCTTATCCAAAATTTTAACAGGAACCTCTTCATACGTTAAATCTTTCGCTATTTCGTCCGGTTCTAACTCAGTAATGTGGTTCGGGTCTTTCACATATTTACGTAACATAGATATATGAAAAACGTTATGAACACGAGACATACTTGGCAGTAAGGCTAGTCTATAGGCCACAGTTCCTACTCGTTCGAGGATTAAAAATGGGCCAATGGATCAAGGATTGAGCTTTCCTCTCTTTCCAAATCTCGTAACTCCTTTCCATGGAGCAACACGTAACAACACATGATTTCTAATATCGAATTCCACGTCTTTTCGATGAAGATCAACATAACTCTTTTGTCGATCTTGTGAGGTTTTTATACGTTGTCGGATCGTTTAAATCTTTTTCGTAGTCATACGTACCAACTCCGGTCCCAACAACGTTGCTTCACCCACCTCGTCCCAGCATACTGGAGAATGACACCTTCTTCCATACAATGCCTCAAATGGAGTCATGTCAATACTTGCTTGATAACTGTTGTTGTAGGAAAACTCCACCAATGGTAAGAACTTGTCCCAACTTCCCTTGAAGTCAAGGACACAGAGTCTTAATAGATCTTCAAGAGTTTGAATAGTCCTCTCCGACTGCCCGTCCGTTTGAGGATGATAAGCCGAACTAAATCGTAAGTCAGTGCCCATAGTTTTTGCAAACTAACCCAAAATCTTGAAGTGAATCTTGGGTCTCGATCAGAAACTATGGATACTAGCATACCATGCAATCTTACAATCTCGTTTATGTACATACGAGCAAGACGTTCAAGTGTATAAGTTTTTCGTATAGGTAAGAAATGAGCCGACTTGGTCAATCTATCAACAATGACCCAAATCGCATCTATGCCTTGAGAAACCTTGGGAAGACCAGTAACGAAATTCATGGTAATGTGCTCCTACTTCCATTCTGGAATTTCAAGTGGTTGCAATGGACCTTTTGGTACTTGATGCTCCGCCTTGACTTTTTGACAAGTTAAACACCTTGAGATAAACTCCGCTATCTTTCTCTTCATATTGCTCCACCAAAATGTATGTCAAAAATCATAATACATTTTGGTACTCCCATGATGGATTGCAAATGGTGTGTTGTGCGCCTCCATCATGATTTAATACTTTAAATCAGGGTCGTTGGGAATACAAAGTCTGGAGTTGACTCGAAGTATTCCTTCTTCATTGATTCTTTTTTCCGGCATAGCACCTTCTTGCACTTTCTTCCTCATACGCATCAGCTCCAGGTTTGTGGCTTGAGCAGTTTTAACTTTATCGATTAAAGTCGGTTCTACTCGTATATTTACTATCATCACGTGGGTCCCTGGAGTCTTTAACTCTATCTCCATCCTTTCCAAGTCATATAAAATAGGTCTTTACGTTGACAATATCGCACTCATACCCGCATATGATCTTCTACTCAATGCGTCTGCTACTACGTTTGCTTTACCAGGATGGTATTGAATGGTATGATCATAATCTTTTAACAGTTTAAGCCAACGTCGTTGCCGCATGTTGAGTTCCTTTTGGGTGAAGAAATATTTTAGGCTTTTATGATCTGTAAAGATCTCCACTTTCTCCCCATACAAGTAATGCCTCTAAATTTTAAGTGCAAAGACAACAGTTGCCAACTCTAGATAATGAGTAGGATAGTTCCTCTCATATTCTTTGAGTTTCCAAGAGGCATAGGCTATGACTTTCCCGTGTTGCATGAGAACACATCCTAACCCTAAGCCCGATGCATCACTGTAGATGACAAATCCCTCCGAGCCAGATGGTATTGTCAGAACAGGTGCTGAAATGAGTCTCCTCTTGAGTTCTTGAAAACTCTTCTCACATTCCATGCTCCAACCGAATTTTATATCTTTTTGAGTCAGCTGAGTTAATGGAGTAGCGATTCGAGAAAACCCTTCTACGAATCTCTGATAATAATTAGCTAATCCGAGAAAGCTACGTACTTCGTTCACTAATTTAGGTTGTTCCCAGCTTTGAATAGCTTCAATCTTTGCCGGGTCAGCAGATATTCCATGACTTGATACTACTTGCCCAAGGAATGCTACTTCCTCATGCAAGAATTCGCATTTCTTCAACTTGGCATAAAGCTTATTTTCACGAAGCTTTTGGAGTATCAGCCTCAAGTGTTGCTCATGATCTTCACGGTTTTTGGAATATATGAGGATGTCATCAATAAAGATGACCACAAAGTGATCCAAATATTCCTTGAATACTCAGTTCATCATATCCATGAAGGCAGCAGGAGCATTCGTCAATCCAAAAGACATGATTAGGAATTCATAATGCCCGTACCGAGTTCTGAAAGCCGTTTTTGGAATGTCATCGGTTCTAATCTTTAATTGATGATATCCGGAACGAAGATCGATCTTTGAAAAAAAAAATTGGCACCTTGCAACTGGTCAAACAGGTCATCAATACGTGGCAATGAGTACATATTCTTGATGGTGACATGATTCAACTCCCGATAATCAATACAAAGTCTCATACTCCCATCTTTCTTCTTCACGAATAGAACAGAGCACCCAAAAGGAGGCGTCTTGGGGCCGAATGAAACCGATGTCTAACAATTCCTCGCAATTGGGTCTTTAACTTCGAAGTTCAATAGAGCCATTCGATATGGGGCTTTTGAAAGGGTTTTGTGTAGGGTTCAAGGTCGATACAAAATTTAATTTCACGCTCTGGGGTAGGCGGGAAGTTCTTCAGGAATACGTCAGAAATTTATTAACAATAGAAATATCATTCAAAAGCGGCGTATTTTTGTTTAAATCAAGTGACATTAGCTAAGAAAGCTTGACATTCATTTTTTAATAAACGAATAGCTTTATGGCTTGAGATGAAAATGATTTATTTTAATGGTTTGGTTGCTTGAATTCGCATAATAGGTTGGTTAGGAATATGAAAGCTAACAACCTTACGAAGACAATCAATTTTTGCATAATGAGTAGTTAACCAATCAATCCCTAGAATCAAGTCAAATGCAAGTATTTTCAATGAAATAAGATCGACAGGTAATGTGAGGGTACCGATTTGAACCAAACAAGACTTATAAACAGTGGATGTAATGAAGGTTTCCCCCAACGGAGTTTCAATAGATAAGTCAAAGTCTAATTTCTCCGGAGTCAAATTTAAACATTGAGTGCAAGTAGGAGAAATAAAAGAATGGGTAGAACCGGTATCAAATAAGGTATAGACTTCGCTAGAGTTTATGATAAGCTTACCCGTGATGACCTCGTTCGGGTTCCTTGCTTTCTGGGAAGTCACGGCAAACGCTCTCCCTTGAACTACCGGTTTTGACTTTTCTTGGACGACCTTTGGTGCCTCCATCCCAGCTGGACTTGTCTTTGGTGCACGACAAAATCGGGCTAGGTGACCTTCTCTTCCATAATTATAACACGATTTGGACTGCATCGCGCAGTTTGGACTGATGTGTCCCTCCCCTCCGCATTTGAAGCATATGATAGGTGGTCGTTCTCCTTCCTTAACAACGGGAGTTGGTGCTGACGTCTTTCCATCATTGTTGAATCTCCTCTTCTTGAAATGTCCACTTTTATTGTCTTGCCCATGATTACCACCGAAGTGGTTACCATTTCTGGCATGTTGATTCCCTCCACGTTTGTTGTCACCGCTTCGATGACTACTACCACTTGTATTATCATTTTGTCGGCTGCTTTCTCTTGGTTGGGTTGACTCGTTATCGCGCTCCAATAAGCCCTATTTACAACATCTGAATACAAACACAGTTTATGAGAAATTAGATATTGACGTATCTCGGGTTTTAAACCTCTTAGAAACATCCGCGTCATTCTCTCCTCATTATCAACCAAGTGAGTCGTAAATCGAGACAACTCGGCAAAATTAGCTTCGTACTGCGACACGGTCATATTGTTCTGCTCCAACTTGATGAAATTAACATCTTTCATGTGACGAATACTTTCGAGAAAGTACTTGTCGTTGAATAGTTCTTGGAACTTCTCCCAAGACATCTTCAGTGCGGCAGGTTGAGTACGCTTTATCGATTCCCACCAGTAATTTTCCTCTCCTCGCAACATAAAGGTGGCAAAAGGAACCTTTTGCTCCTTGGAGCATCCCAAGACATCAAATATCTTGGTGATCTGCTTTATCCACGCTTCCATCTTAAGTGGTTTTGGCTCTCCAATAAACTCTGGTGGTCCAGCTCCTTGAACTATTTAGCGGTGATCGTCCGAGAGTTTCCAGTGTTTTCACCTACATTTTGGACAGGAGCCGCTCTCGCCTGATGTTGCATGAATTGCATAAAGCCATTGAACATTCCATCGTTCATCATTTGGTCAGTGTTATTGTTTGCATGAGAATTGTCGCCTTCCTGATGCACATTATCCTGATTGTTGATCTGTGGAGACTCAACGGTCTCCTGTGCTCTATTGCTATTCTCAACATTCTCAGATGTCATTTTCAAATATTGCCACAAAACAAGGGTTAATTGACATGCAACATATTATCCCTATACTCTGACCGACCAATTAAATACCAAATAAACTTAGGTAGGTCATACTAGCGAAGGAATTCGCCGTCTCTCCCCTCCTAGTTCTAGTCTCACATCTTAGCCAAGGATCATATCCCTAAGCTTTGATACCAACTGTGATGCCCCCAAAATAGGTATACATCACCCATCTTGAGTCGCCAAATACATGGTACAAAATTCAAATACAACTTAATAATACAACTATCGTGTAAAATACGACAAAACATAAACTGAGAGTTTTAAAACGAATATTATCTTCTAGACAGTATTCAACTCAAATGGAGTCCTCAATACATTTATTATCACACTATTTCATAGAATAGTGAGGACTACTAATGCTATCATCCGAATGATCACTCCGCTTCCACTAGTCCCAATTTACGTTCTCATTTCACGAAGAGGACAATGAAAGCAAAAGGGTGAGCTCAACTAGCCCAAAGAAGAAATATTATGACTAAGATAATGCAGAATAATTTATCGTTAGCCTTCAACAGTGTTAAACTGATAAAATATAACAAACATCAAGTTTAAGTGCAGCGGAAGAAATAATCCATTAGAAGAGTCAAGTAGAGAATGAAATCTACTATCTTCTATGATTTAAAAGGTTTTTCATTACTTTTATCGCTGAGACTCAACTTAATAAATAATCCACATCATCCCTGCACTACGGCCAAGGATATTCATTAGTATCACGACCACAAATTATCCATGCACTACGGGCCAAGGATATTCATGTATTCATCAATGGTCATAATCATGCCAACAACCGTCCATCAATGAACTACTACCAATGCGGATTTTTACCACATCATTTGTAACATTACGGGCCATGATTATATAAGAATAATTCTCGGTCATAATCATACCAAGTCCATCTATGCACTACTGAAGCCACGAGATGACTTTCAACATATTATAAACATGAGGATGATGACAATGATATAAGAATTCAATAAAACAAGTTCAAGGATAAATTTTTAAAGATTTATAATTTAATTTATCCAGAAATCAATAACGTCCAAATTGTCAACATGATACTGCTTTGCGGAGTAAAATTCAAGAATAATATTGTACCAAAAATAATTTGGATTGAAAACGAATCAATTTTTATCATGAATAGTACCCCAGGTGAATAGTACTCGAGTGAATAGTATCTCGTGAATAGTACTTGAGAATAGTAACTGAAGTGAATAGTACTTCGGCATGAAAAAGTTAAAACTTATCAAGAATGCTCAGAATAATATTTTCATGAAAAGATACTGGATGAAGCGCAAATATCAAGGATATTCTACTAATTTCATGGAGTATACAAGCCAAAACTTTAACAAACGAGTATTGAATTCGAATTCTGAAATGAAATAATATTACTTACATACTACAAAGTATGAAAAAAAATATTATTTCAAGCGAATATTAAAAAAAATAACATCCCTTACCTTGAAAAGAAGAGTATTCCAACTGGTATAGCGGGGATATTCTTGAAGAAAACTTTCATTGTTTTCTACGCTCAAAGCTTTCTAAAACTCTAAAGAAATACGCTCAAGATTATAGAAGAAGAATTCTCTGATTCTGGTGTGATTTTCAATTCTAACATAAGCGTCTATTTATAGGAAGATGCTAGAACGTCATAGGAGACTAAATTAATAAAATAATATTTTATTTTATTTTTTCTACGCCTACCAAAATCAACCAAGACTAGCCTCCACAATTGAACCAAAAATTCTAGCACATGTTTTAAAAAAACAAAAATGGGTCCCACCCATAATTTTAATAAAAATATTTTAATTTCGAAACTTCAATAATTCATAATAAATAGCCCTTTCATCAGAAAAATACTAATTTTATGTCCATTTCATACAAAATCGAGTTTTCTACAACTTTGCAGAAGAAAGTTTTTCCAAATTCTAAACAGAAAATATCCGAATTCCATAAACGGACAATGTTCAACACCTCTTAAATTTTATAACAAATCATACGTTAATTTTTAACGGTTCAAAATTTGTGGACATATACTCAACATATATATGTAAAACATATCCAAAAATCACAATGATCCAACGGTCGGATCAAAATTATAACTCACGCAATAGAGCTTTAAGAATACCGATTTGATTTTTAATACCTCCAATCCGACAAAATACTGATAAAATACCTCAACATTAATTCCTTCATTTATAACCACATAAAATAAATATTTTCCTATTCATCTTTTATGTCCACATAAATTAAATCTTATTTTATCATATAAATCAATAAATAATTATTCACAAATAATATTACAGAATCACAATAATAACAACCAGGCCATTCCCAGGAAAGAGGGGCTTTCCGATAAGGATTTCTCCTTACTGGCGCGCAATTAGGTGACCAAACCTCTCATTGACAGAACTTTCTAGACATTGCCAATAATGTTATCTAATAATATTATTCAAATAATATGAATTATTGATTTGATAATGGAAAATACTGTGCAGTGACAATTATTGAAACAACAATAATATAAAATATCAACGCAGTATTTATTGAATCAATAAAATAAAATATTGAATAGTAATTACTGTAACAATTATTGAGTAGTGCTTTTTTTACGTAAGAATCAATAATTCAAAAAATCATGTAATATCTGGTATGTCTTCTTTAATGCAACCATGCGTATTCATGTATTTTAACCATACGGTATATCCAATGAGTTAACGGTAAAACTTTCGTAGTTATTTTATAAAAAATATTTTGTCATTTTCTCAATCGACAATAATTCCGGCCAGGGGTCCATTAATGATTGTGTCGTCATCGAATATTCTCGTTAAAAGCGAATATTCCCAGACCAATCGAATACTATATAACAACTTGCGTACTTTGAAAAATTTATAAATATTACCCACAACTATAACATTATATCAAATTCACTCCATAATATTCAAAAATAATATTTATAGAAAATTCATCTTTATTCATAAAAGTTGGGGTCTTACAACCAGCCTATAACTTGGCATATAATTTGTTTTCATGAAGCTTTTGGAGTATCAGCCTCAATTGTTGATCATGATCTTCACGGCTTTTGGAGTATATGAGGATGTCAACAATAAAGACAACCACAAAATGATCAAAATATTCCTTGAATACTTGGTTCATCATATCCATGAAGGCAGCAGGAGCATTGGTCAATCCAAAAAATATGACTAGGAATTCGTAATGCCCGTATCGAGTTCTAAAAGCAGTCTTTGGAATGTCATCAGTTTTAATCTTTAACTGATGATATCCGGAACGAAGATCGATCTTTGAAAAGAATTTGGCACCTTACAACTGGTCAAACAGGTCATCAATGCGAGGCAACGAGTAACTATTTTTGATGGTGACATGATTCAACTCTCGATAGTCAATACAAAGTCGCATACTTCCATCTTTCTTTTTTAAGAATAGAACATGAGCACCCAAATAAGACGTACTAGGACGAATGAAACCGATGTCTAACAGTTCCTGCAGTTGGGTTTTTAACTCCTGAAGTTTAATAGGAGTCATTCGATATGGGGTTTTGGAAATGGGTTTTGTACCGGGTTCAAGGTCAATACAAAACTCAATTTCACACTCTGGGGGTAGGCCAGGAAGTTCTTCAGGAAATACGTTAGGAAATTTATTAACAATAGAAATATCATTCAAATTTGACATATTTTTGTTTAAATCCGTGGCATGGGCTAAGAAAGCTTGACATCTATTTTTCAATAAACGAATGGCTTTATGGCTTGATATGACAGTGACTGACTTTAATGGTTTGGTTGCTTGAATTCACATAATAGGTTGGTTAGGAATATAAAAACTAACAACCTTACGAAAACAATAAATTTTAGCATGATGAGTAGTTAACCAATCAATCCCTAAAATCACATCAAATGCAAGTATTTTCAAAGAGATAAGATCAACAGGTAATGTGAGGGTGCCGATTTGAATCAAACAAGATTTATAAATAGTGGATGTGATGAAGGTTTATCCCAACAGAGTTTCAACAGATAAGTCAAAGTTTAATTTCTTTGGAGTCAAATTAAAATGTTGAGCGCAAGTAGGTGAAATAAAAGAATGGGTAGACCCGGTATCAAATAAGGTATAGACTTCGCAAGAGTTTATGATTAGCTTACCCGTGATAACTTCGTTCGAGTTCTTTTTTTTTGAGAGGTCACGACAAATGCTCTCCCTTGGACTACCGGCTTTGACTTGTTTGGGACGACCTTTGGTGTCTCAATCCCAGCTGGACTTGACTTTACTACACGACAAAATTAAGCTAGGTGACCTTCTCTTCCGCAATTGTAACATATTTTGGGTTGCTGCGTACAGTTTGGACTGATGTGTCCCTCCCCTCCGCATTTGTAGTATACGACCAGTGGTCGTTCTCCTTCCTTGAAAATGGGTGATGGTGCTTGTAAGACCCCAACTTTTATGAATAAAAGATGAATTTTCTATAAATATCATTTTTGAATATTATGGAATGAATTTGATATAATGTTATAGTTGTGGGTAATATTTATAAAAATTTGCAAAGTACGCAAGTTGTTATATAATATTCGATTGGTCGGGGAATATTCGTTTTAACAGGGAATATTCGTACAATGGCACAATCATTGGTGGACCCCACAACGGAATTATTATCGGATTGAGAAAATGACAAAAATACTTTATAAAAATAACGGCGGAAGTTTTACCGTTAAGCTCGTTGAAACAACCGGTGTTAAAAGTACGAAGAATGGCGTAGTTGCCAAGATATATTGCGGTTTTGATTATTGATGCTTATGTGATAAGTCACTCAGTTTTGTTTTATTGGTATTATTAATGTAATAAAAGCAGAAAAACTTTTATATAAAAATGTAATACTTTTATAAAGTTATTCGTTTTATTAGGCTAATAGTAAAATATTTTTGTATAAAATAGAATACTTTTATAAAGTTATCTATTTTATTAGACAATAATTAGAATATATTATATTTTATTATGCATAGTGTTTATATAAGTGCCTGCATAGTATTTGCATAGTAAAATCTTTTATAAAGTTATTCGTTTTATTAGATTATAAATAGAATATATTATATTTTATTTAAAAGATTTTGCTTTAAATATGGACCGTCCGATTAAAGTAAATCAATCTCGACTGCTCATGAGTTAGTTACTATGCGTATCCATTTTTCTATAAATAGAAGCTCATTCCTTCATTATTTCTTTAATTAATTTGAAACTCTAGAGAGAGAAATTATAGAAGTTTATAGAAAAGTATTCTACTCCTTCCCTACTCTTATATTCGGTTTTTTTACGGTAAGGGATATTATTTGTTGTACTCGTAAGGGTATTATTTCTTTTTGTATTCATGAAGAGAACTTACGTTATTCCATTCTTTATTATTCATTGGAATAACTAGTATAATGCGACTACCCTATACTTGGTGACATTCTTCTAATATTCCGTCTTTATTATTGTTTCATTTGGAATATATCACATGCATGCGTTTACTTTGGGACCTAGTTAAAATCTTTATTATTATTCTATTGGAATATCTATCACATGCATGGCGCTACGCCGGACACTGGTTCCATCTTTATTATTATTCTCGTTAGAATATCCTATCACATGCATTACGTTTGGCGGGACCGGTTAAAATCTTTATTATTCGTTGGAACATCTTGTCGGCATGTAATTTTGCACGACTCAATGGTTTAGTTACTTATTAATCTGTTAGAATAACCTTTGTCATGCGAAAGTACCGCATGCATGGTGATTTCTTTTGTTATTCCATTCGTTATTATACTCAGTTGGTTAAAGTTTTAACTTCTATACTCCATGAAATTAGTGGAATATCCTTGATATTTGCGCTTCATCCAGTATCTTTTCATGGAAATATTCTTCTGAGCATTCTTGAATTTTACTCTACAAAGCAGTATCATGTTGACAATTTGGACGTTATTGGTTCATGGATAAATTAATTCTTGAACTTATTTTATTGAATTCTTATATCATTGTCATCATCCTCATGTTTATATTATGTTGAAAGTCATATGTGGCCTGTAGTGCATAGATGGACTTGGTAGGATTATGACCAGGGATTATTCGGTGTAATCATGACCGTAATGTTACAAATGATGTGGAAAAAGTCTTCATTGGCCCGTAGTGCATTGATGGATAGTTGTTGGCATGATCATGACCATTAATGAATACACAAATATCCTTGGTCCGTAGTATATGGATAATTTATGGTCGTGATACTAAAGAATATCCTTGGCCATAGTGCAGGGGTGATTCGATGATAATATTAGTAGTCCTCACTATTCTGTTAAATAGTGTGACAATAAATGTAATGAGGACTTATTCTGAGAGTGGATATTGTCTAAAAGACAGTATTTGTATTAAAACTCACAGCTCTCTTGTTGTATATTAAAGATTGTATTTGTATTCCGTACCATGTATTTGGCGACTCGGAATAGGTGATGTATACCTATTTTGGGGCGCCACAGTTGGTATCAAAGCTTAGGGATATGATCCCTGGCTAAGATGTGAGAATAGAACTAGGAGGGGAGAGACAGGGAATTCCTTCGCTAGTATGACCTACCTAAGTTTGTTTTTGGTATTTAATTGGTCGGTCAGAATATAGGGATAATATGTTACATGTCAATTAACCTTTTATTTTATGGAAGTATCTGAAAATGACATCCGAGAATGTTGAGAATAGCAATGGAGCACATGTTACCGTTGATTCACCACATATCAATAATCAGGATAATGTGCATCAGGAAGGTGATAATCCTCATGCAAACAACAACACTGACCAAATGATGAATGATGGAATGTTCAGAGGTTTTATGCAATTCATGCAACAGTAGGCGAGAGCGGCTCCTATCCAAAATGTAGGTGGAACCACTGGAAACTCTCGGACGGTCACCGCTAAACAGTTCAAGGAGCTGGGACCACCGGAGTTTATTGGAGAGCCAAAACCACTTAAGGCGGAAGCATGGATAAAGCAGATTACCAAGATATTTGATGTCTTGGGATGCTCCGAGGAGCAAAAGGTTCCCTTGCCGCCTTTTATGTTGCGAGGAGAGGCGATTCATTGGTGGGAATCCAGAAAGCGTACTCAACCCGCCTTGACCGAAAATGTCTTGGGAGAAGTTTGAAGAACTATTCAACGATAAGTACTTTTCCGAAAGTATTCATCACATGAAGGAGGTGGAGTTCATCAAGTTGGAACATAATAATATGACCGTATCGCAGTACGAAGCAAAGTTTGCCGAGTTGTCCCGATTTGCGTCCCACTTGGTGGATAATGAAGAGAGAATGACGCAGATGTTTTTAAGAGGTTTGAAGCCAGAGATACGTCAACATCTTATTTCTCATAAACTGTGTTTGTATTCAGATGTTATAAATGTGGCTCGATTAGTGGAGTAGCGATAACGAGTCAACGCAACCAAAAGAGAGAGTACCGACAAAATGATAATACCAATGAGAGTAGTCATCGAGCGGTGACAACAAGCGTGGAGGAATCAACAAGTTTAAATGGTAACCACCGGTGGTAATCGTACAAAACAATAAGAATGGACATTTCAAGAAGAGGATATTCAACAATGATGGAAAGACGTCGACCAAAGACCCGTTGTTAAGGAAGGAGAACGACCACCTATCATATGCTTCAAAATGCGGAGGGAGGGACACATTAGTCCAAAGCTGCGCTGATGCCATCCAAAGCATGTTATAATTGTGGAAGAGAAGGTCACTTAGCCCGATTTTTCGCTCATCAAGATAAGTTCAATGCTAGGATGGAGGCATCAAAGGTCATCCCGTAAAAGTCAAAAGCCAGAATGCAAGGAGAAGCGTTTGTTGTGACCTCCCGTAGAAAAGCAAGGAACCCGAATGAGGTCATCGGGTAAGCTTATCATAAACTCTAGTGAAGTCTATACTTTATTTGATACCGGTTCTACCCATTCTTTTATTTTTCCTACTTGCGCTCAATGATTAAAATTGACTCCGGAGAAATTAGACTTTGACTTATCTATGGAAACTCCGTTGGGAGAAACCTTCATTACATCCACTGTTTATAAGTCTTGTTTGGTTCAAATCGGTACCCTCACATTACCTGTCGATCTTATTTCATTGAAAATACTTGCATTTGATGTGATTCTAGGGATTGATTGGTTAACTACTCATCATGCAAAAATTGATTGTTTTTCGTAAGGTTGTTAGCTTTCATATTCCTAATCAACCTATTATGCGAATTCAAGCGACCAAACAATTAAAATCAATCACGGTCATCTCAAGCCATAAAGCTATTCGTTTATTGAAAAATAGATGTCAAGCTTTCTTAGCCCACGTCACAGATCTAATCAAAATACGCGGTTTTTGAATGATATTTCTATTGTTAATAAATTTCCGACGTATTCCCCAAGAACTTCGGCCTACCCCTAGAGCGTGAAATTGAATTTTGTATCGACCTTGAACCCAGACAAAACCCATTTCCAAAGCCCCATATCGAATGGCTCTATTAAACTTCGAGGAGTTAAAGACCCAATCGCAGGAATTGTTAGACATTGGCTTTATTCGTCCTAGTACTTCTCCTTGGGGTGCTCATGTTCTATTTGTGAAAAAGAAAGATGGGAGTATGCGACTTTGTATTTATTATCGGGAGTTGAATCATGTCACCATCAAAATAGGTACCCATTGCCACGTATTGATGACCTTGTTTGACCCGATTAAGGAGCCAAATTCTTTTCAAAGATTGATCTTCGTCTTAGGATATCACCAATTGAAGATTAAAACCGATGACATTCCAAAGACGGCTTTCGTAACTCCCAGACGGGCATTATGAATTCTAGTCATGTCCTTTGGATTGACTAATGCTCCCGCCGCTTCATGGATATGATGAACCGAGTATTCAATGAATATTTGGATCACTTTGTGGTCGTCTTTATTGATGACATCCTTATTTATTCCAAAAGCCGTGAAGATCATGAGCAACACTTGAGGCTGACACTCCAAAAGCTTCATGAATACAAGCTTTATGCCAAGTTGAAATATGAGTTCTGGCTTGAGGAAGTAGCATTCCTTGGGCATGTAGTATCAAGTTATGGAATATCAGTTGACCCGGCAAAGATTGAAGCAATTCAAAGTGGGAGCAACCTAAATCGATGATCAAGTACGTAGCTTTCTCTGCTAAATTTGGTTATTATCTGAGATTCGTGGAAGGATTTTCTCTAATAACTACTCCATTAACTTCGGTGACTCGAGAAAAGATACAAAGTTCGGTTATAGCGAAGAATGTGAGAAGAGTTTTCAAGAACTCAAGAGGAGACTCATTTCAAAGACTGCTCGACAATACCATCCGCTCTTGAGGGATTTGTCGCTCACAAAGTGATGCTTCGTAAAGGGTTGGGATGTGTTCTCATGCAACATGGGAAATTCATAGCCTATGCCTCAAGACAACTCAAAGAATATGAGAGGAATTATCCTACACATGACCTAGAGTTAGCGGTTGTTGTCTTCGTGACTTAAAATTTGGAGGCATTACTTGTATGGGGAGAAGGTGGAGATCTTTACGGATCATAAAAGCCTCAAATATTTCTTCACTCAAAAGGAACTCAACATGCGACAACGACGTTGGCTTGAACTCATTGAAAGATTATGATCATACCATCCAATACCATCCTAGAAAAACGAACGTGGTAGCCGTGCCGACGATTAAGTAGAAGATCATATGCAAGCACGAAAGTGCGATATTGTCAACACAAAGGCCCATTTTGTGTGACTTGCAAAGGATAGAGATAGAGTTAAAGACTCCAGGGACCCATGTGATGATGGAGAATATACGAATAGAACCGACTTTAATTGATAAAGTTAAAGTCGCTTTCAAGCTATGACACGAAGCTTATGCGTATGAGGAAGAAAGTGCAAGAAGGTGCTATGCCAGAAGCAAGAATCGATGAAGAAGGAATACTTCGAGTCAACTCCAGACTTTGTGTTCCTAATGACCCTGATTTATAGTTTAAAATCATAAGGGAGGCGTATAACACACCGTTTGCAATCCATCCTGGGAGTACCAAAATGTATCATGAAATTCGTCATACATTTTGGTTGAGCAATATGAAGAGAGAGATAGCGCTATTTATCTCAAGGTGTCTAACTTGTCAACGAGTTAAAGCGGAGCATCAAGAACCAAAAGGTCCATTCCAACCACTTGAAATTTCAGAATGGAAGTGGGAGCACATTACCATGTATTTCGTTACCGGTCTTCATAAGGTTTCTCAAGGTATAGATGCGATTTGGGTCATTATTGATAGATTGACCAAGTCTGCTCATTTCTTACCAATACTAGAAACTTATACACTTAAATGTCTTGCTCGTATGTACATAAACGAGATTGTAAGACTGCATGGTATGCCAGTATCCATAGTTTCTGATCGAGACCCAAGATTCACTTCACGATTTTGGGTTAGTTTGCGAAAAGCTATGGGCACAGATTCTGATTTAGCTTCAAGATATCATCCCCTCGAATGGATTTGGACGGTTGGAGAGGACTATTCAAACTCTTGAAGATCTATTAAGACTCGTGTCCTTGATTTCAAGGAAGTTGGGACAAGTTCTTACCATTGGTGGAGTTTTCCTACAACAACAGCTTATCAAACAAGTATTGGCATGGCTCCATTGAATCGTTGTATGGAAGAAAGTGTCGCTCTCCAAATCTTTGGGATGAGGTGGGAGAAGCAACGTTGTTGGGACCGGAGTTGGTACGTATGACTACAGAAAAGATTCAAAGGATCCGGCAACGTATAAAAACTTCACAAGATCGACAAAAGAGTTATGTTGATCTTCATCGAAAGGATGTGGAATTCGATATAGGAGATCATGTGTTGTTACGTGTTGCTCCATGGAAAGGAGTTACGAGATTTGGAAAGAGAGGAAAGCTCAATCCTCGATTCATCTACCCATTTTTAATCCTCGATCGAGTAGGAACCGTGGCCTATAGACTCGCTTTTTATCGCCAAGTATGTCTCGTGCTTTCATAACGTTTTCACATATCCATGTTACGTAAATATGTGAAAGACCCGAACCACATTATTGAAGTTAGAACCGGATGAAATAGCGGAAGATTTGACGTATGAAGAGGTTCTGCTCAAATCTTGGATAAGAAGGAACATATTCTACGCCCAAGGTTATACCTCAAGTCAAAGTTTTTGTGAAGAAACCACGATGTTGAGAAAATGACTTGAGAGTTAGAATCAAATGAAATCAAGGTATCCTTACCTCTTCGACATACTGTGGTCGCACCCCTAATTTGAGGCTTAAATTTCATAAGAAAGGGAGGTTGTAAGACCCCAACTTTTATGAATAAAAGATGAATTTTCTATAAATATCATTTTTGAATATTATGGAATGAATTTGATATAATGTTATAGTTGTGGGTAATATTTATAAATTTTAAAAGCACGCAAGTTGTTATATAATATTCGATTGGTCGAGGAATATTCGTTTTAACGGGGAATATTCGCAGACAATGGCACAATCATTGGTGGATTCTATTAATTCAGTATTATTATCGGATTAAGAAAGCGACAAAAATACTTTATGAAAATAACGATTTTAAGTTTTACTGATTAACTGTTGAAACACCGTTGTTAAAAGTATAATAATACGCGAAGTTGCACAAAGAAAGACACACGATTTTGATTATTGATGCTTATGTGATAAGTCACTTTCGCTTTTATTTTATTGGTATTATTAATGTAATAAAATGCAGAAAAACTTTTTATATAAAATAGAATACTTTTATAAAGTTATTCATTTTATTAGGCTAATAGTAAAATCTTTTTATATAAAATGTAATACTTTTATAAAGTTATCATTTTATTAGTACAATAATTAGAATATATTATATTTTATTATGCATAGTATTTGCATAGTGCCTACATAGTGTTTGCATAGTAAAATCTTTTATAAAGTTATTCGTTTTATTAGATTATAAATAGAATATATTATATTTTATTTAAAAGATTTTACTTTAAATATGGATCGTCGATTAAAGTAAATCAATCTCTAAACAGATTCATGAGTTAGATTCTTATGCTTGATCCATTTTTCTATAAATAGAAGCTCATTCCTTCATTATTTCTTATTTAATTCACTAAAACTCTGTAGAGAGAAATTATATAGAAGTTTATAGAAAAGTATTCTCGCTCCTTCCTACTCTTATATTAGGTTTCTTTACGGTAAGGGATATTATTTGTTGTACTTGTAAGGGTATTATTTCTTTTGTATTCATGAAGAGAACTTACATTATTCCATTCTTTATTATTCTCATTGGAATAACTAGTATCTGTGACTCACCCTATACTTGGTGACATTCTTTAATATTCCGTCTTTATTATTATTCGCATTGGAATATCTGTTTTGTGCGTTCTGTGGGACCGGTTCCATCTTTATTATTATATTCATTGGAATATCCTCGTCGTGCATTTACGCCATACCGGTTCCATCTTTTTATTATTCATTGGAACATCCCGCTCGGCATGTAATTTTGCGACACCGTTCCGTTACTTATTAATCTGTTGGAATAACCGCTCATGCAAAGTACCGTATGCATGGTGATTTCTTTTGTTATTCCATTCGTTATTATACTCGGGTTGGTTAAAGTTTTGGCTTTATACTCCATGAAATTATTGGAATATCCTTGATATTCAAGGCTTCATCCAAAGATCTTTTCATGGAAATATTCTTCCGAGCATTCTTGAATTTTACTCTACAAAGCAGTATCATGTTGACAATTTGGACGTTATTGGTTCATGGATAAATTAATTCTTGAACTTGTTTTATTGAAATCATTGTCATCATCCTCATGTTTATATTATGTTGAAAGTCATTTGTGGCCTGTAGTGCATAGATGGACTTGGTAGGATTATGATCAGGGATTATTCAGTGTAATCATAACCGTAATGTTACAAATGATGTGGAAAAAGTATTCATTGGCCCGTAGTGCATTGATGGATAGTTGTTGGCATGATCATGACCATTAATGAATACACAAATATCCTTGGTCCGCAGAGTATGGATAATTTATGGTCGTGATACTAAAGAATATCCTTGGCCGTAGTGCAGGGGTGATTCGATGATGTTGATTATTTATTAAGCTGAGTCTCAGCGATAAAAGTCATGAAAAACCTTTTAAATCATAGAGTATGGATTGCTTGTTCCGCTGCAATTAAACTTGATGGTTGTTATATTTTATCAGTTTAACACTGTTGAAGGCTGATGATAATTTATTCTGCATTGTCTTAGTCATAATATTTCTTACTGGGCTAGTTGAGCTCACCCTTTTTTTCACCGTTTCTCGTGAAATGAGAATATAGCCGGGATTTAGTCGGGGAACGGAGTGATGGACCAGATGGTAGTTAGTAGTCCTCACTATTCTGTTAAATAGTGTGACAATAAATGTAATGAGGACTTATTCTGAGAGTGGATATTGTCTAGAAAACAGTATTTATATTAAAACTCACAGCTCTCTTGTTGTATATTAAAGATTGTATTTGTATTCTGTACCATGTATTTGGCGACTCAGAATAGGTGATGTATACCTATTTTGGGGGCATCACAGTGCTGCTGTCTTTCCATCATTGTTGAATCCCCACTTTTTTGAAATTTCCACTTCTATTATATTGGTCAGGATTACCACCGAAGTGGTTACCATTTCTGGCATGTTGATTTCCTCCACGTTTGTTGTCATCGCGTCGATGACTACTACCACTGGTATTATCGTTTTGTCGGCTGCTATCTTTTGGTTGGGCTGTGACGCCCCCAAAATAGGTCCACACAACTCATCTTGGGTCGCTAGAAATAACACTACTGACAACTTCATTTATACAACTGTTGTGCAAAATAAGACGACACATATACTGTGAGTTTCAATACAAATATTGTAACATATATAATATGACAATATTCATGCTCAAATTATTACAATTCCATATAAAGTACAGCAGCAAATATTTCAATTCTCCAAAGGAACACGAGAAGATTTTTGTCCTCCTCATTCTAATGGAGTGCATTTTTGACGCTTCTAAATTCGAGTTCGCCTCACCCTATTTGGTTCACCAAATATAACTATTAAATGATGTATAAAATATGTCACACACATTTTAAGTTCTCAGTACAATTATTATGCCACACCGTTTCATAACTTGATTAGGATTGCGACTAATTCAAAACACCACTTTATACCCATGTTCTCTATGCTAGTCTCAGCTACACTTTTATTCCTTGAAAGGGATTTTGAAACAAAATGGGTGAGCACAAATAGCCCAGTAAAGAATTTCATGACTTAAGATAATTATATTATCAATAGCCTTCATCAATAATAAATCAGATATTGAGAACTTATGGTAGATGATAAAAGTTTTCAACCATAATAGCAGCGGAATCAACAATCCATTAGAAGAGTCAAGTAGAACATAATGTATACTATCCTCTCCAAATTAAAAGTCCATCATCAATACTAATGAACAGTTCTTCATTGTACCCAAGACAAAGAGAACTTTCACCACCTGTTTTTACCTGAAACACAAAGCTCATGGTTATACCAATTCACAGTTTATGTTTATAATTATGCCATTAAATTCATCTTTGCACTACGACCAAAGACATACAACTGTAAAACCAATAATCAACAGTCCATCTTTGCACTACGAGTCAAAGATATACAAATGTAAAATCAATAATCAACAGTCCATCTTTGCACTACAGCCAAAGATATACAACTGTAAAATTAATAATCAAAATTCCATCTTTTCACTACGGGCCAAAGAGGATTTTCACCACATCATTTGTCTGTAACATTAAATAATCCACATCATCGAATTATCCATGCACTACGGGCCAAGGATATTAGTTAGTATCACCAGTGGTCATGATCATGCTAAATAACTGTTCATCAATGCACTACGGGCCAATGAGGACTTTCACCACATCATTTGTCTGTAACATTAAATATTTCACATCATCAAATTATCCATGCACTACGGGCCAAGGATATTCGTTAGTATCACCAGTGGTCATGATCATGCCAAACAACTGTCCATCAATGCACTATGGGCCAATGAGGACTTTCACCACATCATTTGTCTGTAACAGTACAGGTCATAATTATACCAATATACAATTTTTGGTCCTAATCATACCAATCAACAGTCCATTTATGCTTTACGGGCCAAAGATGACTTTCATCACAATATAAGCATGAGGATGATGACAATGGTATATATAATGAATGAACATAAATAATCAGAATAATAAGATCAAATAGATCTTAGGGATTTTCAACTTAATTATCCAGAGTTCAAATTGCCAACATGATATTAGATGAAGCACAAACTATTAAGGATATTCTAATCATTTCAAGACTTTTCACCATTTAATGATAAGCTGAATAAACGAATAATAATATCTTACCATAATATGGAGTATGAAAGAAAATGATATCCCTTTACCATAAAAATGATACCCCTTACCTTAGCATGTGACTTGATTCTGCTTTCTTTGAAATTGATCAACTTAAACAATGCTTGCATTCCTTATCTACACTTGGAGTAACATTACACTCAATAGAAATACTCCCAATATTGTAGTAAAAGAATTTTATATTTTTAGTGAAGTGATGGCGTGTGTTTAGTTGCTCAACCAGGCAACCTATTTATACTAAAAATTTAGTAAACAACTAGCACACCCGCTTTGACAAAATAACCAAATAAGGTATATAATAATGGTAGTGGAATTTATGGTCTTACAGAGAAAATTAAACCAACTTGTACACGTTTTAAAAATAATTGAGTTGTGGTCCAGACTACTTTAGAAAAAGTAGAGTGTCGGCAAGTCATGTCAGACTTACTTTTGTAAAAAGAAAACAATTGAACAAACATCTGTATATCATATTTTTCTTTAATTAACATCTTTTATTCATCAATTATTTACACATTTTCAATCTTTCAATAATTATTCACAATTATTAACATAGACTCACAATACTTCCAACTAGTATAATTATATCATATCAAATAATATGAGTTACTGTGCAATAACTACTGTGACAATTATTGAATGAAAGATTGAGTAAGAATCAATAATATAAATCACTGTACAATACCGTCTGCTACTGAGAAATACTGTATACTATTGTGGAATCACGCGTATTACTGTATTTTTATCATCGGGTTTTTCAATAGTTTAACGGTAAAAGTTTTGTCGTTATTTTTTATAAAAAGGTTATTTCTGTCGTTTTCTATATCTGACAATTTTCTATAATTATTTCTATTTATAAAAACTATCATTTAATAGCTTCAAAATAGAAATACTAAATCCACATAATTTTATATCTTTTAAACATCATCAATATTAATCTTATATTATTATAATATTTTTGAGCAAATTTTATCATTTTCCACCATTCATAGAATTTTCTACGAATTTCCTCTATTTTTAAAATAACCATAAATAGCTTAAAAATACAATAAATATTTTTATTATTCAATAATTTTCAAAACTCATCCGTAAATTATAAAATAATATTATAATATTTTTCACCAAGTTTCATAATTTTTCATTATTCATAGAATTTTCTATGAATTTTTTCTATTTTCAAACTAACTATAAATAGTTTAAAAATACAATAATTACTTCTGATTTTCAATAATTCATCAAACATTTACAGAAATTCTAAGATGATATTATAAGAATTTTGTAAAAATATTTCAGCCCAAATAATTTTTATGATAATTTAATAATAAATTTCAATATTCAGAAACTTCAATAATTATAACAATTAGCCCTTTTATCAGAAAAATACGGATCTTATGATCTTGCCATTTAAAATTTAATTCTCTACAACTTTGTAGAAGAAAGTTTTTTCAAATTCTGACTCTAACATAGAGAAAAAAAGGCTTACCGAAAATTCTGCTACAAAAATTTCTGAATCAGTCACCTCTTAAAATTCATAACAAATCATACGTTAATCTTTAATGGTTCAACATTTGTGGACGTATACTCAAATTATATATTTATAACATATCCAAAACTCACAACGATCCAACGGTCGTATTAAAAATTATAACTCACGCAATACAGCTTAAGAACACTGATTTTTTGGACTATAAGTCCTTCAGACCAGTTTCACTCAAACAGTCACCACGAAACATCCACAAAGCATATTTGGGTGATTCTAATTTCTACGTTTAGCTTACTTCCAGGGTTTTCTTTTGATATATGACTCATCTCCTAACTCATTATACACAAAGAGTTATGGATTTTACAAAATCAAGTAGTAAACTAATTTTTCTGAAAATTTAGATTTTTCATTCTTCTTTTGATTTCTTTATTTCTCTCATTTGATTCATGTTTATGCAAGTTTAAATCTTTCAATACATACATAAGTATGTATTCTTTACATCAAATCTATAAAAACTAAAATAATCAATATTTTGAAAACACCTTTCTTGATTTTTTTTTTTCATTTCTTCTTTATTTCTTCATTTCCTTCCTCTTCTCTTTTTCTCTTTCTCTTCTCTCCCTCTCTCTCTCTATTCTCTTCTGATGAATCTCATTTAGGAAGAATGGAAGTAGGAGGGAGTATACTGATTGTCTTTCTTTTTATTCCTCTTTTTTTCTCTTTTATTTTCTCCTTTTTCCTCATTTTCCTTCATTTCCCCCTCTTCTATCCTACTCCATCTCTCCTTGTCTCCCCTTTTTTCTCTTTCCTCTCAATTATCAGCCGCACAAGCGGCCCCACCCTTTCCAATAATCTCATTTCTCCTCTCTTATTTGCTCATTTATCCGTTTAATTGTTCATTTGACCATTTATCAATTTAACATTTTATAATTTTAGAATAATAATTATAAATTAAATTAGACTTTTGTTTCATAAAAGTCGGGTCTTACATGGGCTAACTCATTATCGCGCTCCAATAACTGAGCTCTATTCACAACATCTGAATACAAGCAAAGTTTGTGAGAAATGAGGTATTAACGTATTTTGAGTTTCAAACCTCATAGAAATATTCGCGTCATACGCTCCTCATTATCTACCAAATGGGATGAAAACTGGGATAACTCCGCAAACTTAGCCTCATACTGCGATACGGTCATATTGTTTTGTTCTAGTTTGATGAATTCCACCTCCTTCATGTGACGAATACTTTCAGGAAAGTACTTGCCGCTGAACAATTCTTGGAACTTCTCCCAAGACATCTTTAGTGAGGCAGGCTAAGTACGTTTTACAGATTCCCACCAATGATCTGCCTCTCCTCGCAACATGAAAGTGGCAAAGGGAACCTTTTGCTCCTCGGAGAATCCCAAGACATCAAATATCTTGGTGATCTGCTTAATCCGCGTCTATGCCTTAAGTGGTTCTGGCTTTCCCAAAAACTCCAGTGGTCCCAGCTCCTTAAATTGTTTAGTGGTGACCATCCGTGAGATGCCAGTGTTTCCACATGCATTTTGAACAAGAGTCTCTCTCGCCTGATGTTGCATGAATTACAGAAAGCTTCTTAACATCCCATCGTTCATCATGTGGTCGGTGTTGTTGTTTACATCAGGATTATTTTTTTCGTGATACATATTATCCTGGGTATTAATCATCGGTGACTTAAAGATCTCATGTGCTCCATTGTTTATCTCAACATTTTCAGATGCCATTTTCAAACACTGCCACAAAACAAGGGTTAATTGATATGCCATATATTATCCTTATATTCTGATCGACCTATTAAATAACAATTAAGCTTAGGTAGGTCATACAAGCGAAGGATTTACCCGTCTCTCCCCTCCTAGTTCTAGCCTCACATCTCAGTCAGGGATCATATCCCTAAGCTTTGATACCAACTGTGACGCCCCCAAAATAGGTTTACACAACCAATTCTGAGTCGCCAAATACATGGTACATAATTTAAATACAAACTTCATTTATAAAATACGACAAAAAAATAGCTGAGAGTTTTAACACGAATATTGTCTCGTAGACAATATCCAAACTCAAATGGAGTCCTCGTTATAATTATTATCACACTATTTCATAGAATAGTGAGGACTACTATAGCCACCATCACTCCATTCCACGACTAGTCCCAGCTATATTCTCATTTCCTGAAGAGAACAATGAAAGCAAAGGGTGAGCTCAACTAGCCCAGTAAAGAATATTATGACTAAGATAACACAGAATAAATTATCATTAGCCTTCAACAGTGTAAAACTGATAGAATACAACAGACAACAAGTTTAACTACAACGGAACAAGCAATCCATTAGAAGAGTTAAGTAAAGCATGATATCTACTATCTTCTATGATTTAAAAGTTCATCATCAATATTTTATCGTCGTAACACAGCTCAATAAATAATCCACATCATCGAATTATCCATGCATTACGGGTCAAGGATATTCATTAGTATCACATCCACGAATTATCTATGCACTACAGGCCAACGATATTCGTTATTATCACCAATGGTCATGATCATGCCAACAAATGTCCATCAATGCACTACGGGCCAATGAGGACTTTTGCCATATCATTTGTAACATTATAGGTCATGATTATACCGATACATAATTCCTGATCATAATCATACCAATCAACAGTCCATCTATGCACTACGGGCCAAAGATGACTTTCATCATAATATAAGCATGAGGATGATGACAATGATATAAGAATTTAATTAAGGGAGAGCAATGATAAATTTTAAAGATTTATAATTCAATTTATCCAGAGTTCAAGAATGTCCAAGTTGTCAACATGATAACTGCTTTGTAGAGTAAAATTCAAGAATAATATTCATGTATCAAAAATAATTTGGACAGAAAAGATATTAATTTTTTGTCGTGAATAGTACCCTAGTGAATAGTATCCTGTGAATAGTACCCCGGCATCAAAAGATTAACATTTAATAAGAATGTTTAGAAAAATATTTATGTGAAAAGATACTCGATGAAGAGCAAATTTCAAGGATATTCTACTAATTTCAAGGTGTATAGAAGCAATACTTATCAACATAATTGTAGAATTAGGAATATGAAACGAAATAATATTACTTACATACTATAGAGTATGGAAGAAAATATTATTTCATACGAATATTGAACAAAAATAATATCCCTTACCTTAAAAGGAGAGTATTTCTGACTGGTATAGTGGGGATATTCTTAAAGAAAATTTGTACTATTTTTCAACACTCAAAGCTTCCTTAAACTCAAAAGAAATACGCTCAATATTATAGAAGAAGAATTTTCTGATTCTGGTGTGATTTTTATTTCTAAACTAAGCATCCTATTTATAGGAGAATGGCAAGGTACTATTTGACTTTCACGGGTGCACGGTAAAGGATTCACGAACGCTTCTTTGGATGAAAACTTTTGAAAATTTTGATTTTACTATGTTGCACTATGCAAATACTATGCAGTATTATGCAACACTATGCAGATCTATGCAATTTAATAAAATATAATATATTCTATTTTATATAAAAACAAAACTTATATTATATATATATAACCCATCCCAAACTGGCACACACACACACACACACACATATATATATATATATATATATATATATATATATATATATATATATATATATATATATATATATATATATATATATATAACTTATATACATATATATAAGTAATAAAACAAAACTGAGATAACTTTCTACCGATAATTTTGAAAAAGTGAGTAAGTGGGGGTCCATATAATAAGTCAAACTTACAACAAATACTTCATAAAAAAAACCCCTTTATTTATCTCAATTCACTTGGCTTTACTAAACACGTTTTTAATAACATTTATTCATCATTAATATTATAACTCACAATATTAACAACCAGATCATTCCCAGAAAAGAAATGGTCTTTTCAATAGGTGACCAAATCCCTTTCCTTGACAAAACTTTTTAGACATTATCAATAATGCAAATAATAATATGAATAACTTTGTCGTTTCAATTATTGATTTAATAATATAAAATATTGTGACAATAATTGAATCAATAATGTGAGATACTATGCAGCAATTAATGTGGCAATAATTGAATAAAACTAAGTGACTTCTCACGTAAGCATCAATAATCAAAGATACTATGCAATACCTGTGTATCACTCTTTGTGCACGCCAGACAGCGTATTCTTGTACTTTTACCATCGGGTATTTCAGCGATTAACGGTAAAAATTTTGCGTTATTTTTATATAAAAGTTATTTCGTCATTTTCTAATTAGATAATAATTACATTTGTAGGGGTCAACGATGATTGTGTACATAAATACGAATATTCCCCGACCAAGCGAATATTTTATGACAACTTGCTTACTTTGCAAAATTTGTAAATATTATCCACAACTATAACATTATAACAAATCCACACCTTATTATTCAAAAATATATTTAGAGAAAATTAAATCTTTAGTTGGGGTCTTACAACATCCACTTCTTATGAAATTTTATCCTCGAAATTAGTGTACGTACCTGGTATATCGAAGAGGTGAGGATACCTTGTTTTCATTTCAGATTCTAACTCCCAGGTCATTTCGTCAACATCGTGTATGTTTTATTTGTGCATAGTGTAAGACCCCAACTTTCTATGAATAAAGATTTAATTTTCTCTAATTATTATTTTGAATAATAAGGTGTTGATTTGATATATTGCTATAGTTATGGGTGATATGTGCAAATTTTGCAAAGTAAGCAAGTTATCATAAAATATTCGTTAGGTCGGGGAATATTCGTACGACGACGCAATTATTGGTGGACCACATAACGAAATAACTGTCAGATATAGAAAGCGACAGAAATAACCTTTTTATAAAAAAAAATGCCAAAACTTTTACCGTTAACTGTTGAAATACCCGGTGATATATAAAAGTACAGTAATACGCGTGGTTGCATAGTAGCACACAATATTGCACAGTATCTCTAATTATTGATTCTTACTTAAGAAGTCACTCAGTATTCAATAATTGTCACAGTAGTTGTTGTATAGTTTCTCATATCATTGATTCAAATAATTGTTACAGTAACATCTGCACAATATTTTATATTATTTGAATAATATTATTAGTTAGCATTATTGGTAATGTCTAGAGAGTTCAGTCGAGGAAATGGGTTAGGTTATATAATTGCGCGTCAATAAGGATAAATCTTTATCGGAAAGCCCCCTCTTTCTTGGGAATAATTTGGTTATTAATATTGTGAGCTTATAATATTAATTGTGAATAATTATTATGTGATGAATATTGGTTCAATTTTGATATAAATGAAGGAATTTAGCATGAAACATTTGTGAAAAGTTTGGCATATTTTTTTATGGAATCACAGTTATTTCTACGATAAAATATTCATTCAAATATATTATTATAATATATTATAATTTTTGAAATAATAATGTTATTATATATATATATATATATATATATATATATATATATATGTATATATATATATATGTATGTATATAAGCATGTGATAAAAAAGTAAGGAGGTGGGCAAATTGTAATCGAATGCTTTGTTTTAAAAAGCATTATAGTAGCCTTGTCCTTTTTCCAAGTTTGTTATTCCTCCTGCTAGGGGTGAGCATGGTACGGTTTGAAGTCCAAACCACACCCAAAACCGCTTAGGTGCGGTTTGAAAAATTCAAAACCGCATTACCAAAACCGTTTAGATTTGATGATTGAGTGCGGTCTTGGTTTTAAAGTGTAAAGGAGAAGCTTTTGTTCAAAACTAATTGAAACAACAAAAAAGTCTAAGCCTTCAATAAAATTTAACATAAAACTTACATCAAGCAATTAACTTAGTGACAGAGTCGGCAATGGGAATTATATCAAGCATGCTTTAAAACTAAAACATACGCTATATAAAACAACGGAGA
Organism: Panax ginseng; assembly: GCA_020205605.1. Lineage (NCBI taxonomy): Eukaryota > Viridiplantae > Streptophyta > Magnoliopsida > Apiales > Araliaceae > Panax > Panax ginseng. The sequence continues at coordinate 13,920,021 of CM035146.1, forward strand.
CCATATATTCGATAACAAGCAAGAATGTTTATCTAGTTCCCCAAAAATTAAAAGTATATACTGAAGATAAAATGAAATTCTATCTCATATATTGCAGGGAGGACTTATAAAATATAATCCTAACTATACATAATTTGAAAAATAATCTGTTAGTTCCCAGTAAGCACAATAGATCTAGAAGGGGGGGTTGAATAGATCCTTTTTATTTCAAATACTTTTCTAGTTTATTTGTATTGCTAATAATTTAGCATATGACAAACATAAGAAAGGGCAGCACATATCATACATACATTGTTCGTAATCATACATACATTGTTCGTAGAGTTATTTCAATGGTAAGCAGTTAAAACATACATAGCAGTTATAGCAGTTAATGTACATAAAGTAAATGACATAAAGTAAAAGACACAAGGGGTTTTAAGTGGTTCAGAGACTCAAGCTCCTAATCCACTCTTCTGCTTTCAACTAGAAGGATTTCCACTAAGGAAGGGAAGCACCTTGAATCACTAAGATTCCTTCAAGGCCAGAAGCCTTGGGACTTCAGTTTACTAAGAACTCTTTAAGGCCAGCAGCCTTGGAACTTCTCTAGTTCCCTAAGAACTCTTCAAGCCCAACAGGCTTGGAACTTCATTTAGTCCCTCCAGACAAGGACCCCTCAGGCCCTGGCTTCTTGTTGTTGAGATGTTTGTTTGTTTGTTGGAGTTAGTGTTGAGCTGCTAAGATGTCTTTATGCTCTGAACATCTTCTGTACTTAGCAGCTTGGCATGATCATCCTTGAAGTGCGGTTGAGTGTTGCATGATGCTCAACTTCTTCAGTTACTCAACCTCTTCTGATGATCCCTTGATTAACTTCCTTGAAGATCATTCTTCTTGATACTTGATGGCTGCACATAATGGGTTTCTAAGATGACTGTAAGCTCTTCTACTAGGTACTTAGAAACTTTCTCATGCTTGCCACCATGATGGATTTGGTGATCTTCTTTCTTGATACTTGATGCCTTCTCATGATGGACTTGCTAAGATGACTGTAGGCTCTTCTTTCTGGTACTTAGAGTCTTCCCATGATAGACATCAAGATGACATTAATGCTCTTCTTTCTCTTCGGCAGTTCAAAACACTCTTCTTGTAGTAGAACTCTCACTTCTACATTGTAGAACTCTCACTTCTACTTCTTTCCTTGTCTGTCTCTAAGTGTTCTTGGTGGTTCGTAGAGTGAGCCTTCAGACCTTCATTGGTCACTCACTATTTACGTTGGTTAGATCAGTCCACCAATTCTCAAAACTCAGCAACTCCAGCAACCCTTGATCTTTGAAGCTCTAGCAGATTTATACTCCTTTCCAATCTTCCCGTTGGAAAGTAACCGTTGGAAGCTCTTTGAATTGCTTCACAGATCTTGAGTTATTTGATGTAGGCTGCTGATGTGAAATATCATGACTTTCTGACACTGCAGTCTACTGTTTCACCTACCCCGTCAGAGATGTCACTTTTATGCCTCGGGCAGGTCGAAGACTTTATTTCATCCTTTTGATTTCTCGATCAGAGGTTGTCCTTTTGTATCGATGCTCTCAATAATCTCTTGTCCAAATATCAACCTTCAGATTGAACCGTTTCCAATGCTTCAATCTTCAGCTGTTCAAACTCTACGATTCTGATGTATGTCTTCTTGGACTTGATCGTAGTGTCTTGTTGACTGGTAGAGTCAACACTACGATCTTGAAGAGTGTTGATTGGATCTTCAATGTAGAACACCTCTTCCTTCTCTTGTGCAGTGCTTCAACACTTACATTTGCCTCAGCGGCTCTCTCGACATCTTGATAGCTTGACTTCTTTGTTACGGCCCTTCCGAATAGCAAGACACTTGATTTGTGGCGTGTCCAGCCCGCTTTCTCCTTGTGATCTCCCGTTCATTTATCATCAATGGACTGACCCAATGCTTAATCACTTTAGCCTTATTCTTGAAGAAGGCATCAAGTATCTCTTTGTGCACTCCATCAGTTCTTTCTTTGTTTGGCAAACACTACAATCCTGGTTACTTCCAAGATCGTGCCTTCTTACATCTACTTGATAGCTCATCGCACTTGTCGACTTTCCTTAGTCGATTCATGAAGTCTTCTTCGATCTCCTTGTGGAAGACTTCATCTCGAATGGCTTCACAACTCAATCTTGATGCTGATTGGGTTGGTGCTTAGATCTTCTGTTAGCTTGCATGTCATTCGTTGAGTGCTCTCTAGTTTCCTTCAGGTGGGATGTATCTACGTAGTGCAAACTAGAGGCTTCATTCATTTGGATATTCTGGGAGTGCTCATTCGTTGAGAATCGTATTTGCTCTACGATTCTGCCTTGGCATTGTGAGCACATCTGTTGAGATCTTAGTTCTGCACTCTACAATTCAGCTTCGGCTATGCAGACACTACGACTTCTAGATCAGATCTTGACACTTTACGATTTCTGTCGTTGTGCTTGTTATCTTCATTTGATCTTGCTCCACTACAATCTCTGCCTCTGATACGATCAGTAGACTCTACGACTCTCAGTGTAGTCTACGATTCTTAACTTGGCTTCGGCAGATACTCGGTCGGCTCGTAGGCATGTTGTCTCTACGATTCTGAACATGACTTCCTCAGCAGACTGCGGCCCTGAGGAAGTTCTTCTTGACACACTACGATCCTTTCCTCGTCTCTTCTGGCAGTCTACGAACTCCGAGATCTACTATCTTGCAGACTACGATTCTGCCTCGATAGCTCTCGAGTTTTCCTTGACTCTCCTGGCAGACTACGATTTCTGGTGCAGTGCTCGACGATCAGACAAGCCTATCTATTACATCATTAGATCAACCTAACATGCTTGATCTTTCTATATTTATAGTCCTTGTACATCATTTCTTTTTAAAGACTTTACAAAGCTGTTTTGCTTATGTAGGATCAACCTAACACATTTGATCAATTCATTATAAGTCCTTGTACATATGTTTCTATTATCTATCAAAGGACTTTACAGCTTTTCTTAATACAAGCATACTTGCATATTCATTCATATATATATCATAATCAAATCATATGTAAGTAGGAATATCATTCACATGCTTATTCCTGACAATCTCCCCCTATTGATTATGACAAAAATAATAAGTGCATATGCATGTTATGAATGAATCTTATATACAATGAGCAATTGTATTTCTAAAACAGATAATCATGAATGTCATTTATAAGAATATGGAATTTAATACACTATGACATTTTACATCCTGGATCCAGAACATACCTAACTAGTTAGAGATGTACCTCTTTGGTTTCATATATGCTTCCAGGATGTCTGTTGATCAGCTATTCATCTGTTTGATTCATTTGCTCATACTCCCCCTGGGATGTGGAGATATTCATTTCTTCTTCTTCTGGTTCTGGCTCTGGCTCCCCCTCAGCCTTAGACTCATCATCCTTTGGCTCCCCCTTAGATGATGACTTAGCTTCTTCTTGTGTTATCTTCTTCTTTTCTTTCCTTTTGCTCTCCTTGCTCTTTCTAGAGTGCCTCTTATTTTTCCCCTTTCTATGCTCAAACTTGAGGTCTTGTTGTCCTAGCTCAAGTTGCACTGAGAAAGACTGATTCATGTTGTCAATCTTGTCAAAGAGGACTTGGAGTTGTTCTTCATTTGCCTTCTTCGTTTATAGTGCATCTGCCTTCTGATCATTCATGGCCTTTAGATAGATGTGATCTCTTTCTCTGATTTTGACAGATACATCAGCCATCGTTGCTTGGAGTCTCTCTTGAATCGAAAGTTATCTTACATTTGTTGTCGACTTCTTTGACTCTTGAGTGAATAGAGATATCTTCTCAATCAGTTCATCATAATTTTTCATCAGCTCCTTCTCCATAGGTATTTGATCATCTGGTTGGGCAGCCTCTTGTGGAGCATCAGATTGGACTCTACGATTGGCATCCTTGGACAGATTTTTGAAGGTGTTGAGAATCTGAAGAATCGTTGAGTTCCAATCACTAGTTGAGGATGAAGGAATGTCTGTCAGTAGTGCTTGAGCAGATGGAAGCTTCTTTTTTTGTACTTGGATACCATCAGTAGTAGAGTGAACTGACTCTACAATTATCTCCTTGGTCACGATCCTTCTTCCTTCTGAGTCCATCCTACGATCATAGGGGATATAGTGGTTGTCAGCATGTCTGTAGACCTTGTAGTGAGGTTGGTTTGTGATCATCATTGTAGCAAAACTCTTCACCCTTGGGAAGTTTTATGCCACCAGCTTCATGCTTGGAAAATGAGAATAGCACCAGCTAAAGTAACTTCCATCTTTTTCAGTATGTGCCTTTAGCCAAGGCATCCATTGGAAGAACCATCTCATTAGCGAAGTCATCGAGAGTTCAGAGGGACGATCGTGCGATCTAGCTCCATGTTGTTCCAGTTTTTGAATATATCTTGTGTAGTCATCCTTACAACTTTGAGCTGTTCATTTCCATATTTTACCCATCTTTCAGCTGGGAGTTCTTCTGGTTCATTAAGGACTTCTACCACTATTCTTCTACTGATTCTTGCAGGAGAGAGGACTGGATAGTCTGTTGTTTCCTCTGATTCCTGATTTACAGAATTGGAATCATTCTCCATTTCTTTTCTTTTGGAGCCTGAACCATTTTGATCATTTCCATCAATGAATCCTTCTTTCTCCATTTCATTCCCAGAACCTTCTTCAGCAAGATCTTCTTCTGATTCAACTTCTTCATCACTGGTCCTATCTTCAGCACTTTCTTCCTGTGATACAGACTCATCATCACTTACTTCAATGACAGCATTTGTGACAACCCGAGAATTTTGAAATTTTTTGAAATTTTTTATTAATTGATTTAAAGTTCAATATGAGAACCTAGACAGAAAATTAGTGTATGTGTTTAATGATTGAAAAATCTTGATAAATAGTAATAATTATTTAAAAATTATTACGAGAATACGAAAAATATTTCGACTGTTAATAAAATTATTTAAGTTAATTGTTAAGTGTTAGGCAGAGTTTAATTGAACTTAAACTCGTGAATTGTCCGACTAGACCGTCAGGATGTCAAATTTGTGTCGGTTTCAAGTCAGACTAAAATAGTTTGACCTGATACTAAGTTTTATGTCTTTGAATAGGTCGATAGGATTGTGTGTTATGTGTTTAGGTTATTCTATGTATATATATATAATAATATTATATTGTGATGATATTATTCTAATATTGGAGATCTATATTACTAATATTAAGTCTTCAGATAAAGCGTTATAAATTGCGTAGCGGTAATCAAATGATTCAAGCAAGTTTATTTTTTACTTAACTCTACTAAGAGTTGTTTCATTCGGATAAGCTTATGGTTAATCATTCTTTGGTTGCCATGAATTGTACTCTGTACATATTGCATGTATAAGTCGGTATGAAAAGGTCGATCACCTTCATTACCCGGTTGGTTGAGATATATTTGTACATGTATAATACTTGTTGGTCATAAATTTGTTCTCGCTTAGTTCACAATTATATTGTTGAATTATAGCCACTTTATTATTTTGACTCTTTCAATCATGATATATCATTATATTATTGAACTTAAACTTGTTGGGCAATCCTTATGCTCACCCTTGCTATATCATGATATAACATTGCATTAAGATTTAACGCCGGATACAAGGAAAGGTTAAAAGCAGTTTAAATTTTAAAGTTAATGTAATGTGATTAGATTTGTATAAGTATTGTATGATGATAATGTTATTGTAAGTTAAATAAGTTATGAATTGTGTATTAAGTTAAGGTTACTCGACCTTGGGGAATAGTGTATAAATGTATTGTATAAACAATTTATGTTTATATCTTCCGTAAATAGTAATAGTTGTATAGAATGATCGAACCGGATCCGCGGTGATTCGGGGCCTTCACAGTTGGTATCAAAGCTATAGGTTATGAAACTTAGGTAGGAATACCTGAGACTAATAACCGCAGTGATTAGGATAAGTACTAACTCACATAGAGTTAGTTGGGTCGGAAAGATTCAAAGACGAATCTCGGCGAGTTATAAGATACAGAGTTCCCTAACTCTGATAATAAAGTTGAACAGTAATGGGGAATAGATAGAGTCTAAAAGACTAAAAGTTCAGTGATAGGAGATCGTAAAACAAAATGATCAAGATCTAGAAATGAATCGTAACATATACGATGAGATCACTCCGTGATCTGATAAAGTGACAACAGGGATAAGAATCAATCTGATGATTGGAAAGTTTACAGCAAGATTGATGTGTGAATTGGTACAGATTCAGGAAAGGATTATGAATACGAGTTAAATGAAATTCATATTGAGAAGGGTCTTAGTGCTAGGTGGGAATTCAATTGAGGATTCATGTCAGCAGCTGAGTTGTATGATTCCTTGTGTGGGCGAGGAATGGTACTTGGTGTAAAAATTACTTAGTTCTGACAATGATAATCATTGAAATGTTTGTGTCGTGCTATTTGCTATATGCATGTTAAGAGGGTGATTCATTTCTCATGTGTATAACAGATAGATAGGTCATAGGTAGATGATATAAGGTTAAGTACGAGTTCTTAAAACTCATACTTATGTGACATTCTTGATTCATAGTTATATGAAATGTTTATAAACCCCTCAGCGAATGGACGCCAAAGGTCTGACTAGGACAAGTTCTTAAACTCATATGATTGTGGCAATTTATGGACTCATAAGTGTGGTTTTACGAACTGGGTATAGTTGTTTGTAAATGGAGTATTGAGGATTATAGGAACAGATAGATTGTTAAGCAAATAAGTATTAGTGGAGACATAAGCTTTCCAAACCTCCTAGCTATGCTAGATTTCGAAATTTTGACATCAAGCTAAATACGCACTATGTGATTTTGAAAGAAAAAAAATGTAGACTCGTAATCATTTTTGAAACGGTTTAAAGTATAGTCTATGCTACTTATTTCAACTAGACGCAAACGATTTGAAATATCAAAATATATTTTATTTATCACTCATGTACCATGTAACCTGGTGCAGAGATGATAAAAATTTGATGGAGTTGTAAATATAGGAATACTTAGTGTGAATTTGATCTAAAATCGTTATTCCACTATTGTATGATGTGTTATGACAAAGTCATAAAATGACGGCATCCTCAAATGGACTGTTAATATAGTACGGCATCATGACGTCATTCTCGAAAATATTTTCAAAAATTTTAATTTGCCAACGGGGTTTGGCTACACCTAAATAATTCGATTGAATTGAATTATTGATATTAGTCTATGCTTTATTTGATTGACTAGACTAAAGTTTATGAAAACTCTAAGTGTTCATTGAAGAAATTTCCGAACCAAATTGTTTTGGTGCGGAATCCAAAGAAGACCGAGGTAGAATTTTTGCATATGGCGTTGAAGAAGAAAGCAGATAAAATCAAGCTTGGCAAGATATGACATATCGGGCTAATCACCCTTTGTGTCTGTAAGTTATGACGGTTTGCGGATAAATTTCCATAAAACCTTTGCGAAAATGCAGACAAATAGTCTATATGACTCCTCAGCAAAAGTTGAAAATTTTTACTCTTGTGAGCGGTGATTCGGGACCTCGAATTCGGGGCCCTCACAGCATTGGAGTGATCACTTCTCTTTTTGGAGGCAAATTTGGCTTGTAGTTTGTAACTCTTCCTTCTCTTTTGAGGTTCAGCTATGGGAGAGTCAGACTCTTCTACCTCTTCAGACTCTGAGGCCTTTGGATCAGACGAACTTCCATGAGGTTCAGCCTTGTCAGGGGCAGGCCCTTCTTCTTTGGACTCATCACCTTTTGAGCCATCATGAGGGCTTTCAGGATTTGAAGGAGCATGTTCTTCTTCTTCAGAAATAGCATCATTTGACCCACCATCTGAACTTGTTGGAACATTTGTAGTTGAGGATGGAGTTGGGTCAGCTTGTATCTCTTCTTCATCGTTAGAGTGAATGCTCTGTGGGTTAGCCACAAGGCTTGTGCATTCTTCTTCATCAACAGATGCTGCATTTTCTTCCATTAATCCAGCTTCACCTTCATTGCTGGATTTTGTCTGTGGGGACTCAGCCTTGAGACTATCAGTTGCCTTCTCTTCTTCTGACTCTACGTCATCTACTTTGTTAGACAGACTTTCTTGGGAAGCTGGGGATGGCCTATTTTCTACCTTAGTTTTCTTTCTTGATGGCTCTTGAAGCAACATGTTGCTTCTTCGCTTTGTGGTTTCAGCAGTCAGTATTTTTTCATCTAAAGCCTTGTCTTCTGTGGATAGACTTCTTGGAGGAGCCTCAGTTTTCCTCACACCTTTGGATTTCTTTCTGGTTGGTGTGGTTGCTGCTGTACAGAGTCATCAGACTCAGAGCTTTCTACCTCCTTTGTCTTCCTCTTCTTTGCAGAAGTCTTGCTGCTGCTCCCAGTTGTCAGCCTTCTGTTCTCCTTTGGATTTTTCTTCCAATTCACTAACAGTTGTGGATACATTACTTTGTTAACATTCAGAGGTTCTCCCTCATCATCCTTGATTTTGCCTCCTAGCTTCTTCTTTAGCACTATACTTAATAGTCTTCCATGAAACACCTTTGTCAGTGGTTTTTCTGTAGACTTCTTCAACTCCGCTTTTTCTACCCATTTGGAGATCTGATCAAACAAGATAACTTCAAAGTTGATTCGTTTCTTCAGAACTATAGCAGACATGATTTTTATCTGTTGATCAAGCACCGTGTCGTGTGCAGTGTCCTTGCATAAAATACATTTGCCCACTATCTCAGCAAGGAACTCGAATTCTTTAGGAAATTCCTTTTTTCATATCCTTCAGATTGGGGTTTCTTTGGTAACGCATTAGCCTCTTGCCTTCTTCAATGTCGACTTCATCCAGGTTTATCAGACCTTGATTTGGAAACCCTAGACATTGATTGATGTTTGATGCTCTTATCTTCAGACATGATCCTTTCACCTTGGTGGTCAGAAGTCCAGAACTCGTTGAAGCATTTAAGTAGAATTCCTTGACCAGTTCAATATATACTCTAGTGCTAGCCTCAAGACATTCTGAGAATGCAGCTTTCTTTACAAGTTCGAGAATGTCTCTGAACTTCTTTTCGGATTTTTCAAACGACTTGGTTCCAAGCTGAATGCCAGTGATTACTCGCCAATCTTCCATTTGAATAGTTCGAGGGATATGGGTATTTGATTCAGAGGAGTTTATGAGAGATGGTTGATTATGATTTGGGCAAGGCCCTGGAGGGTTAATTGATTTTGGCTTTTGAGAGGATTCTAAGGTTTAAAAATGGGAGGGAGAGAGGTTCGATAGCTTCTAATAACTGTTTGCTAAATTGAATTTTCCTTTATGGTAGTTCCTTCTAACTCTGCATAATCAGTGATGTGTCAACCAACCGCTGGTTGCACGATGCCCAGTAATGAGCTGTAACTCCCCTATTAACTCTTCAGTTTAATGTCTCTTTTCAAAACGAATAGGTGTCAATGACGTGGATTGACCGTTGGCCATTTTTGGTTCGTAGAGTAGCATGATAAGGTAGCTATGGACTATACGTTTTCCTTTGTAGACTCAACGATCATCTTTTCAGAGACATTGCAGTGGGTGGTTTTGACATTAATCCTCCTCTTGATGCTACATAGCTTGATCACTGATGTACTCCGAGCCAGTTTGGGTACTAGAGTTCTTAGATGCGTTTGCATAACATCTTTCCAAACTGTATTCGAACTTATCTCCTTTTAATCTGAATGGTTGAGCAATTGTCCGGTTCTTCCAAGCTCACCATGAGCTAGTGTATTCTGGTATGACTGCGATCGTCGAGTTTGCTTCTACAATCACTGAGGTTGCACTACGATCATCATGATCGTTGAGTTATCTTCAAACTCTACTCTACGATCATTGACTGTCTTGGTCCTTGAGATGAACTTGATTAAGCAATCCTTCTGGGTTAAGGTAGCTCAGGAAGGGCCAACCTCTTAGATTGAGCTAAGGGTCAGGTTTGTCCCTAAGGCACTTTCCAGATAAAGTACTTTATGAGTGATTTGCACTGATATCTTATTTGACCTTTTCTAGTAGGGAGGCCCTCTGCCGATTTTAGACAATTGCATTTGTTGTAATCGTGGTGTCCTCTTGCTCTTACACTACGATCAGATGTTTGATCGTAGGCACTCCACGATTTTGAGTTGGGTGGCTGAAAGGTTATCAGTAGTACGTTTTGAGACGTTCCTACTGACTATGGATCTTCATTTGGTTCATCAGCCACAAAGTTTTGGGACTCTGTAGCTGGTACACTGCTTCATAGTATATCTTAGTGTTGTTGTTTCTTAACAGATCACTGCTTCCACATGTTCATACTATCTTCTCAATGAGGTGTGATTTCCTTTTCTTCATGTGCGTTAGGAGAAATTTTTGCATGCTTCTTTCTGATTGGAATCACCACTAACAGTCAAATCTATTTTCATCGTAGACATAGATATCTCCAGGACTGATCATTCTACGATCATTTGTCAGCACTACGAACGTAGTCTTCTTTGTCGATATGTCTTTCAATGAGTTCGCTCCGTCTTTGAGTTCCTCGTGCTTGATGCTCGATGATCCTCTGTGATGAGCTTCCTTGAGGATTCTTCCATTATAACATGCTTTGCATGCTTGAGCATATAAGACCCTTTCCATCTTTGGTTGAATGGCATGCTTCCATATAAGTATCAACAACCAAGTGAGCTTCATTGGGATTAGCTCAGCAGATCTTCAAGGGCAAGCTTTAATATATAGGAGTTTCATCAGAATCATTTCTGAACAGTCTTAAGCCTTCTTGGTTGAATTTTCTCGATCAAGTCTTACGCTTCAAAGATTCCTTGAAGTGTGGCCAGATAGACCAAGTACCTGCAGGTTGTAAATTTCTATTTTTGTACCCATGGTTAAATGGGTCCTGCTAGGTTAGTTTTAAAAACCCTATTCCTCATATATTAGAATTAACATCATATTGATCACCAACAACCAAATTCATGCATGCAGCTAATTTGGATATTACATTTTTAGATACATGATGGTGAGTGTGTGTAAGATTTGTCATTTTAACAAAGCACTCTTTTCATTTGATGGTTTCATCATTTGTTTGGTTATGTTCACAGAGTTTAAGTGTTCACAAAGTGAGAATCAACTCTACGATTTATGAGTTTCTAGTTGATTCATGCAGGTGATCAGTTTCAACAAATCATCAAGATGCTCTTGTAGAACTGATCATACTCCGTGGGTTATCAAACACTTAGAACATAGGTTCATACAACCTGTCAGCAAAGATTACTTCACATAAGATTAATTTAACCTATGATGTTCTTATGATCTATTTCAGATTTCTTTCAAGATGTCATCTTCAACCTAAAACTTGGATGGAGAGAAAGTTTGTAAGCATTTGGGTTTCCAACCTCGGTGTACTTTTCTCTCTTCACTTTTTTAGGTAGATTATGATTTCTTATTGTGATATCTTGTTATAGTGCGTAAGGAGGTGTAGCATGATGTATACAATTATATTAGTGAGGAATCGTACCTTTCTACTGTCAGTTTCTTAATAGTCATTTGTCATAGACATACTGAGGTTAGGCATTGATGTGCATAGTTTCTCATTTGCTCCTGACAACTTGTTGCTCCTCTTTACCTTCAATCAATCAGCCGTGGTCTTGAGGATGCATGCTAGGAAGATCTCAGCATCTTTAGTTCTTTGGCATCCTAGAGTTCACAATGTTTACATCCAGCTCTTAGCATGTATGGCCTTTTCATCTTTTCAGGCTGGAGGATGTTAGGCTCTTGTATGTTAATGTCTTGTGAGCTTTCTAGCCTGATCTTCAGACTACAAGATTGACTGTGGGCAGGGATTGGTCTTGTTGATATGGCACTCAAGAGCATGGACCAATCTGGGCAACTTCAGGTGTATATACACATTTACCTGTTCACAATATTTCCAACGTGTGAGCTCATCTGCATATAACAAATGACTTACTACTAAACTAAGTTTAGAAGAATATTTGTGCCTAGGATTAGACTCAAAGCGATTAGCTTTTAAATATAGCATGAGAACCTGCTCTGATACCAATTGTTAATTCCCAGTAGGCACAATAGATCTAGAAGGGGGGTTGAATAGATCCTTTTTATTTCAAATACTTTTCTGGTTTATTTTGTATTGCTAATAATTTAGCATATGACAAACATAAGAATCTTTTCAAGCACAGCGGAATAAGTAAAAGATCTCCTTCATTGATATATTCATAATCATACATACATTATTCGTAGAGTTAGTTCAATGGTAAGCAGTTAAAACATACATAGCAGTTATAGCAGTTAATGTACATAATGTAAATAACATAAAGTAAAAGACACAAGGGGTTTTAAGTGGTTCAAAGACTCAAGCTCCTAATCCACTCTTCTGCTTTCAACTAGTGGGATTTCCACTAAGGAAGGGCAGCACCCTAAATCACTAAGATTCCTTTAAGGCCAGCAGCCTTGGAACTTCTCTAGTTCCCTAGGAACTCTTCAAGCCCAGCAGGCTTGGAACTTCATTTATTCCCTCCGAACAAGGACCCCTCAGGCCCTGGCTTCTTGTTGTTGAGTTATTTATTTGTTTGTTAGAGTTGGTGCTGAGCTGCTAAGATGTCTTTATGCTCTGAACATCTTCTGTACTTAGCAGCTTGGCATGATCATCCTTGAAGTGCGGTTGAGTGTTGCATGATGCTCAGCTTCTTCAGTTACTCAACCTCTTCTTATGATCCCTTGATGAACTGCCTTGAAGATCATTCTTCTTGATACTTGATGGCTGCACATGATGAGTTTCTAAGATGACTGTAAGCTCTTCTGCTAGGTACTTAGAAACTTTCTCATGCTTGCCACCATGATGGCTTTGGTGATCTTCTTTCTTGATCCTTGATGCCTTCTCATGATGGACTTGCTAAGATGACTGTAGGCTCTTCTCTCTGGTACTTAGAGTCTTCCTATGATAGACATCAAGATGACATTGATGCTTTTCTTTCTCTTTAGCAGTTCAGAACACTCTTCTTGTAATAGAACTCTCAATTCTACATTGTAGAACTCTCACTTCTACTTCTTTCCTTGTTTGTCTCTAAGTGTTCTTGGTGGATCGTAGAGTGAGCCTTCAGACCTTCATTAGTCACTCACTATTTACGTTGGTTAAATCAGTCCACTAATTCTCCAAACTCAGCAACTCCAGCAACCCTTGATCTTTTAAGCTCTAGCTGATTTATACTCCTTTCCAATCTTCCAGTTAGAAAGGAAATGTTGGAAGCTCTTTGAATTGCTTCACAGATCTAGAGTTGTTTGATGTAGACTGCTGATGTGATATGTCATGACTTTCTGATACTGCAGTCTATTGTTTCACTTATCCCGTCAGAGATGTCACTTTTATGCCTCGGGCAGGTTGAAGACTTTATTTCCTCCTTCTGATTTCTAAATCAGAGATTGTCCTTTTGCATCGATGATCTCAATAATCTCTTGTCCAAATATCAACCTTCAGATTGAACCGTTGCCAATGCTTCAATCTTCAGCTGTTTGAACTCTACGATTCTGATTCATGTCTTCTTGGACCTGATCGTAGTGTCTTGTTGACTGGTAGAGTCAACACTACGATCTTGAAGAGTGTTGATTGGATCTTTAATGTAGAACACCTCTTCCTTCTCTTGTGCAGTGCTTCAACACTTCTGTTTGTCTCAATAGCTCTCAGATACTGATGGCTTGACTACTTTGTTCTGGCCTCTTCTGAATAGCAAGACACTTCAGATTTGTGGCGTGTCCAGTTCTCTTTCTCCTTGTGATCTCCCGTTCACTTATCATCAATGGACTGACCCAATGCTTAATCACTTTAGCCTTGTTCTTCTAAGTCGCCCAAAGATCTCTCGTGTGCACTCCATCGGTTCTTTCTTTGTTTGGCAAACACTACGATCCCTGGTTACTTCCAAGATCGTCGTCTTTCCGCTCTACTTGATGCTCATCGCACTTGTTAACTTTCCTTGGTCAGTTACTGAAGTCTTCTTCTGATCTCCTTGTGGAAGACTTCATCTCGAATGGCTTCACAACTCAATCTTGATGTTGATTGGGTTGGTGCTTAGATCTTTTATTAGCTTGCATGTCATTCGTTGAGTGCTCTCCTGTTTCCTTCGAGATGGGATGTATCTATGCGATTACAACCGGAGGCTTCATTCCTTGGATATTTCAGGAGTGCTCATTCGTTGAGAATCGTATTTGCTCTACGATTCTGCCTTGGCATTGTGAGCACATCTGTTGAGATCTTAGTTCTGCACTCTACGATTTAGCTTCGGATGTGCAGACACTACAACTTCGAGATCAGATCTTGACACTCTACGATTTCTGTCGTTGTGCTTATTGTCTTCATCTGATCTTGCTCAACTACGATCTCTGCCTCTGATACGATCAGTAGACTCTACGACTCTGAGTGTAGTCTACGATTCTTGACTTGGCTTCAGCAGATACTCGGTCGGCTCGTAGGTAGGCATGTTGTCTCTACAATTCTGAACATGACTTTCTCAGCAGACTGCAGCCCTGAGGAAGTTCTTCTCGACACACTACGATCCTTTCCTCGTCTCTCCTGGCAGTCTACGAACTCCGAGATCTACTATCTTGCAAACTACGATTCTGCCTCGATAGCTCTCGAGTTTTCCTTGACTCTCCTGGCAGACTACGATTTTTGGTGCAGTGCTCGACGATCAGACAAGCCTATCTATTACATCATTAGATCAACCTAACATGCTTGATCTTTCTATATTTATAGTCCTTGTACATCATTTCTTTTTAAGGACTCTACAAAGCTGTTTTGCTTATGTAGGATCAACCTAACACATTTGATCAATTCATTCTAAGTTCTTGTACATATGTTTTTATTATCTATCAAAGGACTTTACAACTTTTCTTAATGCAAGCATACTTGCATATTCATTCATATATATATCATAATCAAATCATATGTAAGTAGGAATATCATTCACATGCTTATTCCTGACATAATCTATTAGACTATTACTATTATAGCATTGTACATTAACCAATGCATCAAGTGCTCGAGCCCCTCAGCTATAATCCCCTCCAACAATGCATCAAACAAATTCGAAATTCCAAAACCCAATTGCTTAATTTTTGACTCTATAACCTCTAACATCTTCTTTCAATTGGTGAAAAAATGACAATGCAAGACTAGGGTTTTCTCTGAGCGTGTTCAAGTGAAAAGTAACTTTAGAATTTACTAGAGATAATACATACACACACATGATGCGGTTTCGGTTTTATGCGTGCGGTTTTGGCTAGTAACCAAACCGAAATCGTAAATTTGGTTATTCAACTCACCTAAAACCGTCACATACGCCGAAACCGTTTGTGCGGTTTTAATTGGTGCGTTTCGTGCGGTTTTTGGTGCGGTTTCGGTTCTAATTTGGTTACTTGCTCAACCCTACCTCCTGCAATTCTTTCCTCCAAATTGTTGGCCCCAACTATTGGAAATGATAGGTTAGGCAGAGAAGGAAAGAAGTTAGGTGGAGGAAAATTAGGCAGGGAGTTAGACAACCTTGTTTAATTTTTCCTCCGTGTTGCACTATCAAAGGAGGGGTAACCCTCCTTCCTAAACATACCAAAAATCTCAAGCATTCCTACTGCAATATTGTGAGTATTTTTTTTGAGTATAAAAATACTTTGAGTGTAGCTTTTACTGCAAAATTTTCTCAGGATAATATCCGATATTTCGGTCAAATATATTTTTCTACTAAAGTAAATGTTATTATTTTATTTTAATACTCGTAAGAATTGTCATTTTCTTTCATACTCCATATTATGTAAGTGATATTATTTCATTTCATATTTCTAAATTTAAACTTACTATGGTAAGTATTGTTTCTATAATTCCTGAAATGATTAGAAATTCTTTAAGTTTTGCGTTTCATCTAATATCATTTCACTGGAATATTGGTCTAGACATTCTTATTAAATTTTAATCTTTTTATGTTGGGGTATTATTCATAAGTACTGTTCACAATGGAATTTAACTTTCTTTTCTGTCCAAATTATTTTTGATACATGAATATCATTCTTGAATTTTACTTCACAAATAGTTATTATGTTAACAATTTGAAATTTTTTTTTAAACTCTGGATAAATTAAATTATAAATATCTAATATTTATCATTGATCTCACTTGATTGATTTTTTATATCATTGTCATCATCCTCATACTTATATTGTGGTGAAAGTCCGTGGTGCAAAGATGGACTATTGATTGGTATGATTATGACCAGAAATTTTGTATTGGTATAATCATGACCTTTAATGTTACAGATAAGATTTGTGGTGGAAGTCCTCTTTGGCGCATAGTGCATAAATGGACAAATGTATGACATAACATGACCACTGGTTATACAAACGATTATCTTTGACCCATAGTGATAATTCGTTGATTAGAAATAATTATTGATCGTTGTTACATGGATAAAATATTGATGACGAACTTTTAAATCACAGAATATAGTAGATATCATGTTCTACTTGACTCTTCTAATTGATTGTTGTTTCCGCTGCAGTTATTGATCTAAAACTTGTTATTTATTGTATTCTGTCAGATTTTTTCTTGTTGAGGACTAAGGATAATTTATTCTATATTATATTAGTCATAATATTCTTTACTGGACTAGTTGAGCTCACCATTTTTCTTTTGATTCCATTGTTCTTCTCAGGAGGCGAGAATGTAGCTGAGACTAGCCGGGGAGTGGAGTAATGGTCCAAGATGGTTATTTTAGTAATCATAACTATTTTGTAAAATAGTGTGACAATAATTATAATAACGATTTTATTTGAGTTTCTATATTGTCTACGAGATGATATTTGTATTAAAACTTACAGCGTATGTTTTGTCGTATTTTACACGACAATTAATAGTTGTATAAATGAAGTTGTAATTGATCGTTGTACCATATTTTTGACGACTCAGAATGAGTTGTGTTGACCTATTTTTTTAAAAACAATCTCAAAAAGAATAATTTTAGAGAAATTGTTTTTAAGAGAGATGAGTTCTCTTCTTATTTCTCTTCAATCTCATTCCCTTGATTTTTTTTTTTATTATATAAGAGAGAGGAGGAAGTGGGGAGTAATCCAAGTCATGGAAGAGAAAAGGAAAAGAAGGAGGAAATAATTGGAAGGAAAAGAAAAGGAGAGGAAATAAGAGGGAGAGTGTTTGATCCCTCCCGTTGAGGGAATCACTTTATAACACTTCCCCGATTCCCCACGATAAGATTATGTCTCATTAAAAACCTTGTTAAAAAAATCCAGTGGAAAAAACTTAACGAAGGGAAAAAGAGTACATATCTTTTACAATAAATATCTTTATTGACTGCCTCGTTAAAACCTTGTCAAAAAAAACGCATTGGGATAAAAATCGTGACTAAGGAAAAAGAGTACAGTCTTTCCCTCAAAAGGAATTCATTACTTCTGGATGAAATGTTGTCACAAGTCTTTCAGTCGACACATTCCAATCCTTTTTCGAAGTTTTGCAAACGTTGCATTTGGTAGCGACTTTGTGAATAAGTTGGCTAGATTATCACATGATTGAATTTGATGCACATCTATATCACCCTTCTTTTGTAGCTCATGTGTGAAGAAGAAATTAGGTGAAATGTGTTTTGTTTCTATCTCCTTGATGTACCCTCCTCCTAAGTCGAAAGCAATGCATGCAACGTTATCTTCATACGTAATTGTAGGAATGTCTTTGATTGATGGTAATCCACACGACTTTTGAATATGTCAATAATTGATCTTAACCAAACATACTCTCCGCTTGCTTCATGTATAGCGAGAATCTCTCGAAAGTGATTCAAGATGTAGCCGCCATGGTTTGCTTTGTGGATTTTCTCGGATATAGCCGTGTCACAATATGTAAATACATAAATGCTTTTGGATATTCCATTGTGTGGATCTCGATAAATATCCTACATCGCCATATCCAACCAATCGCGACATGAATCTCTGGATAAAATAACCCAAGATCCATACTTCCACCTGAGGTATCTCAAAATGTGTTTGATCTCATCCCAATGTCTCTTAGTCGGAGAAGAATTGTATCTTGCTAACAAGTCGACAAAAAAAAAATCGTGTCGCAGTATAATACATTTGTAAGATACATAAGAGCACCTATCAGACTTAGGTATGGAACTTCGTGTCCAAGAACTTTTTCCATTTCACTTAGGCATGGAACTTCGTGTCCAAGAACTTCTTCCATTGTACTTAGGCATGGAACTTCGTGTCCAAGAACTTCTTCCCCACTTTCTAGAGGTCTTAGAAATGGATCTTTATCAACTTCTAAAGATCGAACAACCATCGGGGTAGTTAAAAGATGAGCTTTATCCATATGAAAACGACTGAGAATCTTTTCAGCATATGTGTATTGATGAGCAAAAATTCCAGATGCTAAATGCTCCACTTGTATTCCCAAACAGAATTTTGTCTTTCCAAGATCTTTCATTTCAAATTCATCTTTTAAATAAGTAGTAGTTCTTGTGAGTTCTTCAGGAGTACCTACAAAATTCAAATCATCCACATATACCAAGAATGGTGGAAAATTCACTTTGTGATTTCTTAATAAAAACACATGGACATACATGATCATTTATATATCCATCTTTTATTAAATAATCACTAAGTCGATTATACCACATATGACCAGACTATTTCAATCCATATAATGAGCGTTGAAACTCGATTGAATATATCTGACTGGGCCTTTGTGATTCAGCCATTTTCAATCCTTCAGGGATTCTCATATAAATCTCACTTCAAGTGAGCCATATAGGTATGCTCTTACAACATCCATCAGACGGTATCCAAACCTTCCATGGTTGTCATACCTATCGTGAAGTTTAAAAGTTACTCCATCCATTACGCATCGAGAAAGATGTATCCCGATAATCAATACCTGTGTTTTTGTGAAACCCTCGAGCTACAAGTCGGGCTTTATATCTCACAATTTCATTTTTCTCATTTCTTTCAGATAAATACCCATTTGTTTCCAAACCGGATTACACCCGTGTTTGACCATCGTCCAAATACTTCTCTTTTCAATAGAGATTTTATTTTCAACCCGGATTACACCCAAACGTTTTTTGAACCATCGGGTCCAAATATACTTCTCTTTCAATAGAGATTGTAGCTCATTTTGAATAAGATCTTTTCATTTTGGCCAATCTTTTCTTTTTTCCGACATTCTTCCACATTTTGTGGTTCGTGATCCGTGTCGAATCAAAGTAATATCTTATGCTATAAAGAAAGCAAATATATCATCAATCATGACTTTGCTTCGATCTCATATTTTCTCATCATGTACATAATTTATCGAGATCTCTTGGTGTTCATCTCTTATCCCTTTACCGAGATTTTGAACCTCTTGGGGCTATTCCCACTCTTGGAATAAGTGCTACTTCGAGCATTTGTAGACCTTTTCCGGGGTTATTTCACTCTTGAAATAAGTGCTACTTCGAGAGCTAAGTTTGTATTCTTCGGGATTCGATTCCCTTATTTGCTTTTGATTTTCGTGGTACATGTTGTCTCTTGCACCAACTTGTCTTCCACGCTCGTGTGGTTTAGATTCTTCTATTACCTTATTTGTCAATTCTTCAGAATTGATTTTTCAATAGGTATTTTATCTCTCGCTGGAGTATTCACCGCAGTATATATGACTTTATCATTTTTCTAGCATCATTAAATGCATCCGCATTTGATTTGCAATATTTTATAAACAAATAATTTTTTGAACTTCAATTTCACATTGTCTCCGCACGAGGATCAAATGAATTTAATTTTGATGCATTCCATGATATGTCGAGGTTTTTTATTTAAAAAATTTCCTCCTTCTAATGGTGGAAATACAAATTCATCAAAATGACAATCTACATAACATGTAGTAAAAACATATCCATTAAAGGCTCAAGATATCTCGATAATGTAAGGAGAATCAAAACCAACATAAATACCTATTTTTCGTTGGGCTCCTATTTTAGTTCTTTGTGGAGGTGCAATTGAATATATACCGCACTTCCAAAAACTCGAAAAGTGTGATATGTTGGTGTCTCATCCAAGAACTAATTGTAGAGGAGAAAATTTATGAAGAGTCGCTGGTTTTACTCTCAATGATGGTCGCAAAGATGAAGAATTGAATGACCCCAAACCGAGGTAGGTAAGTTAGCCCTTAACATTAATGGGCGTGCAATTAGTTGAAGTATCTATTAAAACCATGAAATATCGAAATGGGCCGTATAATGGGTGAATAGGTCCACAAATGTCTCCTGAATTCTCTCTAGAAATTTGGGGCTTCTTTATAAACTTTTACCGTGATGGTTAACAATTAATTTTCCTCGAGAACACGCAAAGACAAGGAAATTCACTACTGGAAAAACCTTTTATTTTCGGAGAGGATGACCAAAAGAATTTTCAATAATACGACACATCATAGAAGTATTCGGATGATCGAAGTCTTTCATGCCAAAGCATAAAGGATTTGGGATCTATGATTTTGGAATCATAAGAGTATGAGACTCAATTGTTTCTAATTTTCATAGTATATAATCCGTAAGAAATTTAATGAAGTTTTTCAGATATTCTATTTTTCGTAAATAGTAGAAATGATGAGAAGATATTCATTAAAGATGGTCCCACACATGTAAAAAAACATAAATAAGAAATATTATTCATGAAAAACACATACCACGATAGAATCTAAAACTAATAATATTATATATGCAGGTGTTTAATTAAAACAAAAATTAAACGTTATCCCAAAAGATACTTTCGTAAGGTTCATTAATATCAACAACTTTTCCTCATCATTGGTCATCGTGGATCATCAACAATATCTAATCGATGATTAACAAAGTTTGTTTCTACCTCAATTACTTTGTTCTTTTGAGACTCTCGAATAAATTAACCAGATGCCTTTGCGCATTTGAAGTGCACGCGATCAATGCCCATTCATCCCACACCTAAAACAAACATCCGGGTTTGTTCTTTATCCGTGTTGCATTTTCTTTATTTTCACCCGACCGACACTTGCCACTTCGTGGCCTCAATTGTCGCGGTTCTAGAATTTGTTGTTACGATGGCCTCGCTTATTCTTTTCGCCCCAAGGCTTTTTATTATATGGCCATCTATAGTCACGCTTATTTCATTGAATGACGACGGTCGTTATTAATATCCCAAGAATGGGGTATCACCCGTGGTCAGATTTTGATAGTTTTTCAACAACAATTCATTATTTTTTTTTGCAACAAGGAGGATGTATAATGAGTCACCGAATTTTGTGAACTTACTCGCCTATATTATTGTGATGTAATCATGTTGGTGGGATGAAAAAAGTTGAGAGCTTTTTTTTTCTTCTAACATTTGGGTTTCAGAAACTGGATCTCCACATAAAGCCAAAGTAGAGGTTATTCTATAAACATTGGAACTATATTCTGAATTGTCTTTTCTAACTCATTTGCACTAAGGTGCAATTCTGCATCAAGTGCACAAACCAAATAGTTGTCTCTAGAGATTTTCAAAATAGAAAAATCTATTTTTACCAAGTTTGCCATCTATTCTGGGTTAAAACACAATTTTATTATTTATTAAAACAATAAATAATCGTACGTATGTATGATATAGAAAAAATAAACTATACCACAACCTCAAGTGGTGATAAAATGCAAATATAAATAATCTTATATTTATATTATTAGCATATTATTTTAGTAAAAAGTATATATATATAATATATATATATATATATATATATATATATATATATATATATATATATATATATATATATATATAAAATCGCAAATGGATCTTCACCGCCATGCAGAATCCACGTAGATGCATCATTTCCACAATTTAATAAGGAATGAATATAAAGGATCATTCACCATGCATGTGGTAATCCACATGTATACAAAGTTATTCCAATGTATAATAATAAATAATGGAACTGTGTCAAAGTGTAATACGCACCGACTGTGATATTCCAATGTAATAATAAAGAATGGAATAACAATGTAAATCACCATGCACGCGATAGATCGCATGCATAAAAGTTATTCTAATGTAATAATAATTAATGGAACCAGTCCGCCATAAACGCACGCATGTGATATTCGGCGTAATAATAATTAATGAAATAATAGAAGAATTTCACCACGTAGATTGCAATAATAAAAGTTATTCCAACATAATAATAAATTGCAAGAATTTAAAAGTTATTCCAATATAATAATAAATTGCAAGAATTTAAAGGCAATTATAAGAATAAAATTATATTAGCAAAGTGTATAAATACCAAACCCAGATAAATATAATAATAAATTGCAAGAATTTAATTTTCGGAGGACCTTTTTATTTCTTTCAATCTCATTCCCTTTATATAGAGATGAGAGGAGACAGGGGGAATAATCCAAGTCATGGAAGGAAAAAAAAGAGAAGGAAATAATTGAGGGAGAAATGATCCCTCCTGCTGAGGGAATCACTTTATAACAATTTAAAGTATAAGTATATCAATTATATTTAATTATATTAATAATTTTTTATTAAATTATATGAATATAACCATTTGAATTTAAATATAATTTACTATTACATAAGTAGATGAATATATGAACAAATCAATCATCAAATATTATTATTTATATTTTATGAATAGATGAGTTACTATTATTATTAACTTTTTATTTATTAAATAAGATAGTTTAGAAAGAATTATTATTTTTATATAAGAATTGTGTTACACAATATTAATCAATTATTACTATAGTTAATATATTAGTATAGTATAATACCAAAATTATAAATAATACAATAATTTTATATTATAAAATCCATACTTCGTAAACTAGTATATAATTAATTAATAGCATAAAATGGTATCTCATCCCTAAAATTTAGAAATATCACTATAATCATATTTTGTAATCCATAACCAAACCAAATCTACTTTTTTCCATATATACTCCAACCATTAAATTTTAGGATTAAAAACCTAAAATTTAGGAAAATAAACTATTTTTTCATCTTTTGTTTGGTTTAAAAAAAAAATCATCTACATTCTTATTATCAGAATTATCAACTAACCAGTATCTTTTGGTCTTAAATTTTTTAATTTAGTCAACGTTCTTTAAAAATTCAAATTATTGATAATAATAATATTTAATTATTTTAAAAAATTAATATTATATCATAGAAATATAATTAATTTAGTTTGAATAAAATTTTACTATCACGTAAATAGATTAATATATAAATAAATAATTAACCCAATTAATATGAGTAGTTTTGGGTTGACCCATCACCCATAATTCTTAACTTAGTTTGCCAACTCTACTTGAAACTTTAGAGTAGCCCTTTTACGGTTCTGATTATCATAAAATTAATTTTATAATAAATTAAATAATACAATATTAATAAACATAAAAAAAAATTATTTTTCGATCTACATGTCGATATTATATCAAAATTAACTTTCATTACAACCACTCATCTCTTTTAGGTCGGTAGTAACTTTTTATATATATACTTTATTATGACTACGTTGATGGTCTACCGTTAGGCCACGTCTTCGACCCAAATATTTAACGTTGGACTCGTGTTAATTTTGATAGTAACAAGATTAAATAGGTCTGTTGTAAGTGGTTGTAGCCAAGTGAGCGTGGATGGCCTCAAGAACAAACACGTGTCGAGTTAGTGAGCCTAAGCACTTGTATCTAATGAGCCGCTGAGCTTATTTAAGTGGCTTAATTTGTTTAACTTATTAGAGTATAATAATGTTATAAATTAAATATTACTGTTTTTTCATTTCAAAATATAAATTCATTATTCACTTTTTAAAAATTAATTCGACCCATTTTTATATTCAAGTTTGATAAAATTCATTTAATTATAAAATAAAAAATCTCATATTTACTTTAGTTTTTTTCATTGACGTTGAGTAGGCATAAAATATTCAATTAATACCTTATTTAATTGATTAAAATGAGTATACAATTTCAATAATATATTATAAAATTTATTTAAAAAATATATGAAGAAAATTAAATTAGTTCATATTTAGGAATAATAAGGAAACAAAGTCATTAACTCTTTAATGGGAATCTAAATACGACAAAGAAAAAGTATAAATTTTATCTATTTAAAAAACGGATAAAAAAGATCAGATGGATACATTTTATATGATTTTATAATACTTATCATTGTGTTGGAAAATTAAATAAATTTATATTTAATTTTTTTAATCTATTTGTAAAAAGTCAATAATAACTTATATTTTGGTAAAAGGAGTACTCATAAACAACTAAATTAGCACATTTAGAATAGCTATTAACAACTATGTTAGAGTAGTTGGGAAAAAAAAAACTATGTTAGAGCTCCAAATGAATCGAACTTAACATAAAAATAATAAATTATATAAGATTTTTCTATAAGATTATTAATTTATAACATATTGTAATAAAATGTTTGGCATATACGAAAAAATCAAGAAATTTGATAGTTTGGATTGATTTATTGTTTATGGTTATTCTTTATATTTATTATATTTATCTCATACTTTAATATTTTCTCATAAAAAATAATTTAAGGGTTGGAGGGTAATGCTAATTCTCTTAGTCCCCGCCCCGCCCGCCCGCCCGCCCGCCCGCCCGCCCGCCCGCCCGTACCCCTAGTCCTAGTCTAGTCTACGGTTGAAGGGTAATGCTAATTCTCTTCGTCCTCGTTACCAAGTTGGTTGAAGCCAGAAGCTATTATCCAAGAGCCGAAAAGCCAAGGCCCAGGCAAGCGTCATCGGCTCGAACAATATTTTTTCTAATTTTTTAATCTGTTGGTGATACAGCAGTAGTTTTCAAGAAGAAATCCAGTAGTTTCTAGGGAATAAAAAAATCCCATAAACAATTCCAAATCCCAGTTGATCAAAACCCACAAAACACAAATCCAGATTTTATTCCTCTCTCTCTCTCTATCAAAACCTTGACCTTCGTGGCTTCGTTTTTTTGCAGCTACATTTTTCTGTCTCCTGCTTTGAAGCACACCGCTCAATTTTCTCTCTCCTCCATTTTTTTCTTCTTCTATCCTTTCACATTTGAGACCAAAAATTCACGCGTTGAATGATGATCCATTTGGTTTGTGAGAAAATGATCCGGAGAAGAAAAGCTTAGCTTGTTGCAACTGGCCTTTTCTCTTTTCTATGCTTTACAGAACAGTTTCAGTATCCGGTAAATAATCATAATTGCTCAATTTTCTGTCAAATGATTAATTTTTGATCATATATTAATTTTTCCTTTTTGAAATGTTTAGATCAACTCTAATGGAAGGATTTGATTTTGATTTTATGCGAACGAGGCTTTGTTCTCAGCTCAGGTGAGGATTTGATTTTTATTTTATGTGAACGAGGCTTTGTTTTCAGCTCAGGTGAGGATTTTTTTTCAGTGTTATTTTTTTTCTTCAAGTTAACTACATATATAATTGAACTGCCTCTGAATGAATTTTTAATAGTATAGGATCTCCAAAAAAACAAAAACTTATTGAACTTTATAATAACAGTTATTCTTCAGTTTTAGCTTGCATCTGATCAGATTTTTACCGTAGTTATAGTTGCTGTAGGCTGTAGCTTTATTCTTGGTGATTACAACAGTGATAGCTGAGATTTCATGGTTAATTCTGAAACTTGCTTCGTTTGCATTTACAGTTTCATAGAGAAAGTGTTTGATTAGCATAAATATCCTTTGATTAATATTTAAACACCTGCTCACACATCTTGGTGTTTTTACAGGCAGTTTGCTTGCTTATAATATTTCCAAGGACATATATATATATATATATATATATATATATATATATATATATATATATACACACACACACACACACACACACACACACACACACATACCTAAACTGCCTGTTTGTGTGCACTTTATGATATAGATGTTACAGATGTGTATGGCAAATAAAAGCTTTATTTTATTGTCTTGCCGTGCTATTAATTATGTAGGATTAAACTCGTATCATTCTATTTTCTACTATTTATCGTCTTGGAGATCTGTATGTTCAAAATTTTTTGGTCTGTCTAAAATTTTCTTTACTCAGCTCAATTTTTTGTTGTGGTTGTTTGGACAGGATGGGTTATTGGGAAAATTAAACCAATTCTACTAAACAATAAAAGAATAAGAAACTTAGCAGTGCCTTCTTATGTAAGTTGAGTTGTCAAACACTATCCTTAAGAGATTATTGTGCCCCTTCATAGAATTATATTTCGGCGTTGAGGGTCATTGGCAGACATGATTCAACTACTTTTCTTCTGACTAAACAACATTTATAGGTTGAAGACACAAGATCAAAATATGGCATTTAATCATGATTTGAATGTATTTGTAATAATATTGTTTTAAAATTAATAAATTCAAAATGGTTCATCGGGTACATACCGTTCTAATAGACAGACGGTATGCTTGTCGGTATTGTATTTGTTACTATGATAACCACACACTCACATATATTGGTAATGATCCATAACAAGTAATTGATATGGATAAAAAATGGGCGAACACCATTTCTATTGTTCAATATAGGAGGAACCAACGACCGAGATTATAACTGAAAAATTCAAGTGCTTCTATTAGTAGCGGACGACTGGTTACGTCTGCTACTAATAACGGACGACGGGTTACGTCTGCTACTAATAGTAGCGGATGATGGTACTATTTTCAGCGGCATCCGCTACTATTAGTAGCAGACGTAACCTGTCGTCCGTTATAGAATTATTCAGTTTTAATTTCAGCCGTTTGTTCTTATATTGAACGATAGAGATGGTGTATGTTCATTTTTGATTCATATCAAATACATGCTATGGATCATTACCCTATATATATAGCTGGACTAAAAATATAACATGCCAAATACACCCAATTCAATGTTATCAAGAAAGAGGTTCGTTTCAATTCATGGAGCCGATACAAGTTTGTTGTACGCTCTATAGGCTATAAAGTGACGGTAGTTTTATATAAATGCTTATGGTTAGGAATCCTCTTACTATCTAGTTCAATAAATCTAAGTTTATAAAAGAATTGTAATTGAATCTACAAGTTGATCTCTTAGTATCTAGTTCAATAAATCTAAGTTTATAAAAGAATTGTAATTGAATCTATAAGTTGATCGTTTTATAAATAATTTAGTACAAATGTGATGTTTAACACCCATTGCCAAGTTAGAATATTGATATAGAGATGCGCAACTATAGTAAAACAACAAATAAATATTTCGGTATCCTAAATTTTAAGTATTGGTACACCAGAGTACTATGTTTGAGAACACAAATACGAATATTACGGTCAATAAGATTATCTTGTAACTCTGGCCAAAATATCTTTCTTTCTCTTTGAGTCAACGCAAAATATTATTCGGAAGGAGTCAAATTTCGGGTTCCAAACTTGAAGTTTTTACTCACATAACACTACCTTGTGCATTTTACCATTTTTCAGTTATAGTTTATGCGTTGCTTTGTATTTAGTCATATAATCTTTTTTTTATATTTTTTTTTGAGAAAAGTCATAGTATCTTCTTTATTCATCCTATTCAGGACTAATTGATGGACATTCTCAATTATTTTTTAGGTTTAGAAAAATGTTGTTTGCAACTCTCAGGTAGATTGATTCATTTGTAATCAGAAAATGCTACAAGGTTGTTAAACTTTATGGTTCATAAGAGAAGAACTTATAAGAAATAGATGCTCTTTTTGGGAAGGGGATAGGGAGGCTATTGCTTGGAATACTCCTTTTTTTAAGAATTTAAATGACCCTGAGACAAATGATTTAATTTCTCTCTTGGTACCTTTCTCAGCTAGGTTTCTTTCCCTTCTTCTACGACCATTGTCTTTGGATTCTTTAGGCAGTTTTTGTTGCTAATTTTGATTTTTGTTATTTTATTCCTATTTGATCTCCTAATGAGGAGGGAAATTTTTATTGCAATTTGTTGCAAAATATAAGGGCATAAAAATTCTCGTGCTCAGATGTGTCAAGTGCAGACTAAATAGAAGGGGCAGGAAATGTTCTAGAGATATCAATTTACTGTTATGAGGGCACCATCTTGAGAGAATTGCTTAAGATAATTTTTTCCATCTCTTTTCATCTGTTTTCTATGACTGAAATTGTGTTCTTTTGATAGTGTTTTTCCTTTTTTTATTTTATAGAAAAAGAATTTTTATTAATAGAGATGTTTTCTCTGAGAATGTTCAGTGCATTTTAAATCAATTTAAGTTGTTTTCCACAACTGTATCAGTCAGTTTGGTCTCAACTTCCTAATGCTAATTTTATGGGTCAAAGATTATATTTCCATTTTAAAATTTATATATTAGTAACTGACCCGGGTGTTTGTATATATGATAGATTTGGCGTCTCTAAAACGTTCTTGAGCCAGGATTAAAAGAAACTCAAATTTGAGTCTTTAAAGTCTTTAAAACACTTCTTCTGTATGAGTTGAGCTTTTTATAAGAACACAATGATTTATCTCCTTGATCAAGAGGGCAGCTACTCTAAACAAATTTATAAACTTTTGTGAAAGCTTAGAAATGCTACCAAGGATTAAAACCAAGGAATTGGCACTAAGAGATGCTTAAAGAAAGCCAAAGTTTAGTTTTGTGATACTGATTTTCATGATAACAGAGATCCAATGTTATCACAATGACTGGAATAGAAAGTGTTATTTCCCAAAGGCGATCCAGGAGGGGGTGTTAATAGATCTTTAAAATTCTTTCAATTGTTTAATTAAATTTACCCAATAATTAATTAATCAAGATTATCTATACACAGCGGAATTTAAGTTGAAAACTCCCTTGAAGATTTACTTAGAAATCTCAGTTCTAAAACAAGTTCTATGAATGGGCAAACACATAGCAGATATAGTAGTTATAGATTGCAGAATGTAAATGACATAATGTAAAAGAAACATGAGATTTTAAGTCGTTCGGAGACTAAACAACTCCTACTCCACTCTTCTACTCAACGAGTAGAATATTCACTAAGGATATAGGCCCAACAGACCATTTTACATATGAATACCTAGGATTCCTTCGAGTCACAAAGTCTCGGCATTGAGTCACTAAGACTCGGCAATTCGGTACCTCAATTCGGTCCTTCAGATCAGGATCCACTGACCCTAATTCGGTCACATAGACCAGGATCTGACGACTATTGTTCCTGTTTGTAGAAGTGTGTTTGAAGTGCTGCTAAGATCTTCATCTTATGGTACTTAGCAGCATTGTTGATCATTTTCTTGGTGCTTGCTGAACACTGTTGTTGAAGCTTGATTCTTCTGATTATCAGCAGCTACTCATGATTATTGTTGATGTGTTGCTAAGCTATTCACTTTATCTCTTTATCTTTTGTTCTTAGCAGCATTGAACACTTCCTGGATCGTAGACTTGTGCTCTATGTCTTCAGTTGGTTGGCTCTGAGTGTTTCTGGTGAAACGTAAAGTGGTGCTTTGAGATTTACTTTGTGATTTGCCACTCTCATGTTATCAACATCAACTACATGGCTTCTTCATATTTGGACTTTCAGTTCTACCATGTCCTCTACTTTCTTAGCTCTACGGCTCTAGCTCATTTTCTCTTGAGCTTTCTAGCTCTCTGTCTTTGGCTCTGTGGCTTACTCATCAGGTTCTTGTAATCTGATGAGATGTTGCCAAATTATGTTATAATCTCCTTCTCTTTTGTACCTGGCATCCTTGAACATTACTCTGTTCGTAGAGTGGACCTTACTCTACGTTTTCTCTTGTTCAGCTCAATGTTCATATCTGATGATGTTTTCTCTATGTATTGACGTTCAGTACTCATCATCATCATCATATGTCTTTTTGAATGATGTTGTCTTTTATACTCCTTAGAAATCTTCCCGTTGAGAAGTATCCGTTGGAGCATTTAATGATCAAATACTTTGATATCTCTGATGTTGACTTTCCAGAGCTTGTGTCAGTGTACTTTTTGACTTAAGATTTGTCACATCAATCAATATCTTTTCTTGCTTTTCTGACACCTTGCTTTTGGCCAACTAGCTAGTAGACACACCTTTGTTTTCTCCCAAGGATATATCTTCTGAAACCTTGAACTCTTCTTTTTGTAACGTTTTATTTGTCAGACCCCTTTGTCAGACCTGACGTTTACTCTACTACGACCTGATGTTACAAGAATCGTAGGGTTGAGCTTTACGTCCTGCTTGAACTTTCTGTTCGTGTCTTTTGACTGTCGATAGTAGAGTGATGGAAGTTGTAGACTTGAGTTCTGTATCATCACTGCTAATATGACCTCATCTTCTGTTCTGCTTTCTGATTGCTTCATTATGCTTGGACTTGTTGTGAAGACTCTTCTTCGTTCTCTTGATACTTTAGCTGCTTTGCGAAGTTGAGAACATCTTTCTGAATGAGGTGTTCCTCTTTGCTCTCAAGTATTGATAGCTTTTTTATGAAGTCCTGATTGCTCTGCGATTTGCTCTGAATATTATGATTAGGCAGAGTATCCTTGCATTTAGACTTTTATAGATTTTTTTTGGAGATCTCTTATGTTGAGAGATATGCTCAAATATCATCAAAGTATATTTTTTTGCTACATGCTTCTTCTTGTGTGATCTTCACCTTATATGCATGGCACAAAATAAGTTTGATAATCTCCTTTTAACTTTAGGGCCAGCTTTACACATTATGCTTTACGGTTCTGAGGCTGTCTTTACGATCTTGACTTTACTGAATGATCTTGGAGATTACCTTATGATTTCTTTCATTCAGTGTCTGTTTGGTGTATTCTACGATCAACCTTTACTGAAAAAGCCTTATTTGACTTTACGATTCACGGATCACTTAGCAAGTTGGTTGTGACTTTGCTAGGTGATGTTCAATATATATAACTACTTCTTCGACTTCTTATACAACTATGTGATAGTCTTGCAACTTTGAGATCATTTGTTCACTTTACGAGTTGATTCTCTGTCTACGAGATGGAGTGAACTCTGCGAATGCTGTACAAACACTGTTGACTCGGAGATACTTCGCAGAGTAATTTTACGATCATGATTTCCTATCATCTATACATCAGATCAATTTTCATAAGATCAACCTAACATTATTTAACCTAACATTATTTGATCTTTTTAATCTAAGTCCTTGTACATCAATTTTTTTGAAGGGCTTTACAAAATTTACTTGTTTTGTACTTGTACAAATATACATTAATCATATTTCACTTTAAGCACATGTAGATTACTCTGCTGATAATGCTGTTATCATGCAGAGTAACCTTTTACCATGATTTTTTCTATTACATATGCAGATAGGATAAAGATCAACCTAACGTTAGGTTTGATCATACTATTCTAAGTCCTTCTACATAGATATCTCAGTTAAGGACTATACAAAACTTATCCATACAAATATACTATAAGTGCTTCATCATCAAATCATATACATTTGAAATCTAATAAGGGTTCTAATTAAACTCCCCCTTAATTTAGTAAGCTTCTAATCTATAATTAGGTTCCTAACAGAAAGTTCTTGCTACTTCGTCACCTATATTATGCATTTAATTGTTCATCCCTTTTTAGTGTGATAAACATGTTCGCAGTCAAGATCATTAAGAATTGGGCATCATGTGAATAAAGTTGTGTGTGAAAATACAAAATCAATTGAAAAAGATACATTTTCTGAATAATTTGCAAACATTGTATTTGTCTCTGGTTAAGATTATTTTTTTGAAATGACGATAGAACATTCTCTATTTGAGTTCAATGGAAGCGATAAAAATAATTTTGGCATATAGGCTATATAGTTTTAGTTCCTTTCTTCTAGTCGAATAAGTTGTATCCCCTTCTTTTTGGTAATTTTTACTCTTAAGTTGATTCCATGTGGATAGTTAAATAGTCGGGTTTAGTTTTAGAGCTATATTATGTTGCTAACACATCCTTCTTCCTGTGTGTTAGAGTTCAATTCTGGTGTCTATTTCGTTTTTCATCCATTAAGCTTTAATCAGTATCGGTAGTATCTGGTATTTTCTTTCACAGTCATAGTTGTCAAAACTCTATATCGTGTTTCACTTATCGTATCGTGAATTGAATTGTACGATACGAAAACAAGATAAAAAGTGTGGTAATATATATTTAAACATATAAGACGCACAATTTATTGGATAATCAAGCATATTAGCTTGACTATATAAAAGTAGTCGAGTAAATATTATTATAAACTAAAAATTAATTTTAAAGTTAAATAGTAGCCAAAATACTGTAAATTGATTTATTATATATTATTTTAGTAATCTTTATAGAGTAAAGTGAAAACGAAAATTCAGATTCACTTTTTATCTAAAAAAAAGAAAGAATAATTCAAATTAACAAGTGGAGATTTATGTATCTGCTTGTAGAAAGTGACGTGAGAAAAATAGAGCAATATTCTGAAGAAGATATAAATCTCTAAAAGTGAATAAAAGCTTATCAAGCGATATAAAATATGTTTATGCTAAAAAAACCTCTTCATTTTAAATAGTAGAATGCTTAAAAGTTTTGTTTTTACTCTTTTGGTTATACATAAAGACCTTTTCAAGTCGGTTGCTAATTTTAAGAAGTATTGTACATGTATCGTTTCGTAAGAATCATATCGAAGCATAAATAAATCGTAGGATACGGTGTCATTTTTGATTAACTCTGCGATACATATCGTATCGCGTATCGTAAGATTCTAACAACTATACACTTTGTATAATGGGTTCTATTCTATTTTTAAATTTTTTTTTTTTATGAGAAATATTTAGTAATTTGAAACCTAATTAACTTGAATTTGAGACAACAGGAAAGATAAACATAGAAATATTCAGTTATGTTTAAAAATATTTTACAAAGACCTCAAGGCAAGTTGTGTTTTCCCTTGTCAAGTAAGCATTTAACTACTCTTGCATCTGAAATCAACTAATTATGTTCTGAACTTTAATCAAACAATTTTAAGGTGCCTCATCTGATTAAGCATACCCTTAAGTGTCGTATTCTATGATGCTCTTTCTTTCCGCCCTCTACGTATACGATTGCACCCATTAATATTGCGGGAAACCTGCAATTTTTAAATGAAAATTTTAGGAACCTCTAGATTTTGTATAATCAATTAAGAATTTATAGTAGGGAACCTTATTGAAGATTTAGGTGATATTTCTATTTAAGGACATAAGTTAATAAGCACAGATATTGTGTAGGACTGTTAGGGACTAGGTGTAGAGGTCTGTAACTCTGCATTCTTCCTATTTAGGAGAGGGAGCACAACAAATACCAAACTTAGTCGTCATATTTATAATTGAAGAAACAAACCAAAAGACCAGAAAGGGCTAAAAGAAAGGAAATTTGCAAATACTATCATCGGAGCATGTGAGGATAATGCGTTCCTTTTCAATTTTAGTTACTGACTACAGAGAAATATCCTCCCATGGGTAGCCCGATAAGATGACCTACTCGGTGATTACTTGGTCTATAGAGTGGTATTCTCTCATGTATGTACTTTAATTTATCATATTATTTGTGCTATATATGCAACATGCGTAACAAGTTAATTGGTCCAATCTCAGAAATGATGATGGTTTGTTGGATATTGGAAGGCTTACAGTCAACACTTTAGGAATTGCATGTATCCCAGATAAAAACATTGGTTTTTAGATTGTGACTATCCTATTTTCTCTCAATCTTAATTTTCTGTGTTTTATATGGCATTTCCTTTGTGAATGCTAGAAGACAATATTATTCCGTATCATATGTACAATAGAAAGCCTTTATATATTTCAAGTGTTAAAGCTAAATATGGAAAGTATTATAGTGATCAATGATTACCACTAATCACGCTTCTAGAATAATTCTACCACTAATCACCCCTAATCAAATCAATCATATAATCCTCTAGATTAATCAAACACTCCCCCTCAAGTTGGAGCACATATATCAATCATGCCCAACTTGTTACAAATATAACGGATTCTAGTAGCCCCTAAAGCTTTTGTAAAACACATCTGCAAGTTGATCACCAATATGACATCGAGTTCTCTCGTGGAACACCGGATCAGAAGCAATGTAGATAGCAGCTGCATTATCACACCAAAATTGCATAAGAACTATCTTGTTGAAACCTAACTCAGTTAACAAATGCTTCAACCATATTAATTCACAAGACATGAGCCATTGCTCGATATTCAAATTTTGCACTAGACCGAGACACAACATTCTGCTTCTTACTTTTCCACGATACAAGATTGCCTCCAACAAATACACAATATTATGTAGTAGATCTCTTATTAGTTGGACTCCCTGCCCAGTCAGAACACAAAAGCCTTCTACTCATGTGTTTATGATCTCTAAATACTAATCCGCGACCTGGAGCACTTTTAAGGTACTTTATCCTCACAACTGCATCCCATAAGAACTGGTTGACCACACTAACAGGGAAAACAATGTCTGATCGAGTAACTGTAAGATAATTGAGTTTTCCCAGAAGATCTCCTTCTATTGTTAGTTTCTGGCTTGTGTCCATGGGTGTGTCAACTGGCTTTGATCCAAGCAAACCTGTTTCTTCCAGCAAGTTTAGAACATATTTACATTGTGAAAGGAAAATACCTTTACTAGATTGCGCCACTTCAACCCCCAAGAAGTATTTTAATTTTCCCAAATCCTTGATTGAAGTTCACCAATTTCCTGTCTATCATCTCTTGTAATGACAATATCATTCACATACACAATCAACAATATTATGCTAGCACTACTCTCACGATGAAACAAAGAATCTATTACATCTCAACATCCCAAATTGGAGAACCGCCTCTGTTAATTTACCAAACCATGCTCGTGGTGATTGTTTCAGTCCATATAATTATCTCTTCAATTTACAAACTAGGCCCGACTCCCCTTGTGCAATAAAACTAGGTCGTTGCTTCATATACATAACTTCAGAAATCATACTTAACATCAAGTTGTGATGGCTAGTGTTGAGAGGCTGCCAAGGAAATTAACAATCCAACAGAAGACATTTAGCAACAGGAGAAAAAAATCTCAGAATAATCAATACTATGAACTTGAGCATATCCTTTTGCAACTAATTGAGCTTTCAAGTCTAGCTAGAGATCCATCGGGATTTACATTTACTGTGTACACCCATTTACAACCAACAGTTAATGCAGTCAAAAAATGTATCACCAACACCCAAGTAACATTTTTCTCCAAAGCAATCATTTCCTCTTCCACTGCTATCCTTTGGCTAGGATGCGATAGTGCTTCCTTAACAATTTTTGGGACTGGATGAATAGAGATAGTAGAGAGACATTTATGATGAGTAGAAGAGATACTAGAATAAGGAAGAGAAGCGGAAATAGGATGTTGGGTACAACTTCGTTTATCTTTTTGCAGGACAATTTGTTTATCTAGATCAGAATCAGAGGACGAGATTCCATGATCTGCAGACAAAGATGAGGTGAGAGTCGAGTCATCACTAGGTGTTGTATCTGTTTTTGGATGACGACACACATCGTATCTCTGGCATTGGTTTATGTGGCATAAAAGGAATAGTCGACTTGATGATATAAGTGGACAACTCTTCATCTAAATCAAACAATGTTCTAAAAGGCGTTTAAAGTGGAGGCGGCAAAGGCCGACGGGGCCTAAGCGCCTAGGGGCTCAAGTGAATTTTTATTTTAAGCCAATTTTAATAGTTTATCTTACATTTATTCAAACAAAACAATAACATAAAACAAAAAATCTATAATAACGATAATAAAGGTCTTTGCTTAAAGTTCAAACACATTTCCATATTGCTAATGTCAAAGTTCAAACACAAACATGCAATTGTTCAAAGTTCAAACATATTTTTAACGTATTAGTTTTATTCATAAACAATATTGCTATTAAATAATAAAATTTAAAATTTCAAGAATTTAATTCAATATTAAAACTTTAGAAACTAAACATAAATTTAAGAATTATATTGAATTAAACTAAATATTGCAAATGTATCATCATTTACATAATTTGAAGTTGATACAAGTTCAAAAAATTACAACTATAATAAAATTATCCATTTTGACTTGATATTGTTCACTTCTTGTTGTGATTGATATGCTACAACCTGTATTATGAATATGGTAAATCATTAGAAAAATAAATATATCAAGATCTGGTTTGGGTAGTTATTAAAATAATAAAAAAACCTCTCTACCTAGACCCCGCTTAATTTTCTGGAGTGATTTTTTTGTCGCCTTAGGCTTAGGTGAGGCGCCAGGGGGGCCTAACGCCAGTAATGCATGCAAGGGGGGCTTAAGCGCTTTAGTGCACTGAGACAGGATTTTAGAACACCAAATCAAACACGGAATGAGGTTGGGAAGAAAATGATAGACTCAAAAAAAGTTACATTAGAACTAAGAAAGTAACGTTTAAATTCAGGAGTAACAACTTTTTTGGGTATGAGAATAACCCAACAGACATTTTAGAGCCTTGGGATCTAATTTTGACACACTAGGACGGTGATCTCGAACAAAACAGACGCACCCAAAAACACGTGGGGACGAAGAAAACAAAACCTGAGAAGGAAACAAGACAGAGTGAGGAATTTCTCTACCTACAACAGAAGAAGGCATGTGTTTAATCAAGTAACATGCGGGTAAAACATCTGCCAAAAATGGTTTTGGTACTTTCATATCAAAAAATACCATTTTTTGATAAGATGACAGTTTTTTCTTTCTGCAACATCATTTTGTTGTGGTGTATCAGCACATGAGAATTAATGGATGATTCCATGACTAGCCATGAATGTAGAAAATGGAAATGAAAAATATTCAAGAGCAATATCACTGTGTAATACACGGATTATGAGACCAAATTGAGTCTGTATTTTGTTCACAAAATTAGAGAAAATGGAGAACAATTCAGAACAATTTTTTATTAAGTAAAGCCAAGTTATTCGTGAATAGTCATCAACAAATATAACAAAATATCGAAATCCCAGTTGTGACCTACAAGGTCCCTAGACATCAAAATGTACTAACTCAAATGGGTTCACAGACCGTTTATTGACCCTAGGGGAATATGACACGCGATGGTGTTTCCCAAATTGACGGGACTCACATTCTAAACTAGATAAAGAACTAAACAAGACATCAATCTTTTCAAGTTGGACAAAGGGTGTCCTAATCGATAATGGACTTGAAGAGGTGAGACGACACTGGAACAAGCAATGACCCGAGGAACAAAAACTAACTCATTAAATAGATATAAACCTCCCGATGCACGACCTCTACCAATCATCTTTGTCGTAAGATCCTGAAAAACACTAGAATCAGGATAAAACGTCACGAAACAATTATAAGCTTTTGTCAATTTACTAACAAAAAGAAGGTTATATGGAAATTTGGGTAAATATAATGTAGATGCTGAAGAGAGAGGGGCTAAGATTAGCAGTACCAATACCTTTTACGGTGATCGTGGAGCCATCTGCTAAGGTCACACTAGGTATAGAGAAGTAGGATGAAAAAGAGAAAGATTATACATGTGATATGATCTGATGCCCCAAAGTCAATTACCCAAGGATGGGATCATAGTTGTTACGGCACCACGACGAGTCATAGCGGTAGCCGACTGCCAAGACGCCTAGGTGACAAGATGACCGCCTGACATCCGTATGGCGACAAGTCGTTTACAACGTGCAATTTATATATTATTTATTTTACTTAATAAGTATATTGACAATAAAATTTCATATACATTAAAACTCAAAACATAAGACTATGAAATAACATTAAAAACATAATTATGTAAATACTTAGCGATAACAATCTAAAAATAAAACACTTGATATTAAAAATTAGTAAAAGAAATGAAGAAGTCAACAAACACCATAGAGAAAATAAAGTTGCAACCAACCATCACAAATATGTAGTCTAATAACTAATAAAACACCACATAGCAAGCCAAAATAATGTATAGACTCTATACATTAGTCTTTAAATATCGTTCAAGCAAACTCATCAAGAAAAAGGTCATCTCC
Source organism: Panax ginseng (assembly GCA_020205605.1). Classification (NCBI taxonomy): domain Eukaryota; kingdom Viridiplantae; phylum Streptophyta; class Magnoliopsida; order Apiales; family Araliaceae; genus Panax; species Panax ginseng. The sequence goes on from CM035146.1 coordinate 13,958,115, forward strand.
ATCTCCTCCACGAGAACTACCCTCATTCAAAGTAGGTGGTCTTTCTCCAAAATCATCTTCCACATTTTCATCATCATTTGGAATTCTCTTTTCATCAAATTTGTCATTGGAGTCGAAATCCATCAACCTTGAATCCTTGAAGTTGAACCTCCACCATGTCGAGAGTACGTCATGAGATTATCACTAGTATTAGCACGAGCCCTCCTTGAAGGATTGCGACCCTCAACTGTGTTGAATGCAACGGTTGCTCGATCCACATCATTCCATGTAAGATCCTCCCCTGGATGAACAACATCGACTTCATTATTGATCCATTCATTACCCCATTCAAAGTCATCAATGGCTAATGGATCAAAAAAATTTCCAAGTTCACGCCTCTTTCGGAACCTTGAGACGATCTGTCGATTGTATTGGACATACACCAAGTCATTCAATCGTTTGTGTTTCAATCTATTCCTCTTCTTCGTATGAATCTAAAATAAATAAAACAAAAAATAATAATATTAATGACAATTTTAATTATATAAAAAATAGTTAGTATTAATAGTGAATGATTTGTTACTTTTGAAATTTGAACCAACAACTTTTACTCTCAAACTCAAATGTACTCCAATTGCGCTCACAACCGGAAGAAGAACAACAGAGGCCTAGAATTCTTTTTGTAAACGAGTATAACTCAATAGCCAACCCTCCAAAAGCTTTCCACCAATCAACTAGCAAACATTTAAAAGAAATATAACTATTTTTAAAAGGAGGAAATAAAGAATGTATATAATTATAATTTAGCTTTTATATCTTTATATATATTTTAACATACTTATGAGGATTCTTTGATTTCCGTTACCTAATCGTCATTTCTCTTGCAAAAGTATCTCGAGAAGCATCATAGTTATCGGTTAGATTGTTTATCTTGTCTAGCAAATCTAACTCGAGCGCCATCTTTGCAAGAATGACATTGAAGTCTTCTTGTAAAGTACCAGCAAACACCCGACGTTCTTCTTTGATATTAAATTACTTGTCTGGATTGAGAAACAACGCAGTCCCATATAATTTTTACTCCATTTCCCATCGCCGTTCAACAATGTCAATCACCTTCTTATACAGTCTTTGTTTATTATCAAATGCATCTTTGATTTTTTTTTCTTTGCACATTCCATCGCAGCGAAATTTTCTGGCATAACATGCTTCTCATCACTATCAACAATCCTCAAGACTATAAGTGGTTGTGACGCCCTAATGCAATCCTCAACATGATGCCAAAATGTTGTTGAAATAACAGTATCACATACTTTCTTCTCCACTTCAGTGGCCGACAACTTATATTTTGTCCAATCCTTGCTTTATGATCAAATGCCTTATTGCATCTCTATGCTTGTGAGGAAAGTTGTAGCAAATCTAGTGACTGCGGGTCTCACAAGATCACTCTTATTTGTTTTTTTCCTCATCGTATCAAGAAGACGACTGTGTCTGTAAATGAATGTTGTGATTCTTTTTGCATTTATGATTGTGGGTTGGAATTGCTTCAATTTGCCTATATCTTCTAGCATAAGGTCTAGGCAGTGAGCAACACAAGGTGTTCAAAACAGTGTAGGCCTCCTCTTCATTAATATATGCCCCACTGCCTTGTAATTAGAGACATTGTCTGTGACCACCTGAACAACATACTGGGGGCCAATTTCTTCAATCCTAATATTAAGTAGATTTGATAACATTGTGGCTTCTTGCGACTTACTGGAGGTATAATTCAACAAGTGTCTTTCCCTCTTTTCCGTCCAACCATCCGACATGAGTGTTCCTTCCAAGCAACTTTATGCTTTGCTTTTAACTCATTGGTTTTTGTCTTTGCCTTCTCAAGTAAAGGAATCCTCAACTCATGATACGTTGGAGGCTTTAAACTCGACCCATATTGCCCAATGGACTCGATCATTACCTCAAAGTTCCTTGCATTTGCAGGATTGAATGGTATGCCTCACTCGTAGAAAAAGTTGGCAATGTGCATATGGGCTCTCTCCTTTTTCTCCGGTGTCCAACAATTTTCAATACTCGTTTGACTCAAACGCTTGCTAGGCTTCTCCTCTACAACTTTCTTCGGGACTATTCCTTAGAAGTGCTTCAACCGTCTTTGTTGGAGCTTTTGGTTGTGGCTTTTGGAATTGAAAAACAGCTTTCTTCCTTTGGGAAGCAGTCTCAGAACTTGGGATAGTGTTAAAAGAAGCATTGGAAGTCATGCTTGGAAGAGCAGATGATTGTTCTTCTTACACTTATACTTCTAAATCATCATCATCTAACTCAACTGGCTTGTTCCTCTTTCTACTATTCAAAGCCGTTTGCATCTCCCTTATAATTCTGTTGTTGTTTTGGGGCACTTCGCTACATCTCTAAAATTTCCTGCTAAATGTTGTTTTAACCTTTTGATTCCTGAACGACATTGCTTCCCACAAATAATACATTGCACTATATATCCTTATTACTCATAAACCCCTCACCCAACAAATCCAAACCCAAAGTGAGTAATGAACTAATCATTTTCCACCACCTAAAAAATAGAGAAACAACTCGAACATATATTTTGGAAGAACACAAGAAATTATAACTTGCACTTGCATTGATGAACAGGAAACGAGATGAACAATGTCGGGTACTGTTCACGGTGAACAATGATTTTTTTTAATATTTTAGAACAGAGAAAAAGAAGAGAAAAAAAAGGAGAGGAATTCTTTTTTAGGAAACTAATACCATGTGAATGCTAGAAGACAATATTATTCCATATCATAATGCGTACAATAGAGAGCCTTTATATAGGCCAAGTGTCAAAGCTAAATATGGAAAGTAAGGTGGTGTTTGATAAAATTGAGTGTTAAGACCTGAACACTTTAGACATTTGAATAATATAGAGCATCTGTCCAAAATTGCGTTTCAAAATGTCTGAATAACATAATTTTACCATTTTAACCATATGTCCAAAATGTCTTTTTTTTATTCTCTCCTTTTTCAAAACCAACAATCACAGAGCAACTGTGCAAGAGCGGATCTCCTTCACACTTGATGCGTTTCCTCTGAATCGAGATCTCAACAGATGGACTGTGTTAATAAATTTGAATTTGCCGTTTGAATTAGTGCATATGGTTGAATTCGTGTAATTTGGCTGAATTCAAGATAAAAGTCTGACTTTATTTGTTTGTTGATCACAACCTTCGGAAATGGGGGTTATATCAAGGTGGATTTTACCCATTTGTGGCAACATTTGTTGTTTCTGTCCTTCACTTAGGGCAAGGTCGAGACAATCTGTAAAGCAGTACAAGAAGCTTGCTTGCACAGTTGATATCTCAGTCTCAAGGTCCTTCCCCTTAGGCCAACGGCGACGTCTCCGCATCGCCGCATTCTCCTCTGCCTAGGGTTTTCGGTGGCGTGATTGGCGCGCAGAGAGAACGAACCGTTGAGATCTTCAACAGCTTCGAGCTTCTCTACGATCAATCTACTCAGTCACTCGACCGTGCTTTCCTCGAGAAGAAGCAAAAGCTATTGGGGATAAAGGAAGGATTTTGTAATATTGTTGAGGTTATTTTTGTCCAAAAAATCATAAATTTGTTCAAATGGAGCTCTAAATGGTTTAGAATTATTTTTGAATCTTACTGATTAAGAGGCATAATTTTTTTTACCAAACAAGTTGTGTCTCTAACCAAATCAGGGGCACACCTATTAAGAGCCTTTAAGACCCAAACAAACACCACCTAAATCATAGTAATCAACGATTACCACAAATCATGCTTCTAGAGTACCACTAATCACTCCTAATCAAATCTTAGAATCATCTAGATTAATCTAACATGCTTTCTTGTTTATTAAGTTGTCCACAAGTTTTAACCTGCCTTGGATGTTTTTTGCAGGATATATAAATGTGCAGAACGTAGGATCCTGTAATGTCTTTGTTCCATTAAAGAGGTAGACACTCAGATAAATTCCCTTTGCATCAATTGACCGAGTAATCTATCTGGAATGCATTATATATTGAAGTAAGATGCAGTGTTCTGGATTGAGAGTAAGGTCTGCTGATAATTTTGGTGAGTTTCTTATTTGTGCTGTAAATGCTATTGTGAATTGTCTTTTTGCATGATCATCATTATTCTGGTTTACCTGCACTCTGTTGTTGAAATTGTGATCAAACATATACTATGTACATTTATTTCTTTTAATAGAAACTTTATACGACAAATACAGGTAGTGCTTTCAAAGAAATTTGTCCATCTCAAGTGTTATTTTAGAAAATATAAAGATTACTAAAGAAACATCTGACACATGCAATACTAACAATGATAAACCTTTACTGATATTACTTATAAAAGTTGATTCCATTAATTGGTCAAATCAAAGTCTTCCTTCTGAATGGTCTTGTGGTTCATGCACCACTTCTCATAACAGAAGCATAGCTTAATAACCATGGGGTCTTTGACAAAGAATCAATGGAAACCCTTCTTGTTTAGTCCAACAGCCCATTAGTAGTGCAGTTGTAGTCTGCTCATTTTTCAAAGAAATAAATATTGGATTAAGATACTGGTGAAAATTTTCTGGTTTATTACAATGTTATTTATAACTAAGCGGATCAGAAATTACCCCAGCTTTGGTGCCTGTGTTGGTGCTTCATAGTTTTGCTGTTGTGGCTGGCAGAGCTGGAGATGGATAGGTGCATGTGGGTCGTCTCCAATGCTTAAACCATTTATGAGAAGCGCATTTCTGTTTGTTCCATCTGCATCCCTTGTTCCGTAAACCTGTGATGTAAAATACTTTTTGTTGAGGTGATGGTGAAACAGCTAATAACTCACAGTGATACAGAGAGTAAAAAGGGGGTCTTCATAGTATGTGACTAACTCGTCGATGCTTACTTAAGTTGTCTAAATCAATACCTTTGTATACAGTTCCTTATTTTCATGACGAATTAGGTTTACCTTCCTATACAGTTCCACATTTTCTTGGTGCATGTGGTTTCCCTGCAACAAAGCCATTGAAATTTAGCTACTTGAAGATATGTACATCTCTGAGATAAAAAAAAGAACAGTTAGCGACCACAGGTTTTAGTGTTGACCTTTCTGTTTAGTTCCTCTATTTCATCTATTAGAACTTGGTCCTACATAGAAGATTATGTTAATGCACAAGTTGGAATGTATAGAAGATCATAGGATGAGCATCACTTATGGGGATGGAAGTTTCAAACCTTTCTCGTGCGGACACCCCGAAGGCTCATTTCCAGTTGGTTCTCCAAATTCTGCAAATCTTTCACACTCAAACCAGAAAGCTCCTCACCCATCATTTGCCTGTAATTATCATATGAAAAGTTGAATGAACTCATCAGTTTGTGTGTTTCCAAGTTTCTTTAGTAGCAATAGTGAGACTCATAAAATGAGATGTTAAAGACTATCTGGTCGAACAATTAATCTTTTTGAATTTGCACGACATTAATGAACTACGCTCCACACTTGATCTGATCTAAGTTTATTCATTTCAAGGATTCCCTCATTGCTGCTGATCAAGTTTGTTGCTAAAGAATTATTTTTGACCTCTGAATCAGGAGTTGTTGGGTTCAATTAATAATCTGTTGTGTGTATAAACTTTTTAAGAAATAATTACTAATAAACAAGAGTTATGACTGTATATATGTCTTGTGCTGGCTGGCTACCTATCCCTCTTTAAACTGTTTCTGTTGCAGACTAACTGTTTGGTCGTCTTTGTTCATCATTCTGCAATCTGCAATTGATAATGAATGGTTCCAATGAAGTACTCGATTGGTTTTGAGATCAGTGCAAGTGCCACTTTACCTAATTACCTCCCGTAGGCATATAACCTACACCTGGTTTAGACCAAAGTGCAACAATTAACATTCCATTAATTTTTTCAGATGGAAAGTAAATGACTTGAATACCCGCAATGTATTATTTTTATATTATTGGTTGGCATTTAGACTCCTAAATCACAGAGGGGCCCTTAAAGATTAAAAGAAAATTCTGCTGTCCTAAGAATATGTATTCAAGGCCCTAACTTTTTCGGGATGAATTGGTCCATGCCGAGGGCTGTTAAGATTTTGTTAGCATGGTGGAAGGGGACTAGGGTGAATAAAGCTATGAAGAGAAGTGGTTGGTGGCCCCTCATTTTATCAAGTTGTCTATATGGTAACAAAGGAGCTAAAGGGGGTTTAAAAGGGGTGGAGTGGTTCACTTGTGCAGTGTAGTTTACTATGTTGAGTTTTCTCTATATTTTGGGTTTATGAGGTGTGTATGGGAGGCACTCTCTCTCTTAGATTTTTCGGAGGAGTTCAAGATTGGGTTTATTTTCTGACTTTTTATATAGGTATTTCCATCTTGGTGACTCTCTCTAGGGTCTGATGAGTTCTTTTTCCCCTTTTCCCAAGGAGGAGGGAGTAGGGCTTTTCATCTTTGTGTATTAATGGTAAAAACATTCTGCCTCGAAAACAGCCCAATTTGATAAACTCCACGATTCTTTGAATTTTCTTTTTCATGAAAATTATCATGCATATTATCAGATATATTTATTTGTTGAATGCTTAATAATAGAAAAAATTGCAGTAGCAGTGGCAAAGTTTATACCGATGATTCTCTTGCAGGTCTTGAAGTTGTTGCCTTAGCATTGCTGCCTCCCTTTGCCACAACTGTAAGTAAAAGTAGCAAATTTATTTATGTAACAATGCATTAGATCAGCATGCCTAATGGGACTAGTCTCTTAAAAAGATTAACAAGTAGCATATGTTGAAGACACCACTTAAACTTACAGGTTAAATGCTTTTTTTGGTCACTGAACGTTATATCAACTTACAAGTGAGTCGCTCAACCGTTTTTTTTTACAGTCAACTCACTATACTTTTGTTTACTTACAAACCGTTAGAAAATCATGTTGACTTAAAATGAAAATACACATAAGCGGTTGAGTTGTAAAAAAAAAGCTTATGTGTCAAAGATTATCCTACGTGGCCTAAATTATGTGGATTTGGAGGGAAAAATTTATGAAGAAAATGAAAAAAATATTTTAAAGTATAATATAAATTAGAAAATTTAAGCCAAAAAAAACAAAAAAAATAAAAAATATATTTAATTATTTTTGTAATTAATATCAAATGATTTTTTATTTAATCAAGTGATAGATAAATATAATTAAGGAATTTATAAAACATAAAAACTAAAAATATGCTAATTAAAATTAAGGGGAATATGAAAGAATTTTTTAAAAATAAAATTAAATCAAAAAATTTAAGAAAAAAACGTGGGAAAAAAATATTTTTTTACTTATTTTTGTAATTAATTGAAAATAATTTTTTAGGTAAGACTTAAATATTATAGGCCCTGAAATAAATTATTTCATACCCATCTTCGGTCTGGTCTCCAAAAAGTCCTCCCCACCAATTGAGTAATACATATATACTACCACTCTCTCCATCTGGGGATTTTCAATTCATCGTGGATCTTAGTCTGTGCAACAATACGACAAAGCCTTCTTTCTCTCTCCTCTTCCGATTATCCGTCTCTCTGAATCGATATCTATCGAATATGAATATACAGATTCATTTTCATCATATATAATCAATTAGATCTCTGTATCAATTTGTTAGTTTTGTATCTAATTGATGGCTTCTCCTGGAACTCCGAATCAACCAGGCGGAGGACCCCCTTTTGATATGCACAAATTCTTCAACCCTCTTTCGTAAAACCTTAATCCCAATTTGAATTTGAGTTCTCCTTTTCCACCACTTTCTGCTTTTGATCCTCCACCGCCTTCGGCTTCTTATCCTCCACCCGAATGGAAATCTTTCCCTTCCCTTTATTATAGTCATGTTTGTGTTGTTGGTAGAATAGAGTATATGGTTTGTGTATGCATATATCTATATACGTATATATGTGTGTATGTGTATGTATATATAAATACACCCAAGAACAGAACTCAAGCTGAAATTCAAATAAAAAGATTCTATATAACCCAAGAATGCATGTATATAATGTCAAAATAAATTTATAAATATAAGAATTGTAAAAACAAATTTATAATTATGTATGTATAAAAAATCAATAAGAATTGATTCGTAATTTTAGTATATTTTATTTTTATAATTTTTTAAATAATTATAGTCGTTACTAATTATTTAGAAAATCACAAAAAATAAGTAAATTTTATTTTTTTTTCCATTTTTTTCTGACGTTTCTGATTTTATTTTATTTTAAAAAAAATTTCTTTTATTTCCACTCAAGAGTGGCTACATCCCCTACGATTGTCGAGTCCATTATTGTAGAGTCCCCTCACTCTACCAATAACGATGACCATGCTGAGTTTAAGAAATTCTATGCTAATCCGACAATGTTGAATGACATTTCTTCATCATTCAACAACGATTGGTACTCAACGATTTATCATATTCTCACTGCCTTTGAGAGTCTGTTCAAGAGTGAGAATCGTAAAGTCCAACCAGATGTTCAGCAGGAGGCTGACCAAACAGCTGATCAGACGGAGAATGAACAACCTGATGCCAGATCGTCTCAAGAGCAAGAGTTGCTAAAGAACTCTGAAGAATTGATTGAGGATATCTCTTTCATTGGTGCAGAAGTCAAGGACATGTCAACAGGAGAAGACAATGAGCTATCCAAAAGGCTTCAAGCCAGACTCTCAGACATATCCCTCAAGCTTCAACTAAGGGATCAAGTTTTTCTGAAGGCTATGAATGATCAGAAGGAAGAAGCTCTACGAGTTCAGAAGGCAAATGAAGAGCAAATTATATCTCTCTCTGACAAGATTGACAATCTGAATTAGTCTTTTTCCCTACAACTTGAGCTAAGCCAATAAGAACTCAAGATTGAGGTTGGTAACTCATCTCACTTGATGGAGCATCTTATTTCAAACGTGGAGCAACTCTCACAAGTGATTAATGACAAAAAGGGGGAGAAAAAGAGACATAGAAAGAGGCACTCAAGGAGGAGTAAGGAGAAAATAATGAAAGCAGAGTCATTATCTAAGGGGGAGCCAAATGATGATGATCCCATGAACACAGAGTCTGAGGGGGAGCCAGACAAAGAAGAAGAGCATGCACCAGAACCACACCTAGAGCAAGATGAAACAATGGAGAATGAATCTGAAGGGGAGCAAAGAAAAGAAGAAAAAGAAGAAAAAGATAGATGAGTAGCAGAGTAGTTGATCAACAGACATCTTGGAGACACACATGGAGCCAAAAAGGTAAATCTATCTAGTTAGGTATGTTCTAGATCCAGGATGTAAAGTATCAGTTTATGTAATTTCATATTATCATCAATGACATTCATGCTTATCTGTTTTAGAAATACAGTTGCCCACTGTATATAAGATTCATTCATCTCATGCATATGCACCAATTGTTTGCCATAATCAAATAGGGGGAGATTGTTAAGAATGTACATGAGAATGTTATTCCTATTTATATATGATTTGATTATGATATAAATGAATGAATATGCAAGTATGCTAGCATTTAGGAAAGCTGTAAAGTTTTTTGATAAATAATAGGAATATATGTACAAGGACTTAGAATGAATTGATCAAATATGTTAGGTTGATCCTACATAAGTAAAACATCTTTGTAAAGTCCTTCAAAAGAAATGATGTACAAGGACTATAAATATAGAAAGATCAAGCTTGTTAGGTTGATCTTATAATGTAATAGATAGGCATGTCTGATCGTCGAACACTGCACCAACATCGTAGTTTGCCAGGAGAGTCAAGAAAAACTCGAGAACTATCAAGGCGCAATCTTAGTCTGCAATATAGTAGATCTCGGAGTTCGTAGTCTGTCAGGAAAGACGAGGAAGAATCGTAGTGTGTCGAGAAGAACTTTCTCAGTCGTAGTCTGCTGAGGAAGTCATGTTCAGAATCGTAGAGACAACCTGTCTAAGAGTTGATCGAGCATCTGCCAGAGCCAAGTCAAGAATCGTAGGCCACACTTGAAGTAGTGGAGTCTACTGATCATATCTGAGGCAGAGATCGTAGTCGAGCCATATCAGATGAGGACAAGAAGCATAAAGACCGAAATCGTAGTCTGTCAAGATCTGATCTCGGAGTCGTAGTGTCTGCAAAATCAAAGCTAAATCGTAGTTTGCAGAACTAAGGCTTCAACAGAGGTGCTCACAACGCCAAGGCAGAATCGTAGTCAACACGATTCTCAACAAATGAGCACTCCCAGAATATCCAAAGTATGAAGCCTCACAGTGCGAGTTCAGAAAGATACATTCCACCTGAAGGAAACCAAAGAGCACTCAACGAATGACATGCAAGCTAACAGAAGATCTAAGAACCAACTCAATCAACATCCAGATTGAGTTGTGAAGCCATTCAAGATGAAGTCTTCCACAAGTCGATTAGAAGAAGACTTTAGTAAAAGTGACTGACTAAAGAAAGTCAGCAAGTGCAGTAGCTGTCAAGAGAACATAAGACAACGATCTTGGGATTAACTAGGATCGTAGACGTAGTGTTTGCCAAACAAAGTAGGAACTAATGCAGTTTACATAGAGATACTGACCAACTTATGAATAACAAGACGAAAATGATTAAGCATGAGTCAGACCATTGATGATAAGTGAACGGGAGATCACAAGGAGAAAGAGAGCTGGGCATGCCACAAATCTGATGTGTCTTGCTATTCAGAAGAGGCCAGAACAAGAAGTCAAGCTATCGGTGGGCCTCGAGATCGTGAGGCAAAATGACAAGTATCAAGCATTACTGAAGTGAAGGAAGAGGTGTTCTACATTGAAGATCCAATGAACACTCTTCAGTAGGAGTGTAAACGAGTCGAATCTCAGCGAACATCTTCATGCTCAGATTCGGCTCGACTCGAAAAAATTGAGCTCGAATTAATTTTCGGATTCGATAAGTGATTTATATTTTTGCGCAGATTCAACTCGGATCATTACTCAGACTACTCGCTACTCGTAAGTACTCGACTCGTTTATAAAGCGAGTTACTCATGAGCCTTCAAATCGAGTTTCGAATATGAATCATTTCACTTAAAACTGAACCATTACATACTAAATTTGTTACTTAACTAATATTTATATATAAAAAAATTTCACTTTTATTTATGTATTGAAATATAAATAATGTAATATAAATTGACATTCAATTAATTGATTTATTCAAGTACAAGTTTACACAATTTCATACTACACTTTATAAATTATAAAGATTGATATAAATATCACGTATTTAGCTTACTAGCACGGATCAGATCAATATTCGAATATGATCCATCAAACAAGTATCGAGTATGGTTCGAGAAAAAATGAAATACTCGAACCCTAATATGAGCGAACACTGGTATGCTCGAATTCGACTCGTGTATCATTAAACAGAAAACGAGTATGGATCAGATTCGACTCGGATCAACTTCGAATTCGAGCTTTGGATCATATTTTCGAGCCGATCTCGAGTCGAGTACCAAACTACTTGGCTCGATTTACACCCCTACTCTTCAGAATCGTAGTGTTGTCTCAACCAGTCAATGAGCAACATTCAACAAGACACTACGATCAGGTCCAAGAACATCTGCATCAGAATCGTAGAGTTCGGTCATCAGAAGATTAAAGCATTGACAACGGTTTAATCTGAAGACTGATATTCGAACGTTGCGAATTGAGAGCATTGATGCAAAAGGACAATTTCTTATATTATGATCGAGAAGTCAGAAAGAGGAAATAAAGGTGACTACCAGCCTGACACGGAAAAGTGACAACTATGAAATTTGTAGGTAAGGTAGAAAGGCTAACGTGTCACTAAAAGTCGTAAAGGAGTCATCACGTCATATTAAGCAGTTTGCACCAAATAACTTGAGATCTGCGAAGCAATTCAAATAGCTCCCAACGGCTATATTCTAACGGGAAGATTGTGAAGGAGTATAAATCAGCTAGAGTTTCAAAGATCAAAGGGTTGCTGAGGAGAAAAATCGTTTGAGTTGTTGGAATGTTATATTGTTGACTCTACGAGTTCCACAAGTCTCAGTGGCAGTGAGATTACGAAGGTGGAAGTGAAGCAGATTTGGAGAAGGACTTGAACATACTAAAGCTTCACTCAACAAGGATGAGAATGCCACCGAAAATGGTCGCTGTCGAGAGAGGAGAAGGCCAAGAAGATAGCATTCAGAAAAGTGGCAGAGCACAAAGAAGATCCAGAGAGCCACTCTACGAATCACCATGAACTAAAAGTTGAAACAGAACATATGCAGAACCATGTTTGCATACCATTCAAGAAGGGTTTAAGGAATGCTAAGTGCCAGACGAAGTCTACCAAAAGTTCAAAGACTTGGTAAACATAAATGGTGATGGTGCACAGCTGACATCGGATGAAGATGAGATGAACGAAGATGAAGATTGCACTGAGAGAAAAAGTGGTCCAAACTCACGCGAGAATGTAAAGAGGACCACGTCGCTAAGTACAAAAGATGTTCAAGCTTCAAGACATCTTAGTAGCAAAGCACCAACAACGACTACAACAACAACAAAGAGCGGGGTAGAAGGGTCCTTGTCCGAGGACTAAACTAGAGTTCAAGGCATGTAGGCCTTGAAGAGTTCTTAGTGAATTGGAGTTCCAAGCTTTCTTTGGCTTGAAGAGTTCTTAGTGAACTAAAGTTTCAAGGTCATTGCTTTGGCCTTGAAGGAATCTTAGTGATTGAGGTGATGCCCTTCCTTAGTGGATTTCACCTTGTTGAAGCGAGAAGAGTGGATTAAGAGCTTGAGTCTCTGAACCACTTAAAATTCCTTGTGTCTCTTACATTCAGTTATTTACTTTTTGTCAGTTACATTATGTACCTAACGCTGTAAATGATATGTATGTATTAACTACTTACAATTAAACTAACTCCACGATCAATGTATGAATGCTTATGAATATATCAATGAAGGGGATATTTACTTATTCCATTGCGCTTGAAAAGATTCTTATGTTTATCATATGTAATTCATTAGCAATACAAAATAAACAGGAAAAGTATTTGAAATCAAAAAGGATTTATTGAACCCCCCATTCTAGATCTATTGTGTGCCTACTGGGAACTAACAAATTGGTATTTCTTCATAATAATTATACACAAGAACCCTTTGAGAGAGAATGAAATGCATAGGGGACCATCCTTTTGTTGCGACATGGCGCATGCTCCTCAGATTTACAAATTCGTAGGGGGTACCTCGGGCACTACTTAGTTGACTGACAATGACAAAGGCTTGTGAACTAAGCCTTGGCTAATTTTTTTTTCGTTATATCCTTTTGAAATTGGGTTGATGTTTAGTGTATTGTACCTACCGTGGGAACAAAATCGAAAAGAATGCTCCACTTTTGGTAAATCCAAGTCCATGGCCTATTTCGGGTTCACTCGGAGCTTTGGCAACCACCGTAGAAGGGGTGATGAAAGGGTCAACATTCAAAGAAATAATATTTACTGTTGGAAATCCAATGCTTGGCCAATTTTTGGCATCAAATCTATTTTCTTGGAGAATGACAGTGTCTTGCACAATAAATAGGCTAGCTTCGAAAAGAAGGCAACCAAGAGAAACATCAAAGAAAAAGCTCGCACGTAACTTAGCGAAACCAAGCAAGCGCCAAGGAAGTAAACTACCTTTTAGATGTTGTTCAAGACATTTCTCTAAGATAAACCTGGTCATAGAAAAGGATGAGTGGCAAGGGTTGAGTTCATAATACGGTCACTAGGGCGTTGTTAATAGAATGAGTTTTTCATTAAATACATATTAATGGTAGTCCTTCTTGCTAGAAGAATAGGAATGGGGCAGTGTACTTTGGGAAGCGGAGCTGCTATTATCGCCTAGATCCCTAATCTAATGCAACAACAGGTTCGGACCGTAGGAACCGTAGCATGAGGGAACGTCTAATCCTTTTGTTGACGCATGCTGGTTTGATCGTACACAGAAGGCTTGAAGACCCCTGGTTCTGGAAGGTGCATGAGTTTGAGTGCTATGTTGAATCTGGAAGGTGCATGAGTTTGAGTGCACGTGAGGCATTAGTTGGTCCTAGGATTTAATATTCCATTATGTAAATTCCTTACGCAAAGGGCGCGGTAAACCTTTCTTTGAATGGTGGTATTGACTTGCTCTTTCTAGCGCTCTAGTCTGTAAAAAATGATGACCGAAGAACCGCAAGAAGAGTTAGTATAAATGGGGTTTAACCTTCCAGCGGGATTAGAAAAGGTTGTATTAAAGTTTTGATCGGTTAATAACATATTAATTATCCCTGCCAATACTGAAAGTGATAATAAAAGTGGGAATGCTGTCATTGGAATGGATCACACAAATAGGGGTGATCTATGCATAGTCATTCTAGGTCCACGAGTGTTGGAGATAATTGTTATATAATTGATAAAACCTAAAATGGATCAAACACCAAATAGATGAGGACTAGAAATTGTTGAATCAACTACTCCTCCAGAATGGCTGGTAACCCTACTTAAGGGCGGATAGACAGTCCACTCAATGTCGTAACCCACTTCTACCCAGGTTGGGCTTAATAGGAGCAAGAGACTTGGTGACAACAACCATAATGAAATATTATTTAATCGTGAAAATGTCATGTCAGCCCCATCTATCAGAATTGGAACAGACTAATTACCAGATCCACCTATCATCACTGGCATTACCATAAAAAAGATCATTAAAAAAGAGCAAGCCGTTATTAAAACATTATACAGTTAATAATTCCCACCTAGAATTTGATAATCGGGTCGTGCTAATTCCATACGAGTCAATACTGAGAAGCATGTGCCTATCACTGAAGCAATGTCACCAAAGATGAAATATAGTTCCTTTATCTTTGTGGTTAGTGGAGAACATCCATCAGAATGGATTTGTCGACAAATTGAGATTATTTCGTTTCCTAAAGAACATCCTTTGGGGTGTACTTAATTGCCCGATTCTACTTTCTCCAACTATTCTATTGCCAGAGATGTAATTGAAAAATGGTAGTTGGTGGAATGCTACTCACAGTTTCAAGTTGATCTAAGAACATGGTTTTCCCATCTCCGTGTTTCATTTTTTCTTATTCCTTTATGCCTTTCAATAGTTTTTATTTATTTATATTTATTTTATTTTATTATTATTTTTTTCTTCCAGCAGGAATCTAAGCTTTGTAATTCCATGCAAAGTAACATTTTGTTCCATGCTTAGTCTACTCAAGTCAGGTGTACATTTTTGAAGAAACCCTTCCTCGAGTCAGTTTTGCCATCTTTGTGTTTCACTTTTTCTTATTTCTTTGGGTCTTTTAATAGATGATATTTTATTTTTCTTTCAGCAGGAAATAGGAATCTAAGCTTTGTAATTCCATGCGCAGCCTTTTTGTTTCATTCTTAGTCTACTCAAGTCAGATGTACATTTTGAAGAAACCCTTCCTCAATTGGTATTTCTACATGAAAATTAGACACGAGAAAAGATTGTGTTTCAAAACTATTTCAAATGCTACTAAGAGTTTCAAGCTGATATCTTTTTTCTTTGTCTAAGAACGCCATAAAAAAAAATTCGTTTTGGAGACCTTTCTGAAGTTTGAGTCCCCATAGAATTGGTGAAAATTAATAGAGTTTGATATCTTTTTTTTCTAAGAATAAAAATCTCTATTCCGGTATGCTTTTGCTTGCCATCTCGTCACGAGAATCCTTGTTTTACTCTAGTTAGATGAAACTTAGTTCCTTGAAATGAGATCGTCTTTTACACAAAAGGTTCATCTTCATCCTCAACCTTATTGACATGGGTTTTATGATTTTGTCATTTTATTAGTAAATACCCAATTTTATGCCTAGTTATTTGGAATTATAGTCAGACTTGAATGGTGGACATGCTAACATATGCTGTTCTATTTCTCCACATATCCTGGATGTTCTTTTGGGTAGTAATTAGGCAACTCAGGAACAAAATATATGCTACTTTTTGTTAATCTTGTCACTAGATAAAAAGTCAAACATAACTTATAAACATGGTTCAAGTTCTTCACTAGATAAAAAGTCAAACATAACTTGTAAACATGGTTCAAAGTTTTGGCGTATCGTCAGATATTTTGGCGTATCGGAGCGGTTTCGGCCCTTGTCGAACCACAACATTGACCGAGTCGAAAAACAATGATTATCCACGTAAAGGGTATGTTTCGGGGAAATTTTGGCGTATTGGTGAAGCGGAGCGGTTTCATACCAAATAGCGGAGATATTTTGGCGTAAAGGAGGTAAACACCACATAAAAAAAATGTACCTAATTGCATTTTCATTAGCACCTTACTTGATATTAAAAGATAAAATAAAACTAGTGTTCATGTTAATACAACTTATAAAATTATACTTAAACTACTTAGCAAAAAAATAATTTTACATATTATATAATACCTAGGTTAACTAGAGCTTAAAAAAAATTGTAGCCATTTTATTTGGAAATAAAAAATATATATTTTATACATTAATTACTACCTAGTTAAGTATAACTTGAAAATATTTTAATTATTTACTATTCAATTTTTATGTAATGTAGCATTACATACATCTGCGAGATCTTTTTTATCATTTGGACAAGGCTATGTGTACTAGATAGTTTTTTTGTGAACTTAATTGATCCATCTTCTTGTTCTTATTATTTAGAACTTTTTCATTATTTCTCTTAACTAGTGTAATGGTGTGTATTGTCTGAAAGCGATTCCAAGTAAAAAAATTACCTTTCAAAATATAAGCCGCTACCGTGACTTTGAACCATGCTTGCAAATGACATAAAGGTCAGATAAATTTTTAGCACCTAAATCAAAATATAGTTGTATAATTTATATCTCGGGCAAAGTAAGCCAAAAAGAACCTTATATTTTTACTTATGCTATTTAACAACCACAAACAAAGTTTTGTGTGCGCGTGCACTAGACAAGGACTCTTAACAATAAATCTATTTCTGTTGGTTTACCTTCAGTTAGTACTAACTAGTGTACCTTTAAATTTTAGCCACTTTATTGTTTGAAACATTTGAGTTAAAAGACAATATTTTGCTATGCAATCCTCCACGATGTTCTTTTTACTAGCTAGGGATGTTTGTGACAATTCCATTAAATAGTTTAATTATTGAGGAAAGTGAATTAAGACATTAAGATAGCGATGATGTAACTTTTATTCATTTATTTTAGATGAAGCAGAGTGAAGATATAATTTTCTGTCTTCAAAATGTCAGGTATAAAAATATGTATATTTATATGGAAATCCATTCGTGGCAAGTGGCAACCGGTTTGCCACGGACACTATTTTAAGAATCAAATCGTTAGTCGTTCATCATGATATCCAAGGACTGGGAGTGGAGTCTACTTAGTCCCTGCCGCTAGGAATAGCGGCAACATACTCTTTCTAGCGGCCCTAGAAATTAACTATATACCCTCCGTGTAATCTGTTTCTTACTGCTAGGAGGAGTAGTGACCTGGAAAAATTACAACATTACCCTCACTTAATTCTTCATCGTCGCTAGAGCCTTTAGCAGCACGTTATTTCAGATCTACCCAGTCGTTGGGTTTTAGTCTTTTTTGGTTGTTGGGTTGCCGAGAAAAAGAGAGAAAGGAGAAAGAAAGGAGGAAAGTCTTGCCGCTAGTAACAACAAATTGCAAGGATTTTTAGCCACTACTTAGCGGTGCAACCACATAGAATTGTTGTAAGATTATTTTTAAAAATAAATAAATATTGTGCTCTATTTTGAAAAAATTCTTGTAGGCAAATATATGCATGTGAACTTTTAGAGAAAATTAACAACCATGTTTGTGTATACATATATGCATGTGAGTTTTGGTGAAAATTAGTGAGTTTTGTTTTTAGGTAAATATATGCATGTTATTATGTGGTGAAATAATGAGTATATAAAATTTGAAAATTTGTTTCTTGTTAAATTGTTGTTAACCGGTTACTACGGATGGGTTCCCTATATATATATATATATACATATGTTGAAGTTTTATGCCTTTTTCGAAAATGCCCTTCAACTTTTAATATAATTCCTATTTTGTCTTTTTTATATTAATTTTTTTTAATCTTACTATTAAGTCCATATTTTATACAATTTTTATTTTACTCCACATAATTTACACACGCATCGCGTGTGCCACCGAGTACTAGTATATATATATATATATATGGGAGTGATCAATACTTTGAATGGAAGCCTATAGCCTTCTAACCCATCTTATACCATTCAAAACAAAATTGAATGCCCTAAGATTAGGCATGTCCACACAATTATTTTAAGGACGTCTACAAATTATTATGCGGATAGGGTCCCACTGATTAAAACACAAAATTACCCATCGTTAGTAAATATTCACCCATCCACAATCTATTGTGCGGACGCAAGTAAAAGCGGCTGAAAGTTTGTCCCTTAATATACGTACGTTCGCACAATAGTTGTGCGGACGTGATAAACTTTTTTCACCTCTGTGACTTCAATTTTGAATCAACATAATCACTTCTCAATAATGAAAATAATGTGCACTTCTCAAATTTTGAATCAACATCATCACTTCTCAGTAATGAGTACTCAATTCCTTATCAAAACACTCGAACTACATGGGCATGGGCATGGGCATGGGCATGGCAGGCTCCCTCCATTTGAATTTATTTGTTGCAGCTTTGACATGTGTACCTGGTTTTCTCCATTGCCCTTCTTAGTAACCCACCCATTCCATTCAATTCCTTATCTGAATTGCTATTGCAGGGTGTGATCACCTTCCAAAGGATATTCCCAATGGTATAACTCGAGGACAGAGGTGGCACCATCCTTCGCCCCAAGTCCAAAGGAGGTTTACTTCCGCTAACCAATTGACAATTACCTTTGCTGCCTTTGATTAGTATTTCTTGGGGTTGGGTGTGTAGATATTTCAATTTCAATTTCAAATTGAAACAGATATTGAGATATATCCCATTAATGGTCGGAAGTCTGATGCTTAAACAGTCCGCACAGTTATTATGCGGATTGACTATTTTTCAAAAAAAGGCATTTAGGTCCTTTTCTTTCATGGGCCTTCGCCCACAATATAGTTTGTACATCCTCAATATTATTGTGTGGACGGGGTTAGACTTAAATCTTTAATGATCGGTTTTAGATGAGTTGGATGGTTAATGTTCTTGGTCCAACTTTGAACCTGGATCACTATATAAGTATATAGTGCATGATCCATAATCATAACTAGTTGGTAGTCGATGTCCAATATATAATATGTCAGACGATTTTTTTTCCCACTTATTCGTCATACTGTATGTCAAAGGGCTAGTGTATAATATTGTCTGACAAATTATATGCCGAATATTGGCTAGCAACTAACTGCAACTATGGATGATCCATAGCCACAGCTAGTTGGTATTGGTAGCCAAACATTTACATATGTCGGGCGATTTTAATTCACTTTTCCAAACGGCTCATGTAAAATATCTTTTGTCATATTATATGTCAGACATTGACTAGCAACTAACTGTGTCTACGGATAATTCACCTATATATTGTTTGGGAGTTAGTTTACTTTACCTACCATACGAACACCCACAGAGTGGTAGGAGTAATTAAGCTGCTTAATCCATTGCTTTAAGCATCTTACTATTCCTGTTTATACCTTGATACAAGCTGGTATTTTGAGATTTGAAATGCTCCAAAAATAGGAGTTTATGGATCCTAGCATTAAAAAGCCTAGTTTATAAAGCATAATTAATAGTTACACGCTTGAAACAGGGAATAAAATTCAGAAATGCCTTTTCTTAAACAAAAGAATGGTGGAGGACTAGGTATTAAAGAGTACCTTGACCTCAGAAGTTTGGTTTGCCAGTGGGTTATGTTCCTCTTTGGCTTTGTTGTACCGATCAATCACCGACTTCATGCTGCTAGAAGAAGCATTAAATACTGTCAGGCTACCATGAGTCTTGTACATTATTTGTTTAAAATTTGTGCATGGATCATGGATGTCTAGCATTGGTCATTATGAAGAAATGTTGATATAATACAACATCTTATTGATCCTTTGGAAATGATTTCTTTCTTTGTTTTTTCTTTCTGTTTCTTGACACTTGATGTTAAGGTGCACTTGTGAAGGAAGTTTTTTCATTGTTTCAACTGACAAACTTGTTTTGGCGTGGACTTGAAATGTAAAAGTAGACGTGTATAAAGAATCTGTACTTGGTGGTACATGTAGATTGCTAGTTTAATTCCCTCTCCCTCTCTTTGCAAGAAGGGGGGAAAATGGTGTAATTAGCTGCTTATTGATGATCTGGAGCAGGATTTACCCAAATACGAATATTTTGCCAATTTTCTTTACCCTAGATTAAGCTAGTTGAACGTTCAGGTCACTATGATCACATAAACTGAACACATGGATTTTTTTTAAGTTGTATGTATGTATGGATGTGTAAAGTATATCACTAGCAAATGGTTATTGTTCTTAGTGATTTCTGTGATTTTTTCCATCCCATATGATAGTTATGACGATTTTATATAACTCGTATTGTCATAGAAAATCCAAGTTAGTAATGAATGGCTTCATATAATAACTCCCTCCCTCCCAAATTAAATGTCAAGTTTCAACTTTTTTTTGGGGTTCAAATTGACCAATTTTTGAACTAATGATTAAGCATATATAAATATATGTTTTAAATTTTTATATAAATATATGTTTTAAATTATAAAAACTGGGGTTGGTAGTAAATTTTATATACTTTCGTTTTGTTATAATTTCATCATCTATATTTTAGCATAAAAATGGTACATAATTTTTTTTTAAATAGTAAGTGCAGGTCAAAGGTATAGAGTACGGTAGATAGGTTTCTTCTTCAATATGTTGCTTTTTAAAAAAGTTAAAATTAGTTGAGAGATAGATAAAATTAATTAAGTTGTTTTTAAGTATAATGTCATTGCTTTTTTGACACCCTCGAGGCGTTCATTAATTTTCTAAAATTTTCTTTAGTTTTTGAATAATATTCTAGGTTTATTCATGTGATTATTATTTTATATTTTTGAATTTTTTTTTAGATTGTCGATTTTAGTTTTTTTTTTTTTGTTGTTAAATTTGATCTTAACCCTTGGCCTTCTCTAATGTAATAGATTAGGAATAACAACAAAAATTGAGAGATTTTAAATACTATTTTCATTTGTAATAGTGCTCATATACGATTTAAATCTCTTTCTTCCTCATTTCCATTCCATTTTTCTTAACTAAAGAAAGTAACAAATTGCTAGTCAAGTTATTCCTTATAGCTTCTTTGGCCATTCAATTAACCATCCAATCGTATGGATGTAAATATGCAATATGAGATTTTTTTAAAATTTTATTTGATTTGATATTATTAGGTATTATAGTCATGTAAATAAGTATATTTTTTCGATGGTACGTATTAAGAATTCAGAAGTGTAATGTCTTTGTAGAATACAGAAACATTTCTAAGAGTACAAGTTACTTTTTTCTTGAGAACATTTTAAGAGTACTAGCCGGGTTATCTTGGTAATTAAACTCGTTTCGACCGATAAAAATAGAAAACAGTCGGAATCCGGTTCAGTTCTAACAAAAAAATTATTTTTGGTCAAAACGCGGTAACCGGGTCACCGGTTTGCTACTTTTTTTGTTGTTGCTAATTTAAGCCTTTTTGAATTTGATTGAATGTATCATTAATTAAGTTTTGAGTTATGATTATGATTTAATATCTTTTTTTATATAAATTTAATACTTATTTAAATTGTATAAAGTAAACATTGTACAAATAGATAGTTTTTTTTTTACCGAATTTGATTGAATGTATCATAGAGATGTTTATTATTTGTGTTTGATTTTATTACTATTAGTCTTGAGTTTTGAGTTATGATCATGATTTACTATCTTTCTTTTTATATAAATTTAGTATTTATTTGAATTGTATAAAGTAAACATAGGTTTCATTTTTTTTGTAGATAAATTGATTGATTTTACATATTTATTAAATATTATATATAATATATATTAATTAATATATTTAATTGTTTATTATTTATTACATATTAATAACGTTATTGGGTCAATAACACTTAATAACTTTTCCGGTTGGATAACCGATCCGGATCCTCTGAGGATTTCTCTGTGAGAATTTTGAGGTTGACAACACATTAAAAATGAGATCCAATGGTTCACAACTCATTTCCTTGTCTGTGTATCAAAATGACGTCGTTTTGACATGATTTTTTGTACAAGTTGACTTCGTTTGTTTGCTAATTCTTGTTAGTTATGAGCGGCGTGACTTTTTTCATGATTGTAATGGGTTGAGTGTTAATCCAGTTGGGACGTTTTATTAATCATTTTTTTGGAGCTTTGGAATCGATAGGGTTATTAATCTTTGTATCTTTGTCAAAGACTAATAATATTATTCTTAGCTCTTCACAAAAATAAATCCAACGAACAATTTTTATCCTATTAAAAAAATTTAGTTTCCATTGTGATTCTTTAAGCCAATTGAAAAAATTTAAAGAAAAAAAAATTGGGGTAAACAAATCTAGGAAAAATTTGAATAAAGAGAAAAAAAACAATAGAAATTTGGCTAATCCTAAACATTGGCGTGCTCTGAGAAAAACAAGAAACGAAGCAAAGAAGGAAAGGAGAAGAAAACGGAAAAACGAAGTAACGGCGTTTGGTGGCTTTCAATTTTCTGTCAATTTTAAAAAAAAATTCTTATCAAAACAACGTCCTTTTGATACACAAACAAGGAAAAGAGTTATGAACCATTGGATCTTCTTTTTGCTGTGTTGTCAACCTCACAATAAAACTCTCACAAAATCCTTAGAAAAATTCTCATAGAGGATCCGGATCCGTCTTATACTAGTATCAACTCCCACTTGGAAGTAGTAGCGAAGCCACATGGAGTGATATGGGGTCAATCGCCCCCACTGGGAAAAAAAATTATTTTATAATGTAAGGTAAATTTTAAAATTTTTAAGTATTATATATAAATTGACCCTACTAAAATTTTATAAATTTTCTATTATACAGGGTCAAATTAAAAATTTATAACTTTGTCAATCAAATTTTAATCACATATGACTCGTATTCTCTTAATATATGTCTCTCTATAATATTTTAAACTAAATAATAATCTAATTTATATTATTTTTAAAAATAAATAATGAATTACTTACTTATGAACAATTGTGATTAAAAAAGTCTAGTATGAGTCAATATAGTGTATATATATATATATTCAAAAGTATAAAATATTAAAAAAAAATTTAAGTATTTGCCTCGAATTCCAAATTTAACTTATTTATAACTCGATAATAATTTCGATCCACTGACACAAAATCACGGCTTCGCCACTGCTTGGAAGTTATGAAGAGGCAGTAGTAGCCAATAATAGTAGAATGGAGCTTTATATACATACAATCAACACACATTATTTCCATGTGAGATTGGGCGTACACAATTTCTTTTGACTTGATTTTGTGATGTTCCGTAAAGCATACAATCAAGTATAGAAAAAATTTCAAACTCGTCACACCTGGATCTAAATCGGAGTCCTGCTTGGTCCACTAAGTCATGACAAATTATTGAATTCCTAAAGTGTTTTTTTTCTTAAAAAAATAATATATAGTAACATTAAATAAAATTCAATAGTTATTCAATGAAGAGCATGATGATGAGTTTAAAGAAATTTCAAAAAAGTGCTAAAGGTGAAATTAAGATAAAGTGAAGATGATAATTAATTTAGTTTTTAATTATGCATGCTAATGTTCTAATTAATGACTAAGGATAATTATGATTATTAAAATGGATGTTGAATTCTAATATATATTTACATGCACAATTAAGCTTAATAAGTCGATCAGGTAAGCTTAAAAATGACTTATCGCGATAATATTTATAATTTCTTTCAAATGATGATGATGTTATAATTACAATATGTCATTTTAATTTGGAATAAGATGAAGAAAAAAGGGATATAATGCATTTGAGAAGTCATATGTTAATCAAGAAAAAAGGGCTCTGACGACGGATGATGGGGATAGACATACTATATTAATCTACCAAATATATAAAGAGAAAGTGAAGATAAATGTGTTAAAACTATTTGTCTCAAAGTTAGTTTAATGATGGATAGTATTGCTAGAAATCCTTGAATATGTGTGTTATGTCTCGTGTAACAATAGTTAATTCATGAGAATATATTATCCTCCACGTGGATATACTTATGCGGGTTAAGAAAATTCCTATACAAAGTTCACAAGAAAAATTAATTAACAAACAAATTTTCAAGATACAAGAAAATCTAATTTATTTATTTGTTAGACAAACATGAAGTAAATCAAGAAGAGTAGTACCTAGTGAAGTTCAAGGATGAGATTGACATATTTGAGAATTTAAGTAGAAGAAGAGAGAATATTAGGAAATTTCTCAAATCCTATGAGAAATATAAGTCTATTGATTATAGAAAGAGTCGGATTTTTAGTAAGAATTTTATTAGAAAATGATTTTTATTCTAAATAAAAATAGTATTTGGGAGGAGTCATATATATTCGCAATAGAAATATTACTAGAATATGACATAAGATCGAGTCCTATATCGACTAATGAAAGGAAATTATAGTGAGAGTAGTAAACTAGTAATGCCGATAAACATGGCGTACTCCTTATGTTCAAATTGGAGTTTATAACTAATTAGTAGACGGCCGGAGAGGGAGTGAGGGAGTTGCTCTGTGAGGGAGAGGGAAATTAAAGAGGCAGAAATGAAATGAGGGGAGCGTAACAGACTGCTAGATTTTAAAAGATAAAATCGACGAAATTCCGTCGGGTTTAGGATAAAATCGACTGAATTCCGTCAGCAGTAACAGGATATTCCGTCGACCGTAGTGTTGGTTCTGGCGGGAGAGTTTGGCGCCATGACGTGCTGTGTTTTCGACAGAAGTCCATCGAAAATGCTTTATGTACGATTGAATTATTCTCGACTGAATAATCAGTCAGAAATAGACTAATCTCAACTGAATATATTATGTCGGAGGTACTTCTGTCGGAGTTAAACCATTTTTTTGTAGTGTAAATGTTTCCTCAAAATGATAGATAGGGCAATTTAAGTGAGAATCTAGATTTAATTTTCAATTCACTTATTGGGTTGTGGGCGAAGAGGAATTTAAACCCTCGACACGATGGTTCGAAGCCACATGCTCTAATAATTCTCTGACTTACATGTCCCACTACGTGTTTGCAATTTAATTATTGAAAACAATCAAAGTTTAAAATACCCTAGAGAACTAGAGAATTGAATAGGATATAACTAATTATTGTGTTGGTGTGAGAGATATTTTTTTTGTTTTTATTTTTTTCTAAAAGAGTAGTTGTGATGTTGAGTTTGTGGGAGTTAAGTCGACACAAATAAAATAATAAAGTAAAAATATATATAATAAGAAAAGATTTAACGTGATTTGAATGAACTAATTCACAAATATTTTCACTATATATTAATCTCAACGCTATAACTTTTTGCAAGAAGAAAAGTAACAAAATTTTTCTTCCAATATTACAACTTTTTTTACACAAAATATAAAAATTACAAAAAATAAAATCCTTTATTTCACACAAACCCAAAAATCTATTTACACCTTCTCTCATCAATAATTTTACATATTTTTTTGTTGTATTACACTTCAACACCTAATCATAAGGCGACATTACTAGCTATATCGAGATTTCTTTTTCTTATTCAAAAAAAGAATATGATATAATAATAGTAATATTTTATTTATAAAAAAAACTTATTCCAAAAACATTTCTACTAAAAATAAGATATTGACTTTCAAAATTAATAGGATTTGAGTTATTAATAATTCATCTCTTGATTCGCATTACATTTAGATCTGTCATCATTATAACAGTTACTCACTCTACTCAAATTCTTAATTACTTTGAATTTATCATAATTCATTGTCATTATTATCATTATCTTCAAAAGCATCATCATGCAACTTCATCAGTATCATCTTCATCTTCAACCACATCATCCACATCTTCATTAGCAATAGGCCAGTAACATCATCGTTGTCTTCATCTACATTATCATCTCCATAATCTTTAATTATCATTTAGCGACTCACACATTCACCCTTAATAAGCGCAAATATCTTATTCATCAGTATTATTCACGAAATTTGAGTTTAATTCTTTCAATCTTCACTATCTTTATTTCTCACATGTTTTTAATGATTATTGACCCATATTATTATTGTAGATGACAACCACAGATTACCTACACCAAATGATGAGGATCGATGGAAGCGATTTTTTTATAAATATTATTGTAATATTATTTATAGATAATTTCAATGTAATTAATTTATTTAGTAGAAAAGTTATATATATATATATATATATATATATATATATATATATATATATATATATATAGAGGATGAGTCATATTTTCTCTTATTCACTCGTCATACTTTTTTTTGAGCTGACGGTTTGGTCATACAACTGTCGTCTATACTTTTATGATATATATATGTTGTCCGTCGCTAAAAGTATAGACGACGATTGTATAACCAAACAAGCCGCCTAAAAAGGATGAGAGCAATGGTGAGTAAGATAAAGGATATGCACTTGATCCGACCATATATATATATATATATATATAGGAGAAGGATCTGTCAAGAGTTAGGACGGTGTTAAAATCGGACTTTAAAATTTTTTTTTGCTTTTTTTTAAAACAACTAAAAAAGTTTAATATTTTATGGAAGTGAAATTTTTTACATGTCTGAGTTGTTTTGGGTGTGATTTGGATACATGCTTTTTGTTATTTGTATATATCACATCCAAAAACATCTGTGATATGTAAAATTTTACTTCCATATTTAGTTGTTTTAAAAAAAAAAGCAAAAAAAATAATCCGCATTTTAAGAAAATGCGAGTCGGATAAAGAACCTAATATATATATATATATATATATATATATATATATATATATATCTGGAGAAAGGCTCTAAAGCGAACGGCTTAAAAAACAAATCAAAGACGAACCGTCGTCTTTGGTGTCTATGACGACGGTTCGACCCGTCGCCAAAGACTACATGGCTATAGTGACGGATCGAACCGTCGCCATAGACACCAAAAACAACGGTTCGTCTTTGATTCGCTTCTTTAAGGTTCGGCTTCTAGAGAGAGAGTATATATATATATATATATATATATATATATATATATATATATATATATATATATATATATATATATATAAGTAGAATACTTTAGAATATTAATTATTAAAGATAATAAATAATTACTAGGACCTTATATACTTAATAGGTTATTTAATAGTTTACTTAGCCTACTAGTATTAAGGTTTTTCTTATCTTGTCCAACATATATCATAATAATAGTATCAAAAGCCAAAAGTTTATAATATATTTTTTTATTATAAAAAAAACAGGCCAAAGACCGAATTCTTTCTTATATATATTGGTTGTAAAAAATAATTTGGATTAATAAAATTCTTCCTAATATATTTTAATTTCACTCAATTATTTTTTACTCTAATTTTCTGGTCTCCATCAATTTGTCAACGTTCACTAGAGAGTCAACATCCCATACAAAAACGGATAGTGTCAAATCTATCCCAAAAAATAAACTTTGGCAAAAATACAGTTTGGTATCCCAAAATTTCTAAAATTTTCAATACAGCTCCCAAAGTTTTTTAAAATTTCAAATCAATCTTTGAGGTTTTTGAAAAGTTCAAATCAACCCTCAAAATTGTAATTTGGTCAATTTAACATGGAACTGGATATCCCAAAACTTTGCACAGAGGATTCTTCAAAGCGTGACACTACTTTTTATATTTTTCTTCGTTGTGGAGGAAAACAGTTTAAAATTATCATTGAAGAAGAATGTGCAATCGATATTGTGTCTCCACGTGCGATAGAAAAATTAAAGGTCTTGCACTATTTCTTCGCTAGGTAATTTTATTATTCTTTTTCATGTTACAAAAAGATGTTTAGTTCATATCCAGATGCACATATATTCTAATTTAGTATTGTGCGATGTTATACTCATGAATGTTGCACAAATTTTATTTGGTCAATATTGGATTGCTTAGTTGTGGATCATGAAGAATGCGATATATATACTCTTTTAAACATGAGCATTATACTATATATATATATATATATATATATATATATATATCAAATTAATTTCATTCAAGCCTAATTAAGGAGGAAGTTCAACAAGATGGAGTGAAAGAGTTGAATGAAAAAATTTCGCAACTCAATTACAAGTTATATGATCACTACAAGAAATAGGACTATTTACGACGGAATTAAGGTCGACTGAATGGCTTCGCTCGGGATTAAATTATTGTCGACGGAATATTCAGTCGTTCATAATTCTCTCGAGAATAGTACAACTTCGAAAAACATAGTGTTGACAATGTGCAAGCTCGAAATGATTTTACCACCGGGGTTCTTTGACATCATGGAGCATTTGCCTATTCATCTGCCATATGAACTTAAGCTTGGAGGACCGGTGCAATATCGATGGATGTATCCATTTGAGAGGTAATATCACATACATTGTGCAATATTTGTCATCATTATATTTAACTTATCAGGTAATATAT
Organism: Panax ginseng; assembly: GCA_020205605.1. Classification (NCBI taxonomy): domain Eukaryota; kingdom Viridiplantae; phylum Streptophyta; class Magnoliopsida; order Apiales; family Araliaceae; genus Panax; species Panax ginseng. The sequence goes on from CM035146.1 coordinate 13,986,721, forward strand.
ATCACATACTTTCATATTTCAGGTATATGCGTCGATTAAAGCAGAAAGTAGAGGGTTCTATTCTTTGAACGCTATATCTGAGGAGGAAGAGCTTCATCAACTTACGCTCGTTGTACTTTGACGATGTAGTCGCAACGAAGCATAACCGTCTAAGTCGGAATGAGGTCGGGGATCCGTCTGGTCGTGCTGATGATGAGTTGGTTGTCTCAGGACGAGGAGACGGCTCTTTTGGTCGCATCTCAGGATACTCCCATTAGTAATCTTGTCGGTAGACGAAAGTCTTTGAGATTCTGAGGATACCGACCTAGCTAGTTATCTATTTGCCAGGAGGTATAATATTTGTGTTTATTTTGTGTTTATGAATAAAGTAAACTTGTAATATTATTCATGTTATATTTATTTTTGTAGGCTTTAGCCAGCGTTTGCGTCCAAGAGCCCCCGTGGGACCATCACATACGGGTGTTGGCTTAGATGATGCTTTGTTCCAGCGTGTTATGACTGTGGTGTCGAAGAGGTTTGAGACCGATCAACATTCCATCGTCGAGGACCATTTCGGTAGATTCTCGCCTCCATCGACTTGCGCGTCTGCGTTGTAATTGGTGCCACCGCAGAGAAAGTCTGGTATCCTCCGGGAAGCGATGAGCGCGATACTCGCGATGAGATTATTCGGATGGTGGTTACCTTAGTCGAGGATGCGTTTGGCCGATGTTGAGTCGGTATTTCATTGCTCGCCAGTATATTTCGTTTTAAATACAAATATATATTCTGCATGTTATTTAATTTTCATTTAGTTATCTTTAACTGAATCATATATATGGACTAATGAGTTACATTATATTATATCAACGGGTGTGGAATTGGTGGTGTGAAGCGTGATGACGATGAAGACGATTTTCATACTCAGGGCGTACGACGCCCGTCCGATGATCCTCCTCACACCGGGGGCTCTACTAGCTTGACTTAGTTTACATTCTTTTGTAGTTTAAATTCTTTGTATTTTACATAACTTTTGACGTACATATTGTAGTTTAAACCTTATCATTACTTTGATTTTGTTGCGGTTTGACACTTAGTTTAATTTAGCTTAATGGGATGTTTGTTATAGTTTAGTTTCCCTTAATGGGATCTTTTGTAATTTACCTTAGTTTAATTTACTTTGATTAATGCGGTTTTACATTTCATTACTTTGGTTTGTTGCGGTTATACTAGTAGTAATGAGATATTTTTGACATTTAGCTTAATTTAGCTTGTGTATGTGATGTTGGGAAAACAGGTACAGGTACAAGATGTGGGTTAAATTCCTGGATATTGCAAAAACAAATAAAATATTTAAAAAAAAACAGTATCCTCGACGGAATGGTTGTATTCTCGACGGATATCCGTCGAGGTTAAGGTGTTTCCCATTCTTAGCAGACTGCCACATGGCATACCTATCATCGACCGAATATCCTCGACGGACTAGTTATATAATCGACAAAATTTCGTCGAGTTTAAGGTGTTTTTCCAATTTTATCAGGCTGCCACGTGGCATGCTTAGCATCGACCGAATATCTTCGATAGACACTTTTCGGTCGTGGATATACTAACTCCGACTGAATTGTCGATTCGATAATCGTCAAGTCGACTCTAAGTATTCTAAATGAAAAATCGATGCGGACTTAATTTTCGACGTGTTTATATATTTATCGATTTTCAATAGAATATTCCGTTGCAAATAAGGTTTTCCTCGACGGAATACCCTTATTGTCGACGGAACATTCTGTCGAAAATATCCTTTTTTTGTTGTAGTGGATGAAGATAAAGTTGAAGTTAAGGATATAACCAGCGAGAGCGAGCAGATGCATTCTTAAAGCAACTTGATAATTTATATGAAGAAACCAACGATCAATTCGTTGATTTCGTTATCAACAAGAGCTTTAACAAGATGCAATACAAAGAAGTATACTTCTTATAAAGGTTTTCAGACCCCAGATAGGTCATCGAACCAAAAAGGTACCGGATGAATAGGTCACTGGTCAAATCAGTGGTCGAACTATTATTGACTTAGTGACGTCATTAATATATAAAAATATATATTATTAGTAATTAATAAAATTTTAAAAAATCTCATTTTTTTATGAATTAAAACATAATAAAATTGAGTTACAATATTGGTTAATTTTAATATTAAAACTTTTTGGTATAAAAAAAAATAAACCGATTCACTAGTTCAATTAATCGGTTTTGCCGGTAGAACCGATGGTCAACCGAGTCAACCAATTTTTGACCAAATCAATAAAATCGATCAGTTGAACTGGACGGAGAGCCAACCAATTTTGATTTTTATCGGTTGGACCGGCGGGCCGGTTCGGGTTTAATAACACTTTTCCTTAATTATTGTTTTCTACTTGTCAATATGTCTACAAGGAAGACCAAAATTTCTTGCATGTTTGAAGTTCGGATCGTGGACTGTGGATTCTTTTATACTTTAAAACTCGAGGACGAGTTTTTTTAAAGGAGAGAAGAATGATGAGTATGAAAGTAAAAGAAATTTAATATTATTGGGTTATTATTATATATTATTATTTATGGATGATTTCAATGTAATTAGCTTATTTAGTAGCTAGATAAGATTAGGATATATATTAAGTTATATTAGTAAAATACTCTAGAATATTAATTATTTAAGATAGTAAATAATTACTAGAATTTTATTTTCTTATTTAACTAGGTTGCTTAATATTTTACTTAACCTTCAAGTATTAGGGCTAATTTTCCTATTTTTATATAAACATATGTAACCCATAATTATTATGAATTATTAAATAATTGATATTATTGAATTTTAAGCATCGTGTTTATGTTTGTGGCTTTTAGTCGTATTATCTTTTTTTAATCTCTTTTATTCTTACATCCATCTTAGTCCTAACATAATGAGGTACTAATATATATCTGTACTTTATATTTATACTTTTATTTTGGTCTTTTGTGAATTAAGATATCTAATATATATAATGTAACAACATTCTGAATTTCTGATACCGACTACAAAATCCATTATTAATTGCCAGATCTTAGTATAATTTGCATAAATATATGTCAAACTCAATCAACTTGCTCCATAGAACAAAGATGAAATAAGATTCCATTGTACTCAGCACTAACTAATTGAACTCCTTGAATCAATCATATATAGCATTCATTACTCACTAAACTAGTCAATTACCCTAAATATTGTGAGCTCCCCCTCACTTCATGTAATGTCTTATCGATCTTTAAATTAAATCCATATATTGATGTACTGATCATGATATATATATAGGCTCCAAACCTTGTACCTCCGAGAAAATGGGAGCTTTACTTGCAAAACCTAGAAATTATAAGTACTATTATGCAATTCTAATTAATGAGTAATTCCTAATCCCAAGCTTCTTATATAATTAAGCACATAAACTAACACAAACACAAACATGTAGTTAGTTAGATTATCCAAATTAGCATAACAGCCTACGTATATATTTTGCTGTGATTGAAATTTCTTTAATCCATCCACATTCAATCAGGTATATATATATATACATCAAAATATTGAGAGATGCCACATGATTAATTTCAGGTAAAATTAAAAGTTACTAGTTTGTGTTTAAATTAAAAAATATGCAAAATACGAAAAACACGTGTATTAATATTTAATTCTAGCTAACGATATAGATGAGATTAGAAAATAAGACCTGGTGCTAGCAAATTCGTAAAGCTTTCCGGTGCTAGAGAAGATCATGACTCCAACCTCCGCATCGCATAAGATGGTAAGCTCCTTGGCCTTCTTCAATAATCCATTCCTCCTCTTCGAAAAGGTAACTTGCCTGCTCGTGGAATTATCGATTCTCCTGATCACAATCTTCCCTCTCCCCATTCTCAATTACCTATATATATACATACATATATATATATATATAGAGAGAGAGAGAGAAATAATAATATCAGTATCATCACAAGTGTTTGTGTTAATGTGTGTGAGAGAGAAAAATCCATAACGAGAGAGAATTATTTGAAATATGCAGCGCGTTGTTAGAGAGAAATTTTTGATGAGTGTGTGTTTTGTGTGTGAGAGAGAATCGAAATGAAGAAAATGGAGCTACTACTAGAAATTAAACTGTTCAACAATTCTTTTTTAAATAAAACTGTTTTAGAGAGAGAAAAAGAGGAGAGAGAAATAAGAAACTTACTTTGATGGTGGTTTTGATGGAGACAAAAGCCAAAAGGAGCTAGGGAGTAGCGGAAGTCTGTCTGTTTATGGATTGTACGAGGAAAGTCTATCTGTTTAAGGATTATATTTGATGAGAAGAGAGATGAAGTTTGTTTTTGAAACCGGTAATATACTAAAACCACTAGTGGTTTTTGTGGATATTGTGTGCTAAACCGCTAAACAGATGTGTACTATAATTGGTTGGTTTTTAGCCGTATAGATCATAGACGCGTGCGCTCTGGGTATTTTAATAACCTACTTCCCTTTTCGGAAATTTCCTTCTTTTGATGTTATGTGGACGGTTATGTCCTCCTTGTTTTAGTACTTTTTTTTTGTTTTGATTTTTTGAAACATTAGAACTATGTTTATTGACTATTGGGGCTTTCGATCCATTTTGAAGTTAAAATAAACTCCTCCGTCATTTAAAAAAATAGATGCGGTTAGCATAAATTTTGTTTTATGATAAGTTGATTAATTGATTAATAGAATATTAGTACGTACAGTATTTTATTGGTCAATTAATCAACTTACTCAAAAATAAACTTTATGCTAATTGTAAGACCCCAACTTTTATGAATAAAAATAAATTTTCTATAAATATCACTTTTGAATATTATGGAATGAATTTGATATAATGTTATAGTTGTGGGTAATATTTATAAATTTTGCAAAGTACGCAAGTTGTTATATAATATTCGATTGGTCGGAGAATATTCGTTTTAACATGGAATATTCGTACAACGACACAATCATTGGTGGACCCCACAACAGAATTATTGTCGGATTGAGAAAACGATAAAATTATCTTTTTATAAAATAACGACGAAAGTTTTACTGAATTAACAATCTTTGTTGGAATATCGGTGGTTAAAATACGATGTCTGGCGTTGTTGCGCGATTAGCACGGTGGTATTGCACGGTATTTTTGAATTATTGATTCTTATGTAAGAAGGTCTTTACTCAATAATTATTACGGTAATTATTATTCAATATTTTATTTTATTGGTTCAATAATTGCTTTGCGTTGATATTTTATATTATTATTATTTCAATAATTGTCACTGCACAGTATTTCCCATTATCAGATCAATAATTCATATTATTTGAATAATATTATTAGATAGCATTATTGGCAATGTCTAGAAAGTTCTGTTAAGGAGAGGTTTGGTCACCTAATTGCGCGCCAATAAGGAAAAATCCTTATTGGAAAGTCCCCTCTTTCTTGAGAACGGCCTGGTTGTCATTATTGTGATTCTGTAATATTATTTGTGAATAATTAATTATTGATTTACATGATAAGGAAATATTTATTTTATGTGGACACAAATGATAGATAAGAAAATATTTATTCGAAGTGGATTTAAACTGAAGAATTTTTAGCATGTGACATTTGTTGAAAGTTGGTATTTTATCTTTTACGATAAAATAATTTATTCAAATATATTATTATAATATTACATTATAGTAGTATGATGCAATTATATAATAGTACGTTTTTTATAATTTGAATGGTAGCATTATTATAGTAAATTCATGGTATAAAAGTAAAAAGAGGTGAAAGAGAACAAATTGAATTTGAATTCCTGTGATGCAAGCGATGATGTCATCCGACGATGAGGTAAGTGATGATGTTATCAGACGATGAGGTATGCAATGATGTATTATGATCGATGACGTCAGCGGTGATGTCATAAATTATGGCAAAAAGACTATTTTACCCTTATTCTGTCAAGCCTATAAATAGAAGCTCATTTCTTCATTATTTTTCACGAATTCATTCAAGCTTATGTAGAGGAAAGTATAGAGAATAAGAGAAAGAAGAAGAGTATTACATTATTACACTATTGCAATATCCGATCTCCTACTAAGGTAAGGGGTATTATTTCTTTCTTATTCATGAAGAGAACTTACATTATTCCATTCTATATTATTACATTGGAATAACTTTGTGTCGCCATTACCCTATACTTGGTGAAATTCTTACATTATTCTATTCTTTATCATTATGTTGGAATAATCTGCATGCCTGATACCGCATACATGGTAAAATTCTTTTGTTATTCCATTTTAATATTACATTGGAACATCATGTCCGTCTTTGTCGCGTGACCTGGTTCCATTATTTATCATTCTGTTGGAACATCATGTCTGTGCTTTACGTATGACTTGGTTCCATTATTTATTATTTTGTTAGAATATCACATGCAATGCGTTTATGCATGACTGGTTCCATTATTTATTATTACATTGGAATAACACATCTACGCGGCCTATCGCGTGCTTGGTGAATTCTTTTGTTATTCCATTCGTTATTATATTCAGTTGGTTAAAGCTTTGACTTCTATACTCCATGAAATTAGTGGAATATCCTTGATATTTGCACTTCATCCAGTATCTTTTCATGGAAATATTCTTCTGAACATTCTTGAATTTTACTCCATAAAAAAGTATCATGTTGACAATTTGGACGTTATTGGTTCCTGGATAAATTAATTCTTGAACTTGTTTTATTGAATTCTTATATCATTGGTATCATCCTCATGTTTATATTATGTTAAAAGTCATCTGTGGCCTGTAGTGCATAGATGGACTTGGTATGATTATGACCAGTGATTAATCGGTATAATCATGACCGTAATATTATAAATGATGTAGTAAAAGTCCTCATTGGCCCGTAGTGCATTGATGGACAGTTATTGGCATGATCATGACCATTGATGAATACACGAATATCCTTAGCCCGTAGTGCATGGATAATTTGTGGTCGTGATACTAATGAATATCCTTGGCCGTAGTGCAGGGATGATATGGATTATTTATTAAGCTGAGTCTTAGCGATAAAAGAAATAAAAAACCTTTTAAATCATAGAAGATAATAGATTGTATTCTCTACTTGACTCTTCTAATGGATTGCTTGTTCCGCTGCAGTTAAACTTGATGTTTGTTATATTTTATCAGTTTAACACTGTTGAAGGCTAATGATAATTTATTCTGCATTATTTTAGTCATAATATTTTTTACTGGGCTAGTTGAGCTCACCCTTTTGCTTTTATTGTTCTCTTCAGGAAATGAGAACGTAGCAGGGACAAGTCGGGGAACGGAGTGACGGTCCAGATGATATCATTAGTAGTCCTCACTATTCTATGAAATAGTTTGATAATAAATGTATTGAGGACTTATTTTGAGTTTGAATACTGTCTAGAAAATAATATTTGTATTAAAACTCACAGCTCATGTTGTATATTTAAGGTTGTATTTGTATTCTCAGACCATGTATTTGTGACTCGAGAATAGGTGATGTATACCTATTTTGGGGCGTCCATGGTTGGTATCAAAGCTTAGGGATATGATCCTGGCTAAGATGTGAGACTAGAACTAGGAGGGGAGAGACGGGGAATTCCTTCGCTAGTATGACCTACCTAAGTTTATTTGATATTTAATTGGTCGGTCAGAGTATAGTGATAATATGTTACATGTCAATTAACCCTTGTTTTGTGGAAGTATCTGAAAATGATATCCGAGAATGTTGAGAATATCAATAGAGTACAGGAGACCGTTGAGTCACCACAAATCAACACCCAGGATAATGTGCATCAGGAAGGCAATAATCCTCAGGTAAACAACAACACTGACCAAATGGCGAACGATGAAATGTTTAGGAGCTTTCTGCAATTCGTACAACATCAGGCAAGAGAGACTCTTGTCCAAAATGCATATGGAAACACTGACAACTCTCGGACTGTTACCGCTAAACAGTTCAAGGAGCTGGGACCACCGGAGTTTATTGGAGAACCAAAACCACTTAAGGCGGAGACAAGGATAAAGCAGATCACCAAGATATTTAAGGTCTTGGGATGCTCTGAGGAGCAAAAGGTTCCCTTTGCCACCTTTATGTTGCGAGGAGAGGCAGATTACTGGTGGGAATCGGTAAAGCGTACTCAACCTGCCGCACTGAAGATGTCTTGGGAGAACTTCCAAGAACTATTCAACGACAAGTACTTTTTCGAAAGTATTCATCACATGAAAGAGGTAGAGTTCATCAAGTTAGAGCAGAACAATATGACCGTGTCGCAGTACGAAGCTAAGTTTGCCGAGTTGTCCCGATTTGCGTCTCACTTGGTTAACAATGAGGAGAGAATGACGCAGATGTTTCTAAGAGATTTAAAACCCGAGATAAGTCAATATCTAATTTCTCATAAACTGTATTTGTATTCAGATGTTGTAAATAGGGCTCAGTTATTGGAGCGCGATAACGAGTCAACGCAACCAAGAGAAAGCAGCCGGCAAAATGATAATACCAGTGAGAGCAGTCATCGAAGCAGTGACAACAAGCGTGTAGAGAATCAACATGCCAGAAATGGTAACCACTTCGGTGGTAATCAGGGCCAAAACAATAAGAATGGACATTTCAAGAAGAGGAGATTCAACAATGATGGAAAGACGTCAGCACCAACACCCGTTATTAAGGAAGGAGAATGACCACCTATCATATGCTTCAAATGCGGAGGGGAGGGACACATCGATCAAATCGCTGATGCCATCAAAGCATGTTATAATTGTGAAGAAAAGGTCACTCTAGGCCGATTTTGTCATTCATCAAGACAAGTTTAGCTAGGATGGAGGCAGAAAGGTCCGTCCCGAAAAAGTCAAAGCCAGTAGTGCAAGAGGAGAGCGTTTGTAGTGACTTCCAGAAAGCAAGGAACCCGAACGAGGTCATCACGGGTAAGCTTATCATAAACTCTAGCGAAGTCTATAACTTATTTGATACCACTTCTACCCATTCTTTTATTTCTCCTACTTGCGCTCAACGATTAAATTTAACTTCGGAGAAATTAGACTTTGACTTATCTGTGGAAACTCCGTTGGGAGAAACCTTCATTACATCCACTGTTTATAAGTCTTGTTTGGTTCAAATCGGTACCCTAACATTACTTGTCGATCTTATTTCATTAAAAATACTTGCATTTGATGTGATTCTAGGGATTGATTGGTTAACTACTCATCATATAAAAATTGATTGTTTTCGTAAGGTTGTTAGCTTTCATATTCCTAACCAACCTATTATGCGAATTCAAGCAACCAAACCATCAAAATCAATCATCGTCATCTCAAGCCATAAAGCTATTCGTTTATTAAAAATGGATGTCAAGCTTTCTTAGCTCATGTCATTTAATTTAAACAAAAAATACGTCGATTTTGAATGATATTTCTATTGTTAATAAATTTCTGACGTATTCACGAAGAACTTCCTCTGGCCTACCCAGTGAGCGTGAAATTGAATTTTGTATCGACACGGAACCCAGACAAAACCCATTTCCAAAGCCCCATATCGAATGGCTCCTATTGAACTTTAGGAGTTAAAGACCCAATTACGTGGAATTGTTAGACATTGGTTTCATTCGTCCTAGTACGTCTCCTTAGGGTGCTCCTCTTCAATTCGTGAAGAAGAAAGATGGGAGTATGCGACTTTGTATTGACTACCGGGAATTGAACCATGTCACCATCAAGAATAGGTATATGTTACCTCGCATTGATGACCTGTTTGACCAGTTGCAAGGAGCACAATTCTTTTCAAAGATCGATCTTCGTTCTGGATATCATCAGCTGAAGGTTAAAACTGAAGATATTCCAAAGACTGCCTTCAGAACTCGGTACGTGCACTATGAATTTTTAGTCATATCTTTTGGATTGACTAATGCTCCTGCTGTTGTCATGAATATGATGAACCGAGTATTCAAGGAATATTTGGATCACTTTGTGGTCGTCTTTATTGATGACATCCTCATATATTCCGAAAGCCGTGAAGATCATGAGCAACACTTGAGGCTGATACTCCAAAAGCTTCGTGAAAATAAGTTTTATCCCAAGTTGAAGAAATGTGAGTTCTGGCTTGAGGAAGTAGCATTCCTTGGGCACGTAGTATCAAGTCATGGAATATCTGTTGACCCGACAAAGATTGAAGCTATTCAAAGTTGGGAGCAACCTAAATCAGTGATCGAAGTACGTAGCTTTCTCGGCTTAGCTGGTTATTATTGGAGATTCGTGGAAGGGTTTTCTCGAATTGCTACTCCATTAACTTAGCTGACTCGAAAAGATATAAAATTTGGTTGGAGCATGGAATATGAGAAGAGTTTTTAAGAACTCAAGAGGAGACTCATTTCAGCACCTGTTCTGACAATACTATCTAGCTCGGAGGGATTTGTCATCTACAGTGATGCATCGGGCAAAGGGTTAGGATGTGTTCTCATGCAATATGGGAAAGTCATAGCCTATGCCTCTCGGCAACTAAAAGAATATGAGAAGAATTATCCTACTCATGATCTAGAGTTGGCGTTGTTGTCTTCAAGACTTAAAATTTGGAGGCATTACTTGTATGGGGAGAAAGTGGATATCTTTTACGGATCATAAAAGCCTCAAATATTTCTTCACTCAAAAGGAACTCAACATGCGACAAACGCGTTGGCTTGAATCATTTGAAGATTATGATCCTACCATCCAATACCATCCCGAAAAGCGAACGTGGTAGTGACGCATTGAGTAGAATATCATATGCGGTACGAAAAGCGATATGGTCAACGCAAAGGCTCATTTTGTGTGACTTGCAAAGGTTGGAGATAGAGTTAAAGACTTCTGGGACCCATGTGATGATGGAAATATATCTAGAGTAGAACCAACTTTAATCGATAAAGTTAAAAGGCGCTCAAGCTCTACAGACTGGAACCGATGCGTATGAGGAAGAAAGTGCAAGAAGGTGCTATCTTTGGAAGCAAGAATCGATGAAGAAGGAATACTTCGAGTCAACTCCAGACTTTGGGTTCCTAACGACTCTGATTTAAAGTATAAAATCATGATGGAGGCGCACAACACACCGATTTGCAATCCATCTGGGGAGTACCAAAATATATCGTGATCTTCATTCATACATTTTGGTGAAGCAATATAAGAGAGAGAGATAGCTTTATTTATCTCAAGGTGTCTAACTTGTCAAGCGAGTCGGTGAGCATCAAGTACCAAAAGGTCCATTGCAACCACTTGAAATTCCAGAATGGAAGTGGGAGCACATTACCATGGATTTCGTTACTGGTCTTCCCAAGGTTTTTTAAGGCATAGATGCGATTTGGGTCATTGTTGATAGATTGACCAACTCTTCTCATTTCTTACCGATACGAGAAACTTATACACTTGAACATCTTTCTCGTATGTACATAAACGAGATTGTAAGATTGCATGGTATGCCAGTATCCATAGTTTCTGATCGAGACCCAAAATTCACTTCACAATTTTGGGTTAGTTTGCAGAAAGCTATGGGCACAGATTTACGATTTAGCTCGGCATATCATCCTCAGACGGACGGGCAGTCGGAGAGGACTATTCAAACTCTTGAAGATTTATTAAGGCTCTGTGTCCTTAACTTCAAGTAAAGTTGGGATAAGTTCTTACCATTGGTGGAGTTTTCCTATAACAACAGTTATCAAACAAGTATTGGCATGGCTCCATTCGAGGCGTTGTATGGAAGAAAGTGTCGTTCTCCAGTATGCTGGGATGAGGTGGGTGAAGCAACGTTGTTGGGACCAGAGTTGGTACGTATGACTACAAAAAAGATTCAAACGATCCGACAACATATAAAAACCTCACAAGATTGACAAAAAAGTTATATTGATCTTCATCGAAAGGACGTAGAATTCGATATTGGAGATCATGTGTTGTTACGTGTTGCTCCATGGAAAGGAGTTACGAGATTTGGAAAGAGAGGAAAGCTCAAACCTCGATTTATTGGCCCATTTTTAATCCTCGATCGAGTAGGAACTGTGGCCTATAGACTCCTTTACCGCCAAGTATGTCTCGCGTTCATAACGTTTTTCACATATCTATGTTACGTAAATATGTAAAAGACCCGCACCACATTATTGAGTTAGAACCGGACGAAATAGCGGAAAATTTAACGTATATGAAGAGGTTCCTGTTAAAATCTTGGATAAGAAGGAACATGTTCTACGCTCCAAGGTTATACCTCAAGTCAAAGTTTTGTGGAGGAACCACGATGTTGAGGAAATGACCTGGGAGTTAGAATCTGAAATGAAATCAAGGTATCCTTACCTCTTCGACATACCAGGTACGTACCCTAATTTCAAGGGCGAAATTTCATAAGAAGGGGAGGTTGTAAAACCCCAACTTTTATGAAGAAAGATGAATTTTCTATAAATATCATTTTTGAATATTATGGAATGAATTTGATATAATGTTATAGTTGTGGGTAATATTTATAAATTTTGCAAAGTACGCAAGTTGTTATATAATATTCGATTGGTCGGGGAATATTCGTTTTAACAGGGAATATTCGTACAACGAGCACAATCATTGGTGGACCCTACAATGTAATTATTGCATTTGATTTGAAAGCGAAAAAATATTTTTTATAAAATAACGGCGAAAGTTTTATCGTTAACACTGTTGGAATACCTGCTGGTTAAAATACAGTTGTGATGCCCCCAAAATAGGTATACAACACCCATTCTGAGTCGCCAAATACATGGTACAGAAACAACTACAACTTTAGTAATACAACTGTCGTGCAAAATACGATAACACTTAAACTGTGAGTTTAAATACAAATATTGTCGTCTAGACAATATCCACACTCAAATAGTCCTCATTTTAATTATTGATACACTATTTTACAAAATAGTGAGGACTACTAAAACAACTTCTAGAACCATCATTCCACACCCCGACTAGTACTCGCTACATTCTCGTCTCCTGAGAAGAAAAATGGAACAAAAAAGAAAAGGGTGAGCTCAACTAGCCCAGTAAAGAACATTATGACTAAGATAACATAGAATAAATTATCGTTAGTCCTCAACAGGGAAAAATCTAATAGAATACAATAGACAACCAGTTTCAGATCAATATTCGCAGCAGAAATAATAATTCATTAGAAGAGTTAAGTAGAGAATGAAATCTACTATCTTCTATATATGAATTTAAAAGTTCATCGTCGATATTTTATTCCTGTAACATCAATCAATATATATCTGGAATCAAATATTCATCTTTGCACTACAAGCCAAAGATATTCATCAGTTGATCATGTTCATCTAAACACCGTTCCACCTTTGCACTACGAGCCAAAGATATTCATCAGAAATCATTCATCTTTGCACTATAGGCCAAAGATATTCAGTAATATCATCATTTAGGACTGAGGATGATGAAAAATATTTTAAAGGAAACGAATTCAGTGAAACAAAATAACAAATATTAAGGATTCGTATTTCGGTTTATCCATGTCCAAAAATACCTCATAAATAATCATAGTAGAGTAAAATTCAAGAATGATCAAAACATGGATACAATCAAAGCTAGTATCCATAATAAATATTTTGGAGGAAAAACAAAAATTTAATTTTTCTGTGAATAGTGCCGTATTCGTGAATAGTGCCGTATACGTGAATAGTAACCCCAACACAAAAAGTTCCAAATTTGATAAAAAGTTCAATCCAATATTTCAGCATAATGATATTGAAGAAAATAATATCATTTAAGAAGAAAATAACATCTCTTACTATTTCAAAATAATAAATAGAGGAAATTTAATTTCATTAATAATAAGTTGGGGTCTTACAACCTCCCCTCCTTATGAAATTTCGTCCTCGAAATTAACGTACGTACCTGGTGTTTCGAAAAGGTGAGGGTACATCGCTTTCATTTCCGTTTCCAACTCCCAGGCCATTTCCTCAATAGCATGGTTCCTGTAGACACTCGAAATTTTCTGTACTATTGTTACTAACATTGCAGGAGGACAGATTCGTCTTTTAAGAGGGAACCCTGAAAGACAATCCAAATCAAATGAGGATACTACTAGGAAGTTCAACATCAAACCCCGGATCGCGATGCAGGAGTAACCAAATCAAACTCGAAATAACCCCGAGAGACCGCAGATACAATATCTGGAACACACCGGAGAAGACCCCATTAATCTCGTAGAGATAACCCCGAGGTATCCAGCCTCAATCCCAACCATGGAATAGCCACCAACCTTGGTGATAACCCCAAGGAATGCGATTTCGGCTATAACCCCGAAATGCTTGTTTCAAATGCGACTCGGCTTCAATCTCTCGGCGCTCACAACGAGATACACCGCAACAACTTCGGTAATAACATCGGAAGGCGAAACACCTCAAAGATGATAATGAGGACCTTCAACAATTGCGGCGGTCAATCTCGGTAAGTCTCGAGCAGCGTCTCGCTTATCAACCCAATCCCGTGATAACTTGGGGTGAGGGCAACATCATCGTCATCTCGTCAAACACGATGCCACGCCACGCCTCTACGCAATGATGTCCTATAAGGCTAACCAATCCGAAGTGACTATTATGCGGGGGTAACGGATGAAAGTTGAAGCTTGAAGACCGGGAGGCATCGTCCCATCTTCAATGACTTCGTACAAACTCTAATCCAATGCCATCGACAACAACTCGACAACGGCGGTCCGAAATAGGTCTGTATACCTCAAACGGATGCGGATTGCACTTCTAAAATTTGAGTGGACATTACGATTGCTCGAGTGCACGTGCTTCAAGACGACTGACTTCGATAAACCCCGCCAACCCGGGTTGCTCTGAAGTACACTGCGGTGAGCCATGCAGTACACCTACTGACTAATATGTCTATAAATAGAGGGCTTGGGGTGCTAATTTTCTAAGAGAAAAAGGCGAGGAAGCCCTGCTCAATTTGCTCTGCACTCACTTCATGCAGTGTACTTTCCCCTTTTAACACACAGCTTGTGAGCTCATATATAGCCCTTTTGTACCTAAAAGAGTCAAGTGTTTACCACTCTAAAGATATAAAAAGCCTTCTTTATCGGGTCATTTGTAAGCCTTCTCACACATTTTAGAGTCTTTCTCTTCATCTTTGCACACACCCTTCTACGTGTTGAGAGTCGTGTTGCTTTGCTTTTGCCCGAACTTGATTAGTGGTTTCATTTCATTTCAGATATATATATATATATATATATATATATATATATATATATATATTTACATATATATTGACTAACATTATTGAGTTATGCCTCGATTGAGCCTAGACTTGATGCGGAGGCGTTTATTTGCTTTAATATATATATATATATATATATATATATATATATATATATATATATATTTATATATATTAATTGTGTAGAACTTTGTTCGATGAGTCTAGACTTCGGTCTGGAGCATTTACTGCTTTAATATATATATATATATATATACTTATATATATATATATATATATATATATACTTATATATATGAACTGTGGTCGAACTCTATTCGATGAGCCTGGATTTCACATCTGGTGCGTTTATTACTTATATTTATATATATTGTCCCACCTGGAGTTTACTTCATGGTGGTTGATCGCTTTTATAGCTTTCTTTACATTTCATCCTGCCTGGAGTTTACTTCGTGGCAGTTGACCGTATTTACAACTTTATTTACATTCTGTCCCGCCTGGAGTTTCGTTTGTGGCGGTTGACCGTATTCTGACTTTATTCACGTTTTCGTCCTTTGAGTTTCCGCCATGGCGGTTGATAGCTTTAATGACTTTATTTACATTTCGATCCCCATGGAGGTGTTTTCGTGGTTGGTGATCCCTGTCGTATATATATATTTACAAATTTTTTATATATATACCTTGTGGCCCCCAAAATAGGTCCATTCCACCCAACCCATTACGAGTCGCCAAATACATGGCATACGAAATAACTACAACTTCAATAATACAAATGTCGTGTGAAATACGACAATACATATGTGAGTTTAAATACGAGATATATTGCCGCCTAGACAATATCCACACGCAAATAAATCCCCATCATAATTATTGATACATTATTTTACAAAATGGTGAGGACTACTAAACAACTCTCTCTAACCTTCATTCCATACCCCGACTCGATCCTCGCTATGTTTCTCACCTCACGAGAAGAAAATGGAACAACAAGGAAAAGGGTGAGTCTAACTAGCCGATAAAAGAATATTATGACTAAGATAATATACAACAAATTATCGTTAGTCTTCAACAGGAAAAATCTAATAGAATACAATAGACAACAAGTTTTAGATCAACAAATGCAATGAAGCAAAGAATCCATTAGAAGAGTCACGTAGAGAAAGAATTCTCTCGTCTTCTAAGGTTTAAAAGTCCATCATCAATATTTTATCCACCCAACAACAATCAATATTCATCTTTGCACCTCAGCCAAAGATATTCATTTAAATCACCAGTTGGTCATGTTCATCTCAACACATTCATCATCTTTGCACTCACGGGCCAAAGATATTCATCGATTAATCGTTCATCTTTGCACTACTGGGCCAAAGATATTCATCAAATATCACCATTAAGGACCGAGGATGATGAAAAATATTTTAAGAACGAATCCGGTGAGATAGAAGGACAAATATTAGGGATTCGTATACGCAGTTTATCCAAGATTGATAATACTTCATAATAAGCGATTTTGAAGCGAACTCAAAAATAACGATCAAAACATGGATACAATCAAAGATAGTAGCCAAAATAGACATCTTGGACAAAAAGAAAAATTTTCATTTTTCTATTGAATAGTGCCGTATTCGTGAATAATAGTCAAGTATACGTGAATAGTGCAAGTATCGTGAATAGTAACCCCGACACAAAAGATAGAAATTTCATAAAAAATATCTTTATGCTTTCGTGAATAGTACTCGTGAATAAGTAACTCGTGAATAGTAACTCATGAATAGTAACTTTCGTGAATAGTAACTCATGAATAAGTAACCCGAACATGAAAAAGTTCCAAATTTGATAAAAAGTTCAACCAATATTTTGGCATAATGATATGAAGAAAATAATATCATTTTGCGAAAAAATAACATCCCTTACCTCAAAATAACTGTCTTGGTGAATTTTCGGTATAGTCTTTGTAAACTCGCACCGTATATAGCAACACTCAAAGTATACTCACAAGAATACGCTCGATAATATAGAGAGAGAAAGAGAAAACTTAGTTTACGGTGTGATTTTCAATTCTAACTTAACCCTCTATTTATAGGAAAATGTTAGAACGCCAAAGAAGACTAAATTAATAAAATATTAATTTATTTATATAATTTTCCTTAGCCCACCATTTTGACCAAAGAAATCAGCCACAACACATGTTAAAGATGCCCACCAACCTTCGAAAAACGTTTTTCTTGAAAATAATAATTAAAACTTCCAAAAATCAATTATTTCGGAACTCCGGAACTTCAATAATTCACAATAAATAGCCCTTTTATCAGAAAATTCGAATCTCGCGACTATTATAGGAAATTCAATTCTCTACAACTTTACAGAAGGAAGATTTTTCAAATTCCAAACAGAAATTATCCGAAATCCATAAATGAGCGATTTTACAGTCTATAATCAATTTTTTGGTCAAGAATTGTGTCCACCGACACACAAAACATATGTTAAACATTTAATGCCACAAAATACTCTACCTCCTCATATACTCATATAGCCCACATTCATTATAAAAATATCACCGTTAATATATTATTAAAATAATATATTTAAATGAATTATTTTATCAGAAAAAGATAAAATATTAATTTTCAACAATTGTCACCTTAAAAATTTTCTCCATCTATATCCACATAAAATCAATATCATATAAATCAATAATTAATTATTCACAAATAATATTATAGAATCACATTACTAACAACCAAAGTAGGTTCTAGGAAAGATGGGGCTTTCCAATAAGAATTTCTCCTTCTGGCGCAGAATTAAATTAGGTGACCAAACCTCTCCTTAGATGTAACTTTCTAGACATTGCCAATAATGTTATCTAATAATATTATTTAGATAATATGAATTATTGCTTCGATAATAAAAAATCTTGTGTAATGACAATTATTGAAACAACAACAATATAAAATATCAACGCATGAGAATTATTGAATCAATAAAATATAATATTGAATAGTAACTAATCGTAACAATTATTGAAAAGGCCTTCTTACGTAAGGATCAATAATTCAACAATCTTGTGCAATAAGGTAGTGCTTTCTTTAATGCAATCACATATTATGTACGTATTTTAACCACCGTAATCCAACAAATGTTAACGATAACAATTCTGTTTATTATTTATAAAACTCAATCTTTGTCGTTTTCTTTCATCCAACCGTTTTTCCGTTATAGGGCCCACCAATGATCGCTACTTGATGCAGTAAATGAGATTCCTACAAAAAAGAATATTCCACGACCAAACGAATATTCCCCGACAATAATGAATATTTTATAACCACTTGTTTATTTTGTAAACTTTGCACATTTTACCCATAACTAACCACATTAATCAAATTACCACCTTATTAATCAAGAATAATAATTAGAGGAAATTTGATTTTATTTATAAAAATTTGGGGTCTTACATACCTGCTTACTGCTTTCATATAAACTGCAGTATTTTGTGAGCCTAGGAATCATGTGATCACAGATTCATCCCATTGAATCTAGATTCGGTTCCCGTGATGGACATTTTCAGCTGTAAGCAGCTTGTAAATTATTATGCGGTGTCTGAACTTCCTCAGATGGTTTCCATACCCATGAGGAAGTCGACATTATTTTGTACATTATTTTTGTACGGATGCCTCGCATCTGTCAAATAAAATCAATCAAGCCGCACACTTAATAAAATGGAAGTATAAAAGGTCTCAATTACTATTGAGCATCAGGGTTTGAAAAAACCTTTTTATAAAACGTCATTGCTATATCTTGCTAAAAAACTGAATTTTCTACATAAATTCAAACCCTGTGTATATAGGTGCGAACGAGGCCTCACATTACTTCCAAATAATAGCATATTGACCCACACACACACATTCAGATAATAGTTTCTTGAAAAGAGGCTATCACCGTGGTAACACGGATGTTGGGGGGTGCCTACACATTCCCCCCGCATAACCAAGTCCACTGACCCTAATGAATCTCAGTTTCACCGACCCGTTTAACAGTGTCACATCATTGGGTCAATGTGCAAACCTTTTCTCGGGTGTGTTGGTACAACCATTTAAAAAACCAACTGGCGACTCTTAATAGTCCATCGTCGACATTATACATGTCGGACCTTTTTCACTTATTTTTTCAAACAAATCTCACCTAAAATGAGAACACCAAAGAACAAGTAACGGAAAGGGACATCCAAAATCCCGGCGTCGGACGGTGGTGGCGACTCATTGGGACTCAAAGAAGAGGACTTAAGCCACTATTACAATCTTTTCAAAACTATTATTTGCTAGTGTGTGGATGTTGCATTTACATTTGATGAATGTGTACGAATGCATTTCCTTATTGCACTTAGTGCTTCGCACCATAACTACTTGTGATATTAGTGCTTCGCACCATATTTACTTGTGATATTAGTGCTTCGCACCATATCTGCTTGTGATATTAGTGCTTCGCACATGTCATCATTTTTCATACGGTGAGACGCGATGTATGTGAATGTATGTTGTGTGGTCCCTCCACCAGGAGGCTATCCCGTCGGTGTTTGATTACTGGACTTGTGAGAAGACTAATTCTTCGAGGCTC
Organism: Panax ginseng; assembly: GCA_020205605.1. NCBI lineage: Eukaryota > Viridiplantae > Streptophyta > Magnoliopsida > Apiales > Araliaceae > Panax > Panax ginseng. The sequence continues at coordinate 14,006,555 of CM035146.1, forward strand.
AGGAAAGGCACCACCCAAATTCGCTCCAGTTGAAAGACCGGATTAACTTCCCGTCAAGTAGATTGCGATAATTTGGGAACCTTCATGCCAAAAAGCCGCGAGAGTAACCTAAGATAGGTCAGCCTCTGATAAACCCAAAACGGAGAAAAGTCTCTTCATGCTCTCATTTCAATTACTTATAAACACAATTACTTGTAATTACATTCCATATCTATCTCCATGTAATGAGAAATGTGAAGAAATGTGTACACATACATATTTTTTAGCATGCTACAAACAGCTAACATCCGTTTTGCAGGATAAAAATCCTAAAATGGACACATCACATAGCATGTTATTATACATTCCCTAAAGACTAAACTATGCAAGTCTTTCATAGGGAACCAATCAGACCTACTACCCGGTCAAAATCCAAAAAGGTTGCAAGCCTACAGTCAATCATGTCGTCATCTGACCAGACTGACCTTAATCCAGTTTCTCGCAAAGAATTCGACGGATTAAGCAAACAAATTACAGATTTGGATGTTCTGCTCAAAGAACTACACCAGTCTACTCAGGGTTCAAAAATACTCGTACATGCTGAATCCTCCACACAAGGAGGAACCCAAGGTCCGGATCATTGCTAAGTACCAAATCGTAGGAATCCCTCATGCACGAACATGATTCCTTCACCCATACATAATGATTGTCTCAACCTATAACTCCTGAGTTCGCACAACCTCCTGTAAAGGTGCCAGCCAACGCAATGTCTATGTTATTTGCCAAGCCGATACCGGTAAGGGAGAAAGAAGTCTTTGTTCCAGACCCCAGAGTGGAAGAAGAGGAACGAAGAATTAAACAAGACATTGTCAGAATGATGTCAGGCATACGCATCATTATCCATGATGAACATACAAACAGATACACCCCAGACGATGATGGCCCAGACGTAATGGTCATCATTCGGGAGAAAGAGGTTGATGATAGCCCCTCCATCACTGCAGTCCACCAAGACTTTGCCCTCGACAATTGGAGCACCACTCCTTGCATTTGTCGACGAGGGTAAAAAGGGAAGAAACTCTCTCTACCTTGTAGATAGCAATAACTACTTACTTTTTTACTCAGACAATTATTAGCGATTACTTTTTGTCATTACAAAGCTAACACTTTGTGTGATTGAACAGGTTATATACTAAGTGAAAGCATATTTTGTTTGAGGACTACGAATTTAGATGTGCACTGTACTTATTTGCCGATGAGGTGCCTATTCTCCACAAGGATCGTAACTTTGATGTAAAGTTGGACTCAGACTTGATGGAAATACAAGATGACTATGAGATACCTCAGGAGATCAAAGAATGGGTCGAAGACAAACCCAAGCCAAATCTTGATCAAACCACCTCTTTTAAACCTCGGAACCTTAGAAAACCTCAAACAAGTCCAGATTGGTACGGACCTCACTACAAACCAAAGGAATGATATGGTTACTCTATTGACCCTATTCCAGGATGTGTTTGTATGGTCTCACAAAGACATGGTCTGTTTATCCACTGACATTATCATTCATCGCCTTCCCATCAGAGGGGAATTCAAGCCAGTCAGGCAGAAGTTCAAGCGATTAAAACCTGAGTAGAGGTTAAAGGTTAAAGAAGAATTGTGAAACAATTTCAAGTAGGCATCATCATGGTGTCAACATACCCTAAATGGCTATCCAACATAGTCCCCGTGCCAAAACCGGGAAGGGAGGTGCGAGTTTGTGTGGATTACAGAGATTTGAATAAAGCTTGACTCAAAGATAGCTTTCATGTGCCGTTCATCCACATACTAATTGACAATACAGCTCGATACGACATGTACTCTTTTGCTGATTGCTCCCCAGGGTACCATCAAATCATGGTTGCTGAAGATAATAATGAGAAAACTTCATTCATCACGCCTTGGGGGAGCCCTTTGCTACAGACGATTGTCATTCAGCCTCATCAATGTCGGAGCTACCTATCAGTGAGCCATATGGCTCTTTTCCACGATCTAATGCATAGAAATAAAAAAAAAGAAGAAAAAAGAAAAAGAAGAAAGCTCTTTAATTAAGTTCTCTATATTCTTTTCGCTCACCATCTAAGAGTTCTATAGATGGCTTCAGAGTTCGAAGAAATCTCTTTTCTACACATTCCTCGTAATAGGAATGACTTTGCAGATGCGCTAGCAACCTGGGCCTCTTTGATCAACATACATGACAAGGAAGACACGTCAACACTCATATTTACCCAACAAAAGGCTCCAGCCTATGTGAATTACATTGGAAAAGTATCGGATGAGCTACCTCCCGTCCAACATCCTTGATATCAGCATGTCTATGAACACTCAAAAGATAGATCTACACCCGCTGAGGCAAGCCCGACTAAGAAAAGGCGGATCCATCAACTTGCTATGAAATTCTACCTGAGCGGAGATGCACTCTACAAAAGAGATGCAAGACGAGGTCTCCTCAGATGTTTAGACAAAGATCAAGCCCAAAGGCTTATGGATGAAATCCATGGTGGAGTCTATGGACCCCACATGAGTGGTCCCCTCCTTGTCAAGAAAGTCCTCAGGATAGGACATTATTGGCTATCTCTCAAAGCTGATTGCAATGACCACATCAGGAGATGCTATCAGTGCCAGATTCATGGGAATGCTATACACGCCCCTCCACTGGAACTCCACAATATGAGTTCACCTTGGCCCTTCTCAATGTGGGGAATGGACGTTATCGGGCCCATTGAGCCTAAAGCCAGTAATGGACATCGATTTATCTTCACCATGATCGACTACTTCACCAAGTGGGTAGAAACAAACCTCCTTCCCTGTGGTTACCAAAGAAGTCATCATTCCTTTCATCAAAAACAATGTCGTTTTATCGACACGGACAAACCAGAGGTGATTGTGTTTACAATGCTAAAAACCTCAACAACAAAATGATGGAGGAATTATGCAAGAAATTCCACATCAAACATCTCAACTCTATCATCTATCATCCGAAGATGAATGGTGTCATGAAGCTAGCTAACAAAAAACATCAAGAAGATTATGCAAAAGATGTCCGCCAACCACAAAGAATGGCTTGATCTATTGCCTCTTCTCTGTTAGCCTCACAGAACCTCAATGTGCACTTCCACCTGGGCAACCCCTCACGCAATTAACCTATGGGATGGAAGTAGTGTTCCCCATAGAAGTTGAAATGGAATCCTCAGAGTCCGATAGACGCCATTTGGATGAAGACCAATGGGTACAAGACAGGTATCACCAATTATCTCTGATAGACGAAAGGCGAACCACGGCTATCTTCCATGGTCAGTTATATCAACAAAGGATCGCCAGATCCTACAACAGAAAAGTCTGACTACGACAGTTCAAACAACACGACTTGGTTTTAAAAAAGATCATTGACAACCTAGCTCAGACTAAAGGAAAATTCTCCCCGAACTGGGAAGGCCCGTTTGTTGTCAAGGAAGTATTGACAGGAGGCGTTTTCAGATTATAGGAAATGGACGACGATGAATTTCCACAGCTTATCAAATCGAACACCGTGAAATGGTACTATGTCTGAGGTTACCATCAAGCGAACATCCTGGTTTTGGATCATCAGATTACCAATCATTCCGGTTCTTTAACCCTTTACCACATACAACTCTTCCACACTTTGCCCCTCAGGGAAACATCCTTTCAAGCCATCAGCCTGGCTTCAGTACGATCATACACTTAGGTCATCTCACCGCGAATTGAACCTCTTACGTTTGCAGTTTGGCTGCCCATACATGGGATCAAACTTTACACACTTTCAGTTTATCCTCAACCTAGGATCAAATTTTTTCTTCCCCGCAATCTGACCTGCTCATGGGATCACATTTTTCAACTCGCTTTAAAGGGCGAACTACGTCGACCTGATCTCCTCTTCAATAGGAGTACGTAGGCAACCATTTCATATGGCCCGGTCACAATAAAACAAAAATAACAAAAACATTTCTACCCTCTTCTCCTTACAAAAACAAAAACAACCAAAAACATTCCTACACCATTTTTGCCACATACAACGTTGAACCTCTTACACCAGGTTCGAACTACGCAGACCTGATATCCTCTTCAATAGGAGTACGTAGGCAGCCATTCATAGTGCGGTCTCACCCCCTACCAAAATATAAACCATTGTCAACTGATACTGGATCATCATTCAATACACTACATTTCATTGGCTTTAGACCAAAGGGATAGAATTACCTGAACTCCCCCAAAATAGGAGATTCGGCAACCATCTAAGCTGCGGTCATACCTTGAAGAGAAACACCAATCCATAAGAGGTGGAATTAACTAGGCTTCTCCTAAATAGAAGTACTGGCGACCATCTGTGGTGCGGTCAATCTCAGAGAGGAAAGCCACGCTCCTCTCCACATGTTCATCCAGGAACCAGTCCCAAGACACCAAAGATGGTAGTGATACACAGAGATCGATGATCCATTCTGAACTATCCAGAGACAACATAATGTCCATCCACCCGTGAGAATTCGAATACATCAAGACCACAAGCCTTCAAGCAAAGAAAGCAAAATATCAAGCAAATAACAAGGCATATCTAAGAGGAAGTGATCCAAAAATATATTTCATCATATATAATGTCGTTTGATATATATACAATGTAAATCAGACATGACAAAATGGCTAAGCTAGTCCGTGCGTGTAAATACAAGCTCATCTACAAGTCGAGGTATATGCGAGCTAACAAGCCCAACATGGCGTCCCCTCTCGTAAGACGGAGGATAAGGTCGTGGTCTCTCAGATGAGAATATCCACACGACCTAAAAAGATCTGCGGACCATCCTGCATGGTGACCATATGATCATCAATATATGAACTCATCTCTGTAATCATGCCAGTGGTAAGGGACCTCACTGCAGTACTATTTGTGATGGCTACATCCCGGGAAGATATAGCAATATCCCGCTCAACTATCACTGCGTCTCTGGCTGATCTAGCCTCATCCCACTCAACAACAGCGACATCTCTGCAAGCTAATGCATCGTCTCTCTCCAATAGAGCGGCGTCCCACACATCAAGAGTAGTTGACATCATAGATCGAATCTGATCTCTCTCAAAGGTCATCAGATGAAGACTCGCTTGGCAAATCTTGTCTTTGAGTCTTTGAATCACATGAAGGTTGGTACTAGGAGAATCCGGAAGAAATCTTTGGCAACCCAAAGAGTGGGCTCTCCTCGATGTAGGTATCAATGTCCTCCCGGGCTCTACATCGTCGACTCACTATCCCAGATCTGCAGACATCACGCAAATGATAAAATCTTTGTCTCCATCCATGCGGAATACTCTGCAGAACAATCGGGATGATTGACAGAAAAAGTAGCTATCTCACGCTGATCCCAGGAAGCATACACACGGGATCGGTCCTCTGCTGAGAGATATCGAGAAGCTGAACGCTGACCTATCGCCCCCTCAAAAGGATGGAAATCCTGAAACTGGTCGAACTGCGACATCACGACCAGTGGGTGATAAGTAGTCACACCCCTCAATCCATCCAAAGGGAGAAAATCCATGCCTGGAGCGTGAGTAATGAAGCTGTCTGCTGAGAAAAGCCCCGAACACAGCAATATGCTAAATGGATCTCTGATATCTGCCAAAAATACGGACTAGGACAGAGCATCTATACACTTCGATGGATGAAAGTAGTATGACATAGCCACATCATGGGAGAAGCAATACCCATGCCGTCTAAGGGTACCAACTGGTCGCAAGTGTGACATAAACCACACATACAACATGACCGAACTCCCAGTAAACACGCCTAACGGGTAAGTACAACAAGATAGGATGTCGACCGCAGAGTCTCTCATATAATCATAGCACAATGGTACGACCCTCCCCGAGAGCTCTCACGACCATGATAACGCCTATATCTATCTCATCCATATACCGGCAGTATGTACACATGACAAAGACATAGCATCAAGACATCAACTCGCTAAACGCCAATGATCCTCCCGACGCGGTGAAATCCCTAATGTCGTGAGTAGCCATCCTCCGCTCAAATCATGCTATAAAAAAATGCCGAGAGATCACGTGGCGGATGTCACCATCCCCGCACTACTCTACGCCTCAACTCGTGAGAGTCATGAATCGTCTACTCATGTCTCCCAAAGCTAGGTGCACGCAAGGTCCGTCCTAAAGGCGGCAAAGATCGCCAACGCATGCATACTCCTCCGGAGTAGAGTCAACTCATGGGTGCCAAAACAGAATACACGCTTTATCGGTAGCCAATGCTCTAAAGCATCCCATCTACAAATCTTGTAGGAACCTGAAATGCCAAAAGGGTCATGGTATGCTGCAGCAACAGATCTACAGTCACCCTGTCTGGTGGTGACATGCTATCGTACCACGATCGCATACTTAATGCCACCACTGGCGGTGGGGTATGATCTATATGGCTAACTGTCGAAGAAGACATCTATGCGAGCCGTGTCATAAGACCATCCAGGGGTCAATGCCGAATATCTCTGGACATACATACATATGCATAACATGATACATGCATAACAAATAATGGATGGCAATATGATATAGGGAATGAAAAACGGTGCATACATTCCTAAATATATCATCATCTAATACATCACCAGACATGCCTACAAACACAGGAAATGGGGCACAACCGCCTCTACTACTAACAGAGGCCTATCAAAAGATATAGCGAGAATGGGAACTGACCACCCAATATCTAACAGAGACCTATCAAAAGATATAACAAAAATATACATCGAGGAAGAAGACCGTGGTCTCGATGTCTCACATCCTCAATCTCGTCCACTGATGTAACTCCTCCGAGTCATGGATCTCTATCAGCGGGGATGTTAGGCCTATAAAGAGGAGGATCTCGCACGACAAAACCAAATGGGTCGTCTCGAGGGCCAAAGACTGAAATGGAAAGAACAAATGACTCGCTTCTATTTGGATCTCTCCCCCAAATGCCGAATAAATACATGTGCCTCGGGCCCAACCGCTTAAGTCAAACTATCAATCTGGGTCATATGAGTCGGAGCTCGGACACAAGCTACCCAATCATCATCATCAAAGATCTGGAACCATGTCCCCCATAAACCGTGGTGGCGCGGATCGGGCTCCAATAAAGCGAGGAACCACCAAAGTGAAACGTCTCCGACGAGTACATGGGCCCTCCGATAATGCAAAGTCAACAACCCCAACAATGGGATATCGATGGACGGGTGATCGTGATCTGAGCTAATGACGCCCGGTAGGAGACAAGATCGGTATACGGATCTCCCCGTGGTACTCCTAATAAAGACGCTCTCTAAATAGAGCTCCCAGCCTCCATCTGTGAAGAAAGGAAATCTCCTGGTGGAAATCAAATACTCGACTCCAGTCGGGTGTCCATCCTCAAAGCCGATGGTCAAATGCTCTCCTGAATAGGGAATCCATGTAATGGTACCCGTCGTCAGCAACTCCAGCTGCATACGGCAGTGAGTGAATCCCTCAGATACAGGGACCTCCGGCAAAATAGAATGGTGCCATCGTCGTCCTCGTGGATAGGTATCTAAACCTAACACAATCACAGGACGCAAACATGGGAGCCTCTCATAGGCCCAAAACTGCCAACACAATGGCAAAATATTTGCTATCAGTAAACACTCTTAACCTATGAATGGGAAAAGATAAGAGAAATACTCACCAAACGTAAATGGGTAAAATCTAGCCAAAGCCTCTCATTAAACCCTCGTGAGCGACGCAAGCATGCCCCGGAGGAAATAGGCAAAGGTATAAGAGCCCCAATTGTACTCTCCAATACGGTCCACATCGCGTGTGGCGCTGACCAAAGTGAAAGATACCGTGGAAGAGTTGTCTGCTATGAAGCAACCTCGAATGATCATCAAGAACAATCGCCGCAGAATGCGATCCCTGATCCTGACATCATCAGGCATGGGCTCACTCAATATCCCGCTCATAGCATCTACGCTCAAAGGACCTGAACGGACAGTCCTGCCTTTGAGCGCCTCCGCCGGCACTCCTAGTAAGGATCGGACGGTAGTAGGGGTGATATTCGCCATGCAAGGCACTTGCTCCCCTCCAAACTCCATACCTGTGATAAATCGCCAATCCATAGGCGTCATCAACACCTCGCAATCCAGTAGGTTGAGTGACTGAGTCTGATGAAACCATCGCTCAGACAATGCCCTGAGGTAACCCCAGGGACAACGACGGGGAAGGATGGAGAAGAACGCCCCAAATCCCCACTCATGCACTACCGCTCTATAGTCAGGATGAAGCGCCTGGTACATGGAGTGAATGCTGAACCAGTTCCCTCGAGGCTGTGTAAAACAAGGAACCTGCATGAAATGCAGATCAATATCAAAACCCTTTAAATCCTCATCAATAGGAAAGAAGGAAGATCAAAGTCTAACGCCATACCTCGTTAGCATGCAAATACATCGATGGATGTCTGCCCAAATCACCCAGCAACTCTGGGTTTGCCACCTGAATGCTCGGAATCTCCCTGTGAGGGACATGTGCAGCAGGAGCGGGATCCTTAATCGGAATATCCGCCTCCTCATCCTCAATGTCTGGAACATCTACCTGGATAGGACGTATCACGGCCTCCACCAACCGACGAGGTCAGTTCGACGTAATCTGGACGAGGCACTTTGAAGAAGCCTCCACCGTGACGCCGTAAGCGGTCCCCGTAAGAACCGCCGGTGATCCGAATCCATAATATCTCGGACAACAAGTCTCCAAATCACCTCAGAAAGGGTGTGGTATTTCCTTACCTGGAG